>CM072774.1:20012500-20637500 GCA_036936925.1 Cenchrus fungigraminus | reverse complement strand
CTAAAGGTAGCTAACTAGCTATCGATTACAAACCAAAACACTCCTACATCAACTTGCGAATCCTACTGACACACAAATTGAACATGAGAGGAAAGTTACCATGGATTTGTAGAAGAGAATTGACCTCTGAAACATCGCATATCCTAATTCCGGCCACTATGCTGCTGGTCGTGTTGGTCCCGCAGCAGCTTGTGGTGGCCATGTTGGTGGCGCAGCTCGTGGTGGCAGCGGGGATTCCAAGTTCACCAATCCAGGTCAACACCGGCGGGTTCCGCGGTGCTCCTGGTCAGCCTCTGCCTCTTCCTCAATCTCACTGTCAGCCACGGGCAACGGTTCCCCTCCACCCGAGCAGTGTCCTCCTTACTCCGCCCGAGCGGCGTGCCTCCCTGCTCCACCCGTCGCAGAATGGAAGGGAGTGGCAGAGGAGTTGTGGTGCGATGGGCGCCGGGCGCGGAAGGCGGAGCTGCAGGAGATCCGGCGATGAAACGTCAGAGTTCTCAATGCGGATTTCATTCCGTTTCACCGCACACTAGGTAGTCGAGCCGGGAGGGTGTCGTGGCCACGAAACTGAAAACTTCTCTCCTATTAAAGATGATCAAGCCAAATCAGCAAATACGATGATGTGTCCTACTAATTAATGCCTACGAAATCCCACGTGAATCTACACTAAAGGCTTGTTTGGCAGCACTCCGGAGCAGTCAAAAACAGCTCCACTCCACCAACTCCGAAAATTTTTCTGCCAAACACGTCGAGCTCCAGCTGCTCCAGATCCGGAAAAAAAGTGGAGCAGGGGGGCAGATCCACCTTTTTTGTGGAGTACCTCAAGGGGTGCTCCAAAAACCCATGTTTCAGACTTCCCTATGAAGCTGGTGGGTAATTACCAATGGCAAGATGTGTGCAAGATGAACACTACCAGCCAATGGCATCGTCCTCATCTAGAGATGGCAACGGGCGTAAACCCGTTGGGTTTAACCCGCCAAACCCATGCCCGCTAGCAAGAATCCCGCCCACTAAAAAACCCATGACATGTCACAGGCACCGATTCACACCCAAACCCATGCCCGCTCGGCTCGGGCGACCCATGGGTCACCCGTGCCCGACAGCACACAATTTCGGCTAGTCGGACGCCGCGAGGAGCCTCTGGCCGCGCCGGCAGCCATCGGCCTGTCCTCCGCCGCGGCCAAGCCCCATGTCCTGCTCTACCCCGCTCAACACACCGCAGCTACCTGGGGAACATAGATCTGACGACGGTGCAAGTGGGGCCCGCCACCACCTGCTGCTCCGGTGGCCACCCGCCTTGCCTCGAGCATAGAGCAGGGTCGGCGCGAAGGGGAGGAGTGACGATGAGGGCGCGAGAGGGGAGGGGCGACGACATCCGGCGCAGAGGGAAGGGCGAGCTAGCAGATGGGAGGCGGGGAAGGCTGACGAGTGACGACGTCCAACGCGAAGGGGAGGGGCGACGGGGTGCGCCACCGGCCACCGCCCTTGTGGCTGCTGAATGGGGGAAGGGGGGAGTTTTTTTTAGGTTTGAGGAAATCACATCTTATATACTAAGACTACTTAGGCCAGATTAGTTGGGCTGATGCATTAAAGTTATGAGCCAGATTGTTTGGTGGACCGGGTTTAAGAAACCCATGGGTTTACGGATTTGGGTTCCATTGTCCCACACCCACCCGTAAACCTAATGGGTCTGATTTTGTACCCACTAACAGGCCCGTGGGTTTAGAAATTGACCCATGTTCATGCCCTAATAGAGCAAAAACCCATCGGGTTTCGAGCACCAATTGCCATCTCTATCCTTATCTCAAACAGGAGGCGCTTGCAATTATTTAGGTGATGAAGCTGGAAACATGAACACTTTTCGTGATTATCTTACCAATGCTTTTGTTTGCCATGAGGGATTATTACAATGTATTATAATTTGTTTTGAACTTTTGTGAACCATATGAACATTTCATTTTTTTTATGAACGTGTTTATGAACATAGTACATAAATGGTCTTATGAACATGAATATGAACTATGTACATATTTATATATTGGTGTTTATGAACATAGTTCACAGTTGGTGTGTATGAACGTAGTTCATAGTTCATGTTCGTGAACATAATTTGTTTGAAATACATACGTGTTTATATGTTGGTGTTAAAAAAAAGAGGCACCATGCTCCTTGTTTTGACATTTCAATTCGAGGAGCACTTGCGTCCTATTGTTCTGACGCAACGACAGCCTGTTCGTTTGGCTGGTGGCTGGTGCTGATTTGTTCTGAGAGAAAAATACTGCTGACTGATTGCTGGTGGCTGGTTTGTTCTGAAAGAAAAGTACTACTGGCTGGTGGCTGATAAGCCAAACGAACAGGACGGGTAAAGGAACTAACAGAGAGGAGGAAACAGGACTACTAATCATGTACAAACCCAAAGAATAGAGGGACAATAGTCATAAATTAAGGGTAACTTTAGCTAGCTAAACTCTAGATGCATGGATCCAAATAGGTACCTATACTAAGTGTTGGGTGGTGTGCACATATCAAATTCAAGAGGGACACTTCAATTTAATTAGATATAACAACTTGTTTAGTTAGCTGGCACGATGCTTCGTCTATGTGTCCAACATGATCCTTACAGTATATTCAACACTTGGTTGAACTAAACAAACAACGTGTTCGTTTGGCTTATTAGCTACCAACCAACAATACTTTTCTCTCAGAACAAATCAGCCACCAGCAACCATGCAACAGTACTTTTCTCTCAGAACGATCCTTACATATAAGTCCTTTTTTTTACATACAAGTCATTTTTCAACCGGTCGTACATGTCGTATTTGTGTACCTAAAAAAACCTCTTTAGCGCCACCATTATCTCTTTTAACCACGCTTTCTTCTACCCTTAACCCCTCTTCTTGGCCGTCGTCTTCTCCCCCCTTTCGCTTTCACTCCCCCAGCCCACAAGACTCCGCCGCAGCAGCAGCCATGCGCCCGCTTATCCGAACCACGCGCTGCTGCCTCCTCCGCGCGCGTGTTCGCGCCATGGCCACGCTTCCCATGGCGCCCCCGCTCGCCGCCGCTGCCGCCGCCATCTCCTCCCCTTCCACCCGCCCCCTCTTCTCCTCAACACGCCCCAACCGCCTCCTCCTCGCCCGATTCTTCCCCGCCGCGCTGGCGCCGGCGCCGGCCGGAGCGAGGCAGCTCCGGACGTCCGCGGCCGCCGCGGCGTCGGCCGTCGAGGTGGGCGGCGTCAAGATCGCGCGCGACGGTGAGTGCTGGGGGGTGACTAGGGGTGTCTAGGTGTGATGCAAAGGCGGGATCTTGGGTGGACGGGTTCACTCTGGGTTTTGAGGATTGATTGCACTGTCCAAAAGATAGCATTTTGCTTAACATTATTAGAAAGGTTAAATTTGGGCAATCGTGGTTATTAACGTTTTCGGAGGAGGCTTCATTCATAGGTGGGGAGCGCCGGCGCTATTGAAATGTCTAGCATTGTTGCTGTAGTAAGAATGGGTAGGCCTTGGGTTCGAATCCGTGAATGGGTTGATTGCATTCTTCAGTAGCCTTTCAGTAGTGGAATCGCAGAGACAGTCATTGCAGTGCAGTGCATTGTTTGATGTGTTGCATTTTGAGACCCTAAATGTTGTTATACTGGCGTGTACTACTACAATTGAATGTGACAATTGAGTAATTTAGTCTCACAATGTGCAATCTGTCAAATTAGCATACTTTGTGATTTTACTGTCATGAATTTATTCATTTTCAATTGCCTTTTTAGATGTTGTGAAGGAGGATGACCCAACAAACAATGTGCCAGACACTATCTTTTCAAAGATTGGCCTGCAGCTGCACAGGAGGGACAACCACCCTCTAGGGATTCTGAAGAACACTATTTACGATTACTTCGACAAGAACTTTTCTGGGCAGTTTGACAAGTTTGATGACCTTTGCCCTCTTGTCTCTGTCAAGCAGGTATGAGTTAGAGCTTTAGAACTACACAATGGATATCCTGAAATTTCAGCTAATGGTAAATTATAAATATTCACATAGCGCGTAATCTACAAGCAATGGTAAGTAAACACACAAGATTATGCCAGAAACTAAAAGAACATAAAATACTTGAAAAGAAAAAGGTACTTGGAGTGTAAAAGAATGAAAACAGTTATGCTACAGTTGCATTGTTATGGAATCAATTTCTTGTTCCTTACCTCTCATGATAGTGAACCGAGTACCTGTATTGCCACGTGTCCTTTTCCAGACTCAAACAACTTCAGTGAAAAAATAGAATTTGGTGGTTGTTGGCTTGTTTCTGACCTGGAAGTGTTGCCTCTTGCAGAACTTTGATGATGTGTTGGTCCCTGCTGACCATGTGAGCAGGAGTTACAATGACACATACTATGTTGACAGTCAAACTGTCTTGAGGTGCCACACAAGTGCTCATCAAGCAGAGCTTCTAAGGGATGGACATACACACTTTCTTGTAACCGGGGATGTTTATCGTAGGGATTCTATTGATTCAACTCACTATCCAGTCTTCCATCAGGTAAATGTTGCCAGATCCACCCACGTTTCTCAAGAATTTTGTTTCTGATCATTTAGCACATGCAGATGGAAGGCTTCCGTGTCTTTTCTCCAGATGACTGGTCAGCTTCAGACATGGATGGGACAGCATATGCAGCTGCAGACCTCAAGAAAACGCTGGAAGGCTTGGCTAGACATCTTTTTGGTAAAATCACTTGCATGTTGTTCCTTGTTATTGAACGGTATAATCAAATAGATCCATGTTCCAGCTAAATAATATAGACAAACATGTGTTCAGGTGATGTCCAGATGCGGTGGGTTGATACTTACTTCCCATTCACCAACCCATCCTTTGAGCTTGAGATATATTTTCAGGTATTACAATGGGTTTATTTAAGTATTTTGAGGGTCAAGTACAAGTAAAGCATGCTGCACAACCTGTGTTGATATGATGGGTCTCTGTCTCTCTGATAACCTTTCTCATCTTGTAAGGATGATTGGTTGGAAGTTTTGGGTTGTGGAGTCACCGAGCAGGAAATTTTGAAAAGAAATGGCAGGACAGACCATGTGGCATGGGCCTTTGGACTGGGATTAGAACGCCTTGCAATGGTCCTTTTTGACATTCCAGATATACGGCTCTTCTGGTCAAATGATAAACGATTCACATCCCAGGTATTGCTGCTATATTTACTATTGGTTACTACTTAACTACTTGTTTAGTTATATGTTGTGTCAGCTTACAGTGCCCTTTTTGCCATTTTCGGTAACATCTGCTTTTTATGAAAACCTCACTCTTTCTGGCACCCTCCTTTTTTTTACTATAATTTTCAAGGATTATAAATCACTCCCTCCAGTCAAGTTTACTTGATGTTTCGGACAAGGGTAGCTACTTGTTTCCTAGTTGTCTTTGTTGTCTGAACGTCAAGCTTAATTGATCGGATGCAGTAGGATTTAAGTGCTGGTAAAATTATTGATTTTTTTATTAAGGAATCTTCTGTTTCCTATTCAGTTCACAAATGATAATAGATAAACTTGGTTTTAGCAACACTCAAAGATGCACTGCAGGATTCAATCTGTGATTGCATCAAAAAGTTATGTAATATGATCTTTTTATATAATTAAGTTATGCAATACGTTGACTTAACACAGGATTGATAAGGTGTTCATGCCCATCTTTATTTATATGCATTCTTATCTACTTTAGTTTCTAAGAAGTTCTTGTTTCCCAGTTCTCAGAAGGCAAGCTTGGTGTCAAGTTCAAGGCATTTTCAAAGGTACAATCACTATGTTTTTGTTTCTTGTTTAATCTACATGTCATTTGTTGAGAAAATAATTTTCATCTCTGTGCTAATTTATGCTGGCTGACTGTTTTGTTCTTTCTATAGTTTCCACCATGTTACAAGGATATGAGTTTCTGGATCAATGATGCATTTACGGAGAACAACTTATGTGAAGTTGTCAGAGGAATTGCTGGAGATCTTGTAGAGGAGGTATGAGATCAGTGCTTTTGATAAATATATTATGATGGAACTTACATCAAGCACATGACTTAGCTTAGTATTTTGAGTTTGTAGTAGGATCCTTCACTTTTCAACTTTCATGTTGTAATTTTGTGTTATAAATGGATTCAAACATTTGTGTAAGTGTTAATGATTAATTAGATCATTTCAGTTTCGATGAAGCCTCAGATTTGGTGAAAGTATAACCTTCTGATCTTTAAAGCTTGTTGCTGTTGTCATGTACTCCTGCTGGCAATTACTGTAGGTCTGTTTTCTAGTTCTGTTATAGTTCCAGTACACTTTAATAAACCAACTCCTTTCAGTGTCCACATACATGCACGCCCATAGGAAAACTTGTTTTGAGGCATGATAAGGTCTTTTTTGGTCTATGTATTCTGGAACACTAGTATGTAGTATCCATGTGGTGAATATTAGGAACCTAATTTGTACATCTAATCCACAATTAGTAGTTTGGTCATACAATAGAATGTAGAGGTTCTTCAGATGCTGTGAGATAAAAAAAATGTTTTGTTTGCAGGTAAAGCTCATTGATAACTTCACCAACAAGAAAGGCATGACAAGTCATTGCTACAGAATAGCCTATAGGTCAATGGAACGTTCACTCACAGATGAGGAGATTAACAGCCTGCAGGTAACATGCCACAACTCCAGTGGAGTGATTTTAGATGTTATCTTTGATTTTGAATCTGATCATTTTTGCAATTCTGCTGCAGTTGAATGTCAGGGAAGCTGTGAAGGATAAATTGAATGTCGAATTGAGATAGAAGGGAGCTAGTTCAGGTGTTATACCAAGAACTAATTTTTGTCTCTTTATTTGTAAATCCATTGAATAGGTAATTTTTGTAACAAATGGACCATTGCTTCTGTATCGATCACATCTTCAGTTCTGTCAAGGGGAGAGAAAAGGAAGCTCCCTGCTCAAATTGGTACTCACTATAGCTTGCAGCCATAATGATTAAGAAGCTTTGTACATTGCTCCTCTTTCAGGGTTTTTTTTTTGATGACAGTGTACAATAAGATGGCTATTATGTTTGCAGTTGTTAAATTGTCCATGTGCATATTTCATCTGATGGTCTGAGCGTTATCAGATGACCATGGCTAGCGACTTCGGTTATACAGTTTCTACTTTCTACACACCCCAGAACCACCAGAAAGCTACATCTCAGAATTGATGTAGTTTCCGTAGTCTGGATTGTCCATGTTACTTGAGATTCTGAATCCGTTTGATATTATCTGAAGGAAATGTTTATATTTGAGCCTGCACACAATAACCTTCCTGCAAAAGTTTGCTTGATGCTCAGATCTTAAAATCGTGCAGCCTGCAGTATCTGTTCCAAACTATTTCAAATAGATGTTCTTTTTTAGTTTGCAGGATAAGATCAGTTTCAGCTTATTCTTCAATCCAGGATGTGCAAAACGAGTACTGAATGCTGACTGACCACAGGGAGGAAAAAATTCTCCCAATGTGAATCGACAGTGAATCTTAATGTACTGTTGCTGACAAGTATGTCAGCATATGCAATGATCTGCACATTGTTGGTCTCTGAAGAATACTCCGATGCAAGACTGTTTCGAAACACAAATTTCTTATATGAATGCGAAGGTCACACAAAGAAACTGTTTCCAAACACAAATTTCTTATGGAATAATTCTCCATCCATATGCTTTGTATGTGAAATAATTGATTCTTATGGGGGAAAAGTGTCAGCTATGAATTATACCAATTTAAGTACAATTCAGATCCTTTCAAAATTTAGAATGAAGTATGACTATCTTGAAGGAGTTTGGGCTTCCAAATCCAGTAACATCCCCATGGGGTGCTTATCTTCTCAGTAATGAATGATGAATGAAAAATGTTACGAAATGTTGGTGGATGAGTATGTCATCCAAAAGTTGAACTTCAACATGTGCAATTTTAGGCGGTATTAGATGGCAGTCATTCCTGCAAGTTCACGCAGTTTCTCACACACGATGAAGGTGATTGTTGTCTGAGGGCCTATTCTTGCAAAGGTGGCAAATCCACTGAAAAGTATACAAGATCTTGTTAGAACGTTACAATGAAAGGAGGGACTATTCCACTGAAGTTGCAAGTGAATTAAATCAAATATATGTATTAGCTGAAATAGCAAGTGTCTAGATGCTTCTAGCTTTTTCTATTTTATTCTTTATTGTATTTTTGTAATTTCCTGCCAGCAATTTTGAAAAGAAAAAACCTAAATCATGCAGCAAAGCAATTTAGTTATTAATAATGAAAGACACCATGCATTTCAAACATTCAATACCAAGGTTAAAATAGACCAAGATGCACACAGCTCGATAAACGATAAACCTACGAAGAATTATTATGAATAAAGACAAATGCTACTAATGATCAGCAAAGCATTATACCTAATTACTGACCTCTAATTAGCTCATTTTTAAAAATATCCTGGTAGAGCTAACATGTTCCTTTTTTCGGATTAGAAGCCAAAAAATTACAAATAAAGATACAATGTTCAACAAAGTCAAAGTTTACGAGTAAACAAGCTATTATATATAAATGTGAGCATGCAGCTCTCACCCTTTATAAAGCGATTTTACACCCTCTGTGACCACAACCTGCAAACCAAGAAAAAGGAATCAAATGTCAGAAGACATAATGTTGTTGATGCTCAAGTTATTGCATTTCACGCTCCTAAGTTGTAATATTCCTTCTCATCTTGTGGCAATAGCTCACTAGTAAGTAGTAGCTTAACAATTCAATAGCACCATCACGCACTTTTAGAAAGTAACTTTTAGCAATGTTTATTCCTAATATGAACACATCAAATAAAAGGTTAGGATCAAGACCTGGTAGGCACAATGGAACCCATTCCTGTATACTCTGGCGCCTTTGGACTCCTGTTGCAGCATTAGCCGTGTTTTGATCATGTCTACGGGTGCGGTCACAAGAGTACCAGCTGTTCCAGCTATGCAACTCGAGCTTCCAAGTGGACAAAGATTAGCCATCCATTCAGCTCATCGAAGGATAGATATCAAAATGTGAAGTAGAGAATTCACTGTACATGAGATGTAAATGAAAACCTTCTTCAAGTGGTGTCCACTTCATTAAGGCCTGTATTGAATACAGATAAAGAAAGATCTTAGAACTGATGTCTTGGAGTAAGCAACAAATTTATTCCTTTATAACAAATATACAACGGAAATAATAGGTACCTGCTTGGCCTCATCATAGGTTGCCATTTGTGATGCGGTGAGGCAGCCTGCTCGTGTCATTGCTGGGCCAACTCCTTTCCAAAGTGCTTTCAGCCCTTCATGTGCTACAACTTTCCTCATCTCTCCTATTGTGCTGGTACTGCTGGTATTCATCTGCAACCTCACCTACAGAATGTACCCAGTTCAGATCAAGCACAGAAAAAAGTCACACTTCTGAAGTGAGTTCAATTCGAAACAGTATACCTTTAATACCTCCATGGGATTTGTTAAAGCAGTTGCAAGGGCCCCAGCAATGATACCAGATGCAAATTTAAAACCAAAGTTTGTTGAACCAAATGCATAACTGCAAACATGTTTGCAGGGCTCATACAGTCCTAATCGAAGGCCACCATAGACAACAGATCTTGTCAATGCTGGTGCAAGTCCCAGGTAGAGTGACCGAGGCCCTTCCCTTTCCACCAGTTGAGTAAATATTGTCCCCTAACATATTTCAAATACAGATATAACTACGAAGCAAATTTTAACAAGATAACAAGCAACAAACACAAAACATGTATGTGCTGTAAATACCATTCCAACTAAGTTTCCTCTCTGCCCGGCGAGCTGCATTTGAAGCCTAACTTTGATAACATCTGCAGGACGAAAATGGTTGTAGACCTATAAAAAGAGTAACTTACTTTCTGTACAGACAAGATATATGTTCTTGTTACCAAATAGGCAGCATAACAATGAACAGTCAATTGTTCAGATAAAGCGATTATTTGTCGCTTCTTGGAAAGGGGGTCAACCTTGAATGGCCAAACTTGTCTCCTAATCCACCCCCCCCCCCCCCAACCCCCCAGGTAGAACAAATAAGGATTAGCCTGCCATGAATAAGCATTGTCGTAGCGCACCATATAGAATAATAGCTATCCACAAAAGCTTTTGTCTAAAATAAAACAAGTCTAATATCTTTCACCAAATAACCCATGATTATGCTGTGGAAAAATCTAGAAATCATAGAAACATTTCCTCAATTACTAGATACTGTAACATTATCTCACCGTTTTTTTCGGCCTCATCTCACCTAGCAGCAACTCACTAAGCAGATAACTGTCGGAAAGGTGGGCAGGCAGTGGAACTAAACATAAATTATGAATTACTCCCAACCGAATTGCTGTTTGTTTTCATACTAATACCCAAGGCAATTCAAGAAGAGTAAATAACTCGAAATAAGAGGGAGAGCATATATCTGACCAAGCGGGTGGGTGACGGTGGTAGCGGCGGCGACGGCGGCGCCGCTGGTGCCGAAAAGGTACAGCGCGTAAGCCCCCGGCGCTTGCTGCAGCGCGTCTACGGACCCCGGCGGCATCACGGCTCCTCCTCAGATCTCCTTGAAAGAAGTCGAGAAAGATTCGATTTTGGAGCTCTTGAATTGAGAATTTGGTGGGATGGGCAGAACCGAAGCCAAAGGAAACAGGAGCAACCGAGCAAGAAGGAACTTGGATTGGAACCAAGCAACCAAATCGAACCAGGAAACGGTTGCGAGAATGATGATAATGGATTATGGAGACACGGGCAAAGGGAAAGAGGAAGACAGCGATTGGATGGATCTTGACCTCCAGGCTGGCCCCTGCAAAATTTCTGCCCTCCACAAGAACTCGAGCGGAAGGGATTATTCGCACATTGCTTTAAATTGCTGATGTGACATCGTCATATCATTATCTATGTTTTTTGTTTATACAAAACATATTCTAAAAAACAGGTGATTGTGTAAAGTGCAAGCAAATATTATATCCAAAAACAAACAACTTGCAAACATTCCCTTTCTGAAAACATCAATGCACCACAACCACCAGTTAGATTATCATCTGCTGCTAAAATAAGTTTGATGTTCTTCTAAAGAAAATAATTTCAGGTCCATAATGTTTGGACGACCTGATGGATTATTATTTCGTTCTGTCTCGGCCTCTCGGGGATAGCCTAATCGTTTCTATTCTGATATTAGATTAATATTTTGCATGACGTGTTAAAACATTAGCGGGCATTTGGTCTAGTGGTATGATTCTCGCTTAGGGTGCGAGAGGTCCCAAGTTCAATTCTCGGAATGCCCCCATTTTTTGTGCCTCTTTTTTCACCTTTTTTTTGCCACTAATAAACACTCTACACTTTTCAACACCAGCGGGCGTTTGGTCTAGTGGTATGATTCTCGCTTAGGGTGCGAGAGGTCCCGAGTTCAATTCTCGGAATGCCCCTATTTTTTTTGCCTCTTTTTCACCTTTTTTTTCCTCCAGCTTTTTCACCTTTTTTTCCCTCCAGTTAACGCTCTACACGTTTTCAACGTCGGGATTCGATTTGAACATGTCGCAATGGCAGTTCTTAATTCCTTACGGAATGCGATTGTTTCAGCTGATGAAAAAACTGCGATTTTCGTTCAACTAATGGGTCTAATGCTGTTGATGCTGCTGATACTTATGGCGTGGGGATATTTCGCTATGAATATATGATAAATGCGAAGATAACATAACTGCTAGAACAATAAAAAGCATGGACGAAAAGGACGATCCAGTTCGGCTGCTGTTCTGAATTTCTGATGGGGGCAATGGAATGGAGAATACCATGCTGCTTGATTTCCATTACTGCATCCTTTTTTTTTCTACTACAAAACCACATGCAGGGCCTTCCTAATTGCCTTGGGTAGTGCACAGATGGGGGGGGGGGGGGGGCAAACATAACACACACAAAAATGCTTCAGGCCAGACACATCGGCTGAACTGCAACCTGGTTGCTGAATCCAATCATGAAAATGGAAAGATAAAAAAGGTTGTAGGGCCCCAGAAGCATGAATGAATCGCTCACAGACGAGGGTTCATGGTGTTAGGGTTGTCCAGCGAACTTGTAATTGCTCGGAATTTATCGTCGTCCACTGGAAAAAGAAAAGGAGAGATTCAATTGTCTGCCAATTGGGATAAATACAACTCTATGAACTGTACATATTGCGGCCAAGCAAAGTTCAGATAAACATGTATGGCGCTGAAGCACGAAAGGTAGCACCGCTTGCACCCACCCAAAGATTTCTTTGACCTTGATGACAGGAAAAAGAACTCATGGCAATACTGAGCCATAATGTATTGTATGTACTATGCAGTTCTTTCCTGAACAAGCAGCAAACTGGGGAATCTTGGAAAAATGCACTAACTACACTGAATCTTGGTAACCAATAGGGGGGGATAGTAGATGAAACCTACATCTGCACCGTATTCAGGAGAGAGGTTCCTAAAGGTTGAGCAAGAAGCAGGCAGGATGACATACAGCTGGGACCAATCTTGCAGAAATTAAGATGGAAGGGACGGTTGCTCCTTGGACAAACCTTACTATGTCTTTGTCAGAACAATATCACGCATCAACCTATCTGGAGCTGTAACGGCGAGTCATACAAGAAACGATGTAAGATGTGCCGATGACTATCGCTTGAATAATGGAACATAGTAAAAAAAAAGGCCTAAAAAAAAAAAGTACCTGGCATGCCCGTGAAATGCTCAAATTGACCCATTGCTTGTCTTATAAACATCTCCAGCCCACTAACAACGGTGGCTCCACACTCTGCGGCTTCACGGAGAAGTCTGGTCTCTTTTGGTGTGTAGACCGCATCAAAGACAACGGCATATGATTTTAGTGCTTGCTGCAAGGTTATGATATGTCAATATATGAAGCAGAAAGGAGCCATATACTCATTACAACTGGCACTAAATTAAGGAAGGCAGGTTGAAGACCTTAAATAAAGGAGTTTCATTGACATTTGGATGCATTCCAATGGCTGTTGTATTTGCAAGAATCATCCCTTCCTCCGGGTGGTAATTTTCCAAATCGGCCAGACTCAATGCAGGCCCACCAATTAAGTTGGCAAGTTCTTGAGCACGCGCTGGAAAGTTGAATAAACTTTTAACTTAACATCACACATATTTCTCACATACGAATTTACCATAAAGCACGATCAGTGTCCAGGAAAAGTTTCAGAACAAAGATAACACAAGTCAATGAGACATTCAATAAGTATGAAATTGCTAAGTTTGGAACCAGAAAGATTCATGGCAACAAGAATTGAACTAGAACCTATGTATTCTCTGTAACAAAATGGTGTCAGTGAATGCTGATTTTTTAGACACTGGACAATTTCTTTGGAATGGTTCTAATACACAGTGAATTCTAAAATTCAATATGATAATTTTGACTGTTTTGTTCAAGAAAAAATTGGTAACATGTGATCTCTGCAGATCTATGATAAAATTTGTGCAGCAGAAGGCCCAAAGTGCGTACCAAAAGTACGGTTTGCAATTACAACTCTTGCTCCCTTCTCTTTTGCACCATATGCAAGGGCTTTGCCCGCACCACCAGCCCCGATAACAACAAAAAGCCTTCCAGCCAGCGGGGAAGTGGATGGATCTGTTGGTTGTGATGCTGCAAATTGTTCCATTGAATAATTAGACTTGAATATTGATTAGCAATAATACAAGACTACAGCATAGGTGAATGCAGAAAAACCTCTTATTCCATCCTCGATAGCAGAAATAGCACCGACATAGTCAGTATTATAGCCAACAAGTTTTCCATCAGGTCTTCTCACCATTGTATTAACAGCTCCAATGTCCTGAAGAATGTTATGTTTCCAAATGTTACTCTGGATGCCCTAAAGGGTTCGGCAGACCTATATACCACGAGTAAATGAAATAAAAACTAAATTACCCTGGCAATAGGATCGACTTCATCACAGCACCTAACTGCAGCTTCCTTGTGGGGAATTGTGCAACTGCAGTCCAATTAATTTGAGGAAAAGAATACAGATCTGGTCAGATGTGGAGGAATAGACTATATAAACTCAAGAAAAAAAAATATTGCAACAGATTATTTGGCTAAATACATTAAAATTAACTACCTGAAGCCAGCAAAATCTGGTGAAGAGTATGTATTGAGAAATTTAGCTAAGTCATCCACCAAAAAGGGCACATACACAGCATTGAACCCCACAGATCTGAAAGCTTCGTTATGCAAAATTGGGCTCTTGCTGTGACCAACTGGCTTTCCAATAATGCCAAACACTTTAGTGTCTGGGCCTATTTGCCTGATATTGTACACATTAATCAAGTCTGCGACTGTTGGTTGTGCAGCTGCGGATTCTTTTCCTTTTTCGAGAGAGCCAAAAGTAAGGTATCCACCATATTTTGGGCAAAGAACTCGAGAAATAAAACCTCTGTCATTCATCACCAGCCCAATGATTGGCACCTGCTTTTCCTGGTTCATTGTTCAAAGAAACGATAATGTGAAATTGGAATCATATTAAAGCAAGTAAGCAACTGGCGAATGAAGCATGGGCATGAACACATAGTGCAACGTATTTGCACAACAAGTCTAGCTTTTCACTAATACTTCATGTTTAGTCACCAGAACTAGAGCAACTATATCCTAGTACAACTTAGTATAGAGTACACATGGGCAGCATTATCTTTGTAAACCTAAACTAAGATGCAATAAAAAGAAACAGTGAGGTGGATTGAACAGTAATCACAAAAGGAAATTTCATAGACTAGACTTGTGCATGTAAAACTTGAAAATATTTGGACAGTTAACTCACTTGGCAATGCACAAGTGTTTGAAACATTCTTGCTACATCAACAATTTCAGTGGCAGTGGTTGCAATTTTCACTATATCTGCCCCTGTTTCTTGTATCTGAGCCACCAAATCCGCAAGCTCCTCTGCTGATGGAGTGTTCTCATAGTTATGGGATGAAACAATGAGCTTACAGTTTTCAGGTTTCTTCCCAGACAGAAGTCTCATAAATTTGTCAGCAGCCTGTGGTTTAAGACAGACCTAATTAGCATGAATACTGACATATGATAATTAATCAAATTAATAATTCCTCACAACTTTAGAGTTCAGAATGGGTTTATCTCAGTTGTGTTTTTTAACTTAAGGTATGAGAGTAAATTGCACATAAATGTGATTCAATTCTATGATATCTAATTAACTACAATATTATACTTTGTAGCAGTAGCATACAATGGCACGAGTACACTAGATTGTATTACTCATTTCTCAAAAATATCAGGTAAAGAAAATTCCTTAGCAAATTATTTCCACGGAGTAGCCTAGTCTCTAGGTATTCACTGCCTCAAATGAACAGGACAGAGAGCACAGAGCAGAGCAAACCTTGAGCTCAATATCAACGTATTCAGCTCCCAACTCCATCGCCAGCATAAGTGCCTCGAACCTCGGCTCATCATCACCTTCGTATTCGCCACCTTCCCACTTAGGCCTGTGCAACCAAAATCAAAACATCGCTTAGGAACGCTGCAAACACTGAAATGAATGTAAAAGATCCTCGAATTGCTCGTCTAGGCACAACATGCTGATAAAAATACCATTTTTGCCCAACTCAATTATACTGAACCCAAGCAGAAAGCATCTGAAATCCCACGATTCTCCAATCCAACTAAATTGCATCATCACAATCCCAAAATAACGTGGGGAGCAGGACCCCACCTGTAGGTGACGAGCGCGGGGAGCGGGCGCGGCTCGGCGAGGATGACGGGCAGGTCCCTGCGCGGCGCGAACCCGGCGAGGCGGTCGAGGCGGAGCTCCGCGACGTCGGCGCCGAGCGCGGCGGCGGCGGCCAGCTCCGCCGCCATCTCGCGAGGCGCCCGCGCCGTCGCCGGCACGCAGACCAGCGTCCGCCGCCGCGCGGCAGCGACGGCGGCTGCCGGGGACACCGCCGACACTGACATCGCCGTGGCCATCGCGGGGAGGCGGGGAGGATGGGGGCAGCCGGCGCCGCCGCGGAGGTTGGTGAATGGTGAGGTGAGCGGGTCAGCGGTGGGAGGGTTTAGCTGCCGCACGCACGCCTGCACTTTTGGAGGTTGGTGGTGTGGACTGGGGGAGGAGTGGAGGAGATGCGCCGGCGGTGCCTTGGGCCCACTTGGCAGCCACAGTGGATCCGACGTGGCACGTCCCCCTGTGGGAACATGGAATCTTGGACATGCCGTCCAAATGTTGAAATCAAAAATCATTTGAAAAGGGGAAATGATTTTTTATTTGGAACGTGATCTTGGTGAGGGAAAATTTAGTTTTCCATTTCTAGACAGCGCTATGATCAGATCTCTTTTTATAAGAGCAACTCCAACAGTTTGGCAAATCAACTTGGCATCCATCTAATTTTGGCAAAATAAGAAAAATTAGCCTCCAACAGTTTGGCAAACCAACTTGACAAAAATAGAAACTTGGCAAAACTCACCTCCCCACGCGCATATATGCGCGCGCGGATCGTGGTTGCCATCGGCGTTTCCCTGTAGGTGGGAGGGTGAAAAAAGAAATAAAGAATAGAGAAGGATTCCTGATGTAAGTTTTCAAGAGGTGGAAGGGCACAAACATAATTTTGTTTCTCTCAGGATTCCTGATGTAAGTTAGATCTGGATTTGGCAAGTGAATTATGCCAAACTGTTGGAGATGAACTCTTTTTTTACTTTGCATATCTTTTTAGAAGTTGGCAAAACACAAGATTTGCGAAGTAAAATTTGACAAACTCTTGGAGATGCTCACAGTCAGGTGTAAACCAACCTCTCTGTGCAAACCGTACAAACTTTTAGTCATATAAGTTATTTCTAGGTAGTATGTTTGTTGCAGATGCAGATCTTGCAAACAAAAAAGAGTAGTTTTTGATTTGTGCACAAGAGAAATATCTGGTTTTGAAAAAATGAGGTTTTTTGGGCATGTGAGGAAAGCTTCACTAATGAAATTTGTGCTCTTTGATACACACTTCTGGGAAAACTGGGGGAAAAGTGGAAGTTTTGAGCTTGTATACGAATAATATGAATAATATACGCCAAAATGTTTCAGTCATAACCGTCTCGATCATCATGAATTTTGTCAAAGCGGGACCAACGGCTGAATGGCGAACCTGTCCTGAATCTTTCACAAACGATGCTTCTCTGTCAGAGTTGTCCAACGAATTTGTATGTGCTCAGAATTTACCATCATCCAAAGAACGGGAGCTCAAAACGTAGCTCCATTTGCACCCACAAAACATTGAACAGGTAATGCACCATGGATACTAGAAAAACTCTTCATCACTGTTGAGCTTGAGCCAGAGCTTATTCGATCTTTATTTCACACATACATATTCAGGTATTTCAGAGTCAGTCAGTCTGGAAGACAGTTAAACCTATAAACAATGTTGAGCTGGGGATTATTCTTTTTCGAACAACAGACGACTCGAAACCATTTGGGGATATGGGATGAAAACAACATGGCATCTTTGAAAGCCGTAGGAGGAAAAAAACGGTGACATGAAATCCCAAGACAGCGGTTTTTGTACAGAGTTGACGGCCAAGCAGGAAGGAGGACATGCATATATACAATACAACTAGAAGCATTTTTGCAGAAACCATGATATGCAGATGATGGCACTATGGCAGGGACCTTGCTCTTTGGAGAAGCATTACTGTGTCTTTGTCATAGCATCATGTATCAACCTTCGCGGAGCTGTAAGGCAAGTCATAGGAGAAAATCTATAAAGTTCTTTTTTTTAGCGATGAAAGGATGAACTAATGAGTAATGGATATTGCTCGAATCATGGAGCAAGGAAAGGTCAAAAACAAAGTACCTGGCATCCCCCCTGTGAAAAGCTCGAACTGAACCACCGCTAGTCTTGCTAACATCTCCAGACCATTAACAACTGTGCTTCCACATTCTGCAGCTTCTCGGAGAAGTCTGGTCTCTTTTGGGATGAAGACCGCATCAAAGACAATGGAGTAGTTCCTAAGAGCTTCCTGCAAGATTACAGTTTTATTCATTATAATATTTTTTTCGTAAAAAAGGAATATAACGATTACAGCTGATGACAGAAAGTATGAGTTTCATTGACAGAGGAGTTTCATACCTTAGATAAAGGAGTTTCATTGACATTAGGATACATTCCGACAGATGTTGCATTTGCAAGAATCATGCCATCCTCTGGATGGTAGCTTTCTAACTCAGCCATGGTTAAAGCAGTTCCCCCAATTAATCTGGCAAGTTCTTGAGCACGCTCTGGCATGTTGCAGAAAGTTTGACTTGTCAACATAATCAATCATTTGATCATATATCAGAAAAGTTTCAGAATAAAGAACATGAGTAGAATTGTAGAATACAATTAAAATTTCAAAGTCTAATAAGCGAAATATACACATGTTTTCTATATTGAAAAAAATGAGTTAAGGGACTGAGCCCCTTCCTTGTTAAAGCATGTGATTCTAAGAAACAGACAAAGAGTTTGTCATGAAGGGTCTCTAATGTGAGTGCTTACATATGAGATCCAGGACATTGCACTTAGGCAACACATGCATAAAGATTCAAGCAATATCATCAGCATTCAATGTGGTAACCTAAGTGTTTTGTGCCTGTCTAGCATGTAAATTTAAAAGTTTTGGAGAAGAAGGGTTCCATAGAAGCAAGAATACCAAAAGTACGGTTAGCAATTACAACTCTTGCTCCCTTCTCTTTTGCACCATAGGCTACTGCTTTCGCTGCACCACCAGCCCCAATAACAACAAAAAGCCTTCTGGCCAGTGGCGAAGTGGTCAGATCTATTTGTTGTGATGCTGCAAATTATTAGTACTAATAGCAGTTAGAATTGAATGCCAGTCATAAAAAAATGCAAGAACAAAGCAGTGGCGTGTAGAAACCTCTTATTGCATCCTCAATAGCAGAAATAGCACCAACATAGTCAGTATTGTACCCAACAAGTTTTCCATCAGGCTTTCTAACAATTGTATTAATAGCTCCAATGTCCTGGGGAAAATAGTTTATTTTTTCTAAAATGTTACTCTGTCTGCTCTGAGCAATCCAATAAAATGACAAGAAAAATGAATGTGTCATGAAATTACCCTGGCAATAGGATCAAGTTCATCACAGCACCTAATTGCAGTTTCCTTATGGGGCATTGTGCAACTGCAATCCAATTAATTGGATGGGAAAAAATATATAGGCCATGTCAGCCATGGGGAAATCGACTATTTATGTGAATATACCAATTATAACAACACCATTGCAATAAACTAAGATTTTACCTGAAGCCAGCATATTCTGGTGAAGAGAAGGTCTTAAGAAACTTAACCAAGTCATCCGACAAAAATGGCAGAAACACAGCATTGAAACCCACTGATCTGAAAGCTTGATTTTGCACAATTAGGCTTTTACTGTGGCTAACTGGATTTCCAATAATACCAATGACCTTAGTATCTGGGCCTATCTGCCTAATTTTGTACTTATTAATCAAGTCTGCTACTGTTGGTTGCCCAGGGGTGGATTCTTTTCCTTTTTCAAGAGATGCAAAAGTAAGGTATCCACCATATTTTGCGCAAAGAACCTGAGAAATGAAACCCCTTTCCTTCATCACCAGCCCAATGATTGGCACATGCTTTGCCTAGTTCATTTATTCAAAGAAGAGATAGTGAGAACTAGAAATCATGTAAGGAAACTGAGGTAGAATAACATAATCTTCTTAACTCTAAAGTAAGGTCAACAGCAGATGTCATGCCAGGAGGCAATAAACAACAGTGAGGTAAGTCCTACTGAAAAAGAAAAAATATTGCTTAGCTGAGACTAGCATACAAAGAATTTGGATATACTGAAATGGTAAAAACTCACTTGGCAATGGACAAGTACTTGAAACATTCTTGACACATCATCAATTTCAGCAGCACTGGTTGCAATTTTCACAATATCAGCCCCTGTTGCTTGAATCTGATCCACCAAACTCAGAAGCTCATCTACTGACGGTGTGCACTCGTAGTTATGAACTGAAACGATGACCTTGCAGGTTTCAGGCTTCCTCCCTGATAAGAATTTCAGAAATTTGCCGGCAACCTGCAGAATGACACTGTTACAGTGAAAAAATGCCAACGTAATCAATTCAATAGTTGGTCGGCATTAGACAGGAGTATCTTAGTGGCCGACTCACTTAAAGTTAGGAACTCTTTTTGTGGACTTAAGTTAGGTACTTCACAGTGCGAGAAAATCAGAACAGAAACCAATTTTCTCAGATTCGTTTTCATTTCAGTAAGCTCAAAGCAGCATACCAAACGAAAAGAAAATTCACTTCCTTTGTCAATCACCCAGAGGAGTAATCTTGCAATGGATTCAGTTCCTGAAACCAAATTAGGGAGGAGTGAGGATAAACCAACCTTAAGATCAATATCCACGTACTCAGCTCCCAGCTCCATTGCCAAGAGAAGCGCATCAAACGGTGGTTCATCTTCGCCTTCATATTCACCTCCTTCCCATTTCGGCCTGCGCAACCATCATATACATACACATACTTCAGCTAGGAGCATCGCTAACGTTCATAAACATAATCGATCAAACAAATACGCAGTCTGAATTTTAGGGGGAGAAAACCATTATTTTTCCTATTCAGTTGTACTGAAGCTGAAAGCAGTCAATCCTCAGGGAATCAGGGAGACGAGGAAACAAGAATGAAGAACCTGTAGGTGATGATGACGGGGAGCGGGCGGGGCTGGGCGAGGAGCACGGGAAGGTCCCTGCGCGGCTGGAACCCGTCGAGGCAGCCGACCCGGAGCTCCGCCACGTCGGCGCCGAGCGCGGCGGCGGCGGCCACCTCCGCCGCCATCTCCCGGGGCGACCGCGCCGTCAGCGACGCCCATACCAGCGTCCCTCGGTGCGGAATCGGCGCTGCAGCCGCCATCGACGACACCCGTTTGGCTCCGCGGCAGTAGAGTGCACGTGGCGGACTGGGCTGGGCTGCTGCCTGGTAGTACACATATATCAATGCCGCCGCCGCCGGCCGGCCCTGCCCTGTCCCCTAGCTCAGCTCAGGAGCGGCGGCGGAGTGCGACGTGGGCTTTAGCTGCCGGCGATGGACGGAGCGCGGAGGTGGGACCTCGATCATTTTTGTTTTCTGAAGCTGACTGGCGGTAGAATCTGACGTGGCGCGCCACCAATGGACGGGGATAAAGCCTTTTTTTTCCAAAGCAACACGTCGGATAAAGCCTTTGCTGTTGCAAATGTCACCTTCGGCTTTAAAATTTTACAAAATGATCACATTTAGGTAGATAACATAATTTTTGCAATGATCCTCATTATTGTTTCGTACCCACGCAGACAGTAAGGCGAATCCATCGCTCGTATTGTTTATTTTCAATCAGAGATGACACATTGTCTAATTTCAATCAGAAAACGAGGTCGCAAACAATTGTTTATTTTCACAGTTTCCTCTCAATCGATGAGGATGGAAGTGTTCTTGCTACAGCTCAGAGGCCATCTTCGGACAATGCCTCCATCCTCTGCGTGATGAGGCGGACGGCGGCGTTGGCGGCGGAGAAGGCGCCGTGGAAGCTGTCCCGGTACGAGAGCGCCTCGAGGTCGCCGGCCATCTTGAGCAGGATCTCCCCGAGGTCCGACCGCCCCGCCGCCAGGGACTCGCGGTACGACCGCGCCGCCGTGCGGCTGATGTCCACGTTCGCCGCCTCCGGGTAGTACTCGTCGTCCAGCCACTTGTGCAGCGTCTCCCTCAGCCACTCAGATTCCTGGCCACGAGCACGAAACGGAAGTGACCTTTCATATGGCACCTGAATTCGTAGCGGCAACGATGTGCAGAAGTTGCAGAAGCACAGTGCACAATGAAGTGATGAGCTCGTAGTGGGTTCAGTTCATTGGCTCCCTAAATTTCAGGAACAATTTGAGCACATGGTTTCAGAAGTTGCAGAAGCACAGTGCACAATGTAACATTTCTACAATTTCTGCACAACGAATTCGTAGTGGATTCAGTTCATTGGTTGGCTCCCTAAATTTCAGGAACAATCTGAGCACATGGTTTATGATTCTTCCTATCCATACTGCGAATGCAAGATTCCATGAAAACAGGGGAGCAAATGCGACTATGCGAGGACTATCGCAACCGCCACGAGGCTGCTGTATGTTGCAGGAATCGGTGGAGGAAATCAGAGAAAAAAAAAAAGACGCGGACTTGGAACGAACCTGCGCCGCTATCTCGGGCGTCAGCCACGAATCGGGCACCCTCAGCTCCTGCACGCGGTTGTCCCGCTCCCCGCCGGAAGCTGCGGCGGCGCCGCCGGCGGCGAGGAGAGGCGGCCGTGCCGGGGAGGGTCGAGCGGAGGCGGAGGCGGAGGCCGGGGGTCGGAAAGGGTTGTTGGGGGGAGCGAGGAAAGGTTGCGGCTTTAACGGACGGGAAGGGGAGTGGAGGCGGCCATGGAGGAGAAGGGCAGCGACGGAGGTTGAGGATGACATTTTTTTTCTTTTTCTAATTTTGTAAGCTTGCGCTGAAATTTTTTGAGGTGCTGTACAGAAGTTAGGTGTTGCAAATCGTCAAGTTTCCAAAAACTATTGTTTCCCCTATAGTTACCATTTGGCCCGAAGCTCATGAACGCTAAGCGCTGGTTTAGCTAGCGGAGGATAGCGAGGACAAGTTGTGTTGTTTTCTAAGTTTGTCAGCTAAGTATGAAACAACACAATTTTCAATTTTAAGCCTCTCTTAAACTATGCATTCTTTGTTATATTTGACCAACAACTTATCCAAACTTTCCTATGAACATTCAAATTCACTTGTAGCCCAAAAGTATTTAACGTCTTAGTGTAAAATTTGTCAAAAAGTATGCTCGAAGTTGACTAGTTGACTCTATTTTCAGACTTGGCACTGTTCATGTGTTGATCTAATAACACTTAAGCTATTTCAAAATTAGATTTCTAATTTTATACACCATGATTTCGAGTGCACACAGTTAAAATGGAATGTATGCACTCTATAGTCTATAGATCATACATCTCGAGTTTCACAAATTTAGGAGCTCATTTGATAATTAAAAGGAATAAGAAAACACGACTAAATGAGAGTGGGGGAGACCTCAAGCCTGTACGTACTAACCAGTCGCGCCACTTACCGTGGCGTGACTCGCTTCTGACTCGCTTCTGAGTCGCACCAAGCGGTCTGACGCGACTCAGTGTGCCATGTAAGCTGCGACTTTTTTCAACGCCAACTTTTTTCAACGTCACCGTGTACATTAGTCGCGCCACTTCAAGTGGCGCGACCAAAAGGGCTACTTCTTGGAAATATAGTTCGGTGTGGGTTATTTTAAAATATTAAATTAAAAAGGGTTAAAATAAAAAAAATCCCTAGTTTAGCTAGTCTGTTGGATTGAGTTTTGGACAAATTTTTCATTTTTTAGCTAGTCAAGCCAAGATAGCTAGTCTTTTGGAGTTGCTCTAATACTTGGGTCACCACCAGTGTTGTGTTAAAATTTTCTCAACAGTTAATTGGTATTTCCTAGTACTACTTGACAATACTACATTAAATTTCATCAAATGGATGGCTCACGTTAATTATAAGCTCTAAAATTTCTATTCATTTATATAAGAAAATAAAAAAGCATATTGTCAGCTTGGCAGCTTCCATGTGTGTTGGACCGTGGACCCTGCACATTTGTGTATAGTCAACAATGACAAGTAATTTAAGACCGATGACACAACGTGTTCACTCGTGGTGTGTATAGTCAACAATGACAAGTAATTTAAGACCGATGACACAACGTGTTCACTCGTGGTTTGGAATAGGATATTGTACATTGAGGGCATCACTCGCGTATGTGCGATTAAATTAGAGTCTCTCCAACAATTGCCAAATCGGATTGGTATCTTTGATTTTTGACAAAAACGCTAAAAGCACATCTCCAATAGTTTAGCAAAGGACTTAGTAATTTTTGACAACTTGAGAAAAATCTGTCTTCAGCGTGCAAATATGCACGTGTGTGCTCCGGTTGCCATCGGCACGTGAAGCCAGGTGGAAGGGTTCCTTATGCAAATGTAGAGAGAAAGAATAACTTGGCAAGTTAAAAATAACAGGCTCTTGGAGATCCCAAGTCACGCGATGATGTGAACAAATTTAATCAGCAACTGGTTGTTAGGATGAGACCGCCATGCTTGTATGGGTGGACATTAACATCCATAATTGATCGAGATGACTACTTGTACTATAAGGAAAATATTAGGGTAGATTGTTAGCCGCAAGATATAGTCATATACGTCTGCGTAGCTCCTTTATTCCCATCACTTTCGTGATTAGGCCCTCCTCTTGCCACCCCTTTAGTCAGCCACCGCCACGGTGCCGATTGTGGGGACATTTTCATCAATTATAGGCTGTCATCCAACTAAGTTTGGTTTTGGCCATCGAACTTCAAAACCGGACATTTTTGACCATCCAACTGTCAAAACCGTTCAAATTTAGCCATCGGGCGGTTTTGATGGACGGTTTTCAATTTTTTTATTTACAATTTAGTCCTTAGATCTTAAAATGATTATTACTTTTTGCTCATACTTCCGATTTCGGTGATTCTTGCGGTCACGCGTTCATAATGGTGAGCTTTGTCTTTTCAGATGTTATTTATACTATTTTATCACTATTTGTTATATTATTCTTATGTTGTGGTGTAGGAACAACAATATACGAAAAGTAAAATAAACGGGTACAAAATAATATGAACAACATTTTAAAATATAAAGCTTATCGTTAAGAACGCATGACCACAAGAATCATTTAAATCAGAGATACAAGTACAAAATAGTAATCATTTTAAGTTAGGAGGATTAAACTGTAAATAAAATGATTAAAATAGTTCTTGGATCTTAAAATGATTATTATTTTTTCCTCATATCTTCGATTTAAGTGATTCTTGTGGGCATGCGTTCCTAACGATGAGCTTTATATTTTAAAATGTTATTCATATTATTTTGTACCTGTTTATTTTACTTTTCATATATTGCTGTTTCTACATCACAACATAAGAATAATATAACAAATAGTGATAAAATAGTATAAATAACATTTGAAAAGACAAAGCTCACCATTACGAATGCGTGACCGCAAGAATCACCGAAATCGGAAGTATGAGAAAAAAGTAATAATCATTTTAAGATCTAAGGACTAAATTGTAAATAAAAAAATTGAAAACCGCCCATCAAAACCGCCCGATGGCTAAATTTGAACGGTTTTGACAGTTGGATGGTCAAAGATGTCCGGTTTTGAAGTTCGATGGCCAAAACCAAACTTAGCCTATAGTTGGATGGTCAAAATGGACTTTTTCCTTGAAACTAATGCAGTGTATGGATCACAAAACTAAAGATCCTCTAGTCCGTGAATTGGGATTCGGTTCTCTTCTTTTAATGAAAATCATGAAGCGATCTTACCCGACTTAGTTTTTAGTGTATGGATCACAAAGATTGGAATAGGTCATGAATTTTCTATGGGCATTGTTAGCATCTCCAACAGTTCGCCAAATCGAGTTGCCTTGATTTTTGGAAAAAAATGTTAAAAATACTCCTCCAACAGTTTGGTAAAAGACTTGGCAATTTTTGGCAATTGGGAAAAACCTGCATCCAACGCGGAAATATACACGCGCGGCCCGCGGTTGGCATCGTGGTTTATAGACAGGTGGGAGGGTGAAAAAAATAAATAATAGAGAAGGATTTCTGATGTAAGTTAGATCTGGGTTTGGAAAGTGAGTTATGCCAAATTGTTGGAGATGAACTCTTTTTTAGAGGATCTTCAAGAGTTTGCCAAATTTTACTTGGCAAATCTTGTGTGTTGCCAACTTCTAAAAAGATATGCCAAGTAAAAAATAAGCTCATCTCCAACAGTTTGGCCTAATTCACTTGCCAAAACCAAATCTAACTCATCAGAACTCTGAAAGAGAAACAAAATTATATTTATACTCTTCCACCTCTTGAAAACTTGTATTAGGAATCCTTTTTTATTCTTTATTTCTTTTTTCACCCTCCCACCTGGCTTGGTCACGCCGATGGTAACCGGGATCGGCGCGCGTATATTTACGCGTGGGGAGGTGAGTTTTGCCAAGTTTCTATTTTTGCCAAGTTGGTTTGCCAAACTGTAGGCCAATTTTTCTTTTTTTCCAAAATTAGATGGATGTCAAGTTATTTTGCCAAACTGCTAGGGATGCTCTTACTTGGCATATCTTTTTAGAAGTTGGCAAAACACAAGATCTGCCAAGTAAAATTTGGCAAACTCTTAGAGATGCTCTTGTGTTTTGCCAACTTCTAAAAAGATGCCAAGTAAAAAAAGAGTTCATCTACAACAATTTGGCATAATTCACTTGCCAACCCCAGATCTAACTTACATCAGGAATCCTGAGAGAAACCTTCCACCTCTTGAAAACTTAGAGCACCTCCAAGAGTTTGCCAAATTTTACTTGGAAAATCTTGTGTTTTGCCAATTTCTAAAAAGATATGCTAAGTAAAAAAAGAGTTCATCTGCAACAATTTGGTATAATTCACTTACCAAACCCAAATCTAACTTACATCAGGAATCCTGAGAGAAACAAAATTATGTTTACGGCATTCCACCTCTTGAAAACTTACATCAGGAATCCTTCTCTTTTCTTTATTTCTTTTTTCACTCTCCCACCAACGAGGAAACACTGATGTCAACCACGATCCGCGCGCCGGGAGGTGAGTTTCGCCAAGTTTCTATTTTTACCAAATTGGTTTGCCAAACTGTTGGAAGCCAATTTTTCTTATTTTGCCAAAATTAGATGGATGTCAAGTTGGTTTGCCAAACTGTTGGAGTTGCTCTTACATCATGAATCCTTCTCTATTCTTTATTTCTTTTTTTATCCTCCCACCTACAGGGAAACACCGATGGCAACCACGATCCACGCGCGCATATATGCGCACGGGGAGGTGAGTTTTGCCAAGTTTCTATTTTTGCCAAGTTAGTTTGCCAAACTGGTGGAGATCAATTTTTCTTATTTTGCCAAAATTAGATGGATGTCAAGTTAGTTTGCCAAACTGTTGGAGTTGCTCTAAGTCAAGTATACACCTAATATCTTTCTTCGCATCATTTTCGTGATCAAAAGGCCCGATTTTTGCCACCCAACTTCTTATTCATATCGACTGCTTGTTAGGATGAATGCACACTATGGTTGCATGAATGGATTGTATGTGAGCCTTTTACCTACATACCACTGCAAAAGTTCATAGTTACCTGTATACCATTGAAAAAAAACAAAAGCTCCTCCGTACCCTCTCACCAAATTTCTTTTACACCCATACCATTCCGTCACCCCTACATTTGATTTTAACATGCTCGCACTTTAGCTCCATTCGCTACAGTGAATCACACCTCTGTCCGACACGGAATGCTATCCTTGCCATGCTCCGTCGCACGCCCGGCAAGCACGGCCAGTGGACATCGAAGGACCCGTAACGCGTTGCCTAGCTGGTAAGGCTTGGCCCGCTCTTTGAGGACCTGCAGGGCCCGCCTAAGTACATGATGACGTAGATTGGCCGCGACTTTGGGCACCGGTCTATGTCCGGTCTGCCAAACACCTCCGGCTATTAGCTTTACACCAAACTCTAACCCTAATGTGGAGGGACACCCGTCACCCGCTACCTCTCAGACCATTGAGAAAGGTAGCAAACAAAGGCGACATCTACTGTAGACACCACGTCTACGCTAGCGACCACGATCCTAGGCCCAGTGAAGGACCGATTAGACGACCAGAGAGGGGAGAGTGAATGGGAGCCGATAAAAATTCTTCTCCAAAGAGAGAATTCGGCCTATACCCCGATTGCCACTCGGTTCACTCACACACACAAGAGCGGCTCTAAACTAGACACACACAAGCCTACAATACCTATAGACAAGCCACGAACAAAGCTAGAAGGATTAGAAGCGGAAGCAAATCACAAGAGGCGAAGCAACAAGCTGTCTGCCTGGGCAGGGGCGGACTGTCCGCATAGTAGGGGCGGACCGTCCGCGGTACCCTGGCGGACTGTCCGCGCTGCTCTCGCGGACCGTCCGAAAAAGCCACCCGAACCTCCAGTAGCGCACCACGAAAAACAGATCGTCCGACGCCTACCCACGGACCGTCCGCCACACACGGACCGTCCGTACTCAACCCACGGACCGTCTGCCAAACCTCGTGCACCAAAAATCCACCGACAAAATGGATCGAACGGAAGACATGAAAGAACTCACGACAAACACGAAGAACAACCGGCTGAAAGCCTCCTCGCGGACCGTTCGCACGGGGCTCGCGGACCGTCCGCCAGGAGCACGGACAGCAGCCCGAGCTCAACCCTTTGAAGGTCAACCCTTCCTTTCTTTCACCCGATCTATCGAATCAACCAAGCGAAAGCTACCAAATCATAGGGGAAGGTGAAGTTCCTCTAGGAGATGCTATACCTACGAATTTGGAGCCTCAAATCCACTGAGACGAGAGGAATCGAGATTCTACCGAGCTCAACCAAAAAGATAGGGTTCCAACCGAAATCCACGAATCGGAGGCCAAATCCGACGTTTGAGGGATCAAGTTCAAGCACAAAGATGCACAAGACATCTATCCATGATTCCCTCAAAGAAAACCGAACACAAACGCCTCACAATCGACGAATCGAGCCACGCACGAAAATCCTCCAAAAATACCTCCGAAAATCGCATTAAAGAAAGACACTCGGGATAAAATGATTTGGCACAAGATTAAGAGAATGATTTCACTAAGAATCACTTTGCCATATCCGGTTACAAGCCACTCACAAGAATCACAAATCTTGAATTGCAAAAAGCTCAAACAAAGAGCCACACTCACCTCTCTCCCTCTCTCCCAAAGAGCACCCCAAAAGGAAAGAGCACTCCCACCACTAGCCAAAGAGTTGGCTGAAAAATCAGCCCCCTCCTCCTATATATAGGCCCTCCGGAAAAGACCGAAGTACCCCTACAATAGGAGTTACAACTCAAGCCCTCACAGGGGCATTTTGGTCAACACATGAAGTTCTCCATCGGACGGCCGCGCATCCATCGGGCCTTCGCATCCTCCCAACGCAAGCACCTCGATCATGCCGCGTGTCGCCCGCTTCGAAGCTTCTCGGCGCACCCGGATCCTGTCTCCGCCCGCCGAGCCTCCGGTCTTGGTTTTGTGGCTCAACCAAGTAACCCCGACGGTTTTTTGGTGAACCGCCGCAAACCCCGCGGACTTGGTGCAGCCTCCACGCCAATCCCACTCATGACTTGGCCGTCACGTCATCCCGGCTCGGTGTTGGTTTTGTGGATTAAACCAACCAAACCCCGCGTGCAGACTCCGGTTGTTAGCCGCTACCCTGCACCGGCTCGACCTTGGTTTTGAGGCTCAACCAAGAAACCATACACGACTTCGTCTTGCTTTTCTTGCCACCATGCGGCAAGCACTTGATCCCGTTCGGCCACCGGGTCCATCGAGCCGAGCCTACTTGTCTCTCCACTCCTCGGAGGCCACACAGGCTAAGACCTTTCGCGCCCGCTCTTCACCTGCACCAACGCAAATCAAGCCGCAACCTGCACCTGCAATACTCGGCTGAGAGTCAGTCCACACCACGTTGTCAATCACTCATCACACCAAGGAACGACCATCCACCGGTCCTCGGACGCTTCGGTCCTCAATCTCCCCCTTGATGAGTGCATTGACAACACACATAGTCACCAATTCATAAAATAAAGAAAAAGAAAAGAAATGAACAAAGAACTCAAACAAGTGATCAAAAGCCAAACAAAAGCCAAAACAAGATCACTTGAAAGAGCAAATCTCAATCCCCTAAGGCAAGGGCAACAGCTCAACACAACCGAGGCAAAACGCTCAAAATGCCGACTCCTCAAGGTGAGGCAAAAGGGCTCGACACCATCGACAAAAGAGCAAAGAACAAAGCAATTTCAGGCAACACAAAGAGCTCCCAAAGCATGAATGCAAGCTCCCCTGAACTGAGTATCCATCTTTTTCTCCCCATTGATGCAAAGACTCTCCTTACAAAGTGCATTTCTCCCCAAACATGCACACTTCTCTCCATGTTATGAATTGGAGACACAATTCTCCCCCTTGTTGGTAATGCATGAATCAAGGCTAACTATGCAAGTATGTGCTTCTCAAATAAACAAAGAGCACTACAACATGCTAAAAATGAGACATAGACAAGCAAGATAGCCACAAATTTAGTACAAGCATCGCCAACAAGATAGATAGGGACATATAAGCATGTGACATAGCCATGATCAAAATAAAGCACTTTTCAACATAAATTTCCCTCTCATGAGCATAGGACCTAGACATGGTCAAAATGAGCACAAACAACATATAACTCACAAACTTCATGCAAGGTCACAAATTCTCATCACAAGATCATCACAAACACCTAAAAGCTATCTCATGTCATGTCAAAGCCACCGAGCCATGTGTCCACTTTTAAATATGAGACTTCTCAATGGTGAACATCATATAACAGTTTAGCACCCAAGATAAGGAATTTAAAGCATAAAAGACATGTAAGCATATTTTTCAAGCACAAGCATTTCATATACCAATTTCATGATTTCAATTTAAGCATGGTACATGAAGTTCCTTTACGGCAAAAAGAAGCTTAGGCTTCTCCACATGGTAGCATGTAGGCTAAACATTCATGATGACAAATGGTTTCCAAGCACAAATTAAGCAAGAAATAACCATATGTACACAATTTGAACATGAGAGGCATTCAACTCACAAGAGAGGATCATATATATCATTTTCACAAAATTAAGCCATCCACAAGCATATACATCCCAAAACTACCAAGAGCATCTCTATACATCACATGAGCATCACTAGCAAAGTCATAAGCTCATATCCAGCATATCATGGTGATCAAAGTATATAGGAGAAGCACATTCCTGAGGCATATGATACAAATGCAGTCTATGATACAAAGATGCTGAAAATGATATGTGACATGAATGAAAATGCAACATGCATATGTACATGAGACCCCAACCCAAATTCAAAAACGAGCAAAAGGACACAAAAGCTCACAAGCTCCCCCTAAACACATGTACTAGGACCAAAGAGCATACAAAGTTCATCCTAAATACACGAGATAGGGCAAAGAGCAAAAGAGACCAAGTGGCTTAATGAGAGCCACACACCTCAAAGTCTCCAATCTACTTACCTTGATCACTCGTTCTCATCCATCGTCCCCGAAAGTGATGTTCTCCTTTGACACCACTGGGTTGAGGCTGGAGGGCCACCTTCGAGCTCCGGTCATGTGCCGCTAGCCTCCGGAGTCGATCCACCAAAAGTCCTCCAAGCTTCCTGCCTGCAAAATCAAAACCAAGAGCTAGAACGAGCAACCGACTCAACACTGGGGTTAGCACAAAAAGAGTCAAACCAGTGCCGAGCCATTTGCTCAAAAGTGAGGTTAGCAAAAACCATCCTATCACGCCTAGCAAAGCTGGAACCACCACGAGGAGACCACTCCCATCTCGCTGAAGGAGTACAAGCACCACGAAAGGGAAAGTGTGGTCCGTAGTCCCTCTGAGACTCAAAACTGTGACCCCTCCCATACTCGTATCGACCACGAGGTGGAGAGCGTCCAACATACTCAACACCACCAGACTTAACACACCAACCAAATAAAAGCTCCAAAGATCTCAATTGAGTACCATAGAAAGGATACCAATTGAAAGATCACAAACGGCTACCAAAAGCCATGGCCAACTCTTGAAACCAAATTCCCATCGATAAGTCAAGCTCCCCCTCAACCAAAGCCAACTGGCAAGCAAAAGCTAGGAAAAGAAAGAGCAAAAGAAAAACTCTAAACCCAAATGAAGAGAAGAAGCAAAGCACAACCCGAAGACAAGGCAAGCCCAAAGCCACAAGGAAAGCTCAAAACATGCTACACAAAGCATTGACAATACCAATTAAGATAAATAAAGTATTGTAACATGATTCCATATAGATGAATGTAAGCATGAGCTAGCAAACATGTCAACAAGGTGCATAACTATACAAAAAGCCTAGTACAAAAAAAATACCAATGAACAACATGCCAAACATGATACAAGAACTAAATAAAGGCATGATACTAGTTCACATGGATCAACCACGAAGATATATCACAAAGCTAGCATGACAAGATATACATGAGGGGGCAAACATGCTAACAAGAGAGGATACCATGGAGCTAGACAAAAATGATATGGATGAACAACATGTCAAAACCACAAGAGGACAACCACAATATCATTGTTGATGGTGTATATGCGTATCCAATTTCGTTTGGACTTGCAAGCGGACAAGTCCTCCGTCGTAGCCAAGGGACCCTTCTTTCCTTAAGTGTGAACCCAAGGTATCGAATCCGTGGAACAAATGTGTGATGCAAGAACCTATCTATTAAAGTCGAGAACACTTAGATCTTCAAAGGAAATGCTTTTGCATCTAATCTAAAGAACATCGAAAGAAACGAATCTAATCTATGAAAGCCGGAGGTAGCAAGAGATAGAGAGGGATAGGTAAAACCAATCTAGAGAGATTGGATCAAGCTTTTGTTGAAGTTCCAAGCAAAGAAGAAATAGCCAAGTTGAATGTCATGAAAAGCATCTTTAAATCACGGTTTCCCGTCCAACTCCGAAGACGCCCACCTTTTGGAGCCACTGTTCTGTCACAATGCACTCCTATTCGTGCGGGTTAGCCTAGGGCGAGTCCAATGGACAAGTTGAAATCTCTTGGAAGGTCAGGCATGCACCTTTAGCCACCACAGCTACAAGAACACCCTCTATGATCTATCTCGAGAATAGATCTTAAAGTAAGAAAAGCCAATTGAAATCAAAGTCGTAGAAGAGACACTCGATCGCTAGAAATCGGATTGCAACTTGATAATTCAACATAGTACATGATACATGAACAAGATCACCACCGGGATCCTATCTTGATCTTGCTTCTAGCTCCTGGAACTCCGACATGGTCTTCCTTGCAAGGTTCCCACATCAGTTAGGGAAACCCTAGACAACTAGCTCGACCCTCTCCTCTCCGGAATGGTGTCCCTCTCTTCTCTGCTCCTCGGCGGCGAATGACGAATGAGTTTATGCGTGGCTCTCGGCCAGGGGGCTATAAATAGTCCGAGAGGCGGCTAGGTCAAAGGGGGCAGCGAATGGGGCCCGAAATGGGCTGGGCCGGCCGACCTAGGCCCATTTCGGCCCATCTCGCGGCCTCCTTTGCTGGTGATGCTTCCCGAGTCTTCTAGAGTATTCTCCCTTCTGCATGTGGGCCCTTGACGTCAGTTTCTCCGCGGTTTAGATGAAGCTCCTTGTCCCGCAAGATTCAGCATTTTCTGTTCAGGTCCTCGGAGTTTTCTGTCTTCACGGGTTGGTCCTTGGGCTTCTTGGAGTCATGTTCACTTCATTGCTTGACTTGTGCCGGGCTTCAAGGTCTTGTCATGAGGTGCTTGATGAACTTTACCCAGAAGTCTTGCTTTCAACGCTAAATTTCTGCATAAATATCAAACTCCAAAACCAACATGCACGAATGAACTTGTTATATCCAGGGGGTTAGTACCAATGGATAAGATATAAAATTCATGCCAACACCGAAGGTAAACTCATGGCTAGGTTGACGGAAATTCACCGTCAACAATCATACAAAAGATAGCATGATAGGTATACAAGATCACAAAGCTATCATGAACAAGGTGGCTAGCCTACCATGGTTTATACACAAACATGACACAGGAGCAAAGCATGCAAGAAGTATACAAGTGAGTACAAGGAGAAAAGGAAAACTTACTATACATGTGTACAAAGACTTTCAAGAGCCATCAAAGCGGTGTGGAGAACCATCATTTCTTGATCACCTCACGGACAAAAGATCAAGTACCATCGAGCTCATGTTCTCCAACCGCGTCTCCATACCTACACACAAGGAGACAGAGAAGACCGAGCTTTGGATCCCAAAGGGTTAGCAAGCACATACTTGGGTATCCAATACTTGGTCACACGGGTAAGGGATGCACTCAACTTATCAAGTGGGTTAGCATGATGCAAATGCCAGTTCGAGTGAAAAGGATTTCTAACACTCTCAGAATCATGCCTCAAAGGAGCAACTCGCGAAGAAAACCGAGTGCTACCATAAGCAAAAAGGCAATGATCCTTTGAGGTCGTAGGAGAAGAACCAACACGAACACCACGGGAAACATGTCGTGGACCAACACAAGAAGCACTAGAAGCATGTCCACGAGCATGGTCTAACTCACTAGAAAGAGTGTCATAAAACCCATCAACAAAATGTGCCTTCTTAGGCTCACAAGTGTTCATGCCATGAAAAGGACTATGAACAACCAAAGGCCTAGAAGCACTGGCACGCCGCATTCTCCTTGCCCGACAGTAGCAAAAGCTCTCTTGGTGCCCATCCTTCTCACAAAGAGAGCAATGGTACAAAGGCCTATTGGGAGGCACGGTCCGTGTGGACGAATCACCATTCTCTTGTAAGTGAGAAGTCCCTTGGGACTTAGAGCAAGAAGCATCAACCCCAACACTTGACTTGCTGCCCACATTAGAATCACACGTGCCATGAGAAAGGCCACGTGGCTTCTTAAAAGCTTTGGCATGCACACGTCGCTCGTGCTTGACACGACGAAAGCAAAACTCCACGGTATGCCCATCTTTCTTGCAAAAGGTGCAATGGAACCTCGGTTTGGAAGTATGAGTTCCAAAGAAGTGAGAAGCACCCTTGCCATTGGAATCATCTTGGGCAATACCGGAAGAAGCAACAAGCTTAGGAGTAGCTATGGGAGAGCTATCCAAAGCACTAGCACACTTACCACCATCCAAAGACTCACGCTCAATAGAAGAAGTCAACTCCGGTTGAGAAGAAGCTATTTTGGAAGCATCAACATCGGAGTTACAAGAAAAGCGAGAATCCAAGCCCTTGGCACAAAGACTCTTGCACCTTGTGTGCAAAACCTAATTTTGAGACTTGAGGCGCTCACAAGTACCACATGTCATATTTTTCAAATTATTGATTTCTTCTTCAATGCATTTAGCATATGTGGTACGCAAGAGTTCATTTTCTTTCTCAAGGTTGGCACTCATCTCATGATGCTCAACCAACTTGGCGCTCATATCCTCGCGCATCTTTTTCAAAGCCAAAACTTCACTTTCAAAATCAATGCAAGAGGTGCAAACGAAGTCACATGAACAAGCAACATCATTTACATCTAAGAAAGCATCGACATTATCACAAGAAGTATGGCAAGCATCCTCAACAAGCAACAAAGAGCACTTGCTACAAGGCATGAATTTCATATCACAAATTTCAGCCCTAGCATGCTCAAGTTCATCTACACATGTGGTGTGAGTCAATTTTAGTTCATTTATTTCAGCAAGCAAAGACTCACAAGAAACACACTGCAATGAAGCACTTGTCTCCAACAAAGCAATCTTACTTCTAGCCACATCAAGATCATTATTCAAAGCAACACAAGAGTTGCAAGACATAGAAGCATTAGATTTCAACAAGTCAATTTCAGATTGCAAGTTAGCAAGAGACAAGTTTAAATCTTCATTCTCTCTAAGCAAGGTACTAACATCATTAGCATACTCAAGATTTTCTCCCCTAACAAGTTTATTTTCAGCAAGCAAAGCATCACAAGATTTGCATGGCAAAGGGGAGTTCTTAAGCTCAACAATCATCTTGCCATAAGCACAAAGGCGAGTGAACAAACCAATGATACCTTGAGAGAGTTTGACTCTACTTCTCTTCATGATCTTGTCTTGGAGATCATCATCTTGAGCCACCAAGAGACGCAACAACGCCATCGCCTCCGTGTCTTTCTCCAACTCCTTACACTTCCTCCTCCACTTGTGGTCATCTCCCGAAGCACACACCATCTCTTCAAAATCTGAGAACAAAGACACACAAGAAGAAGAGCTTGGTGCCATGACTCAAAGCACCGGTTAGTATTAGTTGAAAGGAGGCTCAAGGAACAAGTGAAGAAGCAAGGAAAGCACCCGGTTTGCCTCTATTCACCAATAGAGACAACCAAAAGGAAAAGCAAGCAACTTTATCTTTTTCTAAGGAATTTACCAATGAACAAGGAGCACAAAAGATAGAGGCACACAAAATTTCAGCTCAAACAGAGGTGCAATGCGGTCTAGAGAAATTCCGGAAGATTCATGAAAAAGCTGAAAAGAGCTTAAATGAATTTTTAATTTATCTTCCCGAATTTTTCTGAATTTTTCGACAATGTCAGTTTGGGGTATGTCCCAAATGGAATCACGAAACCGCTGTAAAAATTTGAGTCAAATCGGAGCACCGAGCGAGAAGTTATGCCCGTTTTATGGAAGGTATGTCAAGTTATGGTTTTCCGAAGGCACAACACCAAATCGCCGGACTCAAAACGCGCAAATTAACACCACAAGCAAAAGCGCCATTTTCTCTTGTCGCCCTATGGATCCTAGACTTGTTAGAGTCACACGAATCCGCAACCGGCTCCGATACCAATTGAAGGACCGATTAGGCGACCAGAGAGGGGGGGAGTGAATCGGAGCCGATAAAAATTCTTCTCCAAAGAGAGAACTCGGCCTATACCCCGATTGCCACTCGGTTCACTCACACACACAAGAGCGGCTCTAAACTAGACACACTCAAGCCTACAAGACCTAGAGACAAGCCACGAACAAAGCTAGAAGGATTAGAAGCGGAAGCAAATCACAAGAGGCGAAGCAACTGTTGACGCGAAAATAGGACGTCACCTCCGCGCACAGCACACGTGATTCCCCGGTCTGTAGCGAGGCGTGCCAGCCAATCTGACCTGTTGATTGACAATGGAAAAATATTAGGGATCAGCTAGAGAACCGATGGCCTTGTAGCGACATGTGTATCAGCTAATCGGCCGATACGGGTAAAGCGGGATCGGCCGGCTCGAAGGCGACCGAAGCGCGGGTGCGTGAGTAGATAGATCGGCTGGGATCGACCGATCGTGACGTCAGCACTTGAGTAGGTCAGAATCAGCTACGGTGTTAGAAGTCGATAGGATCTAGATCGAGTGAGATAATGGTGATAATAGCTAAAACCACAAGACTTGGTACGAAAACTTGCAGATCTAGCTAATATCGGTAAGGGGTGAATAAAGAACTAGACGAAACCTCAGCGATGCGCCCGGAGGTTAAAGCCTAGGGTTATTTGGTAAAACGGTACTCACAAGCTTGCCAGAGATCAGTTGATGCAGCCCGACGAACTCGAAGCACGGCATTGTAGAAAAGAAGAAAAAATTGCAATGGCGAAGTCGCCGAAAAGTAGATGCTGTAAAAGTAGATGCTGCAAAGTAGATGCTGTAAAGTAAAGGGTTTGCCCGGAGGCGGTTTGTTTGATATTGGTGTGTACACTTTTTTCCGACCACGCAGGGTCGCTATTTATGTCCCGAGGACAACCCGACTCCTAGCCGATCACGGCACTGTTTACTTGCATCTAAAGAAAGATAAAAACTACTAAAAACAGAAAGGACTCTCGCAGGAGTCAAAAACTTCCTAAAACTGACTCTTTGACCAGTCGTCAACTGTAGATTGACCCGCCTCCACCATGCTTTCCTTCTGGTGTATTTTCTTGATTACCACCTTCTTCTTCTTCATCGGCCGATCCTCTGGTTGACCATCGGCCGATCGCTTTGACCCGCTGGCCTACTGTCAGGGTCAAACTCTTCTGACCGTCAGCGGATCCTGCTGACCACCCTTTCTCTTTTTAATCGGCCGATTGTACTCTGCTCTCATCGGCTACTCTTCCTTATCTCTTTTGACCTGTTTTTCCAAAAAAAAAATGGTGTCAACACATGCCCCCCATTTCGGAGTAAATAATCTTTTGCTTCGGAATTCGCCTAAAATCGATATCTTTCTCTTAATTTGAATGATAGCTCAAATCAACCTCCATTGATAGTGCCTTGCCCTTTCAGTCGACATCATCCAGGGTTGTTCTCCATGTGACGCTTTGTTTTTTCCGCTCCCCTTCTCTTATAAGGCTCACCCTTTTATCCAGAGATTCCACGATTTTCTTTCAGTCTTGGTCTTCTCGGATGTAGCCATTGGTCATTCTAGCTTTTAGGCATGAGAGGCATTTCTTCCTGGAAAACCTTTTAGGGGATAATGGACGTCGCTGGTCTTTGATAGACTCCAACTTGAAATAGCATTTCTTCTAGGCGTTACCAGTGAGCTCGTGGGCTCTGTCTGCAATGTTGGGCAGATGATTTCTGTGAACCATGCTCTGCAGTTTGTCGACGCGATAGAGAAATTTTCCACCGTTTGAGTGTACATGTGTCATCCTTTATTTGGGGGTGATTCCTCTGAATCGGTCATTCTTTGGTAACCGAGCCATTCACGGGTTATCTGTTTCCTTTTTTGCCGGATCTAGCATCTTCGGTTTCCATCTTTTCTGGCTCCTTCATCTTTATCTCTTCCGGTACCCTGGCTATAAATAACCACCTCCATACCCTTACGGAGATCACACCTTTCCTCTCACCCATGGCTTGAGATATAGGCCCAGGGAGCTTTAGGCTTTTGCTTTTTGGTTCCTTCCTTCTTTTCTGATTCATGATGGCTAGAAGAATTCTTGTGAAACAGCCTAGAACATACTTCCCTCTCTAGTCTCCTTTTGTGAAGCCAGGAGGTCCAACAGCTAGAAGAAGCCTTGTGATGCAACTTAGGTGCATCAGCTGGTGGAGGAGGGTGGAAGTTGTCCCTGGGTGTTGTGGAAAGAAGAACAACCCTATGTCTTCTTTCCCAACAATCTTGACGGGAAGAATTACCGCATCTGGTGATCCATCTTCGTCAAATTTACGCTTTCTTTTTTGTTTTTCTCTTTCTTCGTCCCCATCGTCTGTCCAGCGATGACTAATGTAACCGATCTGTAATGAATCGTCCAAGTTTGTCTTCTCAAATGTACTCTTTAGATCTATACTGTGATGTCACCATTGTAATCGAAGATGAGAGAAAAAATATATATATTTTTGTTCTAAGGGCGATTTGTACATCGGCCATAACCTGAAACCGAACATGCTTCGATGATTCGGCTTTCCGCTACTAAAGACAATCTCATTTGCAATCGGCTGTAACTCGAGTCTCTAATCGGCCGTTTTCAGGCTCTGATTGGACTAAGCGTCTACCCATATGCTTGGATAGTATTTCTTCAAATACTTTCCATTCAATGCTCTGGCAAACTTCTCTCCTTCCAATGTCTCTAAGATATATGCATTGCCAGGTACGCATTGGCTGATACGAAATGGCGCTTCCCAAGTTGGTGACCACTTCCTGTACTTAGGATCTCTAGAGCCGATTGGTAATATGAGTTTCCAAATCAGATCTCCTTCAGCAAATTCTTTAGCTTTAACTTTCTTATCATACCATCTGACTATCCTCCTTTTGTTCTTTTCAATATTCTCCAAAGCTCTCAGCCGATTACCAGCAAGATCTTCCAATTCCTCTTTCATCATGGCTGAATAGTCATCAGCTGATAGCTGATCTTGTAAGGAAGTCCTTCTGGATCTGGTTTTTAACTCCCAAGGCAATACAACATCATGACCATACACCAATTGATATGGCGATACTTTGGTTGCCTCATGGCATGCCATCCTGTATGCCCATAGTGCTTCATTGAGGATTGTATGCCACCGCTTGGGATTTTCATCGATCTTACGCTTAATTAACTTGATGATGCCCTTGTTCGCTACTCCTGCCTGTCCGTTTGCTTGAGCATAATAGGGAGATGAGTTTAGCAGCTTGATCCCCAAAGAATTTGCATATTCTTCAAACTCCCCTGAAGTGAATTGACTCCCTTGATCGGTTGTGACAGTCTGAGGTATACCAAACCGATAGACAATGTGTTCTTTGACAAAATCAATCATATTGCCTGACGTCACAGTTTTGATTAGGATGGCTTCAACCCACTTCGTGAAATAATCTGTAGCCACCAGCATGAATTTATGACCTTTGCTTGATGGTGGATATATCTGTCCAATCAGATCAATTGCCCAACCTCTGAATGGCCATGGCTTGATTATTGGGTTCATTGCCGATGCTGGAACCCTTTGAATGCTTCTAAACCTTTGACACTCTTGGCATCCTTTGTAATACTTGAAGCAATCTTCCAATATCATCGGCCAATAATAGTTATTATTTCTGATCATCCACTTCATCTTAAATGCTGACTGATGAGCTCCACAGACTCCTTCGTGAATTTCCCCTATTAAAGTTTTAGCTTCCTCTTCACCGAGACATTTGAGCAGAACCCCATCGATGGTACGATAGTATAATTCGTCTTCTAGCATAACGTATTTAATGGCCCTGTACCTTAATTGTTTGTCAACCCTCTTGGATGGATCTTTCAAATAATCTATTATCTCCTTCCTCCAATCTTCGGTTGATAATTCCATAACCAGAATCGGCCGATATCCTGACGCCCCCTGGGCTAGCCGATTAGCTTCACTGTTGTGGCACTTAGGGATATGTTCAAGTTTTACTATCTTGAACTCTCGAAGTAGCTGAAGGCATTCTTCATGATAAACCCTTAATATATCATCTTTGCACTCATATTCTCCTGTCAATTGATTTATCATGAGTTGAGAATCTCCAAATATCTCAACAACTTCAGCATTGACTTCTCGTAGTAGCTTTATCCCCTTTAACACTGCCTGGTACTCAGCTTGATTATTTGTTGAAGTCTTCTCAATTGGGATGGAAAACTCGTAATTTGCTCCTTGAGGCGAGATGAGGACGATTCCGATCCCAGCCCCTACTCCACATGATGATCCATCAAAGAACATAGTCCATGGAATAGGTTCTACAACTACAACTTCAGGTCCACAATGCTGAGTTACCAGATCGGTCATTACTTGCCCTTTGATTCCTTTATCCGATTGATAGGTCAAATCAAATTCTAACAAAGCTAAGATCCATTTTCCAATCCTGCCCTTCAAGATTGGTAATGACAACATATATTTGACCACATCATCTTTGCGCACCACGGTGCATTCGGCAGTTAATAGGTAAGGCCTCAACTTCGTGCATGAGAAATATAAGCATAGGCATAGTCTTTCCACCGCCGAATATCTTGTTTCTGCGTCCAAGAGTCTTCTACTCACGAAATATACAACTCGCTCTTTCCCTTCAAACTCTTGCACAAGAGCCGATCCAATAGCCTGCTCATTAGCCGATAAGTATAACTTGAACGGCTTCTTGTCTTGAGGGGGCATTAAGATAGGAGGAGATTTTAAGTACTGCTGGACATTATCTAGAGCTTTCTTCTGTTCTTCTCCCCATACGAATTTTTGATCGGCCTTGAGCTTCAGTAGAGGTGTAAATGGTTGAATCCTTTCCGACAGATTAGATATAAATCTTCTGATGAAATTGATCTTGCCAATTAATGACTGGAGCTCTTTCTTGTTTGATGGCGCTTTTATATTGTCAATTGCGCTGATCGATTTCTGGCCCACTTCGATTCCTCTTTCGTGTATTAAGAAACCCAAGAACTGACCAGCTGAAACAACAAAAGCACATTTGTTGGGATTCATCTTCAAACCATGCTTTCTAGTGCATTCCAATGTTTTTCGTAAATCCGCCAAGTGCTCCTTGTAGCTTTTTGACTTGACGACTACATCATCAATGTAGATCTCTACTATTTTGCTGATGAGTTCATGGAATATGTAATTCATGGCTCTTTGATATGTGGCGCCAGCATTCTTCAACCCAAAGGTCATGACAATCCACTCATACAATCCGACATGACTGGGGCACCTGAAAGCAGTTTTTAAAGTATCCTCTATGGCCATGAATATTTGATTGTACCCAGCGTTACCGTCCATGAAGCTGATGACTTTGTGCCCTGCAGCAGCGTTGACCAATGCATCGGCTACTGGCATCGGATACCCATCCATCGGCGTCACCTTGTTTAGGTCCCTAAAATCAATGCACACGTGTAGTTTGCCATTCTTCTTGTAGACAGGGACTATGTTAGAGATCCATTCGGCATATCGACATTATCAAATGAAACCAGTTTCGAGTAACTTTGTTATCTCGGCCTTTATATCAGGATAAATCTTTGGATTACATTGCCTCGGGTGTTGCTGAAAAGGTCGATACCCTGGTTTAATAGGTAGCCGATGTTCAACAATGGATCGGTCTAATCCAGGCATCTCATAATATTCCCAAGCAAAACAATCCTTGAACTCTTTTAATAATGCAATTAGTTCTTTCTTGTATTCAACATCTAGCTTGGCACTGATGTACGTCGGCCTTGGTTTGATTCCATCTCCAAGGTCTATCTTTTCCAATTCATCAGCCGATGTAAACCCGTGCCCAAGCTTCCCTTCGTCTTCAATGAACTGATCCATTAAATCTTGTCATCAGAGCCGACTGCTTGAACCGGCTTTAGTCCGAAATCGGACACTTTGAGATACTTGGTATCCGATGCTTTTCCAGATATGCAGCTCACTCGATCATAAGTCCATCCTTGTGCTTTTGTAGCTGCTACTGTCAAGGAAGTTTCTCCTTGGACCACCTCCACTGAATCTCCGATCCATTGGATGATGCATTGGTGCATGGTAGATGGTATGCAACAATTGGCATGTATCCAATCCCGACCCAGCAGTAGATTATAAGATCCCCTCCCTCTAATGACAAAGAAAGCGGTTGGAAGGGTCTTACTGCCGATGGTGAGCTCCACGCAGATTGCTCCTTGAGCCGGAGAGACGTTGCCTTCGAAGTCCACCAACATCATGTCGGTTTGGGTTAAATCTTCATCAGACTTCCCAATCTTTCGCAGCATAGTGTATGACATCAGATTAACTGCTGCTCCTCCATCCACTAGCATCCTGGTAACTGGCTTCCCGTTGACAAAGCCTTTGAGAAACAATGCCTTCAAATGTTGTCTCTTCTCGTCTTCTGGCTTCTCAAAGATAGCTTGTGTGGGTTCCAGTGTTAACTGAGCCATGCCACGCTCCTCATCGGACAGATCCGAATCAACAGGAGCCATGAACTCTTTTGGTAAGAAGACAACCATATTTATATCAGCCAGTGGTTTGTCATCTTTTCCATCATCGGCCTTAGGCTTTGGGCGCCAAACTTTAGACTGAACCTTCTTCTTGTCCAGCATGTGTCTCTCTGCTTCTTCTTGTTGTTCTAGCTGACGTAGGCGCTGGACTCTCCTTTTCTGGGACTTGATCAAACCATCTGGACACCACTGTGGATTGGGCTTCTTACGCATTTGGCTTGACCCTTCATCGTCCAGTTGCAGCGTGCGTCGACGTTCAGGAGCTCGGCACATGATATCCTCATCAGGGACCAGAGAATCGGCCATCTCTTCTAGCCGATTGTTTGACTTTTCATTGACTCGGCTTCCCAGCCGATCATGAACACTGGCCTTGCCCCCCAGGCGATCGTGGATGTTGGCCTTGCCCCCCAGCCGATCGTGGAATGAGATCCGTTGATTGCTGAATTCACGGTGATCCCCGGCTGAAGGTCTTCTATCGTCAAAGCAAACCCTTTTGGATGAGTTGCTATTAATGTAAGCCCCATTGCATTATGGACAATTCTCTGCCGTTGGTAGCTTGATCCCTTCTTCCCAGCAGTACTTGAAGAACGGACATCTCCAATGTCCCTCATTACGCCGAGCCCACTCTTCTCTCCCTCTGGCTTTCTCTTGTCGACGCTGAAACTTATTGATCAGCATCTGGGATGTGACAGGACGGCGTGGCTTCAGATCTCCTTCTTCAAGTAGCAACCCTTTTCCTTTGACATCAGCAGCGGTTGCTTGTACTTTGTGATCGACAGTTCCTTTATTTTGAGCCGAATCAGACGTCAGCAACTTAACTCGTGACGTGTCTTTGCTAGACACCTCAACTGTGTTAGTTGGGAAGGGGTGTTGATCAATCTTCATCGGCTTCTCAGCTTTGGTAGGGGTTTCAAACTTGAGCCTCCCTTGCTCAATAGCTGATTGGATCTGTTGTCTGAAGATTTTGCAATCATTGGTGTCATGCGACGTTGCATTGTGCCACTTGCAATACTTCATCCTCTTCAGCTCTTCTGCAGATGGTATGGTATGGAACTAGGAGAGTTTAATTTGCCCTTGCTGAAGCAACAGATCAAATATCTTATCGGCCTTAGTGATATCAAAGCTGAATTTCTCTGGTTCTTTCTTGCCAGAGGGACAGGACACCGTCTTCTTGCCTTTGACCCACTCTGCAAGCCCTATCATATTATCTTCATCTTCTGAGTCAGAGTAATCTACATAAGACACCTTCTTTTGAAAGTTTCTTCTAGGCTCATAGGACTTTGCAGTTTCTTGGCTCATTCGACTGACCAATTGGCTGAGACTCTCGAAGTCATGTGATGCATATTTCTCCCTCAAGGTTGGCAAGAGACCTTGGAAAGCCAACTTAGCCAGTTGTTTGTCTCCCAGGTTCAGACTATAGCACTTGTTCCTGACCTCTCTAAATCTCTGAACGAACCCAGCAACTGTTTCATCATTCCTTTGCTTGAGTCTGGTCAGATCAGTAATCTTCATCTCATGGATGCCAGAGAAGAAGTAGTTGTGGAACTGCTGTTCCAAATCGGACCACTTGATGATGGAGTTAGCTGGCAGTGATGTGAACCATGAGAATGCTGGTCCCGATAGAGATGAAGAGAACAAACGTATCCTGAGTGCATCAACGTTCCCTGCTTCTCCACATTGGATGATGAATCGAGTGATATGCTCCATAGTGGATGTTTCATCTTGCCCAGAGAACTTGGTGAAGTCTGGCACCTTGAATCTCGGAGGGAACGGTATCTGATCGTAGCCAGACGGATACGGTGTCCTGTACATGCAGGACTGCTGCTTGGGTTTTATCCCATATTGCTTCAGCAGCATCTCCGAGAAGTGGTCGATCAACTCCTGTTTCATGTGAGACTTCAATTCAGCAGATACTTGTTCAATTGCTTGCATCTCAGCTGAAGTTTCTCGAGGCCGTTCTTCTAAGATTCTTGGCTGTGGTTTTGGTACCATTGATGTCCCTGTTCCAGAAGAACTCTGCATATTTATAACAGGTGGAGTTTGTCCGATCGGCTGATTAGCCGATGGGGCTGATTGCTGCAAATTCAACTGGCTTGAGATAGCCAATTGCTTCAGAAGTGTTTGCAGCACTTGTGTAACATCCACCTGTGGAATTATTGGCTGTCCTATTACCCCTTGGTCGATCGGCTGTAGAGGTGGTGATCTTGTATGAGCTACTGTATTAGCCGGGGTTAAGACATGTTGCATTGACGTTGATTGCTGTAACGGGGCAGTCTGCACGGGCATCCCCAATGTTGGCTGCTGTAGTGGAGCAGTTTGCACGGGCATCCCCAGTGTCGGCTGCTGAGCTGATTTCTGGATTTGAATAGGAGCTTTTCTTTCTGTCGGTATGACCATGTGAGCGTGAGCTGGACCGATCTTGACTCTTTCAAAGTTCTTGCTCTCGTGATTGAAGTAGACAAATTCTACTCCCTCCTTGATCATGTGTACAGTCCCTGGAGTACCTCTAAACATGGCTTGATAAGATTGCGGGTACTTCACTTCTAGAACTTCTTCAGGTTGGGGCTCGAAGAAATTTGAGATGTCAGTCTCAAAATGATCACGAGGCAAATCCCATCCTGCAAGCTTCCCATCTTGATTCCTCATGGCAGGATACTTTTGATTCTGCACTGAGAAAGTTTGATCTTGGGCATTAGACTGTACTGCATGTGTTTGGATTACAGGCATGGTAACAGCAGGATCTTTGGCTTTTTCTCCAACACTTTGATTATGAATCGGCTGGGAGTCCGATGAAGAACCAGTAGCAACCTGTGGAGACGGTGCAACCCTTACTGTTGGATCATCAATCGGCGGAGCGGCCGATTGGTCATGTTGGAACACTGGAGGAGTTCGGTTTGGTTGAAATATGCAGGCCCCAGATATCCTCCTTCTGCTCCTTTCTTGAGTGCTTCAATCAGACTATTTTGCACAGTATTGGCAAAAACTTTAGCTTGATCAATCATCGTCTGATGCATCACCTTAGTCATCATGTCCTGAAGTGATTCAGGATCGGCTGAGAAAGTGACCTGCTTAGGCGTGGACAACGGACTCTTCTTGAAGATTCCACTTTTAGTCTGACCGTATGATGCCAGGCAAAGCTCTTCATAATGCTTCATGTGAGCTTCGAACTCAGCTTTGTCTGTATCTTTCAGCTTATCCTTGGTAATTGCTTGGACGTTTTCTGGATCAATCTCAGAAGGACCATTCTTCGTCATTGTTGACTTTTTCGGGTCCCACCGAGCATGCCAAAAGTGTGTTGACGCGAAAATAGGACGTCACCTCCGCGCGCAGCATATGTGACTCCCCGGTCTGTAGCGAGGCGTGCCAGCCAATCTGACCTATTGATTGACAATGGAAAAATATTAGGGATCGGCTAGAGAACCGATGGCCTTGTAGCGACATGTGTATCAGCCAATCGGCCGATACGGGTAAAGCGGGATCAGCCGGCTCGAAGGCGACCGAAGCACGGGTGCGTGAGTAGATAGATCGGCTGGGATCGGCCGATCGTGACGTCAGCACTCGAGTAGGTCGGAATCGGCTGCGGTGTTAGAAGCTTATAGGATCTAGATCGAGTGAGATAATGGTGATAATAGCTAAAACCACAAGAATTGGTACGAAAACTTGCAGATCTAGCTAATATCGGTAAGGGATGAATAAAGAACTAGACGAAACCTCAGCGATGCGCCCGGAGGTTAAAGCCTAGGGTTATTTGGTAAAACAGTACTCACAAGCTTGCCGGAGATCAGTTGATGCAGCCCGACGAACTCGAAGCACGGCGTTGTAGAAAAGAAGAAAAAATCGCAATAGCGAAGTCACCGAAAAGTAGATGCTGTAAAATTAGATGCTGCAAAGTAGATGCTGTAAAGTAAAGGGTTTGCCCGGAGGTGGTTTGTTTGATATTGGTGTGTACACTTTTTTCCGACCACGCAGGGTCGCTATTTATGTCCCGAGGACAACCCGACTCCTAGCCGATCATGGCCCTGTTTACTTGCATCTAAAGAAAGATAAAAACTACTAAAAACAGAAAGGACTCTCGCAGGAGTAAAAAACTTCCTAAAACTGACTCTTTGACCCGTCGTCAACTGTAGATTGACCCGCCTCCACCATGCTTTCCTTCTGGCGTATTTTCTTGATTACCGCCTTCTTCCTCTTCATCGGCCGATCCTCTGGTTGACCATCGGCCGATCGCTTTGACCCACTGGCCTACTGTCAGGGTCGAACTCTTCTGACCGTCGATGGATCCTACTGACCACCCTTTCTCTTTTTAATCGGCCGATTGTACTCTGCTCTCATCGGCTACTCTTCCTTATCTCTTTTGACCTGTTTTTCCATAAAAAACGGTGTCAACAGCAACAAGCTGTCTGCCTGGGCAGGGGCGGACTGTCCGCATAGTTGGGGCGGACCGTCCGTGGTACCCTGGCGGACTGTCCGCACTGCTCGCGGACCGTCCGAAAAAGCCACCCGAACCTCCAGTAGCGCACCACGAAAAACGGACCGTCCGACGCCTACCCGCGGACCGTCCGCCACACACGGACCGTCCGTACTCAACCCACGGACCGTCCGCCAAACCTCGTGCACCAAAAATCCACCAACAAAATGGATCGACCGGAAGACACGAAAGAACTCGCGACGAACACGAATAACAACCGGCTGAAAGCCTACTCGCGGACTGTCCGCACGGGGCTCGCGGACCGTCCGCCGGGAGCACGGACAGCAGCCCGAGCTCGACCCTTTGAAGGTCAACCCTTCCTTCCTTTCACCCGATCTATCGAATCAACCAAGGGAAAGCTACCAAATCATAGGGGAAGGTGAAGCGCCTCTAGGAGATGCTATACCTACGAATTTGGAGCCTCAAATCCACTGAGACGAGAGGAATCGAGATTCTACCGAGCTCAACCAAAAAGCTAGGGTTCCAACCGAAATCCACGAATCGGAGGCCAAATCCGGCGTTTGAGGGATCAAGTTCAAGCACAAAGATGCACAAGACATCTATCCATGATTCCCTCAAAGAAAACCGAACACAAACGCCTCAGAATCGACGAATCGAGCCACGCACGAAAATCCTCCAAAAATACCTCCAAAAATCACATAAAAGAAAGACACTCGGGATAAAATGATTTGGCACAAGATTAAGAGAATGATTTCACTAAGAATCACTTTGCCATATCCGGTTACAAGCCAATCACAAGAATCACACATCTTGGATGGCAAAAAGCTCAAACAAAGAGCCACACTCACCTCTCTCCCTCTCCCAAAGAGCACTCCAAAATGAAAGAGCACTCCCACCACTAGCCAAAGAGTTGGCTGAAAAATCAGCCCCCTCTTCCTATATATAGGCCCTCTGAAAAAGACCGAAGTACCCCTATACTAGGAGTTACAACTCAAGCCCTCACATGGGTATTTTGGTCAACACATGAAGTTCTCCATCGGACGGTCGCGCATCCATCGGGCCTTCGCATCCTCCCAACGCAAGTACCTCGATCATGCCGCGTGTCGCCCGCTTCGAAGCTTCTCGGCGCACCTGGATCCCGTCTCCGCCCGTCGAGCCTCCGGTCTTGGTTTTGTGGCTCAACCAAGTAACCCCGACGGTTTTGTGGTGAACCGCCGCAAACCCCGCGGACTCGGTGCAGCCTCCACGCCAATCCCACTCATGACTTGGCCGCCACATCATCCCGGCTCGGTGTTGGTTTTGTGGAGTAAACCAACCAAACCCCGCGTGCAGACTCCGGTAGTTAGCCGCTACCCTGCACCGGCTCGACCTTGGTTTTGAGGCTCAACCAAGAAACCGTACACGACTTCGTCTTGCTTTTCTTGCCACCATGCGGCCCGCACTTGATCCCGTTCGGCCACCGGGTCCATTGAGCCGAGCCTACTTGTCTCTCCACTCCTCGGAGGCCACACAAGCTAAGACCTTTCGCGCCCGCTCTTCACCTGCACCAACGCAAATCAAGCCGCAACCTGCACCTGCAATACTCGGCCAAGAGTCAGTCCACACCACGTTGTCAATCACTCATCACACCAAGGAACGACCATCCACCGGTCCTCGGACGCTCCGGTCCTCACCCAGTTAGGCTTCATCTGAGACTAGAGCCCTTAGACTAGAACCTCCGTCACAAGGACTTACAATGATCCCACGAGCGAAGAATAATAAAGAATGTACACTATACTGAGAACTTACTACCAAAGAATTGCTCGGGGTACAAGCGAAGGGAGGCCGACAATCTGACTCTCCTCCGAGCTTCTCCCTCACACATTCTGTATCCTACTCTACTAAGTAGCTCTAAAGATGGAGTCCTCCTTCTAATTCTCTTCTCTGAATTGGTGTGGAATGAGGAGGGTGGATCCCTCCTTTTATAGGATGGTTGAGGCGGTTCTCGGGGGTGGATTGGCACGAATCACTGACAATTGTGTTGGATATGCACGAGAGATCTTTGGTGCCAAACCTGGTGCACCCACCACTTATGGCACAAGAAGTGCATGCTGGTAAATCTTAACACCACGACTAAATCTACAAGCGCACGAATATACTGATGTAGCATTTCACCCAGGAGTATTCATGGCATCGAATCCAAGAAAGACATGTAGGTTAGCTGAGTTTTACTATTGAAATTGAATATAACATGGATAGGAGGTATCAATGCTCAGAGTAGGGATTAGATAATATGATAGTTACTAGTGTGACACACACGTGATTCTTCTCTAGTCTAGGTAACTAAGGCATAGGGAGAGACATCTACGAGATAGCTAGGGGTTCTAATGTACTTTATATAAACTGCACAGAATATACAAAGCATAGCATACATACACATTGTATAGACTATTAGTCTAGCACCCGTGCACACAACGGGCATATAATGGCAAGTGTTGAATGATATCCTGAATATGATGTTCAAGTTTTAAGTGCTAAAAAAATCTTTGTATCACCTACCATGATTAGTAGAAAACAAGAAACACAAAAATAATGTGTATCCTCTTGTCAACTACTAGATGTGCCAGTCGTACTTCTCTCAAACTCAACTTGTTTGAAACAAGTTCTTAGAAGTTCTTACCAATACAAATAGGTGGTGATGACAACCAACAAAACAACAACCTCGAAGATTGTGTGAAACAACAACAGAAACCCTATCAAGTTGTAGTCGAATATGCGGAGCTGTAGGTGAGTTAAGCAACGAAAAATACTGGCAGCACATTAGTCACAAATGCAAGCTGATTATTCATTCAATTGTGATACTATGCTGGTCCTAGGCTAAATCATGCTATATACATGAGCCTAGGCACAAAGGTAGTCACCGACAAATCAACTAGCACAACACAAAGAAAAAACACCCAATTCAACCCCTTCTTCTTTTTTTCTTCTTCTTTCTCTTCCTTGCTTCTTTTCTTTCTTTTCTTTCTTCTTCCTCATTTTCTTTCTTTCAATTTCTTCGCACATGACTAATTTTTTTTGCTGAATATCAAGACAAATCAACGCAAGGCTTACTACACAATAAACTGCAGATTGCAAATCTCTAAGGCAGATTATATTTGAACACCAGAATCGGAGAAAAGATGGATCTGTGGGGGTAAAAATGCATCAGCGATGTATGTGGTGATGGTGGATCTTGTGGTGACCAAAATGTCATAGATCAACTCATCAGAACTCTAAATAATTAAACACTAAGACCAACAACTCGACACAATGCAAACCGATGCAACCGAAAACTCAACAAACACTAACTAAGCAGTATTAATAGGGGCTTAAAGGTTTATAGGATTGTGGGTAAACTAACATACTACTATTCAGCTTTGTAGACTATAGGAAAATAAAAACAATGATGGGTTGTAAATCTCTCACCGAATAACCTTACTCTAATTACCAAGTGATGTGCACCCGTTAGGGGCGATGCTTGATCTTTCGATGAAAGTGGGATCTTGCTACAACCTTAGGATGTGTCAACATGGGCTCTAACTAACACGATACACACTCCATCGGGCCAAAATCAAGTGACACAACATTGTGGACAGAAAAATCTCCCGGTAATAATTTGACAGTTCCGACCGGCTCAAAATAGATATGGAGATGAGTCTGGCTCCATTGGAAAGAAGACTTTATCAGTTTTCCAAACAGTACTTGACCGCCCAAAACAGAGCCCAGATGAAGTCAGCCGTAAGTTGGCATGGTGCTGCAGACCGAATCCAGACTCGAAACGTGTTGGACTTGATCTCTTTCCTTCCTTCCTTGGGCCATAATTGACGTGGTGGCCTGGTGGAGGACGTGCAATCAACTTCTTCTTTAGTCCTACATACCTTCCTTGTGTGCTTAACACCCTTTTGATCCACATATGTATTTCTAAAAATGACAATGAACACACATCATTCTACATCATCAATTTGTCAAATGTATCGAATATAATTGTGACAAATAAGTGTTTTACCTTTGAATCAAAATCAAAAAGTTGTCAATATGGTTTTATCCTAGAGTAGGTTATGTCCTCTTCGCCGATGGTGATGGCACCACCGCATGTGTCGTAATTGTTTCAAAACCGATCGTAAAGATTGGTTTGAGATACCAAAGGTCCTCTAACCTAGTTGGTTAAAGGGGTTGAGGTATTATCGCAACCAGGAGACTATATGGGACTGGTGTGAGTAGGGCACATCCGTACCGTTGACGTGGTGGAGTCGTGTCGACTGGTGAGACGGAGATTAGCAGCCAGCAGGCCAAGCCAGAGGACGACGGAGCAACACACGGGATCCCCACTCTTTAACACTCACTACTAGAGAATCGCACATATATCCCAGGCCTGTTTTTTGATTTGTACCGGGTATTTTTGGCTTCAGTACAAATAACTACATTTGTACCGGTTGGAGGCACCAACCGGTACAAATGCCCTCTCACAGGGCCGCATCGGCGCCATCTCCCACCCACCCGGTACAAATGCCACACATTTGTACCGGGCGGTGGCTCCGACCGGTACAAATGTGAGCACATTTGTACCGGCTCTTGTTGTGGCCCAGTACAGGTGTGCAATGACTATTTTTCCTTCTTCTTCCCCCCTGCCCGAGCCCCCCTCCCCACTCTTCTTCTTCCTCTCTCCAACTCGAGCTCCCCCTCCCGAATGACGCCCTAGGGAGTTTTTGCCCGATTTGCGACGATTTCTCCACGATTTGACTCATTGAAGTAGTGTAGAGGTTAGTTACTTTATCCTACCTTCATATACGGTTGCCATTTTAAGTAATATTCTTTATACTTAGAGTATTTAATTACATTCCCAAATGAGATAAGAATGATGTTTTTTTATTTAGATGCATATTGGTCTATGTTTTAATAGAAAAGAAAGTGTCATGATAGATGTATGAGATGTTGTGTGTGATGATAGATTTTTTATCGATTTATTTATTTATATTGAAAATTAGTTTACTCAATTGATTTAATCATGAGAAAATTAGTTTCCTTATTAGAAAATTAGTTTTCATCATTAGAAAATTGATATCTTTATTAGAAAAGTAGTTTCCTTATTAGAAATTTAGTATCGGGTCATTAGAAAATTGATATCTTCGATAGAAAAGTAGTTTCCTTAATACAAAATTAGTTCTCATTATATTTTCGTATACTAAGAGAAAAAATAGTATTTCATAGTTTAGTCTTTCACGTGCTCGCCGGAAGAAGATCCGAACAAGCTGCCGACGTACTATACGGAGAATAATGATGATACCTAGAGAATATAGGCGCCAAGTTGAGCGTGTTTACCGGGCCGTTGACTTGACTAATCACCAAGTTTAGAAGGTCGCTTCCTATATAAATACTCTGTAATATAGGAGTATACGTATCAAGTCGATCGACTGCTTCTAGTGGCGCGAGCGTTTGGAACTTTCTTTATTTCTCTCGACTACTCTCGAGGTCGTCATGGAGCAGGGAAGGCGCAAGCAGCCAGAGGACACCATTGCACTGCTCCAGAAAAAACCTACCGTCACCGAAGGAGGGAGGTACGACGCCATGCATGCACCCTGTGCCTATCCTCTCAAATCCTCCTTCTCCACCCAGGCCTGGCCTGTACGTTCTCATATGCATGTAATACCGTAACATTTTTTAGGCTTTTACCTGTGAGCCATTATAAAAGTTGTTCGTGACCTGTGAACCACTGCAAAGTTGTTTCGCACATGTGTGCCATCGCAAAAACTTTCTTGTACCCGTGTGCCATTCCGTCTGTCATTCCGTTGGGATTTAACAGATTAAGAACATGTCATGTGGGACCCACTTTTACACTTGACAAGTTTGCCCTCTTCACTACTGCCATTGACGTGTGGGACCCACACGTCAGGGTTGTCTTCAACCTCTCACCCTCTCACTCGGTGTGATGGGCGACGGGCAGTTGGCCGGAACAATCAGGCGTCTGCGTGCGTGCGGGAGGGGTCAGCGCGGGCGAGGTCCACTACAGGCGAGCGCCGCCGCGGGCAAGCTCCGCCGTACCCAGGCCGGCGCCGGCGAGCGCCGCCGCATGCGTGCTCCGCCGGGTGCAGGGCCGCCGCGGGCGAGCGCCGCCGCGGGCGAGCGCCGCCGCGGGCCAGCTTCGCCGCGCCCAGGCCGGCGCGGGCGAGCGCCGCCGCGTGCGAGCTCCACCGCGCGCAGGGCCGACGCGGGTGAGCGCCGCCGCACGCAGGGCCAGCGCGGGCGAGCGCGCCGAGCGCGCAGGCCAGCGTGGGTGAGCGCCGCAGCGGGCATGCTCCGCCGGCCACACTGGTGCTGCTCGCCATGGATGGGAGGTTGAAGAAAACTGTAGTAGCAGGGTACAAAGGTCTTTTTACAGCTCTGTTAAGCTCCGTTAGCCTTCCATCCATCCAAAATGGCACACAGGTACAAGAAAGTTTTTGCAATCGCACACAGGTGCGAAGCAACTTTGCAGTGGCTCACAAGTCACCAACAACTTTTATAATGGCTCACAGGTAAAAGCCTCAACATTTTTGCTGCTCTTAAAACTAAGGCCCCCTATTTCGGAGCATTGTGAGACACCACTCAAAATCTGTTGTTTCATGGAAATTTGGCCTTTTTTAGGGGAATTTGGCCTTTTAGTTTCTGTAGCTTCCAAGGTCCAGATGCAAGGCCCATTAAGTAGCAAGCCACCCCCACCGTACCGCACACATTTTGGGCTGGGTGTGAAAAGCCAGCTGGTGTGGGACCCGTGATTACTAGCCATGTGATCTTGGTACCACAGTTTCATGCAACTTTTCACCTGCTACACATGATAATACTGTGCTTGTAGAGAATTTGTATCACCACCGTAGGACTGCTGACACGGTAAGTCAAGTAGGCAAGGGAGACTTTGGCAGGCCGGTAAGCTTACACTAGTTCCTTGGTACCACCATAGGCCTGCTAATGGGCAAAACTACCCCAAACCCACCCCTCTCCATACTTAATAATAAAATTATGTCAACCCAACCCGTCCCACCTCATTTAACTTGCTACCCACCCCACCCCGCCCCATTATGTGTGGGTGGAAATGGGTTATAGTTATTTGCTTATATTACTTCTAGCATCTACATTAAGAGTCGGACCCTAAAATTAAAACCTCGCGTTCACACCTTAAAATTTTAGAGAAATTGGCTGAAATTTATGCAGATGACTCAATTTGACGGCCCGCTGCTCTGTGCAAATGGTGGGGCTGGACTTATACGTGGGCCCCGCGTCAAGAACCGGGCCCTAAAACTAAAACCTCGCGTTCACACCTTAAAATTTTAGAGAAATTAGCTGAAATTTATGCAGATGACTCAATTTGATGGTCCGCTACTCTGTGCAAAGTGGTGGAGCTGGACTTATACGTGGGCCCCGCGTCAAGAACCAGACCCTAAAACTAAAACCTCACGTTCACACCTTAAAATTTTAAAGAAATTGGCTGAAATTTATGCATATGATTCAATTTGATAGCTCACTACTTTGTGCAAAATGGTGGGGCTGGACTTATACGTGGGCCCCGTGTCAAGAACAGAACCCTAAAACTAAAACCACACGTTCACAGCTTAAAATTTTAAAGAAATTAGCTGAAATTTATGCATATGATTCAATTTGATAGCCCACTACTCTGTGCAAAATGGTGCGTCTGAACTTATACGTTGTCCTCGTATCAAAAGCCGGATCTTAAAACCTCACATTCAACCCACCCCAACCCGCATTTGTCTTATACCCAACACGCCCCAACCCATTAGATATAAAAACTCATTTCCACCTATCCAAACACATCCCATGAAACAACCCGCACCATAAAACTCATTACAACCCGCCCCATTAGCAGGCCTACACCACCAGGTTCGAATGAAAAAAGTGGAAGGCAAATAAAGAACATTGAATTGCTCAAGTCTCTTCCATAGATAGCCTGGAAGAGCGCTGTTTGGATTGGGTTACTTTGGGGGGAAATAGGTAGCTAGAGAAAAACATGCACCACGCTACAGACCAATCAATCACCGGAAGAAAAACGTGACTTCAGAGAGCCTAATCTACCCAAAAATTAACCTGAACTAATTATTTCAGACTAAAGGTAAAAGTATCCCGGCCTTTAGTTCTGGTTCAAATACAAGGAATTAAAGAGGAATCTTTAGTCTCAACTGATACTCAATCACGGGTGGAAATACTTTAGTCTTGGTTGATAAGAGTCTAATTTTCCTAAAAATTAATTTGGTCTAATCCTTCGAGACTAAAGATAAAGTTATCCCTTAGTCCTGGTTCAAATACCCATAATTAAAGAGGGGCCTTAAGTCCCGATTGGTACTCAACCATCTGTAAAAAAAAATGAATTTTTTTTAGGGTCAACGGGGAGAGCATCCCCACCTGAACTTTTCATTTCATAGAGGTCTGTTGCAGACCAAAACCTCATACAGGGTACATTTTAAGCAAGAGGAAAAACCCAAAGTGTTCACACAGGTTTTACATTGAAGAAAGGATGTCGCACCAGGCTTCTTCCGTCGGCAGGTGGTCAATCACATGGAGGCGTTGGCACCACAGACGTGCTTCAACCTTGCAGGAGTGCCAGAACCGCCTATGGGAGGGGGCTTCACTCTCGAAGACGACGACGTTGCGATGCTTCCATAGCATCCAGCAGATTAGGAGGAGGAAGCAGCGGTAGTGCTTGCGCGGCACGGTGGGCGGCCGGGGGACCGTCCACAGCCTGCACACCGCGGAGCACGAGGTGTCGATGCGCAGGGACGGCCAAACACGCGCAGCAAAGGGGCAGGTGAAGATGATGTGGTTGCTGTCTTCCTCGGCACCACATACCTCGCAGGCCGCCTCCTCCAGGACATTCTTCTTCACCAGGTTGGCCCGGCACTAGATGCGGTCCTGCACGAGCAGCCAAGCGAAGAACTGGACCTTGGGGGGAGCACGGTTGTTCCACACGAAGTCGGCGAAGTCGCTGGGGGGAGAGCCGATCGCGCTCATCAGTTTTTTGTAGACCAGGCTGGAGCACAGAGTGTCGCCTTTGCCGGCCAGGGGGCAGAGACGGCGATCGACGCCATCCCGCAGGGTGACAGAGGAGAGGAGGGCAGCCAAACCGTCGAGCTCCGTAGCGGCTGCACGGGGTGAGGCGCGGCACAAGATGGTGTTCAATCCCGTCAGCCATGACACGGCACACCGAGACCTTTTCGCTGATGGTGTGGGAGTAGAGTAGGGGGAAGAGCTCACGCATCCTCCCAGCAGAGAGCCACTGGTCATGCCAGAAGCTCGTGGAACACCCGTCGCGCACCTGGCAATGCGTGATGGCGCGGTACACTGGCAGTAGTTCCTCCAAGTCACGCCAGTGCGTGCCCACGATGTCGCCTTGCAAGCTTGCCAGATCAATCTTGCCGCCAACCCATCTGGCCCACGACGAGTCCCCCTGGTGGTGGATCCGATGCAGGAGCTTCAGGAGGAGGCTACGGTTCTGGGTGGTGACGTCCTGCAGCCCCAATCCGCTCTGGTCCTTTGGTTGGCACAGCCGCTCCCACGCGACGAGGCAACGAGCGCCGCTGGCAGTGTCGTCGCCTGTCCACAGGAAGCTCCGGCGCCGGCGATCGAGGGCGTCGACGAGCCCAGGAGGGAGCTTTAGCACCGACATAGCATAAGTGGCCTGACTGTCCAACATGCTGTTGATGAGCACCACTCGCCCCATATGGTTGAGCAGGGAGGCGTTCTAGCCGCTGAGGCACTTGTCGGTCTTGGAGATCAGGGGCGCGAACGCTGAGAGCTTCAGCTTGTCGCTGGAAAGGGGGAGCCCCAAATAAGTTTGGGGGAAGACACCAATCTGGCACCCCAGGATGTCTTGCAGTTCCGCTACCAGCGTCGGCGGGGTGTGCATCGGCACCATGGTGCTCTTCTGGTAGTTGATGTGCAGACCAGTTGCTCCAGAGAAGAGGTCCAGCAGCTCACGCAGTGCCCGGACACCAGACGGCTCAGCCTCCAGCAGGATCAGCGTGTCGTCAGCGTTTGCAGTACCGGGCAGGAGAGGGAGCTTGCAGTCGGGTGTTTGATCCTCCCGTCCTGCCGGACCATCTGCTGCAGCACATCCACCACGATTAGGAACAGGTAGGGGGAGAGCGGGTCCCCCTGGCGGAGCCCTCGGCGGCAGGTGAACCAAGGCCCCGGAGCATCGTTCACGAGCACAGCCAGTTTCGAAGTCTCGAGCATGTTCTGGCCACTGTGAAGCCACGTTCCGCCATGATCGCGTCCAGACAGCTCCAGTTAACCGAGTCGAATGCCTTGGCGAAGTCAAGCTTCAGGACAATGGTGGGGAGCTTGCGCCGGTTGCAACACTGAACGAGCTCCACCGCATAGATGAAGTTCTCCGATTGGAGCGGCCTTTGATAAAACCAGTCTGGTCTGGGTCGATGAGGCGAGGGATCTCCCGCTGTAGCCTCGTCGTCATCATCTTGGCAATAATCTTGAGCGAGCAGTTCTGCAGGCAGATCGGCCGGTAGTCCCCCGGGCGGACGGAGCCTGCATGTTTTGGGATGAGCACGACAAAGGAACGGTTGAGGCGTTCCAGGTCCACCGACCCGTCCTGGAAGGCCCAGGCGAGCTTCATGACCGCCGGAGCGACGGTGTCCCATGTCGCCGAGTAGAAGCCTGGCCCGAAGCCGTCAGGGCCGGGCGAGCTGTTCTGGTTCATTGCCCGGACCGCCGCGCGTGCCTCTGCCGCCGTGAACGGCGCCAAGAGCGGGGCCGCGTCCACGGAAGTCGAGGCGGAGTAGAGGCGGGTGAGGTCGATGGCGCCTGTCGTCGGAGCGGATGTGCCCAGTAGCCCACGCAGGTGGGCAGTCAGGGCGCGAGTCTTGTCTGCATGAGACGACACCAGAACGCCGCCCACCTCAAGCATGCGAATGTTGTTGCAGCGCAGTCGAGTGCTCGCGTGCGCGTGGAAGAACTGCGTGTTGGAGTCGCCTTCGCGAATCACACGGTGTTTGCCGCGCTGCTTCCAGTAAGCCGCTCGCTCACGCAGGGAGAGCGCCAGGCGGTCTTGGCACGCCCGTCGTAGCAGCAGTTCACCTGCGCACAGAGAGCGGTCTTCCTCGAGCACATTAAGAAGATAAATAACAAATTTGCAGTTGGAGTGGAGGGAGGGGGGAGCACGCTTACGCCGTGCCCAAACCTTCGACGCGCAGCGGATTGCTTTCAGCGAGCCGGCAAGGGCCCCCACCGCATCGTGCACCAGAGGGCCATGCCAAGCCGGGAGCACCGAGGGCAGGTAATTGGAGTTCTTGAGCCAGGCGTTTTCAAAGCGGAACAGGTTTGGTTTCGGAATGCTGGTGGAAAGGAGGAGGTGAAGGGGGGTATGATCCGAGGTTGGCTTGGGCAGGGAGGTGAGGGTGGAGTTGGGGAAGGCCAGACTCATGGGGACATTGAAAAAGACACGGTCCAGGCGTGCGAGCGTGGGGTTCGTGCGATGATTCGACCAAGTGAAAAGCCGATCAAGCAGGGGGATGTCGATCAGGCAAAGGTTGTTGATGGAGGCGTTGAAAGCATCACACAGAGTTGGATTAGCAGAATCGTTACTATTGTCTTCGCTCCCCCGCACAAGGTTAAAATCGCCTGCAAGCATCCAGTTTCCGACGACCTGCCAGGTGATCTCCTCCAGATTCTCCAGGAATGCAGGGGAGTCCCGGTGATCCGAGGGCGCGTACTCGTTAGTGACCGTAAACACATAGTCCGAAGCGGTGGAGGAAAGGACGGTCGTTAGGGTGTGCTTACGGGCGATGAACGATGTTAGCGTGAGAAAGCGAGTGTTCCACGCTGTGACGACGCCACCCCGCGAGCCGTCGGCATCCACACAGCGGAAATCCGTGAGGGAGGGAGGGAGGAACGAGCGAGCTTTACCCTGGTCAAGGTCAGAGATCTCGGATTCCTGAAGACAGGCAATGTCAGCGTGCGCGGCAGCGAGGGTGTCGCGGACGACGGAACACTTGGCGTCGTCGCCCAGGCCACGAACGTTCCAGCACACGAGAGAGTAGTTGATAGTGTTTGCATTCATGGTTCCAGCGTAGGCGCCGGGGTAGAGCAAACAAAGTCACAGCCACAGTTCAGGTTACAGACGTAGAGATAAAAAGACACGGAAGGAAACAGCGACAGACACAGCAACAGACGATCGCAAGGAGGATGAAAGCCCCTGGCGGCAACAAACTGGGGCGCCGGGGGCGGCGGCACGCTACTGCTAACGTGAGTGGTCAAAGCAGTCAGCGCGCGAGCCATCTGGAGTTCAAGCAAGAGGACGGCTGAGCACCGTGTCCAGCTTCTGCTCGGTTTCCTTGGCAATGGCGAGAAAACTATCCAGAGCCTGCGCAGTTGACTTCTCTAGCCCAACCGCATCAGCAAGTTTGGCGAGGTCAACAGCAGCAATAGGAGCCTTCGTCTTTTTCATGAGCTGCTTGCGTTTGATGAGAGTCTGAACCGGCTTGGAGCAGAGTAGGAGGTTGTTCTGCAGCGCCTTGAGTTGGGTAGCTTTTGGGGTGGCGTCCACAAATTCGCCACTTTCCTTGGCGGTGAGGCGGGCGCTGTTCCTGGTCCCCGCGGGCGCCGCAGCCCGTGCCCGCGCCCTGCGCCCCGGCGGAGCGAGGCCGGCACACAGAGGTGAAGGCGGAGCAATGGGGGCAGCGTCCTCCATGGAAGCAGTACCGTCCGCCGCCTGGTCGTCACAATGCCAAGTGAGCAGGAGAGAAGAAGTGGGAAAGTAAGAGGCATTGAGAGGAGCCGGAGTTGGAGAGGAGAGTACCAGGATAGGTAGGTCCGGTAGCGGGGACAGGGGGAAAGCGTTGATGAAGCCGTGGCAGAGGATTCCTGCGCCCAGGAAGGCCCTCGGGTGGAGCGCGGTGGAGCCTGCTGGTGCGGGTCTTGGGGCGGTGGCACCGGCCCAAAGACCGGGGGCGGAGGCGGTAGGAAACCCGGCCCATTGTTGGGGCCATGGGCCGGCGGCAGGGGCGGTGGTGGATGCGGCCCATAGAAGGGGATCCACTGCCCGTCCTCGTCGTACTGCTGCTCCCGCGGCCAGAAGTGGAGGCCGTCCTGGTGGAGCACGATGCCGCGACCGCTTGGCGGGTTGACGCCGACGCGGAGCGGGACGCGCAGATGCTGCAGCTCGATGACAAAACGCATACAAGACCGGTCGAAGCCGGGGATGCAGAAGGGATTGATCTCTTTGACATTGCCCAGAACTTTGTAGATTTCACGCACCTTGTCCTCGTCCTAGTGTTCCTCGGGATAATTCCAGACGACCACGTGCCCGAGCCAAGCGGGCTCGCGTACGAAGCGGTCGCAAATGTCTTCGACACGGAGGAGCTTGATGGTGGTGCCGCGGACGTGGATGGGCTGGACGAGCATGGCCATCTCCCTTGCCGCCGGCGAGCCGAAGTGCAGCACCGCCACACCATGCGAGGACGGGAGCACTTGGAAGCGCAGATCCGGCGCCGCAGCGTTGAAGGCATTGTGGATCAATGGTGCCGGACTGGTGGCAGCGATGGGGGGCTCGATCTCCACGAAGACGAAGCGAGAGGCGCGGTCCTAGTTGCCTTCCTCCACCCAAATTTCCACGTACTCAGGGCCCTCGCTGACGTCGCCGCTTTCCACCGACTCATCTTCCACGTCGGAGTCGTCAGCCTCCTCAGCGCCCCGGGGGCTACTGCCCCCATCCTCGGTAGCAGGCACAGGAGGCACCGGCGTGGAAGGGGAGGGGGAAGGCGGAGGGGGCCGCCCCCCCCCCCGAACCCGGGAGGCGGGAGCCAGGGGCAAGGTGGGGGGAAGCAGACCCAACCACCCTGATGTCCCTGGCGTGGGGGATCTGGCGCACGCCCCGCCTAGGAGTTGCCTCCACCGGCCCCGCCGAAGCCCCGTCCTCCGTGGCTTCACGGAAGAGGTCGCCGAGGAAGTAGGGTCCCTCATCGACCGGAGGCGTAGGAGGCGCAGCCGAGCGCGTTGTGGCACGCCCGGCGGGCGCCGCGTCACTGGAGGATGCTATCATGTTGAGGGGATCGAACGCGGCGGTGAACGGAGGCTGGTTCAGCGGGGTGGGAGGCGGCGTGGGCGTCGCAGAGGGTGGCGGCGAGGAGAGGGGCGCGTACGGAACCGCGGTGAACGGCACCCGGGAGGCGGGCAACAGAATGGTGGGACGGCGGAGGCGGGGGTGGGGGGTTTGGTCACGGGGGAACGCCATCGGGCAGGAGTAGCCCCGGTGGTCGGAGCCGCGGCAGAGACGACAGCAGATGGGGTCGCGGTAGTCGCAAACGAGGTGGTCGGCAGAGATGCAGCGGTGACAGCGGGAATGGGAGAGGGGGATGGGAGGTAGGCGTCGGGGAGGGGGGGTTTGCGGTTGAGCTGGCGAGAGAACCGCGCGGAGGTAGGGTTTGCTCGGATCGACGTCACGGGGAGTAAATGTTGACAAGATGGGGGTCGCTGGAGTGTCTGAAACCACAGGGTAGGTGGTGTGCTGCGGTAGGGGGAGCAGGCCAAAGCCAGCAGGTGGAGTCAATGCAGTATCCGGGTGGATACGCACTTTTTGTCGCTCGCCCCTTCCCCAGACAGCACAGTGGCCACGCACAACAGGGGTTTGTTCTCGAGCCACACGCACGTCAGAGGGGTTAATTGACCCGAGCAGAACGGGTGGGTGAGCAGCAGTTATGGCGTCTTCAACCTCGAGCTTGCCCGCCATTGCCGCTGCGAGTTCCTCCGAACCATGGAGGCAGAAGCACAAACGGTTGAACTCAAGACGACCACACACGACGAGGAAGTTAGCGATGTTCTGGTTAGAGATCCTAACCCGGAAAACCCCCGTCCTAACGAAACGCGCCCGCAGGAGATCAGGCGGCGCAGCGAGGGAGAAGGAGAGCATGGACGTCATGTAGGAAGCATTGAAACGACTCGCAAGGAAGGGAGGGGTGATCCAAACGAAGGCGTTCCGGGGGGAGGGAAGGGAACCTGGCACATCGGTGGTGTAGAAGGCGTGGAGGAACATGTCTTGGGTGCGGGCTCCAGGCCTGGCAGCGGCAGATCCGGCGACGGTGGCAGCGGGCACGAGCGGCAGTCCGAGGCACGTCGACGGCGGGGGGCGAAGGCGCTGGCGGGGGGGAGGGGGGTTGTGGCGGCGCCGGCGCTCAGGGCGCCAGAGCCGGGGGCCTCCTGCTCGCGAGGTGCGAGAAGGGCTATCCACTTCTACATCAAAAATGAATTTTAATCTTGGTTAGTAAGAGTCTACTCTATAACTCCTATATAGAAGCTCCCCACTAGGAAGTTCTCTCAACATGCAAGCATGCCACCTCAACAGCCCCACTAAAACCATGACATCCAGTGGTGGGCCCCATTGTTTGAACTAGCTAAAAAATGTTATAACTCAAATCAAAAAATCAAATTAAATTCTGATTACACCATTGGATTCCTTTTAATAAATCCTTCAAAACAAGATCTCATATGAATATATTTTAATAAATGACAAATAGGCCCCATCGATGGTAGTTGGTATAGAGTAAAGTGAAAAATAAAAAAAAGATTGAAAAAAAGGAAAAGGAAAAGGAAAAAGAAGAAAGAAGAAAGAAAAAGAATAGGAGGGTGATAGTAATATTCTAACTCATAGATTTCTCCTACATACTCGCGGCAACGCGCAGGGAATTGAGGAATATAAAGGAATAGCAGCGTTGATAGTCCTAGCAGAAACATAACGATTGGATCTTTTTTCATTTGACATCATGAAATATATCCATTTTTATACTAAATAGCTATTCCTTATATATTTCATTGCATAAGTTACACTCTGACAACTAGATTAATACTAACAGCAATCCTCATCAATAATATAAATTCAATTATTGTATAAATACCCGCAGCAACGCGAATCAGATGTAACACTGAGGCGTAATGTACATTGCATTATTGAATCGATTTGTGAGAAAAAGATTCTGGTCCTTTAATCTGTACTTTGTACTTTGCTGTGAACATCTCTCAGCTGAATCTAAAACATATCTAAATTTTGTTAGTCTAGAATCGAAGCAACAGTGTATATATATACGGCGTTCTGTTTTGTATTGTATATGACTTCTCTCTTATGATCACGCGCGAGGTTGCCGAAATTCTCTCTTATGATCATTGCATTTTTCTTAATTCATGCAGCAACGCGCGGGTGAGATTCCCCTAGTATACCTAAAAATCAACCTGAACGAATCATTTGAGATTAAATGCACCTCTTTAATCTCTGTTCAAATATCTCCGGGATTAAAGATAGATAGACTGTTACTACTAATTGGAACTTAACACTTTTCTTTTTGAAAAAAAAGCACCATAGCAGTCAGCGCCCCCTACGCCCGGACACCCCTAGCATCGACGTGCCTGCTTCAGCTCCAACTTTGCCGCCACTAGCTCCAGCACCGCCGCGGCCACCAATTCCCGATCTCCAACAACTCCACCACAAAGACAATAATCAAGAGCAAAAAAACAATTGACTTCACAATTAAAGCAATAAACATGTTGTCGCATAAGAATTCACAAATCACAATACATTGTGTTCAATTTGATTCACATATCACAAACACATGAAGAAAGACAAAAAAAACACACACATAAGAAAAGCAGCTCGCACCTAATACCCCGTGGTGATTTCCTCTTCTCCATTGCTAGCTTCCTCTCCTCCCTCCTCATCTCTCCTCTATCACGGAAAATCTTCGAGATTGACGAAGTTACCAAAGCGTCTCGCGCCTACTTCTGAAAATAGTGCAAGTTAAATCTTGAAATAAATCTAGAAAAATACGAGCTTCAGCGCTGAGTCGAGAACTCAAACTCTGGTGGGCATGTTCCACCACAAGGAACCTTACCAGTTGAGCTACACTCAATTCACAGCTTGTAGAATGCCCAGATTGGTCTTCAACCACTGTCATCCTGGTCGGCATTTTCCTTATCACACACATATCCACAAAATCGGCTGCTTCATTTTTTTATCTTAAAATTTTGCTATTATATTACTTAATAATTTACAGGCTCGTAGTTCCGGAGGATTTTGAGTTCACAGAAACCGAGGTCCATGAGGCATCGAACGCATTACTCGGATTGGCTGAAATGTAAGCAAACAAAAAAAACTTCGTATACGATACGTACTACATTTCAAGAGGAAGCTTTATTGCAGTACTAGTTATTCCAATTTTTGTGTGAATAATATTGGCAGTTCTGAGTGGTCATCGCCATATTTTCAGCATTGATAACACAGAACGAGAAAAAAACTGTATAGTTTCATATTATTGATGCTATATGTAGGGATGAAAGTGGTGTGGATAATTTCCGCATCCGATCCGAATTATGCGAATATGCAGAAGAGTTTTTGATATCCATGCGGATGTAGATAATCCGAATCCGATTGTGTGCGGATGCGGATTAGGATACGATGTTAGTGATACTGGTTTGTTTGGCGAGCATATATGGCTCAGCAACTCATGTACCTCGATACTGGTTTGGTTTCTAAATACAGAACATGGCTTTGTGTATTCTTTGATTTCCTAAGTATTCTTTTGGAGTATTTTCCTGTCTATATAAGTATGATACAACAAGTACTTCCCGTTTGGAAATAAAAAATAAAAAGACAGTTAATGGCGTCACATATTTGTTGTATGGCCAACTGGCGGGTCAGTGAAGTTTCGTTAAAGAAACACTACGTAAGAAACCCACTTTGGAGATGCGTAAAAAACACGTCTCTAAGTTTGCGTCTCTAATAACAATTTATAGGAGACGCATTTTTTTCGCGTCTCTAATGATAAGTCACTGGAGACGCGTTTTTTCCGCGTGTCCTCTGAGAGGAGTCAAAGGAGACACGGTTTTACCAATCCGCGTCTCCAATGACCCTTTTAAAGGAGACGCGGGTGAGTAAAAATGCGTCTCCTATCAGGAGTCATCTGAGACACGTTTTGAGCAACACGCGTCTCCAATGTCCGAATTAAAAAACAAAAAAAAGCCACAGCTGCCGCTGCACTGTGCACTAACAGTGCCACTGTGCAACAGCTATTCCCAACACAGACTATTTATTATATACATTTAGTACATATATTACAAAAATCATGTTCTGACATGCTAGAGATAGATGTTACAAACTATACTAAGACTGTCACATGTACAGAAGTCATGTTCTAACATAGCTTTGACTTCATCACTTGTTACCTGCTTAAATCTGAAATGAAACAAATAATGGTGCTTAAGAGATGATAGGTGATTTTCACTAAAGCAGCATGAGTTGTCACATGATAAACACTACTGCTAGTTGCTAGCACACTAATACAGCAAGGCATAATTCATTTGAGCACACTCATCAATCATAAGTACAAGAAGAATTCTACTATGAACTTCTATGAACCAAACATTTTGCTCAGATTTAAAAATCACAGCTACAGCCACAACCGCAACTCCACATCCGTTGCTGTCACTTTCCACACGAGAAGAACATACATTACTCCACTAATCAAACTCACTTCTTGGTGATAACTCACCTTTACTAGATTGTAAATCAGCACTTAGTTAAGATAAAAAATAATATTTTGTAAGGAAAACAAAATTATATTGCATCCACAGGACTAATAATCAGATACAGGACTAGTCTGTTAACTTTGACTCAAAAGAAACATCTCCTTTCATGTTCCTGCACACATTGCATTAAAAAAACAGCTTTAATTTGACTCAAGATAGAACTGTTTTCATGCAGAAAAATGAAAATTGCTTTGACTCCCCATTTTGAGGTTACAAATGCAAGTTTACTCTTAACTTGAGACCAAATCAGGAAACTTAATCTACAATATAGACCAATCAGGACTTCCCATTTTCTCTATCACAGTATAGGCACAAGTTTATTTATCCCACTATAGTTCTGTACATACCTGTCATGTTGATTATTGGAGCCCCCAGTTGATGGCACCCTGAAAGCAAATGAGCATATTACAATGAGGAACTGCCCGTAAGGAACTAATATCTATACTAGCATATTACAATCTAAGAGGTTTTCATGATAAATTGCATTCTGATAGATGAGGATTGAGGAGAACTTGCATGTCAGTTCAGAACTTATTAGAATACTTATTTCACAGCATAGTCTAGAAAGAATAAAGAGCAGCTTAGAGAATTCACTGAATAGAAGTCCCAGACCCTTGGTGATTTTAATATTACCTAAAGTTCCTCCATCCAGAGGATTAGCACGGGCATATATCCATGAATAAAAGAGTAATAAATGAGTATGGCAGTTAGCAATGTTAGAACAGTTACTAACAATGTATGTACTCACACAAACAAGAACAGTTACTGACAATGTATATAGTCATGCAATGTATGTAGAAAAAGATGCAAGTCAGGCAAAGTGAGGCTACTGATCGAATTACCTGTGGCCTTTTAGCTTTCTCAGCAGAAACTTCAGCTAGCGTCTGCACCTCTGCATATCCAAATAAACACCTATATTCATGAGTGTAGACAAAAGAAGGCACTAGGAGCTTATACCATTACTGCAAGAAACTAAGAAACTAGGAGCTTATTCCATTTTATTGCATTTATGTATGGAATGACAGTTCGAACTAAGTCACAGATAGGTGAACTGAGAATAAGTCCTATCAGTAGCACTTAGTTGCTACTTGTCATGCATCAACGTGAATCTCACTTGCCATATAGTACAAGATCGTAAACATATTTCAACATGAACAAAGATAATAGGGTTGTTTCTCACTTTGCACAATTTTTCATGATTTCAGACTCCAACAGAAAACAGTCATAAACATAAAACAATGATTTCAATTATGGGCCCAACCACTTAGATTTGTAAATAAATGCTTTCAACTTTTTTTTACTTATTCAATAGCATGGGACAGCATGGGTTATCTATATTCTACTCAATCATGCACAAGCATAACACTAACATGTCCTGAAATGACATTATTGTGGTAAAAACAGCAATTTCCCCAGCACAAACATAACACTAACTTGTCATTCTCAAGCGGCCTACTCTGGGATCTCATCTGCTGCCTTCCTATCTGCAGGATGCCATATGCAGAGAAGATATCTATCAGTTATCATGAAAGAAAGAACAGAAAAGGCTACTATGTTCTCATGAAGAATATAGCCAAGCAAGTTGACAAGACATATGATGGTACTTCAACTACAGAGAGTAATACGTAATACGAATTTAGAAGCACCCACTAGAAGTAATTATTAGTTTCCCTACAGATGATGGTATATAAGCAATCATTGTACTCACGTTTGCATAAATACTGGTTAAACATGTATCTGAAAGACTGAAACAGTTTGATATGCATACCTATCAGAATGACCTTCTTGCCGGGCTTCTTTGCATCTGCAAGGACAAAAAGTCAATTGAAGTGCAATGGGATCAGCAAATGACAATTGCTACTTGCGCCATTGATTTCGTTTTTCAAACACACAGCTAGCATTTCAAGAACGTGTAATGAATTTATCTTGAGCTAGCATTTCATCAAACACATCAAGTGCAAGCGTCAGTATCACAACATCAAGCAGAGAAAAATCACCTGGGATTGCCTCATGCCGCTGCAGCTTCTCTCGTAGCCTAGCAGCACTTCCATGGCCCAAACCCTAATCAGGGACCTAAATCGATTTGGGAAATCAGGGAGGAAGGGGCAGAGGGAAGGAGGAACGAAGGAGGAAGGGAAAGAGCCGCACCTTGAGCACGACCTCCATGGAGTTGGTGATGCCGGAGAGAGTCCTCCTTGGCCCCGGCGCCGGCCTCCGGACCTCTAGGGCGCGGATACGGAAGGAGGCGGGGAGCTCGAGGAGGAGAGCTCTGGCTCAAGGAACTCCTCGCGCTGCCGCAGGAGCAGGGGTGCGTCCTCACCGCCGGCGCCGCTGCCGGGGAGCAGGGCCACGGGCACGTCCTTGCCACTGCCGCGGGAGGGCGGCGGCGGGGCGGGGATGGGAGGGGAGCGAGGCTAGGGTTCGGGCGACGGGGGAGGGTAGGGGAACGAAGCTAGGGAGAGAGGAGGACGAGATGCGGGGATGGAGACTGAAGCGGGAGGGGGGGTGTTGCGGGCGTGGGGGTGTGGCTGCGGACGCGCGACGGGGTTTCAATCGGATTGGAAAAAAATTTCAGGTCCGCAGGTGCCGTACAAGACGCGGCTGATAAGAAACGTCTCCTTTCGTCCTTTGCCCGAATTTTTTTTTTCTTTTTGGCCCTTTTTTGAAAGATTCTCATAAATACACCGTTTTTGGAAAGATTTCAAAAATGGACCCCGAGCTCGACGCCATGTATCATGGCACCGAGTTAACACGTATCGGCGCCACTGTTCCTGGCGCTGAGGTTCAACGAGGTGGCAAAGAATGAAGCTGACATGGAGCTGATGTGGTTGCCGAGCTCGGCGCCATGGCGCCGAGGTTGTATTTTTTGCAGCGTGAAGTAGTGTCTGACGCACATGGCAATAAGCCCCCTGCCACCTCTGGCACATTGATCCACTCCTATCTCTCTCACCTAGACATGCACGCTACTCACTTATTATTCGAAAAAAAGAGAAGACATGCACGCCAGCTAGCAGCACGGTAGCTGGAGCAGCAGCAGGGTGGCCGCATGCATGCCCTGCTACGTACGCGTGCAAGGACATGCAGGGAACTGCTGGCAAGCCTGGCCAGGGGGCTCGGCGCCACAGATCCGGGCGCCGAGGTCGGCGCCGTGATCCGTGGCGCCGAGCTCGGCAGCCACATCAGCTCCATGTCATCTTCATATTTTGTCACCTCGTTCAACCTCGGCGTCAAGATCTGTGGCGCCGAGACGTATTACCTCGGCGCCATGGTCCACGGCGTCGAGCTCAGGGTCCATTTTTTGAAATCTTTTCAAAAGAGGTGTATTTGTGAAATTCTTTCCCCAAAAGGGTCAAAAAGAAAAAAAGTCGGTTGCAAAGGAGACGCGGACTGCAAACCTGCGTCTTCAATTACTGACGATCTCAAAAGAGACACGGATTTATAATAAGTGTCTCCTTTTTGGATATATAGGAGACGCGGATTATTCAGAGAGATTTTTGTAGACTTATAGGAGACGCTGGTTAAGAGCACGCGTCTCGTATGAGTCATTGGAAACGCGTTTTAAAACCGCGTCTCTAATGATGGTGTCTTCTTTCTTTGGTTCTTACGTAGTGAAAGGCGAGGTTCACGGAAGAACCACAAGAGGCACATAATCCAAGGATGCTACAAAAGTACAAAACATTAGCAAATGTCGTCTCATTGCATTGAAGCTATCAAAGTTTCTGAGGTCTGTACTCTTCAGAGAAAATTTTGAATTTCATTTACATCCCAAAAAAGAGAGCATATTGCCCGCTTGACAGTTTCCTTGTGTGCTGGAATTCGTTCCTGGTTAGAGCATTCAACATGGGATTTTTCTAACTCCTAGTTCCTTTTCTTCTTAAAAACCTTGTTCGTATAATCCTTCCCTGAATTTGATTACCAACCAGTCTTTCATTGAGAAATCACAGCTGAAAATGCAGCTAGGTCTATGGTTGAGACCTTGCATCCCAAGGTCAACGATTACATCACCTGATTCAGATTCTTATAATGAGACAATTGTCTGACTTCTCATAAATTCAGAAGATAGTTGCATTCAATTTATGAGACAACTTAGCATAATGAGACAACTTTCCTTATGAGACAACTTAGCATAATGAGACAACTTTCCGTGGCCTGACTTTGTTAGGCACCGGTTTCAAACGGTGAGTTCTAGCTATCATTTAGCCGTGTTTCATTCATCATTTTAATTAGCAAATAAACTCCTAAATTTGTGAATTTCGAGGTGTACAATCTATAGTGTATACGTTCCATTTTGACAATTTGCACTCCAAATCATGGTGGATAAAATGAGAAATCTATTTACGAAATAGGCTAAGTGTAATTGGATGAACGCATCCAATATGCTAAGTCCAAAAAATGAGTCAACTAGTCAACTTTGGACATACTTTTGGATAAATTTTACATTAAGACCTTAGACATTTTTGGACTACAAGTGAATTTTGACGTTCATAGAGTATTTCGGATAAGTTGTTTGACAAGAAAAGCAAAGAAACCATAATTTAAAGGAGGCTTTAACTTGGAACGTTGTGCTGTTTTTTACACTTGTGAAACAACACAACTTTCCAAGTTTAAGCCTCCTTTAAATTATGAATTCTTTGCTTTTCTTGACGAACAGCTTATCCGAAATACTCTATGAACATCAAAATTCACTTGTAGTCCAAAAATATCCAAGGTCTTAGTGTAAAATTTATCAAAAAGTAGGTACAAAGTTGACTAGTTGACTCATTTTTGGGACTTAGCATATTTGATGCGTCGATGCAATTACACTTAGCCTATTTCGAAAATAGATTTCTCATTGTATCCACCATGGTTTGGAGTGCAAATAGTCAAAATGGAATGTATACACTCTATAGATCGTACACCTCGAATTTCACAAATTTAGGAGTTTATTTGCTAATTAAAATGATGAATGAAACACGGCCTGGAACTCCCAGTTTGAACTGTGCCTAACCAGTCACGCCAGGGTCCGTGGCGTGACTCCTCTGGCACGACTCGATCTGCCACGTCACCTACGACTTTTTTCAATGCCACTGTGTACATTAATCGCGCCACTTCATGTGACGTGACTCAACTATTAGTCGCGCCACGGAGCTTGGCGTGACTAAAAGGGCTGTTCTTGGAAATATAGTTTGGGGTGGGTTATTTTTAAAATTTTAGTTTAAAAAGGGTTTAAAAAATCAAAAAATTCGATAGTTTAAAAAGGCCAGAAACGATTTGTCCTGGCGGCTAAAACCGGTCTTTGCTGGCGGGTGCATCACCTGCCAGCAACTTTGAGCCAGTAGAAATGGCCCTTTGTGCCGGCGGGTGCCCCGCTCGCCAGCACAGAGGCATTTGTGCTGGCGGGTGGCTTAAACGTCCGCCAGCACAAAGGGCCATCAGTGCTGGCGGTTCGTTAAGCAGCCCGCCAGCACAAAGGCCATTAGTGTTGGTGGTTCCTTAAGCAGCCCGCCAGCACAAAGGTCATCTGTGCTGGCGGTTTCTTAGGCCGCCCGCCACAGAAAGCATTTTTCTCATTTGCTATATAATTCCCCATAATTGTTTATTATTTGTATATAATTTGTCATTTTTGTTTATTATTTGTATTTGGCCAGTATATTCGACCGTATTTTTTTCATATTTGCATTTGTAGGCCAAATTCACTTTAATTTATTGTAATTTGTATTTAACCGCCAAATCTAAATATATCTGACAAACACATAATCCAAACTAAAATATAAAAAATGTATACATAAGTCACATTACAAAAAACATCGTACATAATAGATAACCCTAAGACACCCATCTACGTAACCTTTCCGCATCGTCTAATGTCAAGACTCCTTCTTTATCGAAGAATTCTCCATCCTCGTGACAAATCTCACGTAGGATGAATCTCGCCATGTCCGCACAAATGTTGGTGATTTCCTTGTCACCAAGTTGCCCCCACGATCCCTCAATGGTAGGCATCTGCACGTAAACACAATAAATGAAGATTGTTATGCATTACCATCAGGACCATAATTAGCACATACATGGTTGTGTACAAACAAGAGGCTTACGTCTTCAGGATTCATCCGGTACCTCCCATTATTTCTTAAAACCTCGCACACATAATATCCACATAGCACACTGCCAGGAGGTTATTTGTAGCACTGCAAACAAATAAAAAATGATTGGTACTTATTAACAGAAGTGTACAACTCTAATAAAAATGATTGGTACTTATTAACAGAAGTGTTCTTACCCATTTGGCATGTCGTACCACCAATTTTTTCTTCTTTAGAGGGTGCTGCCCACCATTGACTGTGTATAGCCTATACGCACTTTAAGGATACAAAGACATAAGTTAGTAATACAATTTGAACTATAGCCGATACACTCAATAGTGATTATATATTGCACTGAGTTGTCTTACTTTCTTATAATCTCAATGATTTTCTGGTAAGAAGCCTCTGAAAAGTGTAATGAGTCGTAGACCCCCATAGTTCCAAACTTCGGACACATGTGAAAGCAAATGAAATGGTCGCTGCATAAAATTAAAATAATTAATATAAATAGACTAAAAAATGAAAGCAAATGAAATAGTTATTTAAAGGATCTTACTCAAAATTGTAAGCACACTTGATAGAATCCTTATGTTGGTTTTTCCTCATTGCCCTTGCAATGTATACAGCCACCTCATGAAGTTTAGCTTTCTCGTAACCCTTTGTTAATTCTTCTTTCTCATGTGGTGTCTTTGCTTGTTCCTCTATTTGCTTTCTTAGATTATCCGACATTATGAACGTGTGTTGCGGCTTGCTTACTTGTTGCGGGTCCAAATATGCTACCTTCCACCTCCCATTTGTCTTCCTTTCATCCAACGCTTGCATCCTGCAAAAAATTTTACTTAGGATGGTAATAACAATACATATGGATTTGAATAGATTTGTATGTGGTATAGGGATGTTGACTTACATGGACCAAATGGTGACGAGATTGACGTCGAGTTTGTCACGACGGAACATCGCATGCAAATCGGGGAAATCGATTGCAACCTTCTGTTCTAAAGTGCTACTGAACACCCATGTCGGGACATTGGCGGTGATAGTGTGAATGTCTTGCTTCATGGCGTGCATGATCCATCCATGCAGCCTCATCAATTCTGGTGGCCCTTCGTTCAGTTGCCACCAAAAACAGAATGGTTTGCCATGCTCATACTTGTCGGGCACCTCATCCGACGAAAACATATTTATTTGCTCCTCCTTTTGTTTTTGAAAAGAGGTGCGGGTTAAAGATTTTTCATCTGGTACCTTCTTGAGTACTTGAACATCAGATGATTCTTTACCGGATGCTGGAGCCCGTTTAGGTTTATTCTTCAGTACTTTCAAGAACAAGTCAACATCAGATGATTTCGTCTTTGGTTCATATGAGTTTATCATCCAGTGTATTGCTGGCATCTTGGTTGCTGGACATGGCGGAGGAGATGGTGGTCTTGGAACAGATTTCGGTGATGATGCCCCTTCATTGAGAGTTTGTTGGACGGGTGATTTGTTCTCATTGTTACCTCCCTGCTCCCCACCCATCGTAGGTTGTTCCGTGTTCCCGACGTCTGCTTGGAGGGGTGCTTGTGGCATGTTGTTGTCATTATTGTTAACTCCCTGCTCCGCACCCATCGTAGGTTGTTCCGTGTTCCCGATGTCTGCAACATCTTGGAGGGTCATGTTGTTGTCATTGTTACCTCCATGCTCCCCACCCATCGTGTACTCGACCATTGCAGCATCTGAATCTTGGGGGGGTACTCATTCTTGGCTAGGTTGTAAGGGACTTGGTGATGCATTAAGAATGATATCTCGACGATGCCATAGTATGTATTGGTTCCTCGCATCACCGAGAAGCTCGATCCCATCCTCAGTAGGGATATCAATCTCGCACGACTCATCAGACACCGAAACAACTTGAACCCATGCGTACTCTGGCGGTGGTGGATTCGGAAACACATGACCCGTTAGTGCCATGGCTGTCCCAACTTCTCGAAACTTATCTAGTTTTCTTCCATATGGAATAACCAACTTGCATGGTGTATCCTCTACAATGTCATCTACAGGATGCTTGGCGTTAGCAATAGAACCAGCACTACTTGGAGTCGGGATGGTTCCGATCTGGGCAAGCAGCAAGTTGTTCCGATCTGGGCAAGCAGCACTACCAGATATTGCATTCTCTGCACTAGGCCCAACAGAAACTTGTTGTTGTTGTTGTATGAAGAAGCCTATCAACTCTTGCTTGGTGATTTCTCTCATCTTGTCTTCAAAGTGCTTCTTATAACGGTCCCGCTTCTTATAACTTGCTCGGTGTTCAAGAAATGCTTTACCCCAGGGCAAGGTAGATGAAATCCCTCGAACACGGCCAGAGTGCTCAAGCGTTCTGATCGCGGCGGTTAGCATATCTTTCTCCCTGTTGGGCAAGAAAAGACCATTCTTTTGCATTTCCGCAAGTCCTTCCAACTTCTCATAATTTTGTTCTGTTGTGGGCTTCCGGAATTTAACCTTGCCATCAGGTGCTATAGCCGGAACTCGAGCAAGGCACCAATTCCTGCTACGCTCATCCATGCCTTCAAACAAAGCTGGTAAACCAACTAACCTCCTTTCTTCTTCCTCTTTCCTCCATTTTGCCATTTTGGCAGCATATCCTCCCGAACCCAAGTGATGGGGGTTCTCAGCAGCTTTCATAGCCTTCTCCTTTTGTTGGACACTCAGAGCTACTACTTCTGCCGTCTTCTTCTGTTCTACGAATTCTTCCCACACTGCTAGCGGAATGTTACCATACACATCCCTAGCATCCTTGCCTTTCTGGACAAATTCAGTATTAAGTGTAGACCTCCAATTCCTAAGAGCTCTTCCACAGAGGCCCTCAACAAAAGTTCTACCTGCATTTTCTGTTCCTTCCGGATAAGCAAACTTTTCTTTCACTTTGGCCCATAATACATCCTTCGTAGCCTTAGGCACAGTCTTCCAATTACTAGTTGTGATCCAAGACCCCAACTGGTCTCTGACAATTGCACGAACGATGTTCCGAAACCTAGCAGCTATCCCCTTAGGTTCGACGGGCTCACCTTTGTCACCCAACTGTTCTATCACAAGTTGTCCTCTTTCATGAATCTGGTTTCTTCTTCTATGACCACGTTTCCTTTTCAGGTTACTAGAAGTAGTAGTACCCGAAGGTTGTGGTGCTGAAATAACTTCTGCCTCTTGGGCAAGAATGTTAGATGCTCTACGACGTCGTGGCGGGGATCGCTCATCGTTCTACACATAAAACATTATTTAAAGTATATCTTAATTTGAAAAACAAACATTAATTTCAGTGAATGTGCATGCAGACCTCATTATCGCTTGGTTCGTAATCAACATCATCGTCTTCGGGACGCCTACGAGGTCGTGGTTCGCTTGGTTCGTACTCAGATGGAGTTTCATAATCTCCAATTATAGCACTATCACCGGAATCCTCCTCACCGGATTCTTCACTGTTAACAATTGATCATAGATAATTTACAATTCCTCCATACATTTTTACAATTGATCATAGGTAATTGTTTTTTACAATAAAACTATTTAAATTAAATCCATAGTCCATTTTTATATAATAAATCTATTTAAATTAAATCCATAGTCATATGATATAATTTACAATTCATCCATAGTCCATATTTGAATAGCTATAGTACACAATCCATAGTCCATATTTATACAATAAAACTATTTAAATTAAATCCATAGTCCATTTTTATATAATAAATCTATTTAAATTAAATCCATAATCCTATGATATAATTTACAATTCATCCATAGTCCATATTTGAATAGCTATAGTACACAATCCATAGTCCATATTTATACAATAAAACTATTTAAATTAAATCCATAGTCCATTTTTATATAATAAATCTATTTAAATTAAATCCATAGTACTATGATATAATTTACAATTCATCCATAGTCCATATTTGAATAGCTATAGTACACAATCCATAGTCCATATTTATACAATTTTATCCACAATCCATAGTCCATATTTATACAATTTTATCCACAATCCATAGTCCATATTTTCTAAATTATACGTAATCCATAGTGCTGAATTCACGGTGATCCCCGGCTAAAGGTCTTCTGCCATTAAAGCAAACCCTTTTGGACAAATTGCTATTATTGTAAGCTCCGTTGCACTCTGGACAGTTTTCTGCCGTCGGCAGCTTGATCCCTTCTTCCCAACAGTACTTGAAGAACGGACATCTCCAATGTCCTTCGTTACGTCGTGCCCACTCTTCTCTTCCCTTTGCTTTTTCTTGTCGACGCTGGAACTTGTTGATTAGCATCTGGGAAGTGACAGGTCGGCGTGGCTTTAAGTCTCCTTCTTCAAGTAGTAACCCTTTTCCTTTGACATCGGCAGCGGTTACTTGTACTTTGGGATCGACGGCTCCTTTATTTTGAGCCGAATCAGATGTCAGCAACTTAACTCGTGACGCGTCTTTGCTAGACACTTCAACCGTGTTAGTTGGAAAGGGGCGTTGATCAATCTTCATCGGCTTTTCAGCTTTGGCGGGAGTTTCAAATTTAAGCCTTCCTTACTCAATAGCTGATTGGATCTGTTGTCTAAAGATCTTGCAATCATTGGTGTCGTGCGATGTTGCATTGTGCCACTTGCAATACTTCATCCTCTTCAGTTCCTCTGCAGATGGTATGGTATGGAATTGGGAGAGCTTAATCTGCCCTTGCTGAAGCAACAGATCAAATATCTTATCGGCCTTAGTGATATCAAAGTCGAATTTCTCTGGTTCTTTCTTGCCAAAGGGATAGGACACTGTCTTTTTGCCTTTGACCCACTCTGCAAGCCCTATCATATTATCTTCATCTTCTGAGTCAGAGTAATCCACATAGGACACCTTCTTCTGAAAGTTTCTTCTAGGCACGTAGGACTTTGCAGTCTCTTGACTCATTCGACTGACTAACTGGCTGAGACTCCCGAAGTCATGTGATGCATATTTCTGTCTCAAAGTTGGCAAGAGACCTTGGAAAGGCAACTCAGCCAGTTGCTTGTCTCCCAGATTCAAACTATAGCACTTGTTCCTGACCTCTCTGAATCTTTGAACGAATCCAGCAACTGTTTCATCGTTCCTCTGCTTGAGTCTTGTCAGATCAGTAATCTTCATCTCATGGATGCCAGAGAAGAAGTAGTTATGGAACTGCTGTTCCAAATCGGACCACTTGATGATGGAGTTAGCCGGCAGTGATGTGAACCATGAGTATGTTGGTCCTGACAGAGATGAAGAGAACAAACGTATCCTGAGTGCATCAACGTTCCCTGCTTCTCCACATTAGATAATGAATCGAGTGATATGCTCCATCGTGGATGTTTCATCTTGCCCAGAGAACTTGGTGAAGTCTGGCACCTTGAATCTTGACGGGAATGGTATTTGATCATAGCCGGATGGATACGGTGTCCTGTACATGCAGGACTGTTGTTTGGGTTTTATCCCATATTGCTTTTGCAGCATCTCTGAGAAGTGGTCGATCAGCTCCTGCTTCATGTGAGACTTCAATTCAGCAGACACTTGTTCAATTGCTTGTATCTCAGCTGGAGTCTCTGGAGGTCGTTCTTCTAAGATTCTTGGCTGTGGATTTGGTACCATTGATGTCTCTGTCCCAGAAGAACCTTGCATATTTGCAACAGGTGGAGCTTGACCGATCGGCTGACCAGCCGATGGGCTTGATTGCTGTAGATTCAACTGGCTTGAAATAGCCAATTGATTCATAAGTGTTTGTAGTAACTGTGTAGAATCCACCTGCGGAATTATTGGCTGCCCTGTTACCCCTTGATTGATCGGCTGCTGAGGAGATGATCTTGTATGGGCCACTGTGTTAGCTGGGGTCAAGACAGGTTGCATTGATGTTGACTGCTGTAGTGGGGCAGTCTGTACGGGCATCCCCAATGTTGGTTGCTGTAGTGGAGCAGTTTGCACGGGCATCCCTAGTATCGGCTGCTGAGCCGATCTCTGAGGTGAAACAGGAGTTGGTCTCTGAGGTGGAACAGGAGCTCTTCTTTCTGTCGGTATAACCATATGAGCGTGAGCTGGACTGATCTTGACTCTTTCAAAAGCTTTGCTCCCGTGATTGTAGTAGACAAATTCTACTCCTTCCCCATTCATGTGCACAGTCCCTGGAGTACCCCCAAATGTGACTTGGTAACACTGTGGGTACTTCACTTCTGGAACTTCTTCGGGCTGAGGCTCAAGAAAATTTGAGATATCAGTCTCAAAATGATCACGAGGTAAGTCCCATCCTGCAAGCTTCCCATTTTGATCTCTCATGGCAGGATACTTCTGATTCTGCACCGAGAATGTCTGATCTTGGGCATTGGACTGCACTACATGTGTTTGGATCACAGGCATGGTAACAGCAGGATCTTTGGCCTTTTCTCCAACACCTTGATTCTGAATCGGCTGAGAGTCCGATGAAGAACCAGGAGCGACTGTATTGACCTGTGGAGAAGGTGAGATCCCTACTGTTGGGTCATCAATCGGCGGGGAAGCCGATTTGTTATGCTGGAACACTGGAGGAGTTCTGTTTGGTTGAAAATATGCAGGCCCCAGGTATCCTCCTTCTGCTCCCTTCTTGAGTGCTTCAATTATGGTATTCTGAATAGTGTTGGCGAAAACCTTAGATTGATCAATCATTATTTGATGCATCGCCTTGGTCATCATGTCTTGAAGCCCTTCAGGATCGGCTGAGAAGGTGACTTGCTTAGGTGTTGGCAAAGGATTCTTCTTGAAGATTCCACTTTTAGTCTGACCGTATGATGCCAGACAAAGCTCTTCATAACGCTTCATGTGAGCTTCGAACTCAGCTTTGTCTGTATCTTTCAGCTGATCCTTGGTGATTGCTTGGACGTTGTCCGGATCAATCTCGGTATTACCACTCTTTGTAGGCTTCGTCATCGTTGACTTTTTCGTGTCCCACTGGACGTGCCAAAAGTGTGTTGACGCGAAAATAGGACGTCACCTCCACGCGCAGCACACGTGACTCCCCGGTCTGTAGCGAGGCGTGCCAGTCAATCTGACCTGTTGATTGACAATGGAAAATATTAGGGATCGGCTAGAGAACCGATGGCCTTGCAGCGACACGTGTACCAGCCAATCGACCGATACGGGTAAGGCGGGATCGGCCGGCTCAAGAGCGACCGAAGCGCGGGTGCGTAAATAAACAGATCGGCTGGAATCGGCCGATCGTGATGTCAGCACTCGAGTAGGTCGGAATCGGCTGCGGTGTTAGGAGCCGATAGGATCTAGATCGAGTGGGATAAAGGTGATAATAGCTAAAACCACAAGAATTGGTACGAAAACTTGCAGATCTAGCTATTATCGATAAAGGGTGAATAAAGAACTAGACGAAACCTCAGCGATGCACCCGGAGGTTAAAGCCTAGGATTATTCGGTAAAATGGTACTCACAAGCTTGCCGGAGGTCAGTTGATGCAGCCCGACGAACTCGAAGCACGACGTTGTAGAAAAGAGAAAATTGCAATGGCGAAGTCGCCGAAAAGTAGATGCTGTAAAGGTAGATGCTGTAAAGTAGATGCAGTAAAGTAAAGGGTTTGCCCGGAGGCGGTTTGTTTGATATTGGTGTGTACAAATTTTCCGACCACGCAGGGTCGCTATTTATATCCCGAGGACAACCCCGACTCCTAGCCGATCACGGCACTGTTTACTTGCATCTAAAGACAAAAAACTACTAAAAATAGAAAAGGACTAGCATCGCAATTTGGACACTTCTCCAGTTCTGCATAGTCACTGCGGTACAATATGCAATGGTTCCTACACGCGTGTATTCTTTGCACTCACATCTTCAATGGGTTAATAATCTTCTTTGCTTCATATGTGTTTCTTGGGACCAAGTTAGGCTTCGGGAGTAGATTGGCCAACAGAGTAAGAAGTTCGTTAAAACTATTGTCCGACCATCCGAATTTTGCCTTCACAATCAGAAGATGGAGCAGGAAACGCAACACGGTCCACTCCTTCCCACAACCCTCATACATACGGTCCTTTGCTGCCTTCTTTAGTGTCTCGAAATTTTCTAACCCTTTAGCACTCCCTAGCAACACCTCCGGTTCAATGTGGCGCAACATTTCTTCCATATCAACATCACATTCCTCGTCCACCTGTGGTGCATCTGTTTGATCATCACAGCCAAAAGCATCATCCATCATGACATGATCATTTTCATCTGCATCTTCATCACCCACTTCATCATACCTGGTGCTGATGTCTGCATTGTTGAAAATACTTTCTGCTTCACCATGGTGGGACCAAGTTTTGTATCCTTTCACAAAACCGCGCTTTATCAAATGCATCTTGATGACATTAATATCTTCCCACACAAGTTTGTTGCAACAATCACAACATGGACAACGTATTTGCTTTGTCCTAGAAATTTGGGCATGCTTCTGCGCAACCTCGAGAAAGTTTGTTAACTCTGTCAAGAATGTAGACGAATGTCTCCGTATGCCATACATCCATGCTCTATGTTCCATCTTAAACAACCTATGAAATATAATTCTATTATAAACTCACGTATAATCAAAACTGAATTCTACAATTTCAAACTCAATTGTGTAACTTGCTTCAATTAATATGTAAAAAACGGAAACAAAACTAAATTCTATAATTTTAATTTATGAAGCTAATAATTTAAATGACAAACTAATAATTTAAATAATTTAATATGTAAACTTGCTTCTATAATTGCAATTATTATATTATGAAAATCTAAAGCTATTTAAAAAATAAATCTCTAATTCAATATCTCTCTTCACTCCCCTCTCTCTCCTAGCTAACCCTAGGTCTAGATCTAGATCTCTATCTACATACAAATCATGGATAAAAGGAGAAAACTAAGGTTAAAATAGCACAAACTCACCTTATATAGCCACCTCCTCCAAGAAAATCAAGAGCAAAATCTTCCCCCCTAGATTTGGTGTTTTTGGAGCTTTTTTCCCAAGCTCCTCTCGGGCAAAGCACCAATGGAAGGTTGCTGGGAAGAAGGGGTTGTTCTATATTTATAGAAGGCACAGTGCTGGAGGGTGGCATAAGCCAACCGCCAGCAGTAATCTCGGTGCTGGCGGTGCCTTATGTTGACCGCCAGCACTGTGTACCTTTATGCTGGCGGGCGCCTTAAGCCACCCGCCAGCACTAATATCTCTCCTGGCGGGCACTTAAGCCACCCGCCAGCACACTGGTCGAAATAAGTCCGGTCGGAACGGTTTGACTCAACACTCACTCACACATTCGCTGCTTTGCTCCCAACTCTAGCCGCCGCCGCAAGCAGCCGCGAGCCCCGCCGCAGCCGCAACCGCCCGTGCCCCGCCACCGCCGCTTGTGAGCTTCGCCCGTGCGCCGCCCGTGTCCCGCCACCGCCGCTTGTGAGCTTCGCCCGCGCGCCGCTGTCCCAAGCCGCCGCCTGAGCCCCGCCACCGCGCGCGCCAGCACTCGTGCGCCGCTGCCGCCGTCGCTGCTTGCGGTGGAGGAGGAGCTCGGAGGCAAGCTGTCGACCCAATCTTCTACCTCCAGTTCCTCGACGGACGTCGAGCTCCATCAGCGCCGCATGGCGAGCAGCTCCGCGCAGAACCTTAGCCAGTTCATGCCTCTCCCCCTGGTGGAATGCAAGTACTACCAGATCCGGGTGGTTTGGTTCAAGAGCAAGACAAATAACATCATCTACAAGTGCCCGAACAACCACCAGGTTTGATTTTCATCTCCTGCCCTAATTCAACCCGCAACACTGCCCTAGCTAGAAGAAACCTTGTTGATTCGGTTGATATTATATTAGTAGTCACCTTAGGATTTGTTGATTATTAGTGATTCGGTTGATATAATATTAGTGATTCGGTTGATATAATTTTAGTGATTCTGTTGATTCGGTTTATGTCTAGATAATTATCTAATTTATTGATGGCAGCCACCTTAGGATTTGTTGATTGTTCTTGTAGATGATTTTAATCCGAAATCAATCTTGCCATAGTTGCATTTGTTACTGCCCTAATAACATAGTTGCATTTGTTGATTATTCTTTTAGGACGACCCTAATTCATGTCCGGAAATTTGGTGGGAAGGTCAATACCTCCAGCATTTGAGAGCAAATTACCCACATTTGGTGCCCGCAAACTATCAGATGTTCACCAGTGTTGCTGCACCGCCACAAGCGGCACCACAACCGTCTAGTGTAGTGTATCCGCCGAGGCAGGTGCAACCCGTGTCTGAAATTATGGAGCAATTGAATCAGCTAAAGCTTGTCTTTTCTGATTTGAAGTTGGGGTTTAGTGATATGAAGATGTCGCAAAATGAAACGAGGCTGGACCTTGCAGATCTACGAGGGCAGTTTACTGAACATTTGGCGAAGAATGGCTGTGGGAAGAACAAGCCCAAGAAAAATAAAGGATTATGCATGCAGGGCACCATCCTCGCTTTTGTGATCTTGATAATAGGTGTAGTGCTTGGTAGTTATCTCACTGGCGGACTGTCTAAGAACTGAGTGAGGCAAGTTGTAGTTGACTTGTGAGTGAGACCCCTATTGTAGTGTACTTTAATTTGTGTTGGTGTGCTTTGAAACATTTGTGATCATGTTGTTTGTGTGAAATAAACCTTTCTAAGGTGCTGTTTGTGTTGATATTTCAGTTTGAATTTGACTTTTTGTTGAATCAATTTGACTTGTTGGTGCTGTCCATGTTGAAATATTGGTGACAGAAGTAACAAGTTCTATTTGCAGATTCACTGTGCTGGCGGGTGCTTATGCCAGCCGCCAGTATTAAAGATCCATGTTGGCGGCCGACATAAGCCGCCCGCCAGCATAAATGGGACCATTTGTGCTGGCGGGTGGCTTATGTCGCCCGCCAGCACTAATCCTTCAATGCTGGCGGTTGCTGGCCCGGCGCCCCTGCACACCACTGTGCTGGCGCACGCTAATTTACTTGTGCCAGGACAAATCGTTTCTGACCTAGTGGGAATTCGTTCCTGGTTAGAGCATTCAACATGGGATTTTTCTAACTCCTAGTTCCTTTTCTTCTTAAAAATTTTGTTCGTATAATCCTTCCCTGAATTTGATTACCAACCAGTCTTTCATTGAGAAATCACAGCTGAAAATGCAGCTAGGTCTATGGTTGAGACCTTGCATCCCAAGGTCAACGATTACATCACCTGATTCAGATTCTTATAATGAGACAATTGTATGACTTCTCATAAATTCAGAAGATAGTTGCATTCAATTTATGAGACAACTTAGCATAATGAGACAACTTTCCTTATGAGACAACTTAGCATAATGAGACAACTTTAGGCACAGGTTTCAAACTGGGAGTTCTAGCTATCATTTAGCCGTGTTTCATTCATCATTTTAATTAGCAAATAAACTCCTAAATTTGTGAATTTCGAGGTGTACAATCTATAGTGTATACGTTCCATTTTGACTATTTGCACTCCAAATCATGGTGCATAAAATGAGAAATCTATTTACGAAATAGGCTAAGTGTAATTGGATGAACGCATCCAATATGCCAAGTCCAAAAAATGAGTCAACTAGTCAACTTTGGACCTACTTTTTGATAAATTTTACACTAAGACCTTGGACATTTTTGGACTACAAGTGAATTTTGATGTTCATAGAGTATTTCGGATAAGTTGTTCGTCAAGAAAACAAAGAATTCATAATTTAAAGGAGGCTTAAACTTGGAAAGTTGTGTTGTTTCACAAGTGTAAAAAACAGCACAACTTTCCAAGTTTAAGCCTCCTTTAAATTATGATTTCTTTGCTTTTCTTGTCAAACAGCTTATCCGAAATACTCTATGAACATCAAAATTTACTTGTAGTCCAAAAATGTCCAAGGTCTTAGTGTAAAATTTATCAAAAAGTAGGTACAAAGTTGACTAGTTGACTCATTTTTGGGACTTAGCATATTTGATGCGTCGATGCAATTACACTTAGCCTATTTCGAAAATAGATTTCTCATTGTATCCACCATGGTTTGGAGTGCAAATAGTCAAAATGGAACGTATACACTCTATAGATCGTACACCTCGAATTTCACAAATTTAGGAGTTTATTTGCTAATTAAAATGATGAATGAAACACGGCGTGGAACTCCAACTGTGCCTAACCAGTCACGCCGGGTCCGTGGCGTGACTCCTGGCGTGACTCGATCTGCCACGTCACCTACGATTTTTTTCAATGCCATCGTGTATACTAATCGCGTCACTTCATATGACGTGACTCAACTATTAGTCACGCCACGGAGCTTGGCGTGACTAAAAAGGCTGTTCTTGGAAATATAATTTGGGGTGGGTTATTTTTAAAATTTTAGTTTAAAAAGGGTTAAAAAAATAAAAAAATCGATAGTTGCATGTCTCTTCGCAATAGTTTATTGGATTCTATGTAATAATAGTATAACAACCTTTTATTGAGAAATCACACAGCTGAAAATGCTTCCAGGTTTATGGTTACACCATGGAGCACCTCAGACCCTGATATTTGCATATCTGAGTCCCAAGGTCAACAATTACATCATCTGATTCTGATTTTTATAGACAAACCGTATTGTTGGAAAAAACACATTGCGGCGAATCTTTGCCAGTTTATTTGTTTCTCCATATTAGTAGAACAACATGCAAATGGAAAGTGGAATACATTGTTTTCATTTGCTTCATGTAACCTCTGGAGCATCTAATTTACCTCAGCAACATCAATACAAAATCTCATCTTGAATGATCAAGAAAGAACAAATGTGGGTAACACGAATGACTGAACATACAACAGAGATCGAATACAAAGTCGTCCATCGCAAGGTCTGACAGGTCCACCCTCAGTTTCAGTTCCTCCACTTAAGGTGCTTATCCAGCCTTCTCCAGCACAAGCTTCTCAATAAGGTCCGCCGCATCCTGCACAGTAGCAATGTCCTGTGCGCTTGTTTCATCGACAGTAATGTTGAATGCCTCCTCGAGGCCCATCACAATCTCAACCTGCAGGAGAAAGTTGGAGTTGTTAAAAATCTGTGTTTTTTTTTTTGAACGGCAGTTAATTTCAGTAGAGGGATTACTGTATCAAGTGAATCAGCACCAAGTTCAGCGAATTTTGATTCGCCCGTGATTGCAGTCCCATCGGGGAGAGCCAGCTGTTCCTTCACTATATTACAAACCTTGTCGACTGTCTCTTTCTTGGCCTATTCAAGAGACCAAAGAATGATGTTACTTCAGATCGCTCTTCACTAAATTGTTACTGCTTCAGATAAGTACGACAAGCACCATGCCAGCAACATCAGAATCCAATGAAACAAGCAATGCAGCTTTCAGGAATCAGGTGGCACTCTTCATGAAAGGTAGCCTTGACACATACAGAACAGCTTGCTAGTTGCTACAAACAGTTTGTTATATCCACCGAACTCTTTAAGAACTGGACAGACCAACAAAGAATGAAACGATGCATACCGAACAGCAAATCTTAAACCGAAGAGAACTTGGTCTTGAATGGATGGACACAGAAGTCATCCTGTAGCTCCGGAAGGAAACCGAACTCTGGCTTGAAATCACATTTGTAACCTGAAATGGACCATGGAATTGTCACCATAAGTGGATTGTTCCAATGAACATAACAACAACTAGAAAATGAAAATTAATATTGAAACAAGATTGACATAGTAAGTCTGCAAATACCCTCTTCTAACAAAGTTCAATGCTGCATCTACACTCGTACTGGATGTTCAATAAAGTTAAAACCAAACAGCAGCTTTTGGCATGGAATGTCCTTCGAAAAAAAATGCTAAGAATGTGTACATCAAGATAATATAATGAAGCCAAGGGAGCACATATATAATAGCATGACACAAGTTTCCTAAGTTATGAAGTAAGCCTTTTTTTAGACATGAGAGACAGCCTGTAGTTGTTTCAGGTATTTAAATATTAGGTTTGTTTACATCTATTTGTACCAATATGTGCAGGATTTAATAAATTTGCAGACAAGACATAGTAGGAAAATTTATTTTAAAAAATGAATTGCCATGCTTCTTGGATAGCAACTAACACCAGAACTTATCAGGAACTGATCTGATCCAGGAATTAGAAATGCCTAAACTAGAAAATCAGTCCAGTGATATGTAAGGATCAAGATGTAACCAAGATTTTCAAACCAGGACTAAATCAAATTAAGACTGTAGAACCCAACTACTCCCTCCGTCCTCAAAAGAGTGTCGTTTTCGCTTCTCGAGAAACAACTTTGACTAAATATATATAAACATGTATTAATATTTATGGTACAAAAGTTATATAGTTAGATATTTGAATCTAGTTTTTTAACAAATTTATTTGAAGATACAAATATTACACTTATTTTCTATAAATCCGGTCAAACTTGTAGCACATAAACAAACGGCGACACTCTTTTGGGGACGGAGGGAGTATACATGTTGGGATCTCCACGATGCAGGTCAGGCAAGAAGCACATGGCGGCGTACACTTGTAAACAGCAAAAGCTGTCATTTTTCTATTCAGCTATCACATCGACATCGATGATACAGAAGTAAAGCACCAGTAAAGAAATGACCCTTAATTAACTTGAGCAAGATCTGAGGCATGTGCTGTCATTTTGCTGTGCTTGGGTCACCCTTTCTGATCTCTTTGGGATCCAGCTACATTTCATTAACAGAGGCTACTTTTAAAATAAACCGGCGTGGTGCCGGTTTCTTTAGCTACAACGATTTTGGAATCTTTGCAGCTTGCACTAAAATATGCAAAATTGTCACCATCTGTTCATACTTCGTCGCGGCTGGTGAACAGGCAACACAGTCTCAGTAATTGCTCCTAACAAGTTTAATATACACAACAATAATATAAAGATCTAGAGCCAATTTTCATCATGAATTACTAGTAATATGATTCTAAGTTATTACTGCAACTCGAAGGGAACTAGGAGTTTGACTTCTTTAGCCTGAGCAAGTAAATTGACTCTAATCACTCATGACTCATCCATGGACCATGGTATCTGTGCTCAACGAGTACTTAATCATAGGCCAACAGAGATCTACGGCATCCATGGCCGAATCAGAACCAATGAATCGTCCCCAACCATCACCAGAGAACTACGGCATCAATCCATCCATCTGAAGTTCTAAAGTAACCAATCAACCATCCCAAGAACCCAAGGGATCACGAACCAAACCCAGAAATCTATATCGACCAAAGATGCACGCTCCTGGCATCAAGATTCAAGAAACAGGCCCAGAGCAAGCTACCAATCGAAGAAGCAGCAGCGGGCCGCACCTGGCGCCGGGCGGCGGCCGACGAGAAGGAGGAAGCAGCGGCGGCGGTTGCGAGGGAGTGCGCCATGCTCGCTCTCGGATCGGGGCAGAGAGGTGGTGGCTGGTGGGTGTGCTCTCTCACTCAGGAGGGGAGGAGGGGAGGGGAGGTGAGGTGAGGCAGCAGCTACCACGCAGCGAGAGCGTATAGCGGTGGTGGTGGCAGCGTAGTGCGGCGGGGGGAGGCGATAAATGGATAGATAGGCTCGGGATGAAGAAAGCGTCCGTCCGAAAATGGCTGACGGAGCACGCTCGCGCCAGCCACAAATTGGGAAACGAGGATTCCAGATTTCTTGGCCCCTGATGACCAGTGACTCCTGAATCCTGATGACGATGAGTGCACGCTCGGTGAGGATTTGCACGATGACATGTACGTCTCAACTGTTTCTGAAGCCGGGCCATTTATGATTTATGATACGAGGTTAGCTTAGAGATGGACATACTATTATTCTATAAAAAGAAAAATTAGAGATGGATACATTATTAATTTATTGGAGAATTCCAGATTTCTTGGCCGCTGGCGACCATGCTCGGAAAGGATTTGCACGATGACATGTACTACATCGATCTTGATTTTAAGAGGGTTTTTTTTGTCAAAATCCTCATCATTTAGGAGTTATGAAGGACTCGAAGTACGCTTAAGGGATAATAGGGACTAGAGTTCTATCTGAGGTATCTCGCTCAAAAGGAAAGCTTAGCTTCGCTAGCAATAAGAAGACACAAATGAAATCAAATAGAAAATTCTGAAGACTAAACAAAAGCTGAAAAACAGTTGGAGAAGTTAGAGTTAGCCACATAGATAATTGCATTAGGAAAAAAAAAGAGAAATGTTCGACCACCAAACAATTAACCATCAAACAGAAATGTTCGACCACCAAACAATCAAAACCATTCTTAATTAACCATCTAACTATTTTGATGGATGGTTTTTGAGAAAGCAACGCTACAACGGTCTACCTAAAAGCAATTTCATTCAAAGGGGGTTTTATTGACGTGAACAACACATGGCAGTATTGTAGTCACCAAGAGCTGGGTCCGGTGGTGGTAGAATATGTGGCTTCACGACTCTAGTGTTTTGCTAGTTGATTTTGCTAGGAGAGAGAAAAAGAACTTCAATCAACAGCACACATGAGTCAAACCACTTTATGTGCTATCACGTTTGGTAAAAACAGTAACACATAAATTCAAAACGAATTACATTTTGCAACGAAGTGATTTTTTTACCGGAGGGAATATTTATTTAAGCATAATGACATCTACCTAAAAGTCATCTAAATAAGTCATGAACATTGCAAATCTATGCCTATGGGCCACATCATAGGTCGTTGACTTTTAAAAAGGGAGTCAACAACAAAAATACGGAGTACGATGATAGTGATAACTGATAAGGAGCTGTCACAAGACAACAATAAATTTCTGTCTCAAAAAAAAGACAACAATACATTTTTCTCCTTTTCTTAGCACAATACATTTTTGGTAAAGACTACAAAACATGCGGCTGCGATGGGGCAAAAATCACAGCCGCGGGTCCCACCTACTTTATCTACTTGCCCAGGCCACAGGCTCATCTCCCTCGCACCGTTCGTCCGTCCCCAGACTTGCCTCCCTCGCACCGCTATCTGTTTCTCTCTCCTGAGTCCTGATGGCTGAGGCAGGACATGGCGGCGACCCATCGGCAGCGGCTCCCGGCGGAGGATGGCGACGGCGGCGCGGATCCGTCGTCTCCAGTGAGGTACATCTCCTCCCCCTCTTGCCTCTCTCGTGTGAACCTTATTCCTCACTCCCTCTCTTGTTCGCATCCCCATGGTCATTTCCCTTTTCTCTCCCCTCTCTCTCTCCGATGCAGCAGATCCAGCCGCACGCAGCGGACCCCGGCGAGGGAGCGCGCCGGCAGCGCCCCTCACGGAGGCCCGCGCGGTAACCCCCCAGCGCGCCAACGACGACGAGACGAAGTCTGCTTCAACGACGAGTTGTGAGCGACGCCGTCGCCAGGCCACCCTGACTTTGTCACCGTCGTCCACGCCGCCAAGCCAACGCAAGACCACGAGCCCGTGCCGTCCTGCGTAGAGCTGTTGGACCGCGACCCTGATGCGCACGTTGTACTCGAGCGTGGCCACAACTCCTGCTATGCCGGTCTCCACCTCGACCACAAACTATTCGAGGAAATGCCTGAATGGCCACCTCGAACTATGACAGTGAGACACGACACAACCTCTCATTCCTTTTTGCACCGGCGATGTTTGTCCGACCCTTGTGCTGCCACTGTTCTATTTGCAGGTCACGGTTGTGTGCTGTGCTGCCACAGCCGCTTGAGCCTGCTCGCGGGCAAGGGATGTGCGCGGCTGCTAGCCGCCCACCTGTGTACCAGCCATTGTGCTGGGTTTCTATGCAGGAGCGACAGCTGCGTGCTGGGTTTCTGTATCCCCCAAGGAGACTGCTTCTGCACCCACGCAGGTGAGACATCTGCATTCAAGAAATTTGGTTATGCTGCAATAGTTGGTCGGGGATCTGACTGCAATAGTTGCGAAGGTGACTCGGGCTTACATTTTTTTGGCACATGGGGTATATGGTACTGGCATGGTAGTAAATCCTTGTTTTCTATTCCCTTGTTTCAGTGCCATCTTCGGATTCACAAATTGCAGGTTCTGTAGTAATAATCAGTTTCGGCATTTCTGACTGACCAGAGAAGATATGCTTTTGTGGTCTGAATTTAATCATTAGGCTACCGAGTTTATTCAGGGATGCATGCTTTTTTTGAGTTCTGCATTTTTGAGAAATGAAGTATGAATACACTATTCAGTTTTAGATGCGTCAGTTTTCCCTTATCTAAACAGTTCTGAAAATGAAGAATTCTGCTGCATGAAACAACACTGCCTTGTTAACTAATGAATCTGTATTTCTCCCAAGTTCATTTTATCACTTAATTAGCCAAATACCAGCTAAGAAGAACTTGAGGTTTATTGTTTTCTTTGTATGGGGGTTCACGGCTTTGGTGGCAGCCATCCCATGCGCCTAATTACTTTGCAATTAGCTAGTTCCAGGCCCTGGTATTCAAGTAGCAATTTTATTTGCCAAAAAAAGTTGTCCTATGTTGGAAAACTAGGAACAACTAGCGGCTAGCCGGGTTGAATTTAAAGTTCATAATAGTTGAATTTTTGTATGGTGGTGAGTAGGCATTTCACATTTCTGTTTTAGACTTCATTCTGTAGTTATTTTTGTGTGATGTATGCTTTAATGTTTTGACAAGAGAAATGTAGATTGCATGTCATTGTGTTTGATCCTTGTTCTGTAGCACCATATACTAAATACCTTTTCGTTTTGTAGAGCATTTCAGATGCAGATTCATTTAGGCAACATTTAGTTAGAATGTTGGCAACCGCTTGTTAGAATCTAGGCAACAATTTGCTAGAATTTAGGCAACAACCAATAGTATGTTTTTATAGATAGGCAATGACATGCAAGCAATCTGTATGCTTCTGCATATTGTCTCAATAGCTCCATATGCCTTTTTTGTTGTGCTAGTACATTATTATCGCAAATGCTATATGCCTTTATGTCAGCCAAATAAAAATGTGCAACAAGAAAACCTAACTCAATTAGAATTGGTATTGGTCCATTTTATATGTTTTAGGTAAATCACTGTATTTCGTTAAGCAAATTACTGTTATTAGTCAGGCAACGTACTATTATTAGTCAGGCAAAGTGCTGTTATTAGTTAGGCAAAGTATTATTTTTAGTTAGGCATATTTTAGTAGCAGTTGTTTCCTTTGTCGTTTAGGTTGACATATCCCTATTACACTTTCCAATTAGTTGGCAATAATATGGTTTTGAATTAGCAATAATTTACATATGTTATGCAGCTGTTAAATGTGGTTACATCCAGCACATGATGTTCAATAGGCAATTTTTACTTTTTCATCAGGCAATAACATGGTTATATCCATGCAAAATAATACAATTCATTAAGCAATAATAGAATGTGTGCATGTTCAATAATAATGTGTGCAGGTCCAATAATAATGTGAATAACATGGTGAAGGTAGTTGCTGATCATTACTAATTTTTTACATTGAACTATGCTTGTAAAATAATGTTCCTTTATTAGGAAAATATGTTACTGAGGTAGGCAAACCAATATACTTTAGTAGGCAATAATATGGTTCTGAAATACCAAGAATATGTGTATATGTTCTGCACCATTATATATTAGACAATGATATTGTTCTGCTAGGTTCTTTCTTCGGGCAACTTTATACTTCTGTCACTAAATGTAATCAGCTCTGTTGATATATTACTCGTCTTAGTTGCATGTATTAATTGCACTTGCTATTCTTCCACCCATATATACTTCTCTTTTCCTCTTTCGGTGAAGCCTCAAACTTTCTCGAATTCTGCTTGCAAATTCTAGGTTATGTGTTAGATCGAATTTGCTTGTCTGATATGCTACAGCTGCAGCTCGACAAGTTATTTCTTTGATTTGATTTCCAGCCACTACATGTTGTTTCTGTATTCTGATTCGTGCAGGTAAGAACACATGAGGTGTCACTTTGCTTATTAGGTATATGTGGTGTTGTTTTCAGTAAATAGTGATCCAACTTTGTTTATGCATCACATGTGTACATCAGTACATGAGCACTCTCTATTATGACCTTTGTTTCACAATAGCCCCCGATTAGCTCTATACAAAAAGTATTGTAAATACGACTTGAGCAGGATTCACTCATCCTCATACACTAGTGGCAGTCTGTGAGGGTTTTTTTTTGTTAAAACAGTAGTGATCGTTCACTTGCCCTGTACCTACCTCTCTCATTGTTTATACGGAAAACATGTGTTGGATGTTCCAATGTTTGCATAACATTTGCCTTAATAAAACCTTTTTGTGTTCCAAGTATCTATTGTGCCAATTATAATTTAATTACATCTGATGAGCATCATCAAAGAATGATTTATGCATGTCTATTTGTACTGCCAGTACACAATTTCGTAGGCAATTATATAGCTTGCATCTCACAATTTTTCGTTATGAATCGAGCAAAACAATGCAAGTGCCAAGCAAGTTTTGGTGATCCTTTTTATGGACCGATTGTTGATTATTAGGATATGCAAGCTAGTGCGTCACCTTATCCAATTACCTTTATTTGTGCTTTGCTTTTCTTATTATGCGATACATGCTAATTGTTTTGATCTTTCGCTGCAGTTCATGAAAGGCGATTTTGCCTCAACTGCTCCTGGTTGCCTTCTCAGCATCCGCAGCGTTGATGCTAGCATCCGTGAAGCACAAGATATGGTCGATGACCGGTAGGGTTGGTGGCCGGAGGGTAGTGGAGTGGTGGCCGAGCGGGAGGTCGGCACGGTGACGGCTGTGGATGTGGCCGACACAGCGGGCACGTTGTATCGGCAACACTTCATTACCATGGATGGCGGCGTGTTGTTCCTGTGCAGTTGCATCTACGTTCATAGCAGTAGGTGACATGCTGTGTGCTGCCATATTATTGAGCAGACTTTGCCGTTTATATGTTCTTGTACAACAAACTCTTTAGCTTTTTTGAGCGGTCCTTTTTTGTTCTTACTTTTTTTGTTTTGCATTATTGCTTCCTCAGTTACGTCGGCAGTGATATGTTAAAAAAATGATTGAGCCTGACCTTTGGCAGCGCGTGCCAGAGTTCTCGGGGGTCTTCCATCTAGAAAAAGAAATCCGTGTGATGTGGAATTTTGTCTGCTTTCCAAAAGAAGTACGGCTGTAAGGAAGATTAAATTCCAGTCGGTTGTAATTTAGTCAAGTCCTACATTTTTCACCTTTTTTTTAGCACAATACATTTTTCACCTGGCGAGAGTTTCGTTGAGATTTTTCACAAGGTGGTGGCTAGTGGCTACCGGGCCGGATCCGGGTGCAACCGGGCGGGGCTTTTTGCGGGCCAACACTACCAGTGTCCTCACGGCCCACCACGATCTCGTCGCCATCGTCTTCTCTCCCCACTCCGACTCGGCCGGCGCACCCTTTTCCTCTCTTCCCCTCCTCCACCGGCGTTTCATCCTCCGTCGATCGCCTGCGCCGCCTTCGCCCGAACGCCACCAACCCGCCAGCTTTTGTCCTACTCTTCGCCGATCGGCGCGCGGCTGTACTGTCTCTCCAGGTGCGTCTCCTCCCCCCGTCCACATCGGCGCCGTTCCGGACTGTTTCCTCCCCGCAGATCTGGGACTGGCTTGATTCGTAGCTACGCGGCGAAAAGATGATTTTTTTTTTGTGCTGATGGGTTGGTTTGGTTGTTCCTGTAGGGGGGTTCTGGAGGAGGGGCGGCCTTCGCCATGACGAAGGACCTGGATAATCTGCTCCTGCAGGCCGCCGGCTGGACGGGGAAGAGCCAGTCCCGGCCGAGCAACCCGCGGTGGAACTCCGGGGGGAGCGGCTCCGACGACGACGCCGCGCCGAGCTACTCGAGGAAGAAGCCGCCGCCGCAGGTGCTGCTCAAGAAGCGGCACCAGCCGGAGAAGGGCGGGCGGCGGGGCGACGGAGACGAGGATGATGACGACGACGACGAGGACTCGGACAGCGCGCCGTCCGTGGGGAGCGACCTGTACAAGGACGAGGAGGACAAGGAGGAGCTGGAGAAGATGTCGGAGCTGGACAGGGAGATGATCCTGGCCGAGCGGAGTTCCCGCATCAACGACTACAAGCTCAAGCAGATGGCCAAGCGGATGAGGCAGCAGGTGCAGCCGGAGCAAGTCAGCACTTCCCATATTGAGGTATGAACCTATCTTGATTTTTCTCTATTTTAACCAACCTCTGGTCTTTGATTTTCACCTTTCCAGGGAAATTCTGAACTCACGGCATCGGCTGCGGTTCAGCTGGAGGATGTTCAGGGGGACAAGGAGGAGCTGGAGAAGATGTCGGAGCTGGACAGGGAGTTGATCCTGGCCGAGCGGAGTTCCCGCATCTACGCCTACAATCTCAAGCAGCTGGCCAAGCGGTTGAGGCAGCAGGTGCAGCCGGAGCAAGTCAGCACTTACCATATTGAGGTATGAACCTATCTTGATATTCTCTATTTTAACCAACCTCTTGTCTTTGATTTTCACCTTTCCAGGGAAATTCTGAACTCAAGGCATCGGCTGCGGTTAAGCTGGAGGATGTTCAGACGGATCCTACTGCACCTCGACAGTTATTGGATAATACTGTTGCTGCATCATCACAACTTGGAACAACCGTGAGTGCTTTCCCAATCTTTTTCCTTCCTTATATAATTTTATTAGGATAGTATCTCACACCTTCTTTGATTTTGTAGGCCCAGGATGTTTCAGCCGATAATCTTCAAATCAGCAGCCCTTCTAATGAAAATGACACAACTTCAAGTGCTCTGTCGCTGGGTACTCTTCCTGACGAAGTAAAGGCCAAACTCCATACCATGCTTGGGCTTCTCAATCAGGACATCGGCCAACTGGTTCAGGATGCTGAGCCGATTCGAGATATTTTCAAATCTATCAGAGGTCACTTATCAAGGGAAACTGCAGAGAAGCTACTCCAAGCGGCTTATATCGAAAGCCGACAATTTCAGGTTCTGGATGCTCAGAGTAGGCTGGAAGATAGAGCTCGTCAGGAGCAAATCATCAAAGCGCGAGAAGCTCATGATTCCCGAGCAGCAGATCTCGACGGCAAGATCCACATGTTAAACAGTTTTCGTGCCGATATTGTCAGCAACATCAATCGTTTGAAGCAGAGGCATGCGGACCTAATGAAGGAGCTGCGAGAAGTTGGAGAAGAACTTGTCCGTGAAGAGGAAAAGTTGAACAATCTTCCAAACGTCATTGCTGACATGGAGAAGGATAAGATCATCAGCACTCAAAAGGCTCAGGCTCTCCGCAGGAAGGAACGGCCGATTCTTGGTACAGCTGATGCTGATCGTAGAGATATTGGTGAGATCAACCAGATCCGCCTTAATGCTATCAATGCAATCCACTCCTTAGGCATAATTTAGAATCTGCCCATTTATGTAGCACTTCAAATTGCAATCTGAACTTTTATTCTGAATGTACCCAGAACGTGAATACCCTTAGCTGGCTTTAATATAAATCTGTCTTACTTTCAAGCTCTTTCCTTTATTGCTTTTGACTGAACGTCTCTGAATCGGTTTATAAATATGAGATCCCTCTCTTAGATGGAAGTTGAGCCTTTGCAAAGTTCTCATGGCCTCCTCTTCATCTGTTAATCATGTAGATCCCAGTACTATCCCCAAATGCAAACAATTTTCCTTTTTGACCCAGTTGAAAGGAATTTCGCTGATAGAAGTGCCTTCTTGGTTTTGGAGTTTCACAAGCTAGCACACCTTGCTAGATTGTGTTGAGATTACTAGATTAGAAGAAGTTCCTACACTGGAAAATATGCTGATACCATCACACTTTTAAGACAATGCTAGAGGAAGGAAGGCAAGCAAACAATGATAGTTCATCCCCTCCAGAGGGGGGGGGGGGTGTTTGAATAGGCTTACTTCAATTCCGACTGAACAGAGAAATTTCGAGCTAAATACAATAGCTAAAGCGAAATTGTCAATTCTAGATGGATCAAAAGTTGAGTATAGATGCTAAGAACCTCTTGCAATCAAAGATTCGGCAAGTAACAACACACATATATATATCGGACCAAAACAAGCTTCTAGGTCAAATACAAGGGATGAACACAATAAGCACATGAGTCAAAGAATTTGTTTCCCGGAGTTCACTCCCACTAAGGAAAGTTACGTCTCAGTTGAGATACTCACAAAGGGTGGGCTATCACGAAGAATCTCTTGCCTCTTCCCAATCAACCACCAAAGAAGATTGGGTGCTCACTAAGAATCCCCACGAAGAGAAGGGAAATGCAAACGTTCCCGGGTGCTCCACACAAAGCGGGCACTCAACATGCGACACCTACCTGTCTAGAAGTAAGCTTCAAGAGTAACAAACGTGAATCGATGCATGAAAGTGCTTTAAGTGCTCTTGAGATGAAATGGATGACCTTCACACTCAAAGCTTCCCAAACTCACACCTCAAATCTTCTCTCACCCAAGCCCTAGATCAATTCATGTTTGTCCTGTGGTAGGACAACAACAAATGAAGGGAGAAGAGAAAGGGGTATAAATATCCAAGCCTCAAAACTAGCCGTTATTATGCTAGAAACGAGGTTCTCAAAACTTTCGACCCAAGGCCGGAACTTCTGATAAGTTAGAGCCAAAGACATTTATCGGAACTTCCAATCCAAGGCCGGAACTTCCGAGGTTGTGCGAGGGGATACAGTGGACCTTTTATCGGAACTTCCGAGCCAGCCAGGGTCGGAACTTTCCGACATAAGCTTAATTTTCCCCAAGATTCAGAATGTGTACGTGCAAAGGGTGTGTCACTCTCTAGGCTTGTTAGCATCTCAAATAAGCACTTTGGCATCTTCAGAACTTCTATTCGCAACCCCTTTATAGTATGGTGTTCCTAAACTCAAATTCAAGCTGAAAATAGAAATTTAAATCTCCAACAATCTTGAACACCACTTTAACAAATTGGGGAGGGGGGTCTTCTTTTGATCATACTCAAATATTTTCTCTTTGAATTCCTGCACACATCTTATTGAAAGCATTGAATCATCCAAATTGTGATTGTCGTTATCAATAAAATCATTTAGAGGCCTAGATGCACTTTCAACAAGACCTTCATCTTCTCATATCAACCTCCGAGGAAAAGCTTGAAGCTTTAGAGGTCAAGAGAACCCGTCCTTTCTGAGAACTAGACCAAGTGAATGTGGAAATCATATGGACTAAGACCCGTATGGATCACGTGAGGAACTTGGCCAACCCTTGACGCATCATATGTATTTCCCGTTCCAGCCGATATAATCAACTATTTCAACATCGATTTTATGCAAATCGGCTACTTATGCAAATCGGCTCTTTGATTTGACCTAGTACGAGTTTATCACGAACGCTCTTTCATGACCCCCTTTAATGCCATAGATATACAAAGATCAGCCGGATGATGCAGTGGCAGAAACTCGTCAATGCACATCTTTTGGTGAGGCAGTCTCCATGTTTCCAGGAAATAAGCAAACTCCTTCTAAACTAGTCAGATTTTCCAGAAGTTTCTACTATGGTCTCAGAGAGAAATCTACCATCTGGTTTGAAAGATGAGGATTCTGTGTTTGAATTGCCAACCTTTAAGTTTGATACGACTGCCTTTGATGATGGAGATAAAGCCCTTTAAATAAAGTCCTTATTTCTTAGTATTTCTAGGAAAATCTAATATTTCTAAACGATTTTTTTGTATTTCTAAAGAAAATGTAGAATTTTGAAACTATTTTCTAGTATTACTAAACTAAATCTATAATTTCTAAACTATTTTATAGTTCTTCAAAAAGAAAATAGAATTTCTAAACTACTTTCTAATATTTCTAAAACAAATCTACAATTATAAACTATTTTCTGGTATTTTGAAAACAAATCTATAATTTTTAAACTATTTATTAGTATTTTCTAAACTATTTTCTAGTATTTACAAAAATAAATCTAATATTTCTGAACTATTTTATAGTATTTATAAACTAAGAATAGCATTTCTAAACTAAGAAAAGTACTTAAGGTAGAATAGTATCTCATTCAAGTGCAGATGAGGGGCGAGGAACACTGAGTAATAGAGGAGAGGAACACTACAAATGAGGGGCGAGAGGCGGTAGGGGGCAACCGCCGTTTTATAAATGTGCGCCTTGCAACCGCTGTTTGAAATGACAGTAGCACCCTACTGCCATTTCATACGGCGGTTGCATGGGGAGGGACCAGCGCCAGGCCGCTACGCCGTTTGAAATAGCGGTTGCCCCCACACCACCTATTGCAGGTGGCTCCTTGTAACGCCCGCGTTTTTAGCCCCTAATAAATCACCTTCTAAATCACGTGTGTTTTCAAAACCTCTCCGCTGAGCTCGATCACCCCGATCATCTTTTCCTTTTCCCTCTCCCCGGCGCACACGATGCGAATCCCGCCGGCACCACCAGTCCCGCACGCCACCACTCGCGTCGTACCGCGGTCGGCCACCGCACCGGGAATCCCGGGCCAGCCACGGTCCCGCCGGCCGGCCCGCCTCGCCATCATCAGCGTCCCGGAAATTCCGCCGACACCCGAAAACCCGAAAATCCCACCAAAAATCCTTTCCCTAATTTTCCAGTTTTTCCCAAAATTTTTCCCCAATTTTCCTCTTTCTTTTTTTTTCTCTTTTCCTTTCTCCCTTTTCCTTCTTCCCTTTTCTATTTTTCCTTTTTCCTTTCCTTTTCCATTTTCTTTCCCTCCCTTTTTCCTTTCTTTCTTTTTTTCCTTCCCCTCCTTCTTCCTTCGGCGCCGCGCCCATGCTCCCGGCCCGCGCCGCTGTTCCCAGCCCCGCCGGCCTGCCTCTCCCTCTGGCGCACCGCACGCCGGCTCCCTCGCCTCACGCGACCGCACGGCGCGGCCGCACGCGTCGGCACGCCTCGACGCAAGCGCTGGCCCTACCACGCCGAGCACGCGGGCACCGCCGCTGGTGCCGCTGTCGGCGAGCCGTCGCCTCGTTTGCACAGCGCCGCCACAGGTCGCCTTAACTCCAGCTCGCCTGAGCCGCTGCCGCTCACGTCTTGTCCGCCGGCCGCCATTTTTTTCCCCTACCCCGACCGGTCATCTCCGAGCGCCACCGCCGTCGCAAGCCGCCGGTCGCCCCGCGCCAACGCCGCGCCACCAGCCACGCTCGCCATCGCCGCACGCACCGCGCTGCGACGCGCCAGGCGAACGCGCCGGCCGCGCCCTGCCGCATTGACGCCGAAGCACCGCTGACCGCGCCGGGCCCGTCGCGCAGCCGTGTGGGTGCCGCACCCTCTGCGCCGCGCCTGCCGCTGCCGTCGCGTCGCCGGTCCCACCGCCGCGGACCGTCGGACGCAGCGCTGCCGCGCCCCGCCAACCCCACACCGCCGCCGAGCCGTCACATCCACTGCCAAGCCGCCATAACTACGTCGCGACGCCGCCGAGCCGTCACCTCGCCTGCACGAAGAGCTCGTCGCGACGCCATTCAAGGACGGCCGTCGCAACCCCGCTGCCCGAGCTACCCGCCTCGCCGCCGGGGAGATTTTTCCTCCCCGAACCGCCTTAAGCTGCCTATATATAGCCCCCAGGCCTCCTCGCCGTCCATCACCTCGCCATCGAGCCCCCACAGCTATCCCTTGCTCCACCACCGCCACCAATTGCGCCGCCGCCGCTAGCTTCCGCCGCCGCCCGCTCCTCGCCGCGGAGCCGCCTCCACAAGCCACCTCAGCCCAAGGTGAGCACGGGGCTGAGTTTCCCTCGGCCTCCTCTCCGTTTTGCCCCACCTCCCCACAGCTATCCCTTGCTCCACCACCGCCACCAATTGCGCCGCCGCCGCTAGCTTCCGCCGCCGCCCGCTCCTCGCCGCGGAGCCGCCTCCACAAGCCACCTCAGCCCAAGGTGAGCACGGGGCTGAGTTTCCCTCGGCCTCCTCTCCGTTTTGCCCCACCTCCCGGCCGTCGCCGCGCACTGGACCGCCGGCGAGCGCCGCCCCTCTACCGGCCGGCCGCCCGGTCAACTCCCCCTCCTCTGTTCTGTTCGAGAGGGAGGGGATGACCATTTAACCGAAAACCCCTCTGCCTTTTCTTTTATCACCCAAGCCCCCTCTCTATTCCCTCTCTCTTTTATTTCTTCCAAATAAAACCCTAGGCCATAAACCAATGTACAAACCAGCCCTACTTTACCAAAGTCCATAGCAGATAGGTCCTTAGGCCATCCCATTTAAACCTCACCTTGTTTTTATATTGCAAATAAGCCCACCTTCTATTAAAACTAATTACAACTAGGTCCCTGTATCCTTTAATCAAAACCTTTTACTATTTATATATTATAACCAAACCCTTTCCATATTAAACTTATTTACAGTTAGGTCCTTAAGCCCCCTATCTAATCCTAATGACACCTTTAACACGTCATTTCATGGCTGTTTTTTTTCGCCCAATCGATCCCAGCTCTTGCCCCGGCCCTTCATCTTTTTTTACCGCCCAGCCATATACCCCTAAATAATATTTACTCCTTCATTATCTATTTATTTAATTATTTTTTTCCTTCGAGCTCAGCCGGTAAAACTTGTGTGCTTGTATTGATTGCATGCTTGCTTGTGTGTACGCTATAGCCGACGAAGTGAACGAGGAAGTGTACCGCGAGCCGGAGCTTGGAGCCGAGTACTGCGAGCAGGAGACCGGAGTCCCGAACCGCGAGCAGGAACTCCCCGAGGACTTCGAAGACGGCAAGTTCAATCTCATCCTTTGATGCATGCTTTGATCCCAGTTTTATAAATACAACCCTATGACCCGTTTTATAAATTGCATATTGTTTTACTGTTAAAACCGGTAGGATAGCCACCCTTGATTGCTATGATTGATCTTTGATTGCCCTAAATGATTTCTTTAAAATGAGTGAGTGCTTTAAAAACGGGAATGAGATATTTTGGAAAATGAGTAAAGAACTGGGTAGACGGGATGGACGCGTGTGTCAGGAGTATGGGTGAGCTCGTACCTTTGTGGTTGAGCGTGTTGGAGATGTCCATCTTGTCGTTAAGGACCGGGTTGCGTGACATCTCACCTGACCCAAATTATCGTACTACCACTCGACCGTTGTATGTGGCAACGGCTTAGCATAAATCCCACTAGTTAATCTACTTGCCATCAGGAGTGTGGGTGAGCAGCGGGAGATCAAGGAGTAGGGGTACGATCTGTGTGAGGTACGCCCTGGTTATGTGAGATAACCCCTTGGTTGCTCCCGTGGTGGCTCGTAGGGTTAGCTAAGGTGGGTAATGGCTTTGATAGGATCCGCGCCGACACTAAGGTGTTCGTGCGGCGGTACCCTACTTGTGGGTAAAGATGTACAACCTCTGCAGAGTGTAAAACCTATTCGAATAGCCGTGTCCACGGTATTGGACGAGTCACGGTGTGGTCACAAAAACTAGTGTTTGGGTTCGGGATGATTCTCATGACGTGAGCTGATTTCTGAAAAAGTGTGTGGCTGTGTGCCCGGGCTGCTGTGGACGGGAAGTCCGGTAGTCCTCATTTGGTTTTCACAAAACAGCTGGGTTACTTAAGCTATAAAAACTGTTTGCGAAAACCTTTTCAAAAACAAACCCCTGCATGAGTAAATGTGTTTGCAAAATAAACCTTATCCGGATCCTTGATATACCCTGTGCATGATCTGCTTATTAGCCCCTCCGTCGGTGGGGTTGAACTTGTTGAGTACGTATGTACTCACCCTTGCTTGATTAACTGTTTTTCAGAGGAGGATCCCGACTTCGTCCCAGAAGACGTCGAGTAGGTTGCTGTCCTGCACCCAACCCGTGCCTGTGGATTCAGAGTCTCCACAGGAAGTTTCCATGGCGCAAGACTCTGAAGATATCTTAGATGCTGTTGCTATCGTAGTTTGGTCTGTAGTTCTTATGTTGCTTCTCGTGGCAGTGACGCTCCCATGCCCACAGCCTCGACGTGTTGTACGGCCATGAACCATCTGATATAATAAATGTGTTACCAGCCTCCTGGGACTGATATTCGTATCACATTTAATCACCTCTGATGAGGGGACCCTTCACTCCTCCAACCACCTTTCAAATGGCGGATTGTCGGTGGTTGAAGGCTACTGATGTGGATGTAACCGCCATTTCAAACGGGGAATGGTATAGTTTCGCAAAGTTTTCACCCAAGCATTTATTTTGAAGAATAGTAAAAAAATATAAAACAAATTCATCTTTTTCATTGTTTACTTAGAACACTCAATTTTTTCACCTGGCGAGATGCAACCCAACCAGGCGGGGCTTTCCGCGGGCCTAACACCATCTACAGTAGACCAGGTCCTCACGGCCCACCACGATCTCATCATCGTCTTCTCTCCCCACTCCGACTCGGCTTTTAGGGCCGGCGCACCCTTTTCCTTTCTTCCCCTCCACCGGCGTTTCATCCTCCGTCGATCGCCTGCGCCTCCTTCGCCAGAACGCCACCAACCCGACAGCTTTCGTCCTCCTCTTCGCCGACCGGCGCGCGGCTGTACTCTCCAGGTGCGTCCACCCCCCCCCCCCCCGTCCTCATCGGCGCCGTTCCGGACTGTTTCCTCCCCGCAGATCTGGGACTGGCCGGCGTTTCTTGATTCGTAGCTACGCGGCGAAAAGATGATTTTTTTTGTGCTGATGGGTTGGTTTGGTTGTTCCTGTAGGGGGTTTCTGGAGGAGGGGTGGCCTTCGCCATGACGAAGGACCTGGATAATCTGCTCCTGCAGGCCGCCGGCCGGACGGGGAAGAGCCAGTCCCGGCCAAGCAACCCGCGGTGGAACTCCGGGGGGAGCGGCTCCGACGCCTACGACGACGACTCCGATTCGGACGCCGCGCCGAGCTACTCGAGGAAGAAGCCACCGCCGCAGGTGCCGCTCAAGAAGCGGCACCAACCGGAGAAGGGCGGCCGGCGGGCCGGCGGGTGGCGGGGCGACGGTGACGAGGACGATGACGACGATGACGACGGGAGGCGCAGCGGCGGCGAGGACTCGGACAGCGCGCCGTCCGTGGGGAGCGACCTGTACAAGGACGAGGAGGACAAGGAGAAGCTGGAGAAGATGTCGGAGCTTGACAGGGAGTTGATCCTGGCCGAGCGGAGCTCCCGCATCGACGACTACAAGCTCAAGCAGATGGCCCGTTCCAAGACGGGCAAGGCAGGTGCCCGGAAGGACAGCAGCCCACCCCCACCGCTGAGTCGGATGCGGTCGTCGACCCGGGCCGACAAGTCTGGGTCCGCCACCAAGAGCGCCCTCGACGAGCTGAGGGCCAAGCGGATGAGGCAGCAGGGGCAGCAGGACCCGGAGGCGTACCGCAACAGGTTCAAGGACCTGCTCCCTCAGAGCGGCTCTCCTACTAGGCGCAGGGCTGGGAGCCCCCCAAGTGATGGGAGCAACGATGGGGATAACAGGGGGAGGCTGAATGACCGTGGGAGGATTGCTGATGATGGCAGGGATGATGAGTTTGATGAGTCACCCAATAGGATTGACCCGCTCAAGTTCGATGATGTGAAGAGTATTACCCTCAGGAGGTCAAAGCTCGTGAAATGGTTCATGGAGCCATTCTTTGAGGATCTTGTCTCTGGGTGCTTTGTGCGGCTTGGCATTGGCAAGACAAAGTCTGGGACCCCGAGATACAGGCTTTGCATAGTGAGGAACGTGGATGCGAGCGATCCGGATCGGGAGTACAAACTGGAAAGCTACAAAACATGCAAGTATCTCAATGTTGTGTGGGATAGTGAGGCTAATGCTGCTCGGTGGCAGATGTCTCAGGTATCGGACTCGCCGCCCAACGAAGAAGAGTTCAAGGAATGGCTGCAAGAGGCTGAGAAGAATGGTGTCCATATACCAACTCGTCAGGAAGTGATGGAGAAAAAAGGTGCCATCCAGGAGGCCTACAAATTTGTGTATTCAGCTAAGACTGTGAAGGAGATGCTGCAAAAGAAATCAGCTGTGAGACGTCCTATCAATGTCGCTGCTGAGAAAGATCGGTTGAGAAATAAGTTGGATATGGCTCTGAGCCAGGGTAACGAAGCTGAAGCAGAGAGGATCCGCGTGGAGCTGAATAAGCTGCAGAAGCCGCAGCCAATCAAAAAAGATGACAAGGCTGCCAAGTTGGAGGCTATGAACAGGAAGAACCGTGCTGAGAACTTCAAGATTGCTTCGGAAATGAAACCTACTAATACAAGTTTGAAGGCTGGAGAGGCTGGGTATGACCCTTTTTCGAGGAGGTGGACAAGATCAAGAAACTATTATGCAGCTAAGCCAGGAGGAGATAATGCTGAAGAAGCAGCCAACGGGTCCAGTGATAATGCAGTGGCTGGCAATGAAGATGGGAAGAACAAAGCTCACACTGGTACAACAGCCACAGCAGCAGCTCAAGTGGCAGCGGCTGATGCTGGGAAGCTGGTTGATACCAATGCACCAGTGGATCTGGGAACAGCATCAAATGTGCTGCATACATTTGACCTCCCTATATCGTTGGCTTCTCTGCAAGAATTTGGCGGAGCCAAGGGCCTGTTTGATGGTTACATGGCTAGAAAGCAGAAGATAGAAGCTGCAATGGGATACAAAGTGCCTGACAATGATGGAAGGAGGCATGCTTTGACCCTGAGTGTGAGTGACTACAAAAGGCGACGGGGTCTCCTGTGAAGGGTATCTATTCTTCTGCAGGCTGCTCAGCGGATTCAACTGTCTGCCTGGCTTCAGTGCCTCTACAATTGTCCAGATCATCATTTCCCTCATTTTCTTAGAAACAATACACGGAACATGCAGTCTATACAGTTTCTTCATAAATATTACCTTCTGTATGACTGAAATAAGTTGCTGACATCATGATACATGTGGAGTTTGTTGTCATATTATTGTTGTTATTTGATGATATGCAAGTTGCGACAGCTTGAATCCATAGTTAGTCGAATTATATATTGTGCATCCTTTTCCTGTTTGATGTTTTACAAGGTGAATGTCTGCACACTTGAAGCAGAGCGCATTAGCTTCGTAGAAGTTTTTGTTAGTTAAAAAAAATCTTTGTTCCAAATATTATTTGCTTCGTTTTCTGTCGATATTGATTAATCACTCTTTCAGAGTGGTCAGCCATGTTGAAAATATGCTAATTTGTTGCTGAATGCCTGAGCTTAAGCTATCGCAGGTTCTGTAAATATTAATCGTTGACCTTGATTAATCACTCTCAGTGCGTACATCTGTGTTGTGTGTACTGACGTTAGAATCTGTAAATATTGAGTTCTTTTTCCTCGCTTAATTGTTTGCATCTGCAAACTGACTTTATGAAGATTTTTATTTCTGTCATCTCACGACGATTTAAGGTACTAACAGTTGCTGCACCGTCTGAGTAAGAAGAATGCAAAACTAACATAAATTGTGTCAAAATATTCTGCAAAATACGGCTAACGGGCTAAGCATCTCAAGAAACTTCATAGACTGAACTGGACTGGTTACAAAAAACATGGGAAAAAAAGGATAAACAAAGTTGCCAGTGCAAAAGAGAACTAGGCTTGCTCACAAGACCACTCCATCAAAAATTCCCATTCATGTGCTCTGAAAGCGACCCAATACTGGGTACAGTGTACACGAGTAGATCAAACCCAAATATGTTTTCCATGCAAGATATGGGAACCATGGCAGCTCTTATTCATCTCAATTTTCAGATCAAGATTTCCTTTTTTGTTTCTTTCGTTCGTCATTATTATTTACTACAGAGCCATGGAAACCTTTGTAATCTAGATCACGCAAAAGGTTAGCACTTGGACCAGCCTTAGTCGTTCTTCGCCTTGATAAACTTATTGATGATACCCATCATCTCACTTCCAGGGAATCGTCCAAGGCAGCCCCTTGCAGCAGCAATCTCATTGAATTCACACACAGAATCACCACTGAAAGCTTTAAGTTGACCGGGCTTGTGCTCAGCTGAATCTATATTGTCTAGCAAATCTTCTCCAGATTTTACTGAAGGGAGTGGGAAATCATGAAGGGGTGTGCCCAACACAGTATCCTCCCCAATGGCTCCCACATAATCTCTCAGCCGGCAAATTGCAAATGGGACGGGTTCAAAGCTATGGTCACCGTATTCAACAGGAGTAGAATGGTCTCCAGTGACACAAAGGAAGTACTGGTAGTGTCCTGCCTTTTCAGCTTCCCAAAGGAGCCTTGCAAGCTGACCAATAGCCCGATCAACAGCTTCTAGACCCCGCACCTTCAACTTGACAGCCTTATCATGACCGGCATCGTCAATGGCCTGCAGCGACATCCAGAGAAAAGCTATCAGAACCACACCGTCAATATTAGCTTGAAAAGGGCCTGAAATGTGCATTTACCTTTATGTGCAAGAACCCAAAGTCGTATCCATTTTCTTTTCCAGCTTTGTATTCATCCTCCCCAGGCACAAAAACACGAGGTGGTGTATCCATAGGGGCAGAGAGTGCCTTTGCTATAGCTTTGGCTTTGGAAGTCAAGAGAGTACGATAATCTCCGGTTGCTCCAGGTGCTTCAAGGATATCAATGCCCAGTGACAGTCCAAGGCCAGCTATGATTTTAGTAGGAGCTACCATGCATGGTACAAGTCCATGCTTGCTTTCGAAGGCAGGTACCTAACACAGCCACATGAAACTTCAGTCAGAAGTTATTTCAGAAGTATCAAGCTCCAAGTAGGGGAAAATCACGCCAAATCTTAGCCAGGCCAAAAGCATGCCAAACCACCGAATGCGTAAGCCTGCGAAAGCTACCTAAACCAATCTTTTATGTTGCTACTACTAAAGTTCCATATAGGACTAGTAACGGTAGTACCAGATATTTTACACTAACCTCAATCCGGATACCGCAGCCTCGCAACAGCACAACATTTGCAATGTTCTTCCCCTCAGCTGCACGCTTTGCATTGATGGGGTGAGAAACCAGTATGCGTGTAATCTCCCTAGAAAGCTCGTTGACCACAGCTGCAGTGTTTTTAGCTTCTCCTGAGTCATCCAATGGTTCAGCTTTCAGATGCAAGCGGTTATCTTTCAAGGGATCGGTTCCAGAAATGTTCCCACTCAGCTTTGGTCCTTTAACAACCACACCACATCTGTGCTCAGTAGCATACCTGAAGAGAGAAAGGGTATGTATTACAGTATTAACAATACACCATACATGCTTCAATGAGGAAAAATGTGCCGATGAGGAGTAAGTGCCGCACCTGACTCTGACTTCATACTCAGGAAAAGATGGAAGCTTCATCCCATCCAACGCAGCACAGAGGATAGGGCCTTCCTCCTCAAAATGACGATCTGCCCTCCTGCTGACAATAACCCCTGTGCTCTCATCCAATGTAGCAAAGTTGGACTGCATGCAAATTGAGCACACAATTCAGTCAGTGTGGGATCATCAGTTCATACATATACATATACTGTATGAAACATTAAAATAGTGTTTACGGATAAAAAGGAAGAAAGAAAACATAGGTGAAACATGCTTCTCTCCACACTACAGCCCCTCAAATTCAATAATCCAGGCTGTTTCTTAAAAGAGCTACAGCCCAAGGTCTGACAAAAAAATGTCGGCCAAACTTAGTTACTGCATGCACACTCTTGAACCATTGCTAACTACCTAAAATTACAGCGAACAGCCTAACACAACTAATCATCAATTTAACACTGCAAATTTGCAAAACAGAAGACTGAATGATGAACAATAGCTGCTGGGTATACAAGTTGACAGCAGAAGGAACCAGCTTTAGCAATAGAACAGCAAACACACACTATGATCTGAACAAAATCAAGCTACCGGTATTCTCAGCTGCAATCTAATGCTATCGAAAGAACGGGGTGCCGACCTTGAAGGCGATGTCGCCGGGCGCCATGGCGAGCCCGGCGCCCATGGACTCAAACGCGCCGCGCCCGCGGTAGTACACCCGCGGGTCGTACCCGAGAAGGGAGAGGTGCGCCGTGTCGCTGCCGCACGCGAGCCCGGGCTCCACGGGGTCCATGAGCCCCGCCACCCCGGCCGCCGCCACCGCGTCCAGCCGCGGCGCGCGCGCCGCCTCCAGCGGCGTGCTCCCGCCCAGCGACGGGATCGTCACGTCCCCGATCCCGTCCACCAGCACGAACGCCACGCGGCTCCGCCTCGGCCCCCTCCCCTCTGCCGCCGCCATCGCCGCCTCAAAGGCCACTCGCCTCCCCTCTCTCCCCTTGCTCTCTGCTGCTGCTGCTGCTGCTGCCCGCGAGATGCCTCTGCCGCGTGCTGGTTCAGCAGCGGCGGGCGGGTTGGGCTGGGTCCGGTCCGATCGAACCGGACGCGTCGGTTTCTGCCGGCTCGGGAATCGAACCGGCCGGTTCGGGCCTACAAGAACCGGGCGAGCCCGACGCCCGGTCCGCAAATCTGCAACGCTTGGCGCTCGCCCCTCCGCTCCCCCCTCGCCCCCGTCCGATCGCCGCGTCCACTCGCCGCCGGTGATCGCCGGGGCGCCGCCGCGACCGAGCTCTGGTGGTTCCCGCTCCCTCCTCGGTGTCCTCCTCTCTCCCGCGTCCCTCCGCCGGGTCTCGCGACCTCCTGCGCGGGGGCCCCTCCTGCCGCGGAATTTGGCATGTGACGCGGGGGACGAGGGCGAGTAGGCGCCGCCGGTGGGGGCGGATGCGGATGCGGCGGCGGCGCGGGATTGATTGGTTGATTAGATTTCGAGATTGATTTGTGCAGATTGTTTTCCCGAGATTTTTCGAGGGAAGCGCGTGCTTCAGGAATTCTGTTGCTCCTGGTGAGACACTTGTAATCGTAATTTTCGAGTGTTTTTTTTTACCTGAAAAATTCGGTGGTATTATTCGATCTATTTTTTTTGAGCTGGTTGGAATCTGCCGATGAGGCGCTGATTTGCGGAATCTTTCTGACGATCCAGACACTTTATTGGTTAGGAATGGGATGTCTATTCGGAAATGTTGTGAATGACTGGATGCTGTAGTGGACATAATGCAACTTTGCCTGCTGGTAAATGGTGGCATTTGTTAATGTCCGCAGCATTTTTTCTTAAAGAACTTGAAATGCAGTTCGATTTGAATTAGGGGACGATACTGACTGTACCAGTAATATCACAACTTCGCAGTACTTAGCCGTGGTAAAATTGTGCTGTTTGCTTAACGGTTACATCAGATGCTGGAGTGTACAGTGTGGTGGTGCCGTGGTGGGACAGCCATTGTTTCCGCAGTTGTTTAGCTATTATGGAGGTTCCACTTTATAGACATGGAGAGACTGGTTATGCATGTGAACTAAACATTTATAAGCACTGGGTGACATGTGGGCCCAGCATACATTTTTTTGGGTGGTGGTGGTGGTGGTGGTGGTGGTGTGTGTGGGGTGGGGGGGGGTTGCATTATGATGTTGTTGAGGATCTGCAGTGTTCTGGAATGTCCCAACTGTAACATAGGTGTGCAGTTATCATTATTTGAGTTTTGGGACTAGACTTGAAATTTGCAGCTAGTATATTAATTTTTTGCTATTTGTTTACATGGTTATCAGTTTGTAGATCTTGTTTTGATCCCAATGTTCATGCATACAAGTTGCCAGTTGGTTTGTACTTTTGATGTTAATGAATAAGCATACAAAACCAACTCTTTATCAAAATGTTATTCTCTTGGGCTTTTATATCCTGATAAATCACTGGGGTCCTGAAATAATGAACATTTGTTTTTTCAGATTTGTTGTTATTTCGATTTCCTTGCACTTTCAAATTCAAACGTCCAGTTTAAAACTTTCTTTATCGGTTCAATTTATTTGTTACTGATTCCTCAGAGAAAATGCGAGACTCGTGCATCATGGTGGGACTTGGGGGCACAGAAAGCTAATACAATAGGATAGATTTGGCAAAGCTAGGCCAGAGAATTTTTCTATACAGATGGCCTATATGCCATTACGAAACTTATGAAGGTGATCGGAATTACACAATGGAATACCTTAGCTTTCTTCAACCTTCAGTTGATATTAACATATTATATCTTTTTAACTGTTTGGATAGTGTATTATCTTTAGACTGCAATTAACATGTATTAAGAGTTGCAGCTTCATGAAGTTCTTGTTTGTGTTGATCGTTGCTGCTGACGAATGGTAGAAAGCAATATTCTCGTATGGTCTCCCCAAAGCCTCAGTATAGTATCATCAAGAATCCTTAAATCTTAGTGGACAGAGATTCTTAGATAATGATGTTTGTGCATGCTGTTCTTTAGTGCCTGCCTTCCCCTTACATAGTATTGTTAGACTTTACGATTTTTCTCTTCAAAATCCATCTTTCTTTCCACAGAACATAAGATACTATACTCCTATTCATTTTGGTTTTAGATGTATTTTCTTTCAGTAATCAAAATGAGAGGCCTCTCGATATTGACCCAAAAAAGTGAGAGGTGCATTTGATTTTGGCTATACTAATCTAGCCATATGGAGATATTTTTGGTTTACATTCCAGCAATTTTAAGTTCAGAAAGTACTTTGGTGGCTATGTTATTTTTGTATTTTGTTACATGTTAATAACAGTTAGGCTTGATAATGTGCTCCCCTACGTCACTTGGATCTAACTACTGTTCATGCTGAATTATATTTTAGTTATGGCATGTAACACATGTGGCTGGATTGTAGGTTGCATTTCAGAATGGTTTGCATGCCGGGGCATTTTAAAATGGCTTCTGTGCTGAAGCTTGTAATGACAGAAAATTACACAGCACCAGGTGAAGTATTGCTCATATTTTAGCTTATTTGGGTTTTCCATTTAGCTTGTCAACTTCATCCACAATACTTCAATATTGTTTTGCGACCTGTGTCCAATGGAAAATAAAGAAAAAAATATATTTCATAGCTGTCATCGTCGTATTCGTTATATTTCATTGTTGTGTTGGAAATTAGACTTAGTCTTTATGAAGTTTACAGTTGCTAATACTTGTCGGATTTTATTGGATATGTGCAATCCACTAATAAAATTGTTCCTGATTAGTTGAGATGTAATGGTGCACCATGTTACTAGAACTTTGTGCAACTTACATTTTTTTCTTAAAAAAATCAACTTGATTGGTTCTGTGCAAAGAGAAAAGGAGAATACCAAACTCTAGAAAAAAAGTAACTAACTGATAGAACAGATCATTGATAATGAAATACTTTTCATATACAAATTCTTCTATGGATTCAAAGGACAGTTTAATTTTTTTACTGGACTTAGTTATATTTAGCTCAATGGCTTAATGCAGTTTGCACCTTTTGTTTCATTGAGTTACACTTGTTTTATGTTCTGGAGCAGAAATGGCATTGGTCCATAAGTTTCACTCAGTTTGGGATTATTAATTTGTGTTGCAAATCTTTTGACACTATGTTTTGTACAGTGCAAAATCAATGATTGCATGTGGATTATCTTGGTTAGTTTGTTTATTGGTGGTATAGTAAGTTATAACCTTCATATATCTCATCATGTGCATGCCAAAAAATGGTGTGGCTTTTGTTATGTGTGCACAGGCGCACAGCTAGCTTATGCTTGATATTTTGTTTCTCGAGTTTCTTTTTTCCTCTCTTGAGCGAATAAACATATAAAACATAGGGACTGGTACTGAAATGATGCAATCAGTGTATCTGGTTTATCTGAGAATTAAAAGAATCTGTTCTATTACTTTTGGCAGATGATGTGATCCATGAGATGACTGCTGCACAGGTCCTGCAAAAGCAACTGTTTGATGCACACGAACCAAATTTACTAGATGAAAATGGTAAGATCCCCTTGCTGAACGGAAAGGTTTTAGTTAGTTTCTCTAGTCTCTCTAGTAATAAGGGTTATCTTTACCAGGTGACACAGGTAGACTTTTTTGTGCTACCAGCTTCTGTCTCATATGTCTATTTTTTTGTTAGCTTGATATTTCGCTACCCTCATATACATTTATATTGCCTGCTACTCCCTCCGTTCTAAATTATAGGTCGTTTTGGCTTTTCTAGATTCATAGGTTTGATATATATCTAGGTACATAGCAAAATTATGCATCTAGAAAACCAAAATGAATTACAATTTGAAACAGAGGGAGTACTATTTTGTGTCTTATGAGTTATGACACATGGTTGTAATATATCAGATAATTGTAGCTCACATGCAAAACTCACCTGTTGAAGCTACGTCTTAGTTTATTTACTCTTATCCAATAATTTTGTGCAGATATGCATATATTTGGATCAAAACCTATGGCTGATCCGTTAGACCTGGTAACTTTGATGCATCTACCTGTACACTTTCCCTTTTTTGACAATGGCTGATCCACTGGATCAAAAACTTCATCTTTTATTGAAGGTCTGCTGTAGTACTTGCAAGAAGCCAGTCAAGGCTAGCCAATATGCAGCTCATACAGGTGCTGTTAACATTTTTGCTTTAACATTATGTAGGGGTAACTACTTCTACTTAAGTTCAATCTGCTTATGTTTTAGGCGACATGTATATGTGTATGTGTGCGTGTAGAGTCCTTGGCGTGTGTGCCAGGACTAGTGCCGGCTATCTGCCGTGGCCCCTGATTAGTATTAGGCAAGGATACCCCTGAGATTAGTCCTATTTCAATAAACCAATCTCAGGGGCTGCCTATATATTGTTGTACCGGTGTATAATCCTAATCAATCTATTATTCCACGCAATCTCAATTGCTCTCATCAAGTTTGTGTAATCCGTCACTGATTTTCTGTAAACCAGGATGTGAACATTTAATCCACAAATTCAAACTCATAATATAGCACAAATCATGATTTTCCAATACATAATTATATATTTTGCAATTTATCTATGCGAAAAGATGCTCTAATTTGTTATTATTTACATCATTTAACTTTATAATTGATTAGTGTGTATTCCTTACAATTTTGATACACCTGCTTAGAAAAGCTGGTGGCATTGCCAATAATCTTAATCAAAATGGTGTTATAGTCAAATCCCTATTATTTGATTTTTTAAATACAAATGGTAGCATTACTTGTTTACCCAGTGTGTAAGATTAATACTATCATAGAATATGTGTACCCAACATTTGGAAACTGTGACAGTGAATATACATCTTGCTCGAAAATGGGATCACCATATCAGTAAATTTGCGATCAGAAGTATTCAGTATTTTTTTAGCATTTTCATTGAGACATTTGTTTTCATTTTGCAGAGCAATGCAATTCAGGGAAGGTAAATACAAATGATTCAATGGGTGTTGATCATGAAAGTCCTACAAAACCCCCAAAGAAGGGCAGAAAAATAAAAGTGATAAGTAATGGAAGTATCCTATTGTTTATGAGGCAGCCTGTTTATTCATGTTTCGTTTACTGTTAATCCTGACCTACTGCTATTTGTATTCTCCATGTGGAATACTCTTCTTAAACTTCCTTCAGTAATGTACTCTAATTGTTGTGGGTCTTCAAAAGTTTTGCTGCCTTGACATCTGATAGATCAAAAGGTACACATAAAAATGAAAGCAAAATCTCAACCTGAAAGCAAGAATGCTGCCAATACTTTCGAGTTGGACAACGGGTGTGCCAGTAAAGTACATCCTATAGATTCCACAGGTAATCAAAGTTTGTGCTGTTTTCTCTGTAAATATTGTTATGAATTTGGTGACATTTTTATCCTTATGCCTTCTTTTCCGCTGAATTTTCTCAGGGGACATTTGATCTTTATGCCTAGTGTTTGAATGATATTGTGTGTCCATATTAGCTTGTAATGCCTAATTATATAAATTTGTGGGTCCATTTTTATTTACATGTAATGATTGGAATAGGGGTGTCATATGACCAAGGGATAATACATAGGAAACCAATGCATTTACTCTTGCATATGTTTTTTATCTAAACAATAGTGTTTGGCCTTTTCTTGCTTAGAATCAGTGTAGTTGATAACAGACTAACAGTATATCTTACTTTGGGGGTTTTATTTGTTTGGTAGAAGTTATTTACATGTGTTTTTGTTTTGTTGGGATGTCTTTTTGCCTAAAAGTCACCTAGGTATTGATTGTTTCTCAGTTGTCAGTATGCTTTGCATCCTCCTAGTGGTTGTAATGGTACAGATTATCTTCTGTTTATGTTTTTTCATGCACAGACAAATAGGAATGTTATGATGGAGTAATGATTTACATTATTCTTTCTTGGATTAAAGCTAAGCAACACACAGTACATTTATTTGCATTAGATAGTCTAATCATTTTTAATGATCTGAGCTGCTACACTGATGCCTAGCCAACAGACTCTGTTCCTTTTTTTTCCTTAGGTGGATTCCAGCTGCACGATTATCATGTGGTGGTTTTGGTGGGGTTTTTGGGAGGCAAAAAAGTGGGGTGGGGAGAGGGACGGTCTATACTTTTTTTTCTTTTTGCTCCCAATTTTCTGGGAATAAGTTGATTCCGTTCTCATTCCTCTTGTTAACTGGCCATGGAATGAAGAGGATTAGAATTCTTCATCCTTACCAAGTTCCACAACGGTCTTAACTCCTTGATACGGCTGCCGTTTGACATTGTAGGTCGTTTTTGGCTTTTCTAGGTTCATATATGTTTGTATGCATCTAGAGTTCTAGACATACACTATATTTAGGGCATACAAACATTTATGCACTTGGAAAATGCCAAAACGACCTATAATTTGGGAAGGGGGGAGTAGAAGCTTGGGTACTTTTTGGAAAGACCTGAACGATTGTGTTTTCAAAGGTGCTAGTCCAAATGTTTCGGTGATCCTATAAATATAAACAGTGGATAATGGGAGTCCTGATTCTAAAATTTGACCCCATCCTTTGTATCGTTCTCCTCTCTTCTTAGTCAAAGCAGCTTCTATCTTACCCAGTTAATGTTTGTTTAAAGGTAGTTGCATAACTATGCAGCAGTAACCAGAAGGCTTGAGGCTCTACTTTGGATGTTCGTCCAATTTCTCAACTGTTGTTTTGATTTGAGAATAATAATTATTCAATTTTCATTACACCGTAACCTCTGATTAGATATTGTTTTGATTTTCTTATTTTATTTATATCAGATGCACCAGTTCCTCTCGCAACAAAAATGTATCATTCACAGGGCAACTACCGTCTTCGATTGGAGCTTGGTCAGCTGTATCGTGAATCGTGTATGGAGCATTTGAGCAGCCACATAACTCCAAACTTGTCACAGGGGAGTGGATTAATGGTGTCACAGTTTCCGCCATGTGATAATTCATCATCTGCTTCTCAGAAGAACCTTGTTCTTCAAACAAAGGTTTGATATTCTACCCTGTAAGCATTGATAGGATATTTGGACATGACATGTTCTCTTATTGATGATACATTCTGCGATGTTTCTTCTCAACAGCTTATTGCAAGCACATCTGAATCATGCTCAGGAATTCCTCAGCAATTATCAACAAGCAGGACTGACCACTCACTAATAACCAAAACTGAGAGAGCAGATACACAAGCATCTACGGTTAGCAATGAAGGTTCACGATCCAAATGCAACAAAGCTGCTGTTCCCCATTCGAGAAACAAAGGTTGGAACATGATCTTTCGTTCACTTCCGTAGTGACTTCATTGTTCATTCCTTTGAAAACTTTGTTAAACAACAAACGAATTGTGCTAGTCATATATACTCGTCAAAAGGAATTGTAAGCACTTATTGACTAAAAGGCTCCTGAAAATCTTTATCATTGTTTAGCACCCTTATCTCGGCTTGTGAAAGAAAATTTAGGGTTTGCACCTCCAGTCACCTCATGAGATGCCCTAAACCTTCTTACATAAAAGGAATGTACAGCATTATTATTATTATCTTACTAGTAATTGTGCATTTTGTTTTCTAGGCAGCAAGAAGGCGCAGCAGCAAGCTAATGGACGTGTTCATGTGATCAAGTCCTCAGTAGAGTAGCTCCATTGATAGGTACTCCACCCTGTAATTTCAATCTTGGAACACCATTCATCACTCAATATAATGAGCTTATGCTGATTCATTTTGTAGGTAATTTATTGGTCTAGTGGTAGTATCACTGGTGAACAGTCTTTTCTTCGTTCATTTTCCAAAAAAAAATTGGTTCTTAGCAGTATGGTTTTGAATTGGACGGCCCAGATTTTGGATCGTTTTGGTAAGTCAAGATCTCTGGAATTCATTATAACTACAATGCCAGCACACTGGTTTTAGACTTTTAGCTCTTAACGTTATCTCATCTTTTCCACTCAGGTTCGTCGACTCTTGGTATAAGAAGCTAACCAACTCTAGTTCTAGCACTGATGATGGAATTTACCTATTTACCTGTAAATATGGCCTGAAAGGCCTTTCTATTCTCCCTGCTTCCCTTGCTGCGGAAGATTATGAACCCGATGAGCAATTTTAATATAGCCCTCATCTTCTCGATATCGAGTTTGTGTTCGATTGTTCTTCCCTTATGCTAGGGTTGTCAGTGGCAATGGATTGCTTTTATATTGGTTGATGTGGTTGCTCCCTTCTTTTCTTTTCCTTGCGCGTCTCTGCTAGGCTGCTACGCGAGTTTATGTGCAATGTTTTTGCAGTCTGTGGTGCCACAGTAACGAAGAGCGCAAGCAGCTAGCAGCAGCAGCAACATTTCGAAATGTTGTTGATTTGTGCTGGAGTATCATGGAAATGAAGAAATTTGGGCTACCCAAATTTCTTCATTTCCATGATACTCCAGCACAAATCAACAACATTTCGAAATGTTGTGAGATATCGACGGTGAACGACATGGCAAAGTTCTCTCGTTCCAAAGATGATCGAATCACTACAAATCGATCGTTCAGCTGAAAATGCAATGCCAGCGCCGTGCCGGAGTTCTTACTACTTTCCGTGCTAGAAAGAAAGCCCTAGCTTCGTTGATCCAAAAAGGCAAACGGCAGGAGATCAAGACTCAAGAGAATGGTAGCAAAGAGACGCCACAACAAAAGCTCTCGCTGCCGCTGCCGGCGCGAGGCGCGCGCGTTCCGTCCGGTCCGATCACCGTCGACGGATCAGTGGATGGCGGCGATGTCGGCCCTGATGAGCTCCAGCACCTCCGGCGGCGCGGCGGACGCGGTGACGGTGACGACGGCGGCGTGGGCGTGGCGCGCGACCGTCGCCACCAGCACCTCGACCCCGCGGCGGTGGAACGCCTCGAGCACGCGCGTCAGGGAGCCCGGCGTCGCCGGCGCCGGCAGCCGCGCCGAGAAGCAGACGGTGGCGACGGCGACGGCCACCTCGGGCCGCGGCCGCGGCGGCGCACGCACCGCGCGGTACGTCTCCAGCACGGCCGCCGCCTCCTCCAGCATCCGCACCCGCTTCGCCGCCGCGTCGACGATCTCCTCCTGGCTCGCCGGCTGCATCACGCGCCACGCCGCGGAACGAGATCGCCGCCAAGAACGTCAGCCAAGAAGAAGAAGAAGAACTGAAGAAGAAGCGATCGAGCAGGACTCATCCAACTCACCCGGTTGGTGGGGAGGTCGTTGGGGAGCATGGCGCCCAGCTCGGCGAAGAGCGACGACACGGTGCGCCGGTGCGTGCGCGTGCGCGTACGCCCCGCCCGCCGCTGCTCTGTCCCCGCCGACGCCGACGTCCCCGCCCCCGCGGTGGCGAGCGACAGGTCCAGCGGCAGCCACCCTCCTCCAGCCATGGCCGACGAACAACACCAGCAGCAGGCTAGCAGCACGAGCACGAGCCGCTCCTCCCTCTCCCTCTCACCCCGTCTCTGCTAGCGCTACTCGCTTCTGCTTCTGCTGCTCCCTCCCTGCAGGGCGGGCGCGTTTGATCTTATCCCGAGGAGGAGGAGACGCTGGGGTGGGTTGGCGTGACATGGCGGGCGTGTCGTGTCGGGAGCGCCGCAGCGGGCATGTGAGCAAAGTGGTGGTGGCGGCAGGCTTTGGGTTGGTGGTGGGTAGCCGGGAATGGAAGCTGCAGCTGGTCGGCCGCAGAGGGAGGAGACCGGGGGAGCCGCCTGCTTTGGGAAACCGGTCAAGCACAGGGTCTCCACAAGGGGACAAGCAGCAAAGCTTGCTGCTCCTGTTTGGCAGGATGTGTGCAACTTTTTCACCAGAGAGCAGTGGGATGGATGGGGTTTTGCATTGGCATCTAATCTTGTTTGGTTGATGAAATTGTGGGTATGGCCAAGAGGTTCCATGTGGATTCAGGGGTGTAAATAGTATGGATTTCTTTTTTGAAACTGAATGGTGTGGATATTTTGGCAACTATATATATGTAGTCAGTGGCATCTCAATGCTATGTTAAATTCAACTATAGTCATTTAGAGCAACTACAACAGTTCCCCATCCCAAGTTGTCATTGTTATTTTTTTGGGAAAAACAGAAAAAACCTTCTCCAACAGTTCCCCATCTCAAGTTGCCATTTATCCCAAGTTGGGAAAAACCGACTCCGCGCGCGCATATATGCGCGCAGCGATCCGCGACGCATCCTCTCGTATTAGAAGAGGTGGGAAGGTATAAAAATAATTTTGTTTTTTTCTTAGGATTCCTGATTTAAGTTTTCAAGAGGTGGAAGGGTAGAAACATAATTTTGTTTCTCTCAGGGTTCCTGATGTAAGTTAGATCTGGATTTGGCAAGTGGATTATGCCAAATTGTTGGAGATGAACTTTTTTTTTACTTGGCATATCTTTTTACAAATTGGCAAAACACAAGATTTGCCAAGTAAAATTTGGCAAACTCTTGGAGCTGCTCTTAGGGGTGTAAAATGTTTCATGTTTGATGAAGGTTTTGGCAACTAGGGAAAAGGGGCCATCCATCCATGCATGGCACATGAGATTCTCCTCTCTGCGGAGTGGTGGTGGCGCTGAGAGCTTGTCAGGTTCAGACGAGCTCTTGCATCTGCTAGCTGCTGCTGGCAGAAAAAGGAGCTTTTGAATCTTGCCTTTTTTTTTGGACTGCTTTTGTTGCCTTTTGCTAGGTGCTGGTGTCCAGTTAAATGGGAATAAAATGATTGTTACAAAGGACTGAAATACTAACTGGAAAACTCATCCTTATACATCTGTGTAGTTCAATGTTGATCTGCATTTCACCGTATTAGGATAAAAGAAGTATCTTTTTTTTTATAGTTTCTGCAGAAGATGTTCTACAGTGACATCTGAATTTAGCAGTCACAGGCTCGAGTCCTCTGAATAATGAATATATAGGAAAATTAACTTGAAAGTGAAAATGGGGTGAATGCACGAGCATAATAGCATAAGACTGCAACGTGTCATATGATGCATGGGGATTAAAACATTGCATGGCTAAAAAACGATTGTGATTTGTGACCTGTTTGGTCATCTTCAATAATGTATCTCGTATCTTTTATGATTTCCGGATGAACATTGTATTCGATCTTTTGAATTTATAAGTTAATCTACGATATATAACGAGGCATGTTTTTCTTTCTGAGGTTTATTTGCAAAAGGTTTTTTTCCTTTTTCTTAAAGAGAAGGAAATAGAGCCCCCAAGAATTTTTTTGCTGCTGCAACAGGTAAATTAAGAGGAACCAAGAATATTCGTGCAAAGAAATGCTGTTAGATTATCTGAAGCTCCAATTTTCAAGTGAGCACAAAGGGAAACTTCTCTGCCTTAAAATATACTGAAAATTTGAAGAACAATTTCCCCTTCAAAGTTTGAACATGGAAGACACGACGAATAATTCTGCGACTGAAACTACTCAATCAGTAATTTTGATAGCGAAACGCTAGCAGTATGGCACCATTTGACAAGAACCAACCAAGAGATCCCAAAAAGTTCACGGCGCACGGCGCACGTTGCCAGCAGGGAGAAAAAAGGATTTCAGTTGACGTCGACGATGGTGGCGATGTCGGCCCTGATCATCTCCACGACCTCCGGCGCCGCCGCGGCCGCGGTGACCGTGACGAAGACCACGGCGGCGCCGTGGCGCGCCATGGTGGCCACCAGGACCCTCGCCCCACGCCGCTCGAACGCCTCCACCACGCGCCGCAGCGCGCCGGCGGGCGCCGGCGCCGCCGGCAGCCGCACCGTGACAGTCATGGTACCGCCGGACGGCACGGTCACGTCGTGGCCGGGGCGGGGACGGACGCGGTAGCCCTCCAGCGCCGCCGCGGCGTCCTCGAGCGCCTTCACGCGCGCCGTCGCCGCGACCACGATCTCCTCCCTGCTCACCCGCTGCGCACCACCACCGCCGCCGCCATCGATGGACAGGTCACAGGAAGAAGGGGGTGAAAAAAAAAGCATCGCAAGTTAAAAGCTCTGGTCTTGCGCCATGATCCATCGCCGCCGCAAGAACGGTGAGGAGGAGAGAGCGAGGAGATGAAGTCACTCACCCGAGCCCGAGTGGTGGGGAGAGCGGGGATCATGGCGCCCAGCTCGGCGTAGAGCGCGGTCATCCTGCGGCGGTAACTGCGGAGGGCCTCCCTGTTCCGCCGCCGCCGCCGCTCAGCCGGAGACTCCGCCGGCGCCAGCGCGGCGGCCACGACGGCGTCAAGAGACGACGGGTCCAGCGGGAGCGCTCCTGCCGCCGCCATGAGTGGGGCTCGTGGAGAAAGAAGGTGATGCTTGCTCCGTCAGGCTGCGGCCGCGCGCATGTGAACCGAGTGCGGTTGCTCTGCACACGGCGAGGAGAGGGAGGAGGGAGAGGGAGAGGTTGGTGTCGGTTTGGGTGGCGGTTAGCCTGGAATGGAAGCTGCAGCCTCCTGGCCTGGGCTGGTGCAGGCAGGGCAGAGGAGACAGGCCGGAAGAGCTCTGCCTGCTCTGCTGCCTGCTGGGGCTCTGTCTGGGTAAGGCTGCAAAAGCTCTTGCTTTCTTTGTGCTCGTTGATTAGTGGTTTTGAAGCAGCATTATATTCTGTTTAATTTCTCCTTTTTTCATAGGCTGGAGTTGTTTATAGAATGGAATTCATGATGAAACTTTGAGCAAATCTTGTATTTTGATCCACCAAGTGCTGCAAACTGGCAGCATACAAAAGTTGATTTGTACCGGACTACTGGGAAATTATAGCGAATAAATGCCCTGCAAAAAAAAAAAACTAATGTGGATGACACAGACTGATTAAAACAAATACTCCCTGCACTTTCGTATATGATTTAGTGATGTTTCATGGATGAAGATCCCCTGCAATAGCGAGATAAACAACCATTGAGGCCATGACAGAGGTTTCACCCTTCCCCCCTGCTGCTTGGCTAATCAGGCCAACCTTACATCTTGGAAGTTGACCACAGTACGGCCGTGACAAAGCTGAAATTGAGCTTTGGTCAGCTCTGGATTGGGGTAATCTTGGATCAACATAACTACATCATCCGCGTAAGCAAATAATGTAGCTGGACGATGAAGGAGAGGGCGATTTGACAAGGGCCGGAGAGAAGTGCTCTCTGCATAATCGCATTCAGGACATGCATCATGGCTATCTGCACAGCTAGATTTGGAAGTTGGACGCGCACTTTGCCATCCAATTCAACAAATAATGTAGCTGATCAGAGAACAGAGTAAACTGGTTTGTAAAGGTAAGTTGTCTAGGGCTCAACCTTGTTTACGAAAACCTGCAATAACATAACAACGAGGTTTCCTGAACATCATTACAGAAGACTGACTGACACCAAGTGGGTTCCATATTAGTGCCCTATTGGTCCCAGCAAAAGATACTGCCTCTTAGCCTCTAGCAAGTTCCATTCTAGTGTTAATAACCAAAGGAAAGAAAACGGGGAGCAGATAATAGCTTCTGTTGGTCCAACAAAAATCTACGCAGATCCCAGACACAAACTTAACTAAATTGTGGATTTCCTTTTTGCAGTTCCAAATTACTCCCGATTACGCGGAGAGCCCGAAACTGATATTCTCTCGTCTCAAAAGTCCGATTTACAACCTTGAACTAGCACACAAGTCTGGTTTTCAACCTTAAACGACAAAACCAGACATAAAAGGCCATCCAACTATCAAAACCGTGCAAGTTTCAACCTTTGAGCGGTTTTGGAGGTGGTTTTCCATTTTGTGAAAATGTTAAAAAAAATGGTTTCATCTAAAAAATCATAACTAATTCATTTTAAATCAGAAAAATATGGAACTAATACCCAAAGTTTTATAAAAATGTCACCTATCTATTGATGCACTATTTGGAGTTTTTTTAAATATTATATGTTCAAGTTTCTAATTTTTATTGCTTTTTCTAAAAATACTAGGAATATGAATAATAAGATGCAGATGACTCCAAATAGTTCACCAATAGATAGGTGACATTTTTATAAAACTTTGGGTATAAGTTCCATATTTTTCTGATTTACAATGAATTAGTTATGATTTTTTAGATGAAATCATTTTTTTAACATTTTCACAAAATGGAAAACCACCTCCAAAACCGCTCAAAGGTTGAAACTTGCACGGTTTTGATAGTTGGATGGCCTTTTATGTCTGGTTTTGTCGTTTAAGGTTGAAAACCAGACTTGTGTGCTAGTTCAAGGTTGTAAATCGGACTTTTCCAAAAAAAAAAAGTATTACGCTGTAACACAGATTCAATTCAGTCAAACAACCACAATCTGTAACAGTTAGTTAGGCCTTTTGTAGCCCTGTCTGAAGAGAACAAGCTACAATCTGCAGACACTGTGGTGTCTTATAAACAAAAAAGGTGGAGCCCATAATGACTTCTGTGATTTGACAAAATGAAGCTTAGACCTGCAAGGAGTACGACAGACATTTAATACCGTGCACAGAAACTGCAGTCAAATTTGAACCCTTTTTTATTCCGCAGGTATGAATAAAAGGGCACAATGCCTGAAACTACCATCATCTTTGCAGAAATGGAAATCAAACTGAAGCATACAGATTCACTTTCCAGTAGAAACAACCAGAATACATTAAGTTCAAAGTTGGCATGTCCTGTCAACCATCAATTGAAGACTCACCAAAGTAATATTAGCGGTAAACTTCAAACATGCCGCACAGTCATGATCATAACAATAAGGTCCATAACCGATCATGGTGTCTTACACTATCACAAACTAAAAGGGCACAATACTCCGGCTCAGCTCGCAGGTGATTAGTTTGTCTCTGTCGGCAATGGCAATATGCCGCTAGCACGATCTGAAAAGTACCATGCGTACAAATTAAAATTGCTTCATAGGTCACTAATTCACTACATACAAGCTTTCGCCTTGAAAAAGGTTAGTGGCTTAGTAACGTACCAGGAGTGTAGAAGCTCATGAATGGTGCGGCGTTGTTGCAGCGCTTCACACAGTCGCTTACCTTCCTTGTCCTCTCAGATTTGAGGTCAACTGTGAAGGTGCCAACATCTGTGCCGACAAAGAAAATGCCAACACCTTCTGCAAACCCGATCAGATCCGTTCGGCTGTAGCGGTTGCCAATGGGTAGCATTGTCTCAATGCCAATGACCCTACGTTGTACCCGTGTTGCAACTCCCTTCAGATCCACATTCCTTGACCACAGGTGAAGTCTTGAGAACACAATGGCAGCCAACCCCTGCGAACCGTCCTCCATCTCCATGGGGATTGGGGACAGCTTCCACACCGTGCACAGGCATTTCCTCACATTCAATCGAAGACAAGCTTCGGTCGCACAAATCATACATGACAATCGAACCACAGCCACGCCTGAAGCAGACGACATTCCCGACAAGCTCGGCGCGCCTGCGCTCAACGCCATAACAGAGACGATCGGCAACAGAGGTGACGACACTCCACTCGTCCGTCCACTCGTCCGTCTCCGACGAGTACACGCTCGCGAACGTGCAGGCGTCATATTCCTCCTCGCAGGGTGTCCACACGAGGACGACGACGAACGGGCCACCGTGGCAATCCAGGTGGTCGCAGCCGCCCACGGCGCAGAGCACCGCTGCAGAGCAGTACCAGATATAGCGGCAGGGCGTGCGCATCCCGCGCCGGTCGCCGGTGACGGGGTCCCAGACAAGGAGGTCCTCCGCCGCGGCGCTCATCCTCAAGAGGACGCGGCCGTGGCGGCAGTCGAGCACCCACGAACCGAGGCTGCCGCGCGCCTGCTTGGGGACGAAGGGGGACGCCGCCGTGGTGGCGACGCAGCGGACAATGCGGCCACTTATCAGCGAGCAGTTCTCGAAGAAGCCGAGCAGCGGGGGCGTTCCGTGGAACTCGCGGTAGCGGCGGATGAAGGCCGGGTCGATGAGGATCCGGCGCCAGGGCTTGCAGACGAGGGAGGCGCGGGAGAGGTGCGCGGGACTCGGGCGGGACGCGGAGGAGGATCTCCGCCACGGCGTCGGGGATTAGCTGCGGCTTCTCTATCCCCTCCCCAACAGTAAAAAATTGTCATATAGGGGATAAAAACTTCTCCAGCTGATTCTCTATGGCCCCTTTTTTTTCTCCATGAACCAAAAATCCCTCTCCATCCTCTTTATAGAGCGAATATCTCATCCACCCCTATCAGTGGGACCCACTCGGGGCTCCTTCACGGTGCTCGTCTTCGTCGTGCTGGACTGCTGGTCGGCGCGGCCTCGTTCTCCGCAGCGCTCCGTCGCGCCGTGGCGCCCGCCCCCGCGCAGGAGCCGCCGCCCACGCCAATCGACCTGACGCGCTTCATCACCAGCTGCTCCGCCTCGCCGCTGCCGAGCTTGCTGCCGGGCTCAGGTGTCGTTGCGGCGGTCAGCGCAGGACTACTGCGAGATCCAGTCACCGAGGTCGAGTCGGTGCGGGAGCAGGACGGAACAAGGAACCGGGAGCAATTAAGCAGCGCGCGGCGGCGGGGAGGAGGAGGGAGAGGATGGGGCGCGACGGCGGCGGTGTCGTGAGGCCGGGCGCGGGGCGCAGCTGCGAGCTCTGCGGCGCGCCCGCGGTGGTGCACTGCGCGGCGGACGCGGTGTTCCTCTGCGCGGCCTGCGACGCCAAGGTGCACGGCGCCAACTTCCTCGCGTCGCGCCACCGCCGAACGCGCCTCGTCCCGGCTGTGGCGGCGGGGTGCCAAACGGCGTCGGCGTCGGAGGACGGGTACGCGTCCGCGGCGAGCTCCTGCGTGTCCACGGCCGGTAGGCGCCATACGCGCCGGCGCCGGCGAGCACCACCAGCAATACGAACGCCGAGAACGTCGCCGAGCAGATCTTCCGGTACATGCCCATGAGGTTGCCGTCATTGAACGGCAGGTACCCGGCCGTGAGCGAGAAGAGCACGACGCCGCACGACCAGACGTCAGCCTTGCCGGGGTCGTAGCGCCTCTTGAGGAGGATCTCCGGAGCAACGTAGGCAGGGGACCCGCAGACCGTCGCCGTCAGGCCGTCGGCGCCGAGCTGGCGGTCGGCGAAGGCGCAGAGCCCGAAGTCGGTGAGCTTGAGGTCGCCGCACTCGTCCAGGAGCAGGTTCTCCGGCTTGACGTCGCGGTGGAACACGCCGCGTGCGTGCGCGTGCGCCAGCGCGGAGGCGAGCTGCCCGAAGAGCCGGCGCGCCGCGGGCTCGTCGTGACGGCCCCTCGCCTCGAGCGCCGACTGGACGCTGCCGCCGCGGGCGAGGTCGAGGACGATGTAGACGGCGGAGCGGGAGGCGAGGACGTCGAGGAGGCACGCGACGTGCGGGTGGCTCCGGACGCGCCGGAGCACGGCGATCTCCCGTTCCATGGACCGGCGCGCCGCCGCGGCGTCCTCGGGCGGGCACGGGTGGCGCGGCTTCTGGACGGCCTTCACGGCGAGTGGACGCCCGTGCGGACGTCGCGCGCGCGGTAGACCTTGGAGGAGCCTCCCCTGCCGAGGACACGGCCGAGCTCGTACCGGCCCTGCAGGACCTTCCTGTGGCTCTCGGATGGCGCGACGGCGGAGAAGGCCGCCGATGAGTCGTCAGGTGGTGGCATCTCCGGGCGGTCGTGTGGCGGAGGCGGAGGTGCCCGAGGTGTCGGTGTGGGGGCCGACGCCCGCGGCGGCTGCGGGAGCAGCGGGTGGTGACGTCGGCATGGACGGGACCCACCGGCTGTGGGAGTGGGGAAGCAGCACCGCGGCGGCGTCGGCGGAGGCGCGGGAGGTGCGGTCGTACAGCGGCCACGCGAGCGCGCGGAGCTTCGTGGGGATGGGGGTGTGGCGCGCGGCGGCGACGCCGGGCCGCCCAAAGATGGAAGATTTGGGGGAGGGGAAGAAAGGATGACGTGGCGCGGTGGGACCCACGAGTTGGGAAGGAGAATAGGGAAACTGTTGGAGCAAATTGTGTTTTAGGAATGAAAATATTTTTACTCCACTCCCAATAACTTGGTATAGGGGATGAAATTTACTCAATTTGCTGGAGTTGCTCATTTTGGGGAGCAGAGCAAGGAAGGAGAGTGGGAGTGGAACAAACCGTGTGGGCCGCCAGCCATGGGCCTGCGTCTATTAGTTTGCCAACAATAAGGCCCAGCCCAGACATTGTCCGGATTTGAGCCAGCATTGCTGTTTCGGCCTGTTACAAAATCTTACACCTAGAAGAGTCTCAAGAAGAAAGAGTGGAGGATAGAGTGGGAAAAGGAAGGCGAAAATGATTCGAGGCTTCAAAATCTTAGGTTCGTTGACCCATGTTATACTAAGAGTGGAGGGTGGGTATGAAAATGAAGGTAAAAGTGCTTTGAGCCCTTTGAATGATGGAGTCGAGAAGGACGAGGAATGTATTTGGACCATAGTATGCTATCACATACAACATCATTTTTGCAGTTCTCTACCAAGAAATTACATACAACATATCTTAGCATTTGTTTTGGGACAAACTAAGCAAGCATCGCTTAGGCTTACTGCAATCGCACACAGTGACACAGGTTTGCTCAAAAAGAAAAAAAACATAGAAATCTTGCACATAGATATAAAATTGGGTTTTATTTTTGCTAATATTTGATCATATTTACTCAGTGTGTTTCAGGAGGTCAATGAACTCGTGATTTTGTTAACTTCATGTTGCATGTAACAAGAAGAGTTGTGCAGCTTCGCATCATGGCGTTGTACTAGCTTTTCAGAAGGAAAAGGAAAAAAAGAAAACACCGAACAATTATCATCAATTAAACAACACAAACCCACCTCTGAAATGGGGAAACGACGCACATGAGTATGATCAAGTACATGGAAATGGAATTTCTTTCAACGGGCCCGAGCTCTAGATCGATCCTAGTAGGATGTGCAGGCACTACACGGATCGTATCGGTTCTCGCAGTCGCAGCAGCACGGCGTCGTTGTCACTGCAGGACACGAGCACGAACACGGGGGTGGAGGAGGAGGAGGAGGGGGAGGTGGTGGCGGCGGCGGCGGCGGCGGTTGCGGTGGTGGGACAAAGCTAACGCCGCCGGTACCGGACAACGACGGCGCCGATTTGAGCGTCACGTATCGTTTGACGAGTTTCTTGACGACTTCGTTTGAGGCGGCGGAGGCCAAGGATCCCAAGCTGAGGAGCGCCGCCACCCTGAGCTTACCATCATCGAGCCGTTTGGGCTGCCGGCGAGCCCCGCTGTTGCTTCGTCCGCCGCAGGAGGTGATGTTGTCGACGGCGAGCAGCAGGGGCGCCGACGTCGACGTGAGCGCCAACACCAGCTTGTCGATGAGCTCCACGGTCTTGGCCCACTTCTCCTTGCCTACCACCTCCAGCCAGATCGCCACGCCCTGGAGCACCGCCGACGAAAGGCTGGCGAACGCCGAGTACCTGCATGTGTGGCATGGAGCTGAGCTACATGGAGCCATGGGCACGAACGGGGCTTGGGAGCTGGCTCCGCTCGACCGCTCGAGAATCGATCGATCACTTACTTCAAGGAGCCGTAGTCGCTGTAGGAGGCGGCGCCGGCGGGGCTGCCCCCGTCGTCGTCCGGCCGGTACATCACGCACTGCGTCGAGGCGACCGTCATGATGGCCGACGCCAGCGACAGGCCCACCGTCGCGATGCGGCACACGAGGCTGGCCGCCTCCCACGCGTCCCGCCCGCCGCCTGAGCTGCTGGCGTCTGCGCCGCCCATGATGGATGGATGGATGGATGCACAACGGCGTACCAGAGGGCATCCGGGAGGCAATAAGAAGAGCTAGTGAGATCCAAAACTATACTACGCAACAACCTTAAGCATCTCAACAATAAACAACCGTTAGCTTTATCATGCATGCATGTTTATTTGCTAGAGATCTGTATATAGAGTAGTTCAGTTTCCTATATACATTAATTATTTCAATAGCAGTTAGGCCGTCTTCTGGAACAAGGTAGTTGGGTCATTAACAGTTTATTAGAGAGGTATTCATTCTCAAAAAAAAAAGTTTATTAGAGAGATATCTAAACATGACAAAGACCGGCAGTTTCATAAACCCTCTCTTCTTTATTGTAACATTTTGGCGACAGCTATATGGAACATTGGATGAGGGGGGTTTTTTTTTTGTCGAGGTTTTGAAGCTTTCGTCATCCATTATCGTAAAATTTTATATTGACAAAACATACATAAATGGATACGTACACATGTATGATAATATGTTTTCATAGAAATCATAATCTTATTGATTTTGAAGGTATAGTCTAAAAGGAAATAATAATTGAAGTTATATTTAAAATACAGTTTTGTTTTGATCTTCATATAATTGCAAGCGACTGCCTCAGCTGTAAATTGATTCAAATGGGTATGTACAATGCTAAATGCATACGCCATGCTTTAGCTTTCAAGAAAGAAGGGAAATCAGGTTATAGGCTTATAGCAAGCAGAGCCAATGCAAGGTGGGCGCATATTCACCACATGAACCCCTCTTAAGAACATATGAGGGGGAAAAAATCGAAGTTGTGATTATGCTCTTATGTCATCTATGTTGTTTGGTCAAAGGTAGTTTCACAACATAAAAATTATTTAATTGATTAGATATCAGAATACTAAAGCATGTATAATAATCAAATCATTTTTAGATATATATATATTAGTTTGAAATAAAATGCTTAAAATGAGAAAGAAAGAAAAGATAGCCTAGTCCTATGTGTTAGTGCCTCTTTTTAGTGGACTATGATAATTAATCACCACTACAGATCTCTCTACACCGTCGGTTTTGGATGAACCGGTGGTGACAAGACATTAACGCCTGTTCCAACTAGTTCAATCATATGCCTCGCAATTAAATAGTAAGTATAAGCTATGAAAACTGTGAAATGACACGTACTCTGCATTGACCTGAAGATCTTATTTTATTCATCTACTCAATTTTTTTTTAGAGTTTTAGGGCTCAGCCCCAGCCTTAATCAAAAGACCAACAGCGAATTCAGTTCAGTACAACGCAGCCTGATACACCATCAGGGGCACAAAAGGCGACCAGATGCAACTGGTCAGCAGACAAGAAAAGAACACGCATAGGGACATCCATAAATCTACCATTTCTCCACTCAAACACGATTATGCATTCAGACTACCATCCCGTTCTCATAGCTCAGCTCTTCTTCCAGCTTTTTCAGTTGCGCCGCCCACTGCTTCACACTTAGAGACTTGATCATCTTCATCCTGGTAGCATTTCTGGTCTTCTTGCCCACGAGTGCAGCTTCAGAATGTAGCTTTTTAATTCTTCCTTCTTCTCTGCAGGGCACAGGATTAGCCAATTCTGTGCTAATCCGGCAATCCTCCATAACAGTTGCTTCACATTTAGCCAGACTGCATTCTGAAAACATAGCTCATTTCTTAGCTTCCATATTCCCCACAGGGTAGCAGCACTAACAATATTAATAGCAGCAAACTTTCTATCACTTAGCCAACACATGCCTACACTATCGATGTTACCACCTAAATCTCTATTGAGTGTGTCAGAGATGTAGCTCCAAATCCTTTTTGCTACCACACACTCAAAGAACAAATGATGACTAGACTCACAGTCCTTACAAAAAAGGTAGGATTTATCTGCCACTTCTTGTCTCTTGGCCGGATTGTCTCTGGTCAGGAGCTTGTTATTGGTCAAAAGCCAAAGGAAGAAATGCACTCTTGAGGGAATTTTGATGGACCAAACACTGGGAACATGGACAGGGAGGACCCCTCTAAAATTAATGATTTTGTAAAGGGATTGAGAGATATAGACTCCATGTGAAGTGAAACTTCAAATCATGCTATCCTCCTCTTCATTAAAGATAATAGTGGAGGCTAATTGGACTATCTCCATCCACATCCTGTAGAGCCTATAATCTACTGTCCTTCTAAAGGTACACTTCAGATCTTGGCCATCCCAAAGATCTGCCACAGTGCCTGTTTTCTCATTAACTATCACATACAAGTCCCAATATTGGATGGCTAAGTTAGAGGAGCCAAGCCAATTGTCTTCCCAAAACCTAATCTTCCTACCATTACCAATCCTCCACTTAAAGCCTAATTTTGTTGCCTTAGCAGCCCACATCACTCCTTTGAAAAAGGAGGAGCTATTGGTAGTACTGGAATAAAAGATATTAGGCTGTTCAGTATTGTATTTAAAATCTAGGATATCTCTCCAAAGCTTCCCACTATCACTTTGATATCTTTTAATCCAGGACCCTAACAGACAGACATTCAAGTCTCTTATGTTTGGAACTCCCAACCCACCAAACTCTTTAGCCATGCTCACTGTCTCCCAGTTAGCCAGGTGATACTTGTGGTTTCCTTCAGAGTCATTCCATAGGCAATTAGCAAAGTGGGAGTTAAGGATCTGAATGGCCCACTTAGGGAACTTAATGAAGGAAAGTAGGTACACTGGTATACTGGCTAAGCAGGTCTTAATCAGAGTTAATCTAGCAGCATGGGAAAGAAGCTTCCCCCTCCAACTGGCAATTCTCTTGAGAATTTTATCTATAACTGGCTGCAGGTCTTCTCTCCTAAGCTTATCAAAATGTAAGGGGATTCCTAGGTACTTGATGGGAAAAGACCCAACAGGGCAACCAAAGATGTGTGCTGCTAAATGGATCTGTTCCTCCTGCATGTTAATGGGTATGATCTCACTTTTATGATAATTAATTCTCATACCAGATAAGTTTTCAAACAGGACTAGGCTACTTTTTAGACTCCTGAGATACTGTTCCTCTGGGTTGGAAAAAAGGATGGTATCATCAGCGTATTGTAGAGAGATTACTCCCTCTCTTCTAAACTCTGGCTGGAGTCCTTTAATCAGACCTCCTCTCTCAGCTTTAACCAGCATCCTTGTCAACACATCACCTACCAGGTTAAAGAGGAGAGGCGAGATCGGGTCTCCTTGTCTTAGACCTTTCCCAGGTTTAAAATAGGAACTCTCCTCCCCATTAAGGTTGACACCTATGGAGCCTCCCATCACTAAGTTTTTCATCCAATCTATCCATTTGTTACTAAAGCCTCTAGCTGCCATCATGCTAAAAAGAAAACTCCAACTAACTCTGTCGTAAGCTTTCTCATAGTCTAGCTTCAGAATAACTCCTGGTTGTTGGCTCTTATGGACACTATGGACTACTTCATGGGCGATCACTACACTTTCCAGGATATATCTACCTTTGATGAAGGCACTTTGGTTATGGGAAACTAATCTCTGGGAGACACGCCCCAGCCTCCCAGTCATGACCTTGGAAAAAATTTTAAAACTACAATTGATAAGGCTTATAGGTCTGAAGTGTTTCATGTCCATTGCTTCCTCAATCTTAGGGATGAGGGTTAGCATAGCGAAGTTCAACCTATAAAGATCTAGTTTGCCCTTATAGAACTTCTCAAAAATACTAACCAAGTCAGATTTCAGGATCTCCCAAAATTTCTGATAAAACAGAAATGGGAGACCATCAGGACCAGGGGCTCCTTCAGAGTAACTACTAAAGACAGCCTCCTTAATTTCTTCCTCAGAAAAAGGGGCACATAACATCTCATTCTCCTCTTGAGTGACTAAATCTCCAAGGTCCCAAAAGTCAGGTCCCAGGGTTATACCTATATCTTTCTCTGCCCCAAACAGATTTTTTATAGAAGTCAACAGCAATCCTCATCATCCCAGTTTGATCCTCTACTATATCATTTGGGCCTAAGAGTCTATCTACTCTTTTCTTCCTACTCCTCTGGTTAGCAATAGCTTGGAAATAGGCTGTGTTTCTATCTCCTTCTAAAATATTCCTATCTCTAGATCTTTGCCTAATTTTAATCTCCTCTAAAGCCCAAATCTTCCCTAACTCATCAGTTACTACCTTGAGACGAGCTAGTTTATTAGCAGAGAGACCACAATTCTCAGCTTCCTCATATAGTCTATTGTACTCCTCAGCTAATTCCACCTTCTTCTTATTCCGCAAAGCCACCTCATTAGAGGCCCAACCTCTTACTATTCTTCTAAAGGTTCTAACCCTGAATTGCCACCTGTCCATCACATTGCTGTAATTACAGGGCTCATTCCAGGCTTTCACCACTAAATCTCTAAAGGTCTCTTTTTCTAACCACCACTTTTCAAACCTAAATCTCTTTTTCCCAAAGTAGGCATTATCACCAGAGTTAATCAGGATAAGGTTGTGATCACTGGGGGGTCTTTCTAAGGCTCTCACCCTGGCCAGGGGGAAAGCAGCCTCCCAGTCTGTAGAAATGAAGATCCTATCAATCTTAGCCATAATAATGTTATTTTGATTATTAGTCCAAGTGAAAAGTTTATTTGGGGATCTAGCTCAATCAAACCCCAGCTACTCACCCAATCATTAAAAGCATCTGCCCACCTATGGTTGATGATGCCATTGCTTTTATCAGAAGTGAATCTAACCAAGTTGAAGTCTCCCCCAATAATTGTGGGACCCCTCCAGCTTGCTAAGACTGTATGTAACTCATCTAAAAAGGCTTGCTTTCCATCTTCATAAGGAGAACCATAAACTACCACTAATTTCCAATTGAAGCCTGTTTTCTTATCTAAAACCATGATGCTAATAGAAAAATTCAGAATATTTCCTATTGAAGCGACATATAAATCAGAATTGAGGCCTACCAGGATGCCACCCGCAGTCCCTCTAGCAGGCTGATGGAACCAAGAAAAAGGAGTGTTCCCAGTAAGCGATCTAAGAAAACCAAGCGTAAAATTCTCTTTCTTAGTCTCTATAATACCAATAAAATCTAAATGGTTATCTCTAATTTTACTAACTAGAGCCGGAACTCTACCAATGACGCCCAGGCCTCTAATATTCCAAAACATACCTATCATTTTGCTGTTTTTCTATTTCTAGTACTTTTCCTATTTCCTCTAGCCATTTCTTCTACTTCACCTACAAGCATATCAGCCTTACTGTTGGTATCAGCGCCACTAGTGTCAGAGCCCTGTCCACTGGAACTACTTTCTACATTGCTGACCTTGTCCAAGGTCTTGCAACTCTCATGGTTGTATTTAGCTACGTAATCAACATTTCTTTGTTTCTCTACTTCTTCCAAATCCTTAAGTAAGTTATCATCTATAGGATTTCCATCCATAGTGACTATGCCAGTCACACAAGCCGTTTTAGATAGATCATCAGAAGTAATGTGTAAGGGAGTTTGTTTTGCCATACCTTTTAGGGAGTCTTCATTCCACTTCCTTTTGATATCTTGAGCTTTCTCCAGGATAGTCTTTTCCCCTCCTAAATTTCTCTTGCTTCTCCTTTCCACCACTACAGGCCCCCACTTTTTCTTCTTGCTAGCCTTCCCATCTTCTTCCGTTTCTGATTCTGATAAAGCAGCTGCTGGTTCATTCTTCTCAGATTGAGCATCATCAGTATTGTTGGAGTCCTCCAGAGAAGTTACCACAGATTCATTGTACACCCACTCTTCTGGGAGATAGAGCATTTCTTTGTCATTGTCAGCAATGCCTTGTGTCTCTGTTTCCTCCTCCCCATCACTCAATTCCATAACTCTTCCTGATTCCTGGTCTTCTCCTGGTGCATCACCAATAGGGTTCTCATCCTCATCACCAGAGTCATCTCCTTTGTCTTCATCCCCTCCCTGACCTTCCTCTGTCTGTTCCACATCTTCCACTGTGAATTGCAGCAGGAATAGTTGATCATCCATCTCTACCACTCTCTTGGTGGGGATCATCTTAGGATCCTTGCAATTTACCTTCACTCTGATCACACTGAAAAAACTAGAGAACAGTGTTTGCCAATCTACCTTACTCAGCTTCCCTAAGCTTGATGCTATTTCTTTAATTGTTGTCCAATCACACTACTTAGGGGGAACACCTCTTATCTGTACCCAGGCTTCAGTCAACTGACTTACAGGTTTGATGTCCCCATTCCACACTCTCAATGAGGCCATCACCTCATCATTTTTCAGATAGAAATAAGTGGCCTTTCCCAGCACCTTACTCTCCACCTTGATGTGTGGGGGAAACTTCACAAGGAACCTGTATTCATCCATTTTCAGCAACTTCCAGTTCTAGTCTCTGTCAATTTGGCTTCTCAGAGTCTGTGCTATCTCTTCCTCACTCAGCTCTCCTTCCTCCACTGTGAAAACCCCAAAATTCTCAAAGCCTGCCCAGTGTTTAAACCTCCCAGACCTTGGAGCCACATCAATGTGGTAGAACCCTAGTCCTTTGTTTGCACTACCATAGTACTGAGCTGCTAGTTGTGGTTTTTCCCATTCTGGACAATCTTCTGCCCCATGATCTTTGCTATAGTAGATGAAACAAACCTTGGGCTTGTTACAAGCACTACTGAAGTGGCCTGTCTCTCCACATTTGTAGCAAATTACTTGGGGAAATTTGTCACCTGTTGCAGCTTCTTCTGACATCTTCTCCTTAGGGCCGCTCCCCTCTGCTCTATCTCTGTCATTGGTTGCGCCGCTCTCTCTATCTTGAAACCTCCTCCCCCGAAACTCCCTGTTCTGGCCTCTGAGCTGCGGTTGCTGCTGCTGGAATCTCCCTCTCCCACCCTGGAAGTTCCCCCTCGGTTTCCCCCCTGGTGTTGCTGGTTGAAGTCCGACGGAGGTGGAGGATGTGCCGGCGGCGGGTGAGGAGGGTTGGGGAAGTAACCATAAGGCGGCGGCGAGTGGAAGAAAGGTGGTGGAGGTGGGTAGGGATTTGGGTACTGGAACCCTTCTCCCCATTCCCATCCGCTCTCCTGGCTTCTAGGTCTTGGTCCTCTTCCGCCTCTTCCTCGCATCGCCATGGATCTCACAGCTTGCGCGAAACTCTTCCTCTCCCCCTTCCCCCAGATTCGCTCGGCGAAGTTGAGCTTCACTGGGTCTTGGCTCCACACATCTCTATCCCCGGTTGGGAAGCAATCCTCAACCGAGAACTCTGATTTCTCCCACTTGTCCTTCCTGATCCAGACCAAATCGCCTATGGACTTGACCTCTCCTCTAACCTTAGGATGTGGCGGTGGGGACGAATCAGGCACGAACCAGAGATGGCCGAAGAATTCCACAATTGCCCCTCCGTCCTCTGTTGGATCTGGATCCTGGATCTTCGTCTCGGCACCCTGTGCCCGTTTCTCCCATGAATCTCTCTTCGACACCTGTCTCGCGGATGTGGCGCGCTTGATCGCGTTTGACCTTCTCCAGGGCTCGCCACGCGTCAGGGATCGCGGCGGAGTGCCACCCCCCCTTTGCGGGCTTGAGCTCTGTCAAACGTCTGACCACCCTCGTAGGAGGATCCCCTCCTGTGGCGGGCGTCACCGCGGCGTCAGCGATGGTGGAGGTGGTTGCGTCGCCTCTCTCATGGTTCGCTGGAGTTAGTTCGCATCAGTGAAAGTTTCTGCTCCTTTCCATCTACTCAAATTTCTTTAGATGACATGTCATTTTTGGTAAACCATGAGATTTGAAACTCTCCACTAGGAATATATAACCTAATAAACCACCGTATGAGGTGGGAACAACCACGTCGAAAACTTTCCCCCCATCAGTTTCCTCTGCCACGGCAGGGTAAACTCCCTAGACGCCCCTGACCTTGTGTCGAACCAAGGTAAAGTACATTTGAGGGCAACATGAAACAAGGACTCCGCCGGTTCGCCGCAGGCCACACAATGATCCTCCTTCTCAATGTGCCGTCTCTTCAGTTCAGCCTTAGCCAGCAAAGAATTGTTCAGCGCTCGCCACCAAAAAATCTGAACCTTGGGTGGGATATTTAGTCGCGAAATAGCAGCCCACCATTGTGAATTACCAGACGAGTCCGCAGCACTTTCAGCCATCGCCTCCTTCTGATCTTGTTCATCTTGAAGTAGTCGGTAACACGATCTAACCGAGTACCACCCATTGCGCTCAAATGCCCATGCCTCCATGTCCTCATGCATTCGTAAGCCGGGTCTTACTTTATTCATATACTCAAATTTCTTTAGATGACATGTCATATTTGGTAAACCGTGAGATTTGAAACTCTCCACTAGGAATATAACCTAATAAACCACCGTATGAGGTGGGAACAACCACGTCAAAAAATTTCCCCCCATCAGTTTCCTCTGCCACGGCAGGGCAAACTCCCTAGACGCCCCTGACCTTGTGTCGAACACGTTGTCCACGGTGGCAGAATACACCAATCCCTTGCCGGTGCCTCCGCATGCCGCCGGCGTGGATTTGCTGAAGGACCGGCTGAGGAAGAGCGCCTCGCCAGCTAGGCCGCCACGTGTGATCGGGACCCACCTGCCAGAGTCGAGGTCCGCGCGGAAGAGCTCGACGTCATGGGTGTAGGTGCCGGAGGACGGAGTCAATAGCACGTGATGCCTCGCCATGAGCAACCCGTTGCCGGCGGCGCCGCCGCCATTGCTCGACTCGATGAAGCGTGGGGTTGTTATGATGTGATCCTTGGCTTCGTCGTCGTCGGGTACCTCCTTGCCCTCCTCGACATACACTGCCATCTGGAACCTGGCCGTAAGCATTGAAGCTGTCCTCTATTCGCTTCGCTGGATCACCGTCGTCACCACCGGAGTCCTCTTCTTCCTCCTCATCATCATCTTCATTTGTATCTTCGTTACCCGACAACAAATTATCGTCCTCGCCATCATCGGTGTCGTTGTCCATCCAGCTCCACAGGTCCTCCTCGCCAACAGCTAGCGGGTGCCTAATGACCCACTTGATTTTGGTAACGACCGGCCTTCCGCCATTGCTGTCGTCATCGAAAAGGTGGAAGGCGATGAGGTCCTCGTCGAGGGTGATGCCGTAGAGCTTGTCGTCGTCACCAGCAAGGAACGCGACGTCGAAGACGGGCACGTAAGGCCGCACCACCGACGCGCCCTTCCCGGGGCGGAGGAGGATGACCGAGCACGCGCGGCAGTTGGTGACGACGGCGACGACGTCGTCGAGGCTAGCCGGCGAGCGCATCAGCACCTTCCGGACCTCGAACGCCTCGGGCACGTCGCCGGCGATGGCGTCCAGCTCCGGGAGCGGCACGGTGGCGCCGGAGAACGGGTTGTGCAGGAGGTACGTGTGCCGGTGGCTGACGTCGCCCCTGGGCACCAAGGAGTACTCCCCGTGCAGAAGATCTTGTCGAGGAGGCTGGTGCGCCGGTGGGCCCCGGCGATGCGGTCGAGCGCGAGCCATCTGGCGGCGGAGGCGGCGCCGAGGCAGGTAGTCGTCGCGGCCTCGGGCAGGCTGAGGCCGGGGAGCCGGGGGAAGAAGACGCCGCCGTCGTCTTCGTCGGCGCCGGCAGTGCAGAAGGAACCGTCGGGCAGCACGAGCCACGGGAGCTCGTGGTGGTGGTGGCGCGCTTGCTCCGGCGCCGCGGAGCGCCACGCGCGGCAGACGGCGCGGAGGTGGGCGCGGTCCGCTGGGAAGGGGAGGTGCGCGATCACGCGCCCGACGAGGCTCGGCGGGAGGTCACGCCAGGGTGGGGAGGACGACGCCGGCGAGGTCGCTGGTGCTGCGGGCATCGTCGTCGGATAACGAGGCCGGCGTGTTGAAGCTGAACGTACGGCGCGAGAGAGGAGACGACCACGACGGTCGCATATATATGCAGGGGGCGGAGTATATTTGCTTGGAGTCGGACTCCGACTCTGTTTCGCGGCGCGACACGGAAAGGCCCAAGCGGCGTAAAGCAATTTTTCCGACTGTGTTCTGAGTACTCACTATCTCAAAACCGTTGGTCATTCAATGGACGGCATCCGCTGCCCCAAATAAAGAAGCAATATCACTGTCGCCGTCCCTTCTCCATCCGAGAGCTATAAGACTATCTCTAGCAGTTGCCCGTCGCGCATCTGCAAAACGGATGGATTTGCAGCAGGAGAGAGGAGCATCCCGTGCTGCAAAAGAGGATGCACTCGAGCAATATGCCCCGTCCCCTTCGCGCAACAAGAAGGCAGTTGTGCTCCCGCCGCCGCTCGGATCAATGGGCGGAGAAGGAGGAGGTGGTCGAGGCCGCCGACCCCGCTCGCCCGCGCCACCCGACCTTGCTCGTCCGCGCCAGCCGCACCCGCCGCCGCACGCCCGGGTTGGGATGGGGAGGGGGACGGAGGAAGCGAGGAGCGAGGCGGCCATGCGGTCCCCGAGTTGCGCGGCGGAGGAAATCTCGGAGGAGGGCGAGGCTGGGGCCGGCAGATGTGAACCCCTGGACGCGATGGAGCGGCTGCGGCTGCCGGCGGCGCCGGCGACCTGGGTGCTCGTGGTGGAGTCCATTGCCTGCGAGTGGTGCCCAACTTGGATTGGCCGCGCGCAGGGAGGTCGCCCGCCGCCGCTGCCCGTGCTCCGCCTGCGCGGATCGAGGCTGCCCCGCCCCTGCTCCTCCCGGATCAAGGCAGGGGCCAGCGGGCGCGGCCTCCTCCCGGGCTGCCTCCTCCCCGCGCGGCGAGGTCGAGCCCGTTGACCCGCACGCGCACGCGTCGGATCCGCACGCGCCGGCGGAGTTGGAGGGCGGAGGCCCTGCTCAGGGGAGAAGGCGGCGCGGCCAGGGAAGGCCGGCCCTGCTCGCCGGGGAAGAAGGCGGCGCGCCCCAGCCTCCTCGTCGTCCCCGCGGGCGGAGGTGCTCGAGGCGGAGGAGAGCCGGCGGAATGGAGGGGGAGGAGGCGTGTGGGCGACATTTTTTTTAACAATAGTGGGCGACGGTTGGTGCTGGGGGAGATGCAGCACGATGCAGAAACCCCGGGGATGCGCTATGGGGAGGGGGCAACCGCAAATTGCAGCAGTCATTGCACAATCTGCTGGAGCGTGAACAGTGGTGATGGAATCTGCATTTTCGGGTTGCAGCAGCGGCTGCAGAAGCCGCTGGAGACAGTCTAACAGCCGTTTCTCTTCCATCCATTTGCTCCGTCTGCCGTCAGCATGGTTTTTTTTACCGACCGTTACCGCACCGGTAACCGCGGTAACCGTTTTTACCGCTCCGCTGCGGTAACGGTACCGGCCGGTAAATACCGCTAGGGTTTTTTAATTCAAATTTGAATTCAAAAAAATGAAAAAATCTATAAAATCCCCAAAAAATAGTTCATGATTTATAGAATCTGATGGTGTCAAAAGTTTTCAAATTTGAGTGCATTTAGTATTTATTTCGAGGTTTAGAAGTTATAGAAAAAAAGAAAAAGAAAAAAAGGGGCCGACCCGTTAAGGCCCATGAGGCCCAAACCGTCTCAAAGCACCCTACATCAGATTCTCTGCCCGGAGCCGGTCGCCCCCGACCCTCAGACCGCTCCCTCGCAAGTCAAGTCCGCCGCTCCTCGGGCCCGTCCGCGCCACCGGCGGCGGTTAGCCGCGCCCCGACCGCGGTATACCGTGCGGGAGTAGCGGTAAGCCGCGCCGCGGCCGGATCCACCCGCTCCCGCTCGGTTGCGGCGGCTTACCGCCCCGGGCGGGCGGTATACCGCGGTTGCAGCGGCGGTTGACCGCGGCGCAGGTGAGTGCTCACTTTTTTTTTGCATTAAGTGTAGGGGAGTAGGGATTTGTGTAGATAGCTTTAGGATTTAGGTAGAAATTAGCTGTAGGTATCATTTGCATTAGGATTTAGGTAGGATTTGTGTTAGGATTTAGGTTTATTTTGCTTATACACGGTTTTAATGCAATCCGTAGCGGTTTTAATTCATACCGGAGCGGTAAAAATATTTTATACCGTGGTATGCCGTTGCATACCGTTTGTATTGGTCATTTTGGTTTGGATTTTGAATTCGAGCGGTAAATAGCGGTATACCACTTATACCGCTGCGGTATACCGTTATCGCTGGGTAGCGGTAAAAATATACCGGTTGGTAAAAAAACCCTGGCCGTCAGTCTTCTTTTGCCGCTCGTCTATCCTGCCCATCCCCGATCTCCTCGCCCTCCCCAATCTACATTGCCTCCGCCGCCGCCATCCTCTTCTCCTTGCCCCGTTCCTCCCTCTTCCTCCCAATCTACGCCGCCGCCGTCGCTATCCCGCCGCTTTCCTCTTCTCCTTGCGCCGTTCCTCCCTCTCCTTTTCGCCTCTTCCTCCCTGATCTACGCCACCGTCAGTCCTTCCTCTCCTCTTCTCCCCGATGTACGGCACCTTAGCTCCTCTGTTTCCTTCAAAGTAACCCCTCGTTTATCTGCTCTTTCTCCTGCCGCACGTTGCCGCCGTCAACTCTCTTGGTCGCCCGCTGAGATCCAGCACGCCACCGTCCTCCAGGTCCTACAGGTTCCTCATTTGCTTTCTCTGGAGTTCGATCTGCACAAATCAATTGACGTGTTTCCATTTGCCGCGTAGGTTTTGCATTGGTGCCAGCAGGTGAACACGTGCGCGGTGCCCTTTGAACAAATCAAGCAACTTCATGTTTGGAATGCCAAGATTCCGAAACCATTACTTCGAATGTCAAAACTGCGAAGCCATTTGTTTGGAGTGTCAATAGAGCAAATTTCTCCTACAGTATACTCCATTGTTGTGATGGTTGTGGATTCTTTGGATTTTAAAAAACGAAATATTGTTGATTTCTTGGACGTGTTTCTCGGAAAAGAAAATGTTAGGATCATACTGTTCAAAAACGGAATCTTTGTTGCTGCTTCAGCTAGCAAGGCTGCTGGCCAATCGATCCGACAGTCACCTCCACTCTCCTGAACTCTTCTTTTCTAGAAAGTTTTACTTCCTACAAGTTTTCATTTTTAAAATAAATAACTTATACACGTAACTTCAAATTGGAAATTTTTATCAGATAATTCTTAAGTAAAACTTTGATACATGTAGAACTTATACACACAATTTGCATGCACATTTTTCTTGAAAAATAATTTATACGAATCATTTTTTGAAGCAATTTTTTAAACAACTTATGCATTCGAAAGGCGCCAAGCACAGCTCAACGGAGAACAGCCTAACTAGAAGAAGGCGCCGCACAGTTCCGGGTCCTCGCAGTCGCACGGGATCGTCAGCCTCGGGCATCGGCACCACGGCGGCGGCGTGCTGACCTGTGTGCAGCACTCCTCGTCCTTCTTTACTTCTTCGTCCTCTTTCTTGATCTCTTCCTCCGTGTCGTCCTTCTTCGTCTTCACCTCCTCTTCTGTCTTCCCCGTCTCGATCAACACGACCTTACATTTCTCTACCGCTTCTTCCTTCTCCTTTCTACGCCCGTCGTCTTTGCGCTTAACCACATTTAAGATCGTCGTCGTTGTCGACGGCGGCCTCGGCGACATCACCGCGGCCGCAGGGGCATGCCTGATGCACACGGACCCGGAGAAGGACACGGCCGCGGCGACGGAGAGCACGGAGGACACGCGGACACGTCCGCAGAACGCGCCGGCCTGGCCGCAGAGGCCGCCGCCGCACTGGCGCTGACCCCGTGTCCCGCCACCGCCTCCGCCTCCGCCTCCGCCTCCGCAGGAGGTGATGTCGTCGACGGCGAGCAGCAGCGCCGCCGACGAGGCTGTGAGCGCCTGCACCAGCTTGTCGATGAGCGACACGGTGCTTGCCCACTTCTCCTTCCCCACCACCTCCAGGTAGATCGCCACGCCCTGCAGCACTGCGGACAGCAGGTCGGCGACCGCCGAGTACCTGGGCACGGCCGGCGTGACGTCGCACCGCCGGCCCCGAGAAGGGAGATTCAGTAGCTAGCTAGCTAGCGTGCCTCGACGGCCGTGCACGACGCACGGGAGAGTGAGATCGAGACGCTTACTTGAAGGAGGCGTAGTCGCCGTAGGAGACGGTGCCGGCGGGGACGCCGTCGTCCCCGTACACGCACTGCGTCGAGGCGGCCGTCATGATCGCCGACGCCAGCGACAGACCCACCGTCGCGATGCGCAACACGAGGCTGATTGCCTCCGACGCGCCCATCTCACCGCCGCCTCCCATGACGAAAGGTTGATGGACGTGCACCAGCTTGCTTGCCTGCAGCGAGCTGTCCAGACTCCAGATTGTTGATCACACAGTTCTGTGAATATACACTAGTCTAGCATGAAAACCCAACCTCCATCCACAAGTTGCTCAACAATAGGCAGGATTATACTAGTACCTAACATCCATTATACACATATGTCAATGGTTCAATCATACACATATGTCAATGGTTCAATCGTACTAATTCTCTTTCATCTGTCTGGTGGTTAGGCCATATTCTAAAGAATATGGTAGTTGGAATTGTACTTTCCTAACAAAGATAACTATGGGGCATCAGCAGAGTCAAAAACCTATATAATTTCTTCAACACAAGATGAAACTAATAATTTATGGAATCATGGCTTATGGATCCAATTGTGTTTCTGGGCACTCAGGTTTCCGTACAGATCATCTTACATCATTTGCAAAAAAATTTGAAACTGAAGAACAGGGTACAGAGAGGGAGAACCAGAGTGAGGTGATCCAAACCAAAGATTGTTTGCAAAGATATATACAACAAAGCAACAACAGTAGGCTAAACCAAACTGATGGTTGCACGGAACTACAAAATTTGCTTGCATGCTTTGGTCTCGGATGAGGATGGTGGTAGCTGATACCGTGCCACTTGCTTCAGCTTTCTAGTGCAGTCTCCAGGAGATGCTCGATCCGGTATTTCATCACAGGCTGGCCAGATCTCGTCTTCTTGAACATCTTCTCCCTCAGTTCTCTCCGCTTCGCCTCAGACTTCTCCCGCTGCTCCCTCTTTGCCTGAATGGCCGCATCCCGCTCCTTCTGAGCCTTTTCAACCTCTGCGCGTTCCTTCTCATACTCTTCCTTCAAGCTTTGTGCGGAGCGCTTCTTCCCTTTGTGATGTGGCTTCGCCTCAAGTTGTGCATTATCACCACGATCCTGCAAATTAAAATCACATCAAAGTGAGTTGGGAGTTATGGGCATATTCCTGAAAATTCAGAACAACTGTGCTCATTTTAATAGTAAAAAGGCAATTGAACGTGAGAGTGCATCATAACTCCAGCCCCAAAGTGGTATCTGCTTGCCTAATTCCTATCCCTGAAAGCAGACAGTCTCATAGAGGGTTTAAATTACCTCATGAACCGCAAATTCTGGACGATTGTTTGACTGATTTTGTTGCTTCTTTGTCCTTTTGTACTTGCTAATTAGTTTAGCATTCTTGTAGAACTCTTTCTGCTTCTCTGCATATCAGAGCAATGATTTCAATAATGTGTCTGAAATTAGATTACAAAATACCAGCAGTCATTCAAAATAGTTTGAGAAACTTTTGAAAACACGTATATCAATTTATTACATGCCATGTCTACCCATAACCACCACTCTGTTAAGCATCAAAGCAGAAGTCAAGTGTGCTGCTACATGCTCAGCACTATTAGAATCCTCACAAGTGATGCACATGCACTATTTTTGCAACACCAAGGTACATGAGCACTGAATGGGAAGTCGATTCTTAATAGCAGAATTAGCATGCCAAGGTACCAAGGGACAATTGCGGGTCTGGGGAACAGATCGATGCAAAAAACTACAACCAGGCACATTGGCAAACTCAAACTTTTCATTTCTATTGTGAAAAATAAAACAGGGCCTGAGAACAAAGACTCCAGGTGCACTGTTATCGTCCCAGACATACAACATTTTTAAAGATACCTTCTCGGAGACCCTGATTCTTTTTGCAATTTAAAGACAATCAAGCTTGAATTTAGAATCAATTGGGATGGTTGAGTGAATGAAACTAGATCCCATATCATGATACTACTTCCAAAGGCAGGGATTGTGTAGATAGACGCCTAGACAACAAGAATCATTCACAGCTCCATCCAAACCTCAGTGCAGACAATGCAATTTCGTCGTGAGCTCCATCACGACACTTGGTGAGCGTGAGTGCTCGAAGCGAACGAAGCTAGATTTCTGCGTCACAAACGCAGGACTCCAGCTAAGACAATTTAATTCCTCCACAAACCCTACCGCAACGATCCTTCACAGCAAATCAGCCATGTGACGCCGTGGTGCCGACAACAAACAAGCCGCCTGCTAATCCCCCTCCGAGCCTCCAAGGTACGCCCCGAACGGGAAGGTTCAAATGACTTACTGATGAGTGCCGGGTTGTAGCCGGTGTTCCTGGACTTGGCGCTGGCGAAGGCCGCGAGGGAGAGCGCCCCGCCGCCGCCGACGCCCAGCCGCTGCTCGTTCCGCTTCCGGCTCCCGCCGCCCCACCTCCCTTTCCCCTTCCCCTTCCCGAACCCGCTGCCGCTTCCACCCTCTTCGTAGCCGTCGCCGCGCGGGCGTGGCGGCGGCCGCTTCATCCTTCGCGCAACGCAAGATTTGGAGAAACCCTAGGCGTTCTTCGATCCGGCGGCGCGACGGGAGGAGGAAGGAGGTGAGCTGCGACTGGGCGAGCTGTTTGCTTCGGCTTCCTCCACTTGTGGCTGGATATTGGGCCGGGCATTTTGGGCTGGATACTGTGTTCGTGGGCTCATTTGCCAAAATAGTCTGTTGTTTTTGGGCCGAGAAGTCAGGAACCAAAGCGTAACGGAAACAAAAGCCAAGGGGCTCATCGAAATTATATATATTTTAATCATTTTGCAAAAATATACGACGGTTTCAAAATTTTACAGTTTTGACAACCATTCGCCGTGGCCCACGGCGGTTTCAGGTCTAACCGCCGTGACTCACGGCGGTTCGGCAGTCACCCGTGGGCCCCAACGGGCGTGGAGGTCAGCCGCTGTGGGCCACGGCGGTTGACGACAAACCGCCGTGCGCTACGGCGGCAAGGCCAACCGCCGTAGCCCACGGCAGTAAGGCTCGTGCAGCCGCCGTGGCGTACGGGCGACAGGTTTGCTACCTCTATATAAGCCGAAAATTAGCCCGGAAATGTCATAAAAATTCAGAAAAAAAAGAAAGAGAGAGTTGGGAAGGAGAGGGGAGGAGAGTGAGGGGGCGGAGTAGCGAAGCTCTGCCGGTTCTTCGCTTCATTGTAAGTATTTCGTCGATTTAAACTCTTTTAGCAGCTACTTAGAAACCGTATTTAGTGATTCACTGCGTTTCTTTAGATCTGTAGTATTAAAAATATCCTATTTGTAGGGTTAGGGTTGAGGAGGAGAAGAGGGGAGGTGGAGGGTGCGGAGTAGTGAAGCTCTGCTACTTCTTCGCTTCATTGCAGGTATTTCACTGATTTCACTAATTCCAGTAATTTCTATTTCGGTGTACTGTAGATTTATGTAGATATGTAGTTGTAGTTTAGTTTATAGATCTATAGTTGTGGTTTATAGATTTGTAGTTGTAGTTTATATTACGTAACATATTTACTGTTAAGTGTGTAGATTGCGGCTGATTAGTTTGTTAATGTAGTTTAGATAAGTTTATTTGTTTCTTAGTCCCTGGATGTAGCATTTGATAGTAGTTACTGTTTTTTATTATGAATCAGACATGTCGGAGTCAGTCACAATCAAAATATATTATGAAATTGGAGAGATTATATATGGTTCATAAGGAGTTGACTTGTCAAATTATAGTTCAGTTGAGAAAAATGTTCCAAGAGCAGGAGAAAGAACTTGGGAGGCTATAACCAACTGGCTGGTCAAGGCATTTTCAGTAGATTTAGAACACCAATGCATGTCGGTGATGGCACTAATCAACAGAAGTACACCAGTGTATTGGGAGCTCGTGGCACTTGAATGGACTCCACGATGGAGGGGTTTTATCAGAAATGCATGCTGAGTTGGTTTGCCTGTGATTTTGTTTGTCCAAGTTTACCAGAAGGGTGGGTCTAGCAGTCAAGTGCATGAGGAAGCTGAGGATGTGGACGAGGGGGAGGTGGTGAAGAAGGGGAAGGTGCTGAAGAAGGGGAAGGTGCTGAAGATGCTGAAGAAGGTGAACAAGAAGAGGAGGAAGAAGGGGATTCTGAGGGTGAGCAGGCATCTAGAGGTTATGTTGTCACTAGTGTTATTGATGAGGGAGAAGTAAACCCAGAGGTGATAAGACAATATCAGAGAGAGTTGGAAGCTGATGAACGTGCATTAGAAGAGGACTTTTCAGATGATGATGATGATAATGATGAGTCTGAGGATCATGTGCCCTTGTATTGGCGGAACCACCTCCACCCCCACCGGGGTACTACATGCCGTCGCAACACTCCGACGGCTCTATGCTCTCTGGGCAGTTCTCGTACAACTAGATTCATTAGGAATGTTGTAATGAAATTTCTAAATTCCCTAAGGCATGTTATCTGTACGTAAGGTGCTTCGTTAGGGTACTAGCACCGTACATACCATTGCAAATGTGTGTTTTCTCTCGTTAATTAAAATAAAAACTAACAGCCGTGGCCCACGGCGGTTGGCCACATGCAACCGCCGTGGCCCACGACGATTACAAGGCGGCTTCATGCCGCTGTGGGGGCACTGCAACCGCCGTCTGCCACCGCTGTAGCCCACGGCGACTGCCGAACCGCCGTGGGCCACGGCGGTTGGACCTGAAACCGCCGTGGGCCACGGCGAATGGTTGTCAAAACTGTAAAATTTTGAAACCGTCGGATATTTTTGCAAAATGATTAAAATATATATATATATATAAAAATTCGGGCTCCTCTGCTAAAACCACCGCACCCTTCTTCTCCAGTTCTCTTCTCCCACCCCCACTGCCCCCCCCCCCCCCCCTCTTTCTCTCTCCAGATCTCACCCGCCACGGACCTCCTCGACGCGGGCAACCGCCACGCCGCCGACATGGACGGCGGCAGCGCGGCCTCCGCGCTCCCGCTCGCCGGCGCCGCCTACCAGCCATACGTCTCCGAGCTCCTCTCCTTCTCCATCGAGCGCCTCCACAAGGTATGCACGCCTACGCCCACACCCACGGCGCCTCCTACCCTCGCTGCGCGAGGCCCCTGATTGGCGGCGTCGGTGATCCCGTGACGCTTTCGGTGTGCGGTGGGCAGGAGCCGGAGCTGCTGCGGGTGGACGCGGAGCGGGTGCGGCGGCAGATGCAGGAGGTGGCGGTGGAGAACTACGCCGCCTTCATCGCGGCGTCCGAGGCGCTCTCCTTCGTCCGCGCGCAGCTCGAGGGATTCGACAGCCACCTCGAGGCCCTGGTAATGCTGTCCGGTCCCTCCCTGCTCCTACTACCCTTTGCTTAATTACTTCTACTGCGTGCCCCTTGGCGTCAGAAGTTGTTGCTCTATGATGATCAGTAAGTAGATCTTGCGCAGTCAAATGCGAAATTCAGTTAGATCAGTAAGTAGATCTTGCGCAGTCAAATGCGAAATTCAGTTGATTGGAGGAATGCTGGTGGAGTGATTAGACCTTGTTGCTTTATGGTGGTAGCAAGCTGATCACCTGATCTCGTTACTGCTGCACCCAACAGATGTAGTTGTCTCACAAGTGGAAATGCAGTTCTTTTGTGTTGCAGTCATTCTTGAGTTTTCACTTGGACCAATTAATGCAGATCAAAACACGAGTAGCAGTACCACTTTTGTATAGCTAAGCCATCATTTAATAGCCTAATTATCAATGGAAACATACAAAGTTTGTATCTTGATATATGTGCTTGCACTATAATTTGCATAGGGCTGGGTGAACTATTGCTAAAAGTCGGACACATCACTGGTGTATCAGTCTGGGAATTCTCTTTAAACAGTATGAAATAGATGATCTTGTGCAACCGGTGGTACTGGAAGAATTAAATACAGATTTATAGGTTTTGTCCATTACATGGATATTTGTAGATGTGTATTGTTTGTTAATATGCAGAGTCTGTTTATATGCTTAAACAAGGTTTCTCAATAACATTAGAAATTGTGCAAGTATTTTTTATTTTTCTTGATTCTCAATAACATTGCTAATTGATCCATCTTCTGTTTCTTTCTATGTGGTATGCTAACATCATATATTCTTGTTTGATTCATGCTACATTGAAATTATGATGTGAAAGTTTGACCATGTTGTTTATGCACTATTGTAGATAGAGGAGATACCAAATTTAACATCTGGCTGCACTGAGTTTGTCGAGTCAGCACAGCAGATTTTGGAAGAGAGGAAGCTTAATCAAACATTACTAGCCAATCATAGTACCTTGCTTGACTTGCTTGAAATCCCACAACTGATGGACACGTATGTAACCTCTTTTTTCTTACCATTTCCCTTGGTTTATTTCATGTTTCAGTTGTCGGTGTTGCTAATATATCATTTGATTTTTAGTAATGTGTAGTTTAAGCTGTTATTGTTGCTGAATCATGCATGACAGCAAGGTAATGCTTGTAGGTGTATACGGAATGGGAACTATGATGAGGCACTTGATCTAGAAGCTTTTGTAAGCAAAATTGCAAAGTTGCACCCTGAGTAAGTTTTGTAACATAATTGCTGTTGCAGCACGTGACATTTGCTGTTATATTAACCATTCACTGTTCCAATTGAAGTTTACCTGTTATCCAAGGATTAGCTGCTGAAGTCAAGAAGACTGTACAATCACTAATTTCACAGCTTCTCCAGAAACTTCGATCAAATATTCAGGTGAAGATGCTGGTGTAATAAAAGTTTATCAATGACTTGTCTCAAAAAAAAAAAATATATATCAATGACTATTTTGCATTGAGCATGACTCCTATGGGAAATTTGATCATCCTAGAGATTATGCATGTATCATATTTCTTTGTTATCTTCAACACTTTCTCTTCTCACCCCCAAATTATTTGATTTTTCCATTTTGAGCACATAGTAGGTGTCTAACATAGTCATTTTGTTTTCTACAGTTACCTGAGTGCCTCCGTATCGTAGCACATTTGCGTCGAATTGGAGTTTTCCGTGAATCAGAATTGCGCTTACAGGTATATCTGAAATTTTTTGTGCAATTTTCTTTGTGTGACTAGTCTTCAAGAGATATTTTGCTTTCTTGTTCATTCATAATGACAGAAGTTTGTGTGCGGGGGTCATCATGTGTCCAAGCGTATTTATGTTGTAGTAATGTTCTTGAGTTCTACAATTTAATAAGCATAAATTTGAGCATGTTCATCTTCATAATGACAGAAGTTTGTGTGCGGGGGTCAGCATCTTCTTTCTTTCATATATTGTGCAGTCAGTTTTCTGGAAATGATTTGAGCATGTTCATCTTCATCTTCTAACTCTGATATAATTTCTAGTTTTTGAGGTGCAGGGAAGCTTGGCTTTCTGGGATTCTTGAAGATCTGGACCAACGGAATGTTTATGATTACCTGAAAGGCATGGTAACTTGCCACAGGGTACATCTATTTGATGTTGTTAATCAATACCGGGCAATATTCAACAATGATAAATCTGGGAATGAGGAGAACTATGATGGTGGGTTGCTTTTCAGCTGGGCAATGCAACAAGTTAGTAATCACCTCACAACTCTTCAAGTTATGTTACCAAACATAACTGAAGGTGGGTCTCTGTCCAACATTCTTGATCAATGCATGGTAAGAACTGGCTTCTGATCCCTTTTCTCTGGATTATGGTTTGGTACAAGATTTAGCAGTGATACCCGAATCATTGATAAATTTGAAACATGCTCATTCATGTTGCAGTATTGTGCAATGGGTCTTGGCTTAGTCGGGTTGGATTTCCGTGGCCTACTTCCACCAATCTTTGAAAAGTAATGTTTTTAAATTGTAGAATTTTATGAGTGAAGATTGTAGAGGGGCTTTATTACTGATAGTATTATCTGTTTTTTGCAGTGCGGTTCTAAATTTATTTTCAAAGAATATGAGTACGGCAGTAGAAAATTTCCAGGTAAAGCAGTTTTCTGCAACCTCTATATATGTGAAGTTCAGTTATAAATACAATGAATTCATTTTGCTGTTTGAGCTTTTGAACTAACTTTGAAGTTCTTTGGATTCTGTGTCTTACTTCAATATTAGTATAATAAGATCTCACTGAAACTGTTCCTTGTACCATGCTAGGTTGTTTTGGATTCACACCGGTGGGTTCCGATGCCATCTGTTGGCTTTGTAGCAAATGGAGTTGTGGATGAGACTTCTGATGATGTGACTCCACCTTCTGTTTTAATGGAGCATCCACCTCTTGCAGTGTTTGTTAATGGTAATTTCTACTAAAGCACACTTATTTTTTTGCTTCTACATCACCATAGGTTGACTCTGATTGAGCATATCTTTGGTAACCTAAATGCCGAAACATTCATGTTCTTAATATTTTGTGTGCAGGTGTTTCAGCAGCAATGAATGAGCTGAGACCATGTGCGCCATTGAGCTTGAAACATGTTCTTGCTCAGGAGGTGGTGAAGGGATTGCAAGCAGTCTCCGACTCCCTAGTTAGATACAATGCCATGCGGATGCTGCGTGGGAATGAGTCTGCTCTTTTCCTTTCACTCTGCCAGGCATTTATTGAGGTGCGTTGAGTTTTCTAATGGGCCAATGATTTTGAATCTGGCAGTAGAACATATCATGCACAGACGAAGTGAAACTGAATGGCTCAAAAGTCTTGAACCCATCAAGTCTAAACTGTCACTGCAAATGAATTTAGACGTACAGATGGCTCACATCTTAATTTTTCATGTCAGGTTGTACACCCTTATTGTGCCGCATGTTTTGGCCGATGCTACTCGAATGGAGCAACACTGATCACGGAGTGCCAGGGCACATTCAACGCTGTCAGCCAGCTACTGACCGTACCCGCAAGATCAAACAGTTCCAGCATCGAAAGAAGGCAGTCAGGAGGCATAGACCGAAAGCAGTCCGGAGGCATCGACCGGAAGCAGTCTGGAGGCATCGAACGGATGCAGTCGGGAGGTATTGAACGAAAGCAGTCCATTGAGAGCGCTGGGTCAGCTGTTATCGATAATGGGCTCCCGGCTGATGGACCAGGGCCAGAGGTCAACAACGATGCTGCAACCCCAGCCTCAGCAGTACAGGATGGTGCGCAAACCAGTCCGCCATCAAGCAAGTAGCTTGGATATCTCTTCTTGTAATCTGCTTAGGTCCTTCATCAATGGGCCTGGTTTTCTTCAACCATAGAGGATACTGTGTTCCCAAGTGCACAGTTACATTCCTTGAGTTTGGATCAGTATTTTTGCTCTCGGTCCCTACAGTGTATACAAGCTTCTTTCTCATCACCAAATATTTTGTATCTTGTATTTGTACAACGCTTGAATGTTTAGTCGTTCATTGTTAGCTCATACCTAGATCTTGTAGAGTGTAACCTTAACAATAATCTGATAGTACGTACTGCGATGGCTGTATTGTTGACTGCACATTTTCTTCAAATTGAAGAGCTTTATATGTAATACATCCTCGGAGAAGCATCATGGGTGCATAGAGCCAACAATTTTTTTTATCCCCTATACATATCTGATGTCCAGCTGTAGATTGAACAGGAAAAAGAAAGGGTGAGAGAAGCTGCAGAAGGGTGCAAGCAAAGTGTGTCAAAAAATGAAATAAAATATGTGACACGGCCGGTGGCATACGCGTGCGGCCCATGCTATTGCGCATCTCATCGCCTTATCCTATCGGGAACCCGCAACGATACCTCTCATCAAAGACATGAAGGATTAGAGGGAAAGAAAGGAAGAAAGGAAATGCAACGACCTCTCATCAAAGACATGAAGGATTAGAGGGAAAGAAAGGAAGCACATGGTTGTAGTTGTAGATAGTTTTGGTGTTTCAATATTCACGATTTTTATTATGCATCTAAATATATGTTGATGTTTAGATATATAATAATAACTGTGAATCTATATTTGCTAAAATGACTTGTAATCTGGAAAGAAAAAGGTATGATCCACCAAAGCTTTTATTCTTCTTCTTTTGTGATCTCATAAATATGTTGCATTTGTAGAATGTAAGGTTCTAGGTTCGATTCCAACCATTGACATAGTTTTCAAATTTTTTAATTTATTAGATATGTCACGTAGTAGGATTTTTTGAACACTAAATCAAAATTTTTAATTTAAGGAGCATGAAATGATTTCAGATGAAAAAGTTATGAATACCAAAGTTTCATAACTCATCTAGATCTACGACCTTTATTTATGTAATTTTTTCATTTGATAAAATGGTCATATATGTTGGTCATTAATCCTAGATTCAGTCACATAGTTTAAGAAACTATGTTAGAGACTTTTCAAATTTTTACTACATGGTATTACCACTTTTGAAAATAACAAAATGACCTAAATAAAGATTCTAGATCTTGATGAGACATGAAACTTTGGTATTCATAATTTTCCATTTAACATCATTTAGTATAAAAGAATCTTGCTTTTAGTTGCCATTTTTTGAAACTAAAAAGTTAGATTATTCAAACAAACTCACACGAGAAGAACTTCCAAAATAAAGGCATTAATAAGTTTCATAATTTGATAGAGCATGAATTTACAAAAATTTAGAAAAAAGAATCTTCAAAATTGGAGTAGCCATGTAGGAGAAATACCAGATACAAGTTTAAATTCCAGATTAAAAGAATAAATATGAATGATTTGCGTGTTCATTAGTCTGGCCACATGGCACAATGTGATTGGCCTAATCGGGTGCATGCGGATCGCCCTAGGCATGATTCGTCCTTGGTTCGATTCCCCTCTTTTACATTATGTACAGAAAAAATAATGTATTCCACCACAACATAAAGTATAGCATAGTGGTATGGTGCTCAACTTTGAAACCCAAGGACGTGGGTTCTAATCCCAAGTCTCTCCTACTGTTGCAGTAGACCCTAAATGGATGCAATAGGCGCAATTGCACTACGAGGAGTTCCAAATTTGAAAATAAGTTATTATTTCCATAGTTTAAATTAATTTACATATGTTTATAAAATCTAATTCCCACTTGAACTATTCATGTGTTCTCTGTCCCAATCCTCATGGTTATAAATCGAGCTTATATATAATACTTCGCTTGTCATTTTCACAAAGGTGTTGCAGCTCAATGGTATATGTTGCATTTGTTGAATGTAAGGTTGTCGGTTCAATTCCAGCTATTGACATAGTTTTCAATTTTTTTTAATTTATTAGATATGTCACGTAATATGATTTTTTGAACACTAAATCAATTTTTTAATTTAAGGAACACTAAATGATTTCAGATAAAAAAAAGTTATGAATATCAAAGTTTCATAACTCATCAAGATCTACGACCTTTATTTAAGTCATTTTTCATTTGATAAAATGGTCATATACATTGGTCATTAATCCTAGATTCAGTCACATAGTTTAAGAAACTATGTTAGAGACTTGTCAAACTTGTACTACATGTTATTACCACTTTTGAAAATGACAAAATAACCTAAATAAAGATTGCAGATCTTAATGAGACATGAAACTTCGGTATTCATCACTTTCCATTTAACATCATTTAGTATAAAAGAATCTTGCTTTTAGTTGTCATTTTTTGAAACTCAAAAATTAGATTGTTCAAACAGACTCATACGAGCAGAACTTTCAAAATAGTGGCATTAATAAGTTTCATAATTTGATAGAGCATGAACTTACAAAAATTTAGAAAAAAAATTCTTAGTAGCCATGTAGGAGAAATACTAGATACAAGTTTAAATTCTAGATTAAAAGAATAAATACAAACGATTTGCATGCTCGTTAGTTTGGCCACGTGGCACAATGTGATTGGCCTAATCGGGTGCACGCGGATCCCCTAGGCATGATTTGTCCTTGGTTTGATTCCCCTCTTTGACATTATGTATAGAAAAAAATAATATATTCCACCACAACATAAAGTGCAGCACAGTGGTATGGTGCTCAACTCTGAAATAGAAGGGCCTGAGTTCTAATCCCATGTCTTTGTTGGTGTTGGTTTTTTGACGCTTTCAAGTGTTGTGCAAATTTTACACAGTTTTTTTTGTTGCAATGCCCAAAATATGTTGCAGTAGACAGTAGGCGCAGTTGCACTATGTAGGAGTTCCAAATTTGAAAATAATTTTCTATATTCCATAGTTTAAATGAATTTACCTATGTTTATAAAATTTAATTCCCACTTGAACTATTCATGTGTTCTCCGTCCCAACCCAGATGGTTATAATTTTTTTTTGAGCGAACACCGTGGGGCAAAGCCCCCCGGCAACAGGAAATATATTAAGTAAAACCAGGGAGAAAGAGTTCTTACACAGAGCCCAGCCAGGAGCTGGAAGGACATGAAGACAGAAGGGGGAAAGGAAAAAGCAAAAAACTGTACATGAGGGCAGTGGCAGTCACAACAACAACTACTACAATTCTACAAAGAGTCAATCCATTGCTTGATAGGCTGATGAAGCTCTTGCTTGATCTTGATGAGATGCTCAGCAACCATCATCTTAAAAGAGGACTTCCAGGCAGCAGGGCTCGGGGGGGGGGGTATTGTTGAAGATAAGATTGTTTCTTTCCTTCCATATGCACCAAGCACCTATCATAAAGATTTCCATGAAGAAAGGATAGACAAAGCCCTGTTTAGCAATATAAATTCGGTGATGAATATTGGGGCTGTCATCCCAGAGAATACCAAGAGAAAACCACCGACTGACAGCAGCAGGGCAATCGAAGAAAAGATACTCTCTAGTTTCCTCCACACCCAGTGGGCAAAGAGGGCAGTTATAGCCTTCCTCCAGAACCTTGTTTCTCCTTCGTAGAACATTCCTTGTGTTGAGACTATCATTGAGCAAGAGCCAGGTGAAGAACTTAATTTTAGGAATGCACTTGGACTGCCAGATCCATGTGATAGAACGCTCAAGGTGGAGGTCCTTGAACTGGTACTGGTAGAATTTGCTTGATGAGTAAACCTGAGCACCCCAAATGAAAGACCAATGATCATTGCTCAAGTGGTCAGGAGGATCAAGATGTGCAAGAAAATCTTGCAACAATATCAGCTCATTGTATGCAACTCTAGTCATGGGGATTCTGAATTGGTCCACTAGAATATCAGCATTCCTCAACTGCCAAAAGGAAATGTTATGATCTTTAGCAAAAGCAGCAAGGTTTGGGTAGACAGTAGCTTGCATTGATCCAGCAATGAGGTCTTCCCAAAAACCAATTGTGTCCCCTTTAGTGGCATCACAAACAGCTACACTTCTAAAAGATAAGTTTAGCCTGAGAATGTCCTTCCACCAGAAAGAGCCCTTCTCTCTAGCAAGGTGGGGGACAGTGTTTGTGTAATACTTCTGCCAGATTAGGTTCACCCATTGAACATTCTCCTTCTTATAGAATTTGTCCAGATGCTTGAGAAGGAGAGCATCATTCTGCAGGCTAAGATTGATCACCCCCAGACCCCCCTTGTCTTCGGGTCTTCGAACAATATCCCAAGCAGCTAAGTTGTAACCTTTATGACTGAACTCTTTTCCTCTCCACAAGCAATTTTTTCTGTGCTTGTCAATGACCTCGATCACCGTAGCAGGGAGTTTCAATGTACACATATAGTATTTGGGCAGGGAGGAGAGTACAGAGTTAATTAGTTGCAGCCTACCAGAGTAGGAAAGGAACTGAGAAGATGCAGAAAGCCTTCTCTCAATCCTGCAAATCAGGGGGCATAGTCTTTGACCAGGGGCTTGGTGAGACCCATTGGGAGGCCGAGGTATGTGAAAGGATATGAGCCAACAGAGCACCCAAGAACATTGGCCAGGGAGCAAGCCTGATCATTGCTAATATTAATAGGAAGCAAACATGATTTATGATAGTTGACTTTCAGACCACTAGAGAGAGAAATCTTGTGCAAAATTTCTTTGAGGTGGGTAAGCTGAGCATCACAGGCTTGCAGGATGGTGATGGTGTCATCAACATATTGGATCACAGGGAAAGGAGTGCTACTATCCTAGGGGAAAGGGGGCAGCAGGTTCCCAATTTTGTATTCATGATTGATGACACATTGCAAGAGGTTAGCTGCAATAGCAAACAGAAGAGGGGAGAGGGGGTCACCCTGTCTGACACCCCTCTTACATCTAAATTCTTTGCCAGCAGTGCCATTCAAGAGAACTGAGGAAGTTGCTGTGCTGAAAAGATCAGAAACCCAATTAATCCATTTCTCAGGGAAACCTTTGGCACCAAGCATGTCAAGAACCAGTTGGTGCTCAATCAGGTCAAATGCCTTTTCAAAATCAAGCTTAATGATAATAATTTCCCTCCTGGAGTGGTGACATTGGTGGAGGTATTCAAATGCCCACCCCAAACAATCTTGGATTGTTTTCCCTTTTATAAAACCATATTGGTTATCATGAATCACCTCTAAAGCAACAGATTGCAATCGATTTGCAAGGAGCTTGGAAACCAATTTGGGACATGAATTGACTAGTGAGATGGGCCTAAAGTCATTCACATTTTCAGGGTTATCCTTCTTGGGAACCAGAGTGATATATGAATGATTGACACTTCTAAGATTAGCCTTGTGGTGAAAGAAATCCTAACAAAATCTGTAGGTATCATCCCTAATTATGTGCCAAGCCTTCTTGAAGAAAAGGTTGTTAAAACCATCAGGCCCTGGGGCCTTATCATTGGGAAGTTCCAGAATGATACCATTAATTTCCTCTTTGGTGAAGGGCTGGCAGAGGTGGTCAAGGTTGCTATGAGTAGGAATGATAGAATGCAGGTCAAACTACATGGAGATCTCAACCGAGGTACCCAATCTCCTTTTGAATTCATTGTAGAACAGAGCACTTTTTTCAGTGTGGTCAGTAACCATTCTACCAGAATCATCATGGATCTGACAGATAACATTCTTCCTGTACCTTTCAGTGGCCATAGCATGGAAGAACTTGGAATTCTCATCACCAAACTGCATAATGCGTTGAGTATATCTCTGTTTCCAGTAGTCTCTTTGCATGGTAAGGAGCTTCTGAATATGACTCTTAATGATAAACCTGAACCTAGACTCATGATCAGTCAGGCTCCTTAGCTCCTCCAGTCTATCAAAGAAAGCAACAGTCATGTTACTGTTAGCAATGAGCTTGTTGAGATTGGAGAGATTTTTGGCCCAAATTTTAAGAATTTTCCTGAGGAGCTTGAATTTTGCAGTCATGATGTGTGCAATATTGGTCACATGAACAGGGGCGAGCCAAGCACTGGAGATCTATTCCATACGCTAGGATGATTAAACCAAAAATTTTCAAATCTGAAGATGTTAGCTCTAGGGATATTAGTGCCAATCTCAATTTTACAGGGGATATGGTCAGAAGTTGTTCTGGCCAAGGGGAGCACCATGGTGGATGGGAATTTGGAGGTTGTTGGGCATACACCCCGGGTACCACAAGGAAGGAAGAAGACGGACTCCTACTAGAATTCCCCTGTAATCCTACTAGGACTCCTACCTTGTAACCGACTAGGAACCCGCCCCCTGGACTATATAAAGGAGGGCCGGGTACCTAGGAACACATCCACAATCCCTCCGGGGAACAACATCTAGGCGCAGGGCGCAATACTACTCCAAACAGGACGTAGGGTACGCTACTCTGGCTACCCGAACCTGTATAAATCTCGTGTCTTGTGTCCTCGCGCATACCTTCGAGTTCCAGGTCTGGCGATCCCCCACTATCTACTCTCCGACGGGTACCCCCTATGGAGGTTGCCGGATATAAAACCGTGGGGTGATCGTCACGATCATTAGGCGAATTTGAAGGACCTATTTTCAAATCTACTCGGCGTATGTTACGTCGGTTGGCAACATTCGGTGGCTACAGCGAAATCACCACCACCATCGAAGACTGCCAAAAATTCGTTGTTGCTCCGCTTCGGTGTAAAGCATCAGCGCGCGCAATTACTGCCAAACTGCTCGTTGCTCCCTCCAGAAGTCGTCGACTACGGTATTGATGGGACTCGTCGAATCCGAGCAAAAAACAACTCCACGCGTTGCTGCAGTGAAGGCAAGACAACAAGGCAAATCCAGTCCGTGCCGCAGTCCAATTTTTTCGCGGCTCCGGACAAACAACGCCGAGTTCGAATCAAATTTTCCAAGAGACCAAGACCGAGGAGGAATTTTTTTTTCTTGTCTCGGGGTCAAGTGCTCTGAAGTCCGGATGCGCATCTTCTCCCATGAGTCGTAAAAAGCTGAAGCAAACAGGGGTGCCAGGCACTAATCAAGACAGAGCTGTAGCGCCTCTGCTTCCATTGGAAATTCAATTTCCTAGAAATTGCTACACGCACATGGAGAGGCGCACCAGGAGATTTCAAGACCTTTGCTTGCCGCACACGAGAAGACGTACGCGAGTACACCAACTCATCGTTGACTACTTCATCTACTTATCTCGGCTAGTTTCGACTAGTAAACTAGTCGAGAATGGCTGCTACGCCCTTAACAACTAGTCGGATCCGCCTCCGACTAGTCGACTTCAGCAACAACCGTCGCGGCTCCATCGCCGATCGCCACGGCTTCATCGACTCTCGTCCGCGAATCAAGCTAAGTCACTTATTTCAATAATTTCTTCTTTGGCTTGTTGTTCGACAGGAACCAACGCCGAAGACTACTTCGTGTACGCCTCTCGACGGCTACTTGCCGGCAGAGCTACACAGCGCACAACACGCGCTCTCTTCTCTCCACCACGCGGAACAGTCTCAATGACTACTTTACGAGCAATCACGCTCTCTCTTGTCGCCATGCCGACTACCTTCGTCTACCTCTTAATGGTCTCGCTCTAGTAGCACACGCCTCGATCCGCGCAAAGTCTTGGCTCTCCTGTCATGCCTCCACACCCCCAGCGGCTATGGCTAAACAGGATTCCTTAGAGACCGGGTGCTTAAACCAGCTCTCCTGTCATGCCTCCACGCCCCCAGCGGCTATGGCTAAACAGTGACCAAAGAGACTGGGCGCTTAATCGCATCAGGCTAACTACTCGACGCCTTACGACCGAAACAAGAGAATGACGCATGACATTTACATTTACATACACATTTGTATCTTGTATCTGTCATTAGTAGAATCAATTTCTACAAATATGCTACATAATGTACGCATCTTTACTTTCAGGTCAAGCTTCGGCGACGACTTCCCAGGACGCTCCGCATACCTCCACCGGCGCGGCTAGTTCCCAAACTCGGGGGCTACGCACCAAATCACTACTCGACAACAACTCGAGTAGTCTCCGCTAGCTCTCTAGCTCGGGGGCTCAGCACCAACAACTACTCGACGTGGCTCTTATGGCTCACCTGACGACGAGCTCGGGGGCTGAACGCTACAAGAGTACTCGGATGATGACTTCCACAAACATCGAAGACCATTGGATTGATTCTTCAATCGTTCCAAGGCTCGGGGGCTACTAGGCTACACCCATCAGTTGATTTTTTCAAGACGGAAGCAGAATCAAGATTGACCCTCAGCCAGAGTCCACAACTCAACCTAAGGCTCGGGGGCTACTCCATATGGAGTGTGATTTTGCAATCGCACTTCCATATAATCTCGACTTCAAGACAGATGAGCTGTACCACCTTCCAGCCTCGTGGCAGTTCAAGTACTGTTGAAGACTTCTCCATGCAGTACTCGAGGACGCTCAAGAACTACTCGAAGAAGCTTCAAGACTACTCGAACTACTACTCTCGACTACAAAGTGCTCGGGGGCTTGTCGGGCATACACCCCGGGTACCGCAAGGAAGGAAGAAGACAGACTCCTACTAGAATTCCCCTGTAATCCTACTAGGACTCCTACCTTGTAACCGACTAGGAACCCGCCCCCTGGACTATATAAAGGAGGGCCGGGTACCTAGGAACACATCCACAATCCCTCCGGGGAACAACATCTAGGCGCAGGGTGCAATACTACTCCAAACAGGACGTAGGGTACGCTACTCTGGCTACCCGAACCTGTATAAATCTCGTGTCTTGTGTCCTCGCGCATACCTTCGAGTTGCAGGTCTGGCGATCCCCCACTATCTACTCTCCGATGGGTACCCCCTATGGAGGTTGCCGGATATAAAACTCCGACAGAGGTCCATGCAACAGAGGTAAAAAAACCAATCAATTTGCTCTAGGAGAGGGATTTCCTGCATATTACTCCAAGTATAACTCCTTCCCTTGATGGGCAATTCAATTAAACCAAGATGACTGATGATATTGTTAAAAACAAGAGAATCATTGAAGTTACCCCCACTTCTGTTTCTGTTATTAGTATATCTATAGAAGTTGAAATCTCCAATTAACATCCAAAATTCATCATCATCAATTTGCAGGCCATGAAGCCAATTCACAAAGATATGTCTAGCAGGTTGCCTACATGGGCCATAAACAACAACAAGTGTCCACTCAACATGATTGTAGGTGGAAGTGACAGCAAGCTTAAGAGCAAAGTTCTGCTTTTCCAAAGTGGTGATGGAGAAATGGTTAGAGGCCCAGCAAACTAAGATACCACCAGAAGCACCACTTGAAGCACAAAACTCAAATTGATCAAATCTTTTAGGAGCAAATTTTCTGATAAAAGCTAAATCAAAATGTTCTCGTTTAGTTTCTTGAAGACAGAAAATGTTTGCATTACTTTCTTCAATTTTGTTTCTAATTAGCTCCCATTTGTCTCTATCATTCACCCCACGAACATTCCAGCATAAAACATTCCAAGCTCGGCAATTCATGGGAAAAGTAACAAAGGAGGCAGAAAGTAACCAATGGGGCACAACCACCATTGAAACATAGAGACAATATTCATAGAGTTATGCAACAGAAACATGAGACATAACAGGTCAATAGGCAAAATCAGGAAGCAGGACAACAGCCAGTCCCAACCAAGATCCCAAACAAAATCCCTAGACTTCATCATTGATCAATATTCATCTTGGTTCTGGAGAGTGGTAAGGCTCAACTCCTCAGGAGGAGCACCAAAGAAATCATGCCCAAGATCAACCAACACCTGTGCTGGAATGGCATCCACATCAGTGTTCTCCATGTCTTCCTCAAGGCTGCTGCCAATGATTGTAGTCTTGAGATCAGTCATAGAATAGAAGGAGACAGACTTTCTTGCAGCTCCTTTCTTCCTCCTAGGCTCATTGACAAGCTGAATATGTTCAACAGTTCCTTCTCCTCTAAGCCTAGAACTTCTTCTAACATCATCATCAACAACAGGAGTCTTCATCTTAGACTTTCTCTTCTTGCTTCTTGGGGTAGGTGCAGTGTCAGTGGATGGGACATAGTCCTGAGTGGCATTATTTTCCAGGGTGTTGTTCATGCTCTCATCCATATGATCTGGAGAGCCAATCTCTGAGTTAGGAAGTAGCAGCAGAGGCTGGGGAAATGCCTGGGCTGCATAGTGAGCCTACTCAAGCTGTATAGGCAAGTTCTCAGAGATGTTGCAGGGTTGGATTCTTGGCAATCTGCTTCCAGAGGAAGAGGAGGCTTCAGCATTGTGCCCCCAATTGAGGTTGTCCATGTTGAGCAGCCAAGGGTTCCTCACAAGCCACTGGGGGGAGGAGGCCCAATGCTGTACAGGAACAGGTTCCTTCATGGGCAACATGGACAAAAGCTGCTTTGCTTTGAGGGCAAGTTCAGAGAGCAGCATTTCCACAGAAGGGCTTGGACCAAAACCTTGATGGAGTCCCAGTCTGTTAGCAAGATCCCTGATCAGATAATCACTATCAAAACTGATGGTGTTCTGCCGACTCAGGACAACATCTCTGGAAGCATTAGGAGTGGTAGGGAGGGGCAGCTCCAAAGTGACAGGATCCCCTTGAGCTCTGAAGAACGACAAAGAACTGCTACTGACAGAATGACTGTCTTGAGGGACATCAGGGTGTAACATTAGCCCATTAGCCATAGCATCTGCAACCACATCATCAGCAAGATTATTAACTAATCCAAGTTCATTATCAGCCATTAGCTCTCCTTCCTGCTGGGGCCACTGCTCCCAGCCATTGTCATTTGCATTTCCATATCCATTCTGTTGAGGAATATCCCAACCTTCATTGACATTCTGTTGCTGCACTTCCTGCATATCCCCCACATCCTCGAAGTGTCCAGGAAGGGGGTCATCTATGCCATGATTGTGAACTTCAGGGTGGGGATTCCCATTAGGAGGGATGGGGTCTTCATCTCCTGGAAGAGCATCATTTTGATGACTGTCAAGCACAAACAACGGGACAGTCCAAGAATGACCGCCATCAGCCACAGTACCACTTTCGCAGATAGCAACACTTCTGGGGATTCTGCTGACTAGAGTAACATTGCAGCGCAGTAGGAGTCTAGACCTGCATCTGGTATTGTCAGTCCAAGTGATGACAGAACCGAAGAGGCCCACAGCTTGATTGATGATCTCTCTGGTTTGAAAATCAAGAGGAAATGCCAGAAAAAGCACCCAGTAGGTTCTTGTGAACGGGCAGTTTCTGAGGTTTATGCCACGATCATGCTCGATAACTGAGAATTCCCGAACAGCATCCAACTGGAAAGGGCTCTGATTAACCATGACTTGCCTAGCGATTGGGGACGGGAACTGAACCAAACATAAACCAAGTGGCGACAGGCAGCAAGAGCGAACTCTAATCCAGTGCTCCTCAATGAAAGCAAGAACTTCATCGATAGTATCATGCACCTGATCCTGTGGCGGGTGGGGAGCAATCGTGATGATAGCATACTCATCGTGACAGCGAGGGGGGTTGGCCGCAACAATGATCCTTCCACGAGCCGGACGGGCCCAATCCTCCATGTTCATGCCCTCCGGGATGAAGGGCGCCGGGTTAACCTCGAAGTTCGCCATCTCCGCACCCGAGGCCTCCTGCTCGGGTGGGTTTGGCGGGGAAGCAAGGGGGTGTTGCTGTGGGAGCTCTGGCGGTGTAGAATGGCGGTGGCAATGGGGGTTTTCTCCAGAATCACTATGTATTGGGGGAGGAATACTGTTGGCCTCCCCAGCATAGGTAGCCGAAGAGGGTGACTCTTGATCTTCTGGGCTGGCTCCTCTGAAACCCTCCATTGCTTGGGCCTCCACATAACCTTGGGTCGAGATTTCGTTGCACAAAACTTGAAAATATGGCCAGTATTAAAGCAGGCGGCGCATCTAATTTTTGACTGACAGGAAAACTTACTGTGATTAAAGGCAAAGCATCGGGAACAACCACCACAATGAAGACCGTTAGCCAGAATAAATGACTTAAAAGACTGTTTAATAGGCTTGAGCATTGTCGCTTGGGGGGATGAGCCTCCCTGATTGGCCTGAGAGACTGGGGAATTATTCAAGCCTTCTGAATTCGAATTTTGAAAAACTTGATGTGAGCTCGAAACACCATCAGAACCAGATTGAAATGATTTCTTTAGAATACCAGAAGGTGAGGAGCCCAAATTTGGAATTTCAATATTCAGAGAACCAATCTTGACAGTATGAAGAATCCCAGTTGGATAGAACTTGCGTTCTGGTGGCTTTTGAACTATTCTTTCACCAAAACGAACTTTTTTAGATTTCTTCTGGGATTGAGCAATCTCTCTTTTCTGTCTTTTAGACATGACAAGATTCCAACGCTTAGCTTCTTTGGCCTCCCCGAGCCGTTTTTCACGCTCCCAATGCGGGGCACCTTTGCTCCAGAGATGAAAATAAACATCAAAAGATCGCCCAATGAATCTTTTGAGCTCGTATATAGCAAAACACACTGCTTTGCAGGAGACTTTGAACCGGAAATGGTTGTGACTTTGATATTCAACCTGAAACCCCTCAACAGATCCCCCAAGGCAAGAATGCAAGGCTAGAGCCACATAATCTTCATTAAGCTGAAAGAGATACCGCCTGAAAGTAGCCAACAGCAAGAAACCCTGATCTTGATGATTGGGAGAATGGATTCTTCTGCCCAAAGACTCAAAGATTCTCCTTTCAAAATGACGACCAACATCAAAATCCAGCAGGTCACTTGCTAAAGCCATGAGAGATGAAGGAGAAAGCTGAGGAGAACAAGAACAAACAACACCAAACAGGCCCGAGCTCCAAGAGAACAATGAAAACCAAGAGAATGAAAACACCGAGAGAAGCCGGAGAGAAAGGAGCCTCGAGAACTTAGCTTAGAGGTCGCCATGGATAACCAGCGCTCGAGGAATCACCAAGAGGGGCGGAGAGGCAGAGGAGAGCCGGCCAGAGTCGAAGGAGAGAGCCATCATTCTTGAGTGGCTAGGGTTCCCATGGGAACTTTGTGATTGCACGTATGCATGTACCTGCATCGATAGGGTATCGTCCCAGATGGTTATAAATTGAGCTTATATAAAATACTTCCCTTGTCATTTTCACAAAGGTGTTGTAGCTCAATGGTTCTAGGTTTGATTGTAGCCATTGACATATTTTTCAAAATTTTTAATTTATTAAATATGTCATGTAATAGGATTTTTGAACACTAATCAAAATTTTTTAATTTAAAGAGCATGAAATGATTTCAGATGAAAAAGTTATGAATACCAAAGTTTCATAACTCATCAAAATCTATAACCTTTTTTTATGTCATTTTTCAATTTGATAAAACGGTCCTATACATTGGTCATTAATCCTAGATTCAGTCACATAGTTTAAGAAACTATGTTAGAGACTTTTCAAATTTGTACTACATGTTATTACCACTTTTGAAAATAACAAAATGACCTAAATAAAGATTCTAGATCTTGATGAGACATGAAACTTTGGTATTCATAATTTTCCATTTAACATCATTTAGTATAAAAGAATGTTGCTTTTAGTTGTCATTTTTTGAAACTCAAAAATTAGATTGTTCAAATAGACTCACACGACAAGAACTTTCAAAATAATGGCATTAATAAGTTTCATAATTTGATAGAGCATGAATTTATAAAAAATTAGAAAAAAGAATCTCCAAAATTGGAGTAGCCATGTAGGAGAAATACCAGATACAAGTTTAAATTCAAGATTAAAAGAATAAATACAAATGATTTGCATGTTCGTTAGTCTAGCCACGTGGCACAATGTGATTGGCCTAATCGGGTGCACGTGAATTGCCCTAGGCATGATTCGTCCTTGGTTCGATTCCCCTCTTTGACATTATGTATAGAAAAAATAATGTATTCCACCACAACATGAAGCGCAACATAGTGGTATGGTGCTTAACTATGAAACATAACGACGAGATCAACTACGATCTGTATGGTGCAAGAATATCGAGATGAAGTCGTGTACATGGTGGAGATGATGTAGAGCAGTGTCTCTCATCGGGGCTTATTGGTTAGCCATAAAACGAAAAGCCGGTGCGACGGTGGCGGCCAAGCCAAGGAACGAGGAAAGATCGAGTATACCTTCGAGCGCCGGAGGTGAAGGCTTGACATTCTCGAAGCTTGGTGTGGTGGGGTCGTCCCTTGTACGCGGTGTTTGTTGGTGCTACCATAAAATCAACGGAGGACAGTTTCTCAAATTGGTCCTCAAAACCGAGCCCGAAGGGGCGTATCGGAGGTCGGTGTATTAGTATCCGTATTCATCTCCCCGACTGCTCAACTCCTCCTACGACCTCGGCGGCTCAGGATCGTCAACGGTGCACACGACATCTGCACGAGCACGACGACATCCCTACCTACAAGAGTAAAGACAAACAACGGATCAGGTGGAGAGTAGGAGAGATGAGGATGTCAAGCGGAGCGCCGGAAGCCTGAGGCGAGGAGCTCTTACCAGTCGGAGCACGCGAGCGGGAGTTGGCGAGCCGGCGGAGAGTCGAGCAGATCTAGAGGAGTCGGGGAGGCGAAGGTGAGTCGAGGGCCGCGGAGGCGGGGGGCCGAGGAGGCGAAGGCGAGTTGAGGGCCTCGACCTTGAGTCGAGGGGTTGCGGCGGCGGCGGTGAGATGGGGGCGGGCAGGAGAGGGCTTTGGGTTGGGGAGGCTGGGGGTGGCTTATATAGTCGGCGAGATAGAATAGCCATTAGGGATAGGGTTATGTTACATGGGCCGATGATGGGCCGACTTTTATACAGGCCGTGCTCCGGGCTGCCCAACAGGCTGAGGTAGCGGCCCAAGTCTGGCTGAAATGATCTTGATGTCGTATAAAGGTGGTGAATAGACGAATCTGCACTTATTAAAACTTCAAGCCATTGTTGTGAGACATGGGTACCCTTGGGTCCCCACCGACCAGGCTCACGGCCGTCCCCGACAGGTGGGTCCGGCCTACCAGAAGACCCGCCGACCTAGTTGGTGGCCCACACGACCTCCTGAAGACCTTCCAGAAGATTCCCCAGTTGACCTTATCCAGAACGACTTCAAGACTTGGCGTGCAAGGCAAGACAACAGTGGATTTCGACAAGCAGATCGATGTATATGGCAATGGTTGTAATCAACTAGACTTAGGTCTCCTGGCCGTAACCGACCAGGAGTCTGGGTGCTGACCTTGTCCGCTGGCCAATATAAGGCGGGCAGGGCGACCCCTTGTAATCACACAATCCTCGAGCAATCTACACCGACAACTGGATGTAGGGTTTTACTCTCCGGAGGCCTGAACCAGTATAAACTCGCCGTGTTCTCTGAGTTCCATGTGCTCGTGCGCAACCTTTGAGTTCTTAGCCTTAGATTCCACCCCGTCGAACAAATAAACCACCGGGGTTAACCCCCCTGTGGGCTGTGCAGATCTAACCATCTGACAGTTGGCGCGCCAGGTAGGGGAAAATCCAGGGTTCTTCGTGCAACTCGATGGCTTCACCAATCGGCGTCATCTTCCCGGAGAGCATGGCGGACTTCCTCGCCAATCCCGCCGACATCTTCTTTGGCTCTATGCCGGCGGAATCCACCGCTCCAGCCGCCTGCCTCGTCATCGAGGGCAATGCGGTCACCTCCAACTAACAGGTCGAAACCGATCTGCTGGCGGAAACCCACCCACCCACTCCTCACGACCTGATCGCGGGGCTTGATCGCGTCGAAGACATGATCTCCGACACGATCAAGGTCCGTGAGCGTGCCAAGCGCCCTCGCAGGACCTCTGCACCATCACCCCGCATGCCTCTTGGTCTGCGGAACGCAGCTCATACAGTGTCTCGCTACATGAAAAACAAGATCCAGATCGAATCTGGACCCAAGATCCCACATCGTGGAAACTGCAGAGGTCATCTCGACGACCCTTGCCCCATCCACGAGGACTCCAAACACACGGCTCGCCAGTGCCGTGTGCTCAAGAAGCTTCGTCGACCTCTCATCATGGCTCATCGCCGCCAGATCAACCGCGAGCCGTCCCTGGATTGCCTCGCGTTCCAGATCGCTCGTACGACCATCTCTCCCAACTATCCGGGCGAAGCGTTCGAGATCCCGGATCGAGAGGTCCTCGTGGTCTCCGCCGACATACCCCCTCAAGCTGGTGAGACAGATGAGCAGCGCATACAACGCGAAAACGCTAATGCCACACGAGCTACGCATCGTCAGCAGGAGTTAGATGCAGCTGCAGTAGCTGGCCAAGCCCCAGGTCAACCTGCAGGCAACGTCGTACCCGGTGCCGGTGGCCAACCTGCAGGAAACGTCCCTGATGGGGGAGCTGCCCCTGCGGCCCCAGCTGCCCCCCAATGGCAGCAGAATCAAGATGAGCCTCGTCGACACCGCCTGCGTGCCAGAGACCTCCTGAAGGACTTTGAGCAAGATGGCCACGAAGTCTACAACTCACCTCAGGCTAACCTAGGCGCGGCTCTTGCCGAGCTGGGACAACTTGAGGATACTCCTACAACACGACGTCTACAAGCTCACATCCGCGTCGCCACCGCCCAGGTTGAAGAAAGGGGTCCAGGATATAGCAGATCGGCTTCAAGTTCCTACTCCAGGAGTAGGTCGGAGCGACCCCGTCATCGTCGTCATAACAACGATAATGCTCATCTTCAGCCCATGGCTGAAGAAGGAGGTGGTGAGAACGAAGTCGTGCAACCAGTTAACACTGCTGCCAACGCAGCAGCCAATCCAGTTGCCAACACCGCCGGTCATGTCGCCGGCAATGCTGCTAATAATGCCGCCAATGCTGCTGGCACCCAGCAGCAGAACGTCGCCGGCAATGCAGGACAAAACGCGGGAGCTCAACCTCCACCAGCACAAGCTACACGTGCTCGGAGTAATCAACGTCAGCCTGTACGAGATGAAGTGGAGATAGCACGTCGTGCTAACTACGACCGCGACAATGGGGTCCCTAATCCCCTTGACGCCAATCATCCCATCCAAGCGACAGATCTCCGGCATATGCACGATCAAGAGCTCATGCGTCGTGCCCAGTACGACCAGGATAATGGTCCTCCCGATGACCTCTACGTCATCCCGATAGCCTACGCTCTAGCATCTAGCCCTGAAGTAATCAACAACTTTCCAGCGTTCTCACGATGTCTCAGGACGATCAGATACTCCAAGGACTTCAAGCCAGCCATTGAAAAATACGACGGCCGCTCCGACCCGAGTATTTGGCTCAAGATGTACAGCATCGCTGCCCGGGCGTCTGGAGGCAACGAAGACCACATGGCAGGATACTTTCCTCTTGTGATGGGCAAAGCGCCAATCCTGTGGCTCGACAATCTCCCTGCGGAGTGCATCACCTCGTGGGCGACCTTATCACGGCTCTTCACGACCAACTATCAAGCGACCTACAATCGCCCTGGCAACACTCACCACCTCGCCAGAGTATGAATGAGGAAGGACGAAACTCTCTGTGAGTACACCAACCGCTACTTCGAGAACCGCAACACTCTCGCGGGCGTTAAGGATGAAGACGTCATAGCCTACTACAAGAAGGGGGTAACCAACTTCAAGCTCTTCGAGAAGATCCATGAAGCTGACGCCAACACCATCGCCGACCTCATGGCCTACGTCGACAAGCTCGTCGATACTCAAGATGCAGTGGTACACGACTTCAAAGGAGATCACGATGGCGGTGGCGGCAGGTCGCGCAAGCGATCTGGCGAGGTCTATGCGACCGATCCACATAGACCTTCCACCTTCCTCGAAGGTGACTTCAACATCGTTATGGACGACCAGTGCCAGTTCCACCGTGATGTCAAGCACACCATGAGGGAGTGCGAGCAGCTAAAGCGCGCCCTAGGCGTACCTCCGGAGCCCAAGAAGACCAAGAGCGGCAACAATGATGACCAGAGCAACAGCCGCCGCTACGACAACAGCAACCGTCGACCTGACCGATGCGATTACCGCGACCGGCGACCTTACCGTCGCAACGACGATAGGGATCGCCATGATTATCGCCGCGACTATCGCCGCGATGACCGACGTGATGATCGTCGTGGCGACTACCGCCGCGACGACCGCCATGATGAACGCCGCGACGACCGGCGTGATGAAACCGGTTTGCCGCAAAGAAAACCAACAGTAAATGAAAACCCCTCTAAGAGTTCTAGCACAAACCAAACTTGGTGTGAGACTTCACAGGTGTTTCCAAGTGTGTCAATGAAGTCCCTGCACACAACACAAGCACACCAAGGTAGATCGAAGCGGAAGCACAAGTGATATGCTAGAAATCACAAAGGTAAAACAAGCAAGATATATAAGAAGAGAAAGCACAAGAGGCACATGATTTATCCCGTGGTTCAGCTCACCGCAAAGGCTGGCCTACGTCTGCATTGTTGAGGTAAGCCACACGTGCTTTGGGATCTCTTTCAATCCTCTCCTCTCTCTCTCACCTATCACCACGGGCTACAGGCGGAGGGTTCCACTATCAAGATTTGCAATACAAACTTCTTAGAGCTGCCACACGTGAATTGGAAGCTTCCAAGCGACCTCTAGCCGTCTAGGAGCAAAAGCTCCAAGAGTAACAAATGCTGCAGAGGTTGCTAAGCTAATCAAAGTACTTTGTTGTCTGGGCAGCCAGTGGCGAATCTACCAGGCAGGTGGGGCTCCAGCCCCCCTACTGCCCAATAACACTATTAAATCAAGGGAGAAAGATATGAAGAAGAAGGAAAATTGTGAAGAAAATAGTGAAGAAAGAGTGAAATTGGAGTTGGAAGAAGAACTAAGCCCCCCCTAACTTCTAATCTTGGCTCCGCCACTGCGGGCAGCTGTATCATGTTCTCTGCTTAACACCTTAGTTCTTATGCAACATATAGTTGTGTTCCATAAGGCATCTTTTCAATTATCGGTTACTACAAAGCATTGTATCAGTGACCATAGTTTCACACTATCCATGTCTGGCATAATTTCAACTGAACCGGTGACATGGATAGCTTTGTTAGTTGTGCATATCATATATATTGGAATGCTGATCACAAGCATGTTTATGTATGTACGTACTGGATCTTCACCATTAGTTGGTACGAGTACTATTTGCTGTGCTGTACATGACACTCGGTTAATGTGGCATAAAATTCTCTCTTTAAACAGGCATTTGTTAATATATGCTTCAGTATAATGAATATGAATGCATCAGTTCTGATAATTACAAATAACATATGATTAAGCTATGGGAATGACGTTGAAACATCAGGATACCTGATTGAGGTTGACTTCACTGCTGAATAAATGTTGGCCATGCATATGGTTTTTCTGACTTGTTTTCAGCGAATAGAGTGTGGTTGATGGTAAACCTTTGCACCGGGAAATAGACGCGCCTTCCCATATACTTTAGTACTCTTTAAGGTTCAGTATACTGACTTTTGCTTTGATGTGTTATTTAACTATAGACTATATACCTTACTTCAGCAGTGCGAAGGGGTAGCCGACTGCCGACAAAAGACATGATTAGATTCCAATAGTGCATTTAAACAAGAGGCCAGCACAAACAAAGCAAAAGCTCAAAGGATTAAAGCTCCAAAGAGAAATAAAAGTGCTAAAGCACAGCCTAGCCTCCATTCTTTGCCTTATTCTTTGCTTGACGCTCACACAAACGGGCAAATCGATCCAAATCAGCTAGCAGCTCTCACCCACACTGTCATGTTGCACCACTCCACCACTTCTTCACCGATGGAGGGGATCCATGCTTTAGCGATCCTTGTAATCGCCACCGCCATGGCGCTACCATCGGCCGTCGCCGGCGGGCTCTGCCGCGAGAGCTGCGGCAACATCCCCGTCCGCTACCCTCTGGGCATCGACGACGGGTGCGGCAGCCCGTACTACCGCAACATGCTCACCTGCGCCGATGACAACGCCACACTCCGCCTCCGCACCCCGTCCGGCACGTACCCGGTGGCCGGCGCGGACTACTCCGACCCACACCTCGTCGTGACGGACCCGTCCATGTGGAGCTGCGCGCGGCCCTTCACCTCCGTCCACGCGGCGCCCTTCAGCCTGGACACGAGCACCCGCTTCTCTCTGTCCCCGCGGAACGACTACCTCTTCTTCGACTGCGACGAGGCGCACGTGATCGTGGCGCCGCGGCCGGCGAGCTGCGACAGGTACCCGGGCCGGTGCGACTCGGCGTGCGACAGCGCGGGGTACCTGTGCCGCAACCTGCCGGGGTGCCGCGGCGCGCTGGAGGAGGGCAACATGACCTGCTGCGCGTACCGGCCGCGCGCCGCGGGGTCGCTGCGGGCGATGCTGCGGCACTGCGAGGCGTACACCAGCGTGTACTGGCGCGCCGTCGGGGACAAGTTCCCGCCCTACGACCAGGTGCCGGCGTACGGCGTGCGGGTGGACTTCGAGATCCCCGTCACCACGCGGTGCCTGCAGTGCCAGGACAAGCGCCGCGGCGACGGGGGGACGTGCGGCTTCGACCCGGCCACCAGGGAATTCGTCTGCATCTGCGGCCACGGACGCAATTCCACCACGGACTGTGCAGGTGCGTGCCAAATTTCCGCGCACTCCTGACTCCCACCGGCGTCCTTGGCAATCTTTCTTTAATTTATGCACACATTCCATCACTACAGATAAACGTAACATTTTGTTTAGCCATCGAGCATTCCGCATTCGAGCCCATCTCACTACATGAACCGCGCATTCACAATCGCCGATGGTGGTCAGATGGACTGCTAGGTCTTTCTTCCTTTTGTTTTGGTCGTTGGTCGCACAATTGTTGTAATGAATGAACACATATAGTTTATTGGAATGTCGTGGGGCCCGCTGTGCAGCCACCACCGTCACGCCTCCAGGCTGTGCTTGGGGTGAGTTTGGAGACGAATGAGGTGGAGAGAGAGAGAGAGAGGGGAGGAGGAGGAGGGGAGCCGGGGTGAGAGGATAAGTGAGAGATAAGTGAGAAAGGGGGAGGAGATGAGTGACACGATGGGGCATTAGTACTGGTTCAAGGCTTCAATGGGTACTAATTTGTGACATTAATTATCGGGTGAGCCTCCACCCGGTACTAACCGTCCTCAGGCACAGTAATACCAGTTGGAGGCTCCAATTGGTACTAATTTTTTTACCATTAGTACCTGTACCAAGACCAATGACGAATGATTATATTTTTAGTAGTGGACGCCTTATTTTTAACGACAAATTTGAATCCGTGGATGTGTTATATTTCACGAATTGATTAGTTTAGTAACGAGGAATGTATTTATCATACCAAAATTCTTAAAATGATAATGTAATAGACCATACTAAAAGAGGTGGTTCTTCTTTTCAAACACGGAAACACCTAATAAGAGTAAAAAGTGCCCTTCGACACAAGATTTATCTGTATGTGATCTGCTCTTTGTATTGCAGGTGGCCACACTTCAGGGCATGGATCGGCAGGAGTCATTGCTGGTGAGAACCATGTCCCAGCAATCTTGCTCATGCTCTCACATTCTTCAACTTAACTAGCTATACTTTTATACTTTGGGCATTTTTCTTGCAGCAAGTGTTGTCGTCTCAGTTTCTGCAGCCATTGGCATCGGGGCCCTCGTGTGGTACATACGCAAGATCAGACCGAGCAAGGTGGTGACATGTGGGGTTCAGAGTAATGAAAACAGGTTCTTTTGAGCTGACGGAAGAAAATACCTCCATGGACAAGAGGTGGAGAAGAACTCCATTTTGTCAGATCTTGTTTATGCTCTTAGCTAAATTTTGTGATGTATATGCACTACAGCACCATGCAGTTTTCACATATCAAGCCAAGAATGCGCGAGAATCCACTAATCTTTTTTTTATTTGTGCGGGAGATCCTTGACGCCAAATAAACTTGGTGTGCCCGCCACCAAAGGTTGTTCGACCGAACCAGTAGCATGGCCCACCTAGCTACCGTCCTTGCCAGGTGGACCTCCTAGTGGGCCGTGGTCTTGGGCTTCCCCATTTTGTGTCCTTTTGGTCTAGTTTGTCTTAGTTATAGGCTTGAATGATCATACTTCGCGCCATGTAGTCTTCATCGTGTTTTTGCTACGCTTGTGCATGTTTTATCCTCTTTGTAGACTTTCCTCCCTCAAATATTTTATTTGACAATACATATGGAACTAGGTTATTGATAATAATTATACAAGTAAGAAATGTTAATTTCCTTTATTATTCGTATAATGTTACAGTTGGATTTGTGTGATAAATACTGTAAACACATGCTCTTGTATGCGCTCAACATTGTCCACTAGATTACCCAAGTTATTAGGCCAATACCATATCCCACTTTAGTGTCGTGGTTGTACGGGTGTTCCTGGGAGGTCGCTCCAAAGCTTCCAACAAAGTCACATTTTCCTGAGTTAGCCTATGGTTCCATGTTGCTAAAGAGATTACCTGAATCACAAGATACATAGTATTTTAATCAAGATTAATATTACAGAACCCATACCATGTTCTACAAACTAAGCATCAGCTACACCTATACACGGTTGAACTAAGGCTTCATGGAAACAAGTCATGAAAAGTACTAGTATACTTCCTACATAGGTCCAACTGTCCAAGCATATTGACTTCTAATGCATCCAAGTGTAAAACCAATGATATTAAGATTTAATGATTGACACATAGGTACAAATTCTGATGCACAAGGTCACTTGCCTTCTTCCTGCAGCTCAAGCTCCTCAAACTTACAGTCTTGCAGGCTCTCGAACGAAACTTCTCTAAACTCACAAACGACAAGCAAACAGGAAACAAATAAGAACAATACACCAAACATAATCAAAGCAGTACAAAAAAGAATTTAAAAGAAGGCCTTCATCGCTACGATCGCGTGGGCGCAAGAATCGCTAAAAATGGAGCTTTAAGTGAAAAGATACATCGTTTTACTAAGCTAGCCAGAGGTGGACCCACCCATGCAGCAGGGTGGGGCAGCTTCCCCCGGAGTAAAACCTCTACCCCTATGGAGTTTTCAGGTCACCAGAGAAGCAAATTGGAGCTTTGTTGAGTGGCGGCGACGTCCTCCGTCCCTGGCTGGAGGAGGAAGAAGGGTAGAGGAAAAAAGCCATCATGGGCTAGCCATCGAATTTAATTGGAGCGGCCCAACACATCAAGGCAAAATTTAGGCCCAAGTGACCCCATGGAGGAAATACGCCACCAGCCCACTGCCCACCATAGCACACATCCACCCCTGCGCCGCGACCCATGCCCCTCTCGCGCCGCGACGCCTCGCAGAGCTCTCGACCGCCGACCGCCAAACCCTAGGGAGAAATTTCAAAACATGACACCCAATTCGAGCGCCTCACGCGTCTTGACACTCAATTCGCGAGCCTTTCAAGAACTGACACCGGGAACATGAATTGCTTCAAAATGAGGGACTCTCCTATTTCACCCTGCAGCCAATGTTGAAATGACCAGCATACCCTCTTCTTCAACCTCCATCTCTTCTTCCTCCCTTTCTTCTTCACCACCGACGGGCTGCCGGCCAGTGGCACGCTGCCGGCCATCTCCACCGCCGCCCCTGGCAGGGTCGTCCGCGAGCCACTGCCGCCCCTCTCGTCCGCCAGGTGTGTTGCCTCCGGCGTGCCCTGCGTCGCGGCTCAGGCAAGCTCCCGCGCGGGAGGGCGCGCCTGCTCCGCCGGCGGGCTCGCGAGCTCCCCCGTGGGCGGCTTCGTGGAGGAGGGGCGGCGGTCGCGGCCGCGTGTGCGGTGTACGAGCACGGGAGGGCAGCGGAGGAGGAGGCCGGCGGCGCCAGTGGGAGCGGCTCGCCGCGCTGGCGGAGCCCGCCGCAGAGCTCACCGCACGCCGCGCCCTGGCCGGCCTGCCGCGCGCCACGCTGGGCCGCCGCAGAGATCGCCGCGCGCTGCTCCCTGGCCGGCCGACCGCGGACCTCGCCCGCCCGGCGTGGCGGCGCTGCGGGGGACAGGGACGGGACGGCGGGAGGAAGGCGAGGAGGTGAGGAGCATGGTGGCGGTCTGGATGAGACAGCGGAGGAGCACAGGGCTGGTGGAGGAGCACGACACGGCGGCGGTCCGGATGAGGCAACCGTCAGGAAGAAGATGCAGAGGAAGAAGAAAGGGGTGTTTTGGTCATTTTACTAGGGCTAAAGAGAGGAAAGGGATGAGAGTCCCTTCTTTTGAAGAAATTCGTGTTCCCGGTGTCAGTTCTTGAAAGTTTCGCGAATTGGATGTCAAGACGCGTGAGGCGCTTGAATTGGGTGTCATTTTTTGAAATTTCTCAACCCTAGGTGGCTAGGTCCCTAGCACCGCCGCACAGCCTGCCGGTCGCCGTCCCTGTGCAACTTCTTAGAGCCGGGAGGGGCAGATCCGCGGAGGCCGGAGGGCTATGGAGAAGGGGACGACAACGGGAGAAGAGGGGAGCGGCAGCAGCCCCGGGCGCCGGCGAAGATGGCGCCGCCGCCGGGCACGGCTGTGGAAGAGGAGCGGTGTTGGCACGGGCACCTCGTGATGCTGAGGAGAGGAGCATCTCGGTCGGCGTTGGCATTGGGCGAGGGTGAGGTGCCCCAAATCGCTCTTGTCTCCCAATTGGTAAGAAATTGATATCAAGAGGTAAATTTGGACCTCTATTTCAATTGAATATTTGAATTGGAACTCTTGGTAAAGGATTTATTCATGTGCTCAATTGATGTATGTAGATTTGAAGAGCTTCTGATATTGTGCTCAACTGATATATGTAGAATTGGAACTCTTAGTAAAGGATTTATGAAATAGAATGAACAATGAGTGGCTTAGTAAAGGATTTACGGAATCCACATGATTAGTTTTTGTATTAGAAGAATATGTGTTGAAAATTATGTTATGGCATCTTAAACCGCCATATATGTCTGTTTTGTGATACTACTTGTGGTTTTCTATATAAATGTGGCACGCATTTTTTCCCTAGCTGTCCTTATGTTCGTTGTGCCGAGTCCGCCCAGCTAAATAATTTTCCTAGGTCCGCCACTGAAGCTAGCTATTATATAGAATTAAATGATAATTAAAAAACAACTTTTAGATAAACCAAAATAGTATTTTATAATTTAACATGGATATAAATATTCTTATAGGTGATGAAACTAGTTTATGGCATTGGCAAAGAGTTGAAACAGGGTTTAAATATGTAGTGCTTGAGTAAGCTTTTGTAAGCTACAAGGGCATATATGTAATAAATAAAAAGTTTACAAGGCTCTATATGTAATATACCAAATACTCAGAGGTAAAACATGGGTAATTTGGCAAAATTACACGGTCTATTATGACGTTTATACTATATAATGGCATAACTATAGCTAAAAATCGAGATTACAAGGTTTACAAAGCAAGTTTCGGAAGACATGGGAAACTATGTGTGCAAAAATAGATAAATGCAGGGACCTTCATGCAAAAGCAGGATATCACACAGATGGGTCCATTGTGAATAGGTTAAGGGCACAACAAGGGTTACACCCAGATCTGATCAGAGTCGCATGTGGGAGAATCGACGGCCCATCCGACGATGCAGTTTCTAGAGACTGATCACAGAATATTTATCTGACACAACTAAAAACAAGGGCGTTCGTTCATCCGAACTCATCCAATTCGACCCACTTTGAGTTTTTCTTTAATTTCTTCGTTTCTTGAGATGTTCCATGAGTACTTTGAGCTGCCAATTGCTTAAGATTACTGAGTGTGCATTGTTTGTTTTAATCACTAGCTTTGCTTGGTCAATCTATTATCATTGAAACCCCTCTTAGTAGTACGATTTAAAAGCTACAAACTAGCAAACCCTATACTACACCAAGTGTCATTCACCTCCTTGTGGCACTTGGTACTAGAAGGATCCCTAGCCTAGGCGCATTAGCCCTTAGCCAAGGAACGAGGTAAGATCGAGTATACCGTTCGAGCACCGGAGGGGAAAGGCTTGACATTCTCGAAGCTTGATGTGGTGAGGTCGTCCCTTGTACGCGGGGTTGTTGGTGCTACCATAAAATCAACGGAGGACGGTTTCTCAAATTGGTCCTCAAAATCGAGCCCGAAGGCGGCGTATCAGAGGTCGGTGTATTAGTATCCGTATTCATCTCCCCAACTGCTCAAGTCCTCCTACGACCTCGGCGGCTCAGGATCGTCAACGGTGCACACGACATCTGCACGGGCACGACGACATCCCTACCTACAAGAGTAAAGACGAACAACGAATCAAGTGGAGAGTAGGAGAGGTGAGCATGTCAAGCGGAGCGCCGGAAGCCTGAGTCGAGGAGCTCTTACCAGCCGGAGCACACGAGCGGGAGTTGGCGAGCCGGCGGTGAGTCGAGCAGATCTAGAGGAGTCGGGGAGGCGAAGGTGAGTCGAGGGGTTGCGGTGGCGGCGGTGAGATGGGGGCGGGCGGGAGACGGCTTAGGGTTGGTAAGGCCGACGGGGTGGCTTATATAGCCAGCGAGATAGATTAGCCATCAGGGACAGGGTTATGTTACATGGGCCGACTGTTATACATGTTGTGCTCCGGGCCGCCCAACAGGCTGAGGTAGCGGCCTAGGTCTGGCTGAAATGATCTTGATGTCGTCTAAAAGGGTTGAATAGACGAATCTGCACTTATTAAAAACTTCAAGCCAGTGTCAGTACCGAAACCGGCCAGAACGGTTTGCCACAGAGAAAACCAACAGTAAATGAAAAGGCCTATAAGAGTTCTAGCACAAACCAAAACTTGGTGTGAGACTTCACAGGTGCCAAGTGTGTCGATGAAGTCCCTGCACACAGCACAAGCACACCAAGATAGATCGAAACAGAAGCACAAGTGATATGCTATTCATTAGGACATATTTATTGTAGCACGACATTATCAAATCATGAACCAATTAGACTTAATAGATTTTTTCTCGAGATTTACCCTGAGATTATGGATGGGTGTTGTCAATAATTTACGTTTAATACTCCAAATTAGCGTCAAACATCCGATATGACGTGTGAATAGTAATTTTCAATGTAACTAAACAAAGTCTAGATATAAAAAGAACAACAAAGTCTAGATATAAAAAGAACAATATCTTATAAAAAATATAAAAGAATGATAGGTAAAGTTTTCTCGTACTAAAGAACATAAGAAATTTAGATACAAGAGTTTCGCTCTTGATATCAAGACATTATTATTAGTTACGAAATGGCGTTTTAAAAAAGATATTTGTTACACGGAGCCTGCGATTGGACACCGAAGGGGGGCACAGTTCGTGATAAAAGCGGTGGGCCCAGCTCATGGGTCCATGACGAGTTGACGACCCTCTTCTCCGGACCAATAAAACGAGAGAAAAATCGGCGGCCGTGCTCCCTTCCCACCTCCGCCTATCGCGCCGTTTTACCGGGAGCCCCCTGCTCGCCCTCGTTATTTACAACCCTGCCCCCGCACCTCTCTGCCGCCGCCGCCGCCGGGGATGGGGGGAGCGCACTTCCCCGGCAACAACGGCGCCGCCGAGGTCGACGTGGCCTGCTGCGACGGGGAGGTCGACCTCCGCGACGTGGGGAAGATGGAGCACGGGTGAGCGCGCGGGCGCCTCGATTAGCTTTGCCTTCGCCTTCCTCCTCCTCCCCTTTCCCCCTTTCCCGTACCTTGCCTCCGACGGAATCTGGATTTGCTCCTCCCGTGGTCGAATCGCCCGGTGCCGTGTGGCCGTTTTAAATTTTCTAGGTGGATTGGGTCCTTCGGATCCGCGGCTGGTTTAGTTCGCTGAGCTTATTTTCTCACGGGGAGGGATTTTTGTGCTATTTCTGCAGGTGCGAGCATTACCGGCGGAGGTGTAAGATCGTGGCGCCGTGTTGCAAGCAGGTGTTCCCCTGCCGCCACTGCCACAACGAGGCCACGGTGAGCTCATGCGCTCTCTGTTTGTTAGAGGAGGTCTGGTTGTGTTGCTATATGTTCATCTGGGTATGGTTCTTAGTGTTCTGCGACAAACCTGATGAGTTGAGATTGAATTATTAGTCTCTGTATGGAAGTTTAGTATTAGATCATGATCTTGTTCATCCCTGTCTAACAGTAAAGCAGACAACTGACTGATTTCCTAGCGTACTACCATGTTCTTTTCTTTCCACCAAGGGGAAATGTTTCTGCATAGTTCTTGGTCTTCTTTGACAACATGACAAGCTGTAATTGAATTGTTAGCTTAGCTGTATGCTTATGTCAGTCATAGTTCTTGATTGTGCTTATTTTTATGTACCTGTTGCTATATGTTCATTTGGGTATGGTTCTTAGTGTTCTGGGACAAACCTGATTAGTTGAGATTGAATTATTAGTTTCTGTATGCAAGTTTATCTTAGATCACGATCTTGTTCATCCCTGTCTAACAGTAAAGCAGGCAACTGACTGATTTCCTAGCGGACTACCGTGTACTTTTGTTTCCACCTGAGGGGGAATGTGTCTGCATAGTTCTTAGTCTTCTTTGACAACATGATAAGCTGTAATTGAATTGTTAGCTTAGCTGTATGTTTATGTCAGTCGTAGTTCTTGATTGTACCTATTTTTATGTACCTAAAATCTTATTTAGATAAGTTGGTTTGTAGAACAGTGTTGGTCATGTTTTGGAGCATAGTGTTTATGTTAATATATCATGGAAGAAAAAGAACTGTTCTTACGATAAGTCTAAAAAGTGACTATCCTTGATATACTAATAAAATTATAAAGCTACAATTTCAACATGGAATTTGACATGTATAATCTTCAAACTCATATTGGTTATATCGAGAAAATTGGAATATATGGTTTTGTGTACTGTGTAAAGAGCATCTACTGATAATGCTGTTTGGGCCAATTGGTTGATGACACATTCTTTGCAGGCTTCAGGAGATCGGCATACAGTATGTCGCCAAGATGTTGAAAAAGTACACCTCTGATGCCCTTTATAATTCCTACAAACGAGTTCAGTAGAATCAGAAATTATGGAAGATTGACTTCCTTGGTTCTTGCAGGTAGTTTGTGTACTCTGTGATACTGAACAGACGGTACGACTTATATTGTTACAAAAGATTCTTTCGGTACTTGTATCACGTGAGGACATCATTATGCTTGAACTGAAATCAATTTATTGTTCAGGTTTCACAAGTGTGTGTAAGCTGTGGAGTCAATATGGGAGAGTATTTCTGCGATATATGCAAATTTTATGATGATGATGTAAGTTCTTAGTTCATTATCTGTTCTTATGCACTTTGTATCATTCATATCCACTAATGCATTTTTATTCTCTTACGGTTCAGACAGAGAAAGGGCAGTATCATTGTAATGATTGTGGCATATGCAGGTGAGCAAGCAAAAAAAAAAAAAAAAAAAAAAAAAGAAAAGAAAACTTTGACCAATATATACTTAAGCAAGTTCTGACCCTGTGTCTACTCAATTCAACCAGGGTTGGTGGCAAGGAAAACTTTTTCCACTGTGTTAAGTGTGGTATGCTTTGCTCGAACCAATTTGATTATATATATTTAGTTGAATGTTCTTCATGTGCAGTCTACTATCCTAATCTATGAAGTGAGCACTCTTCGAGAAATTGGCATGATAGAGTGACAGTTTTAGTGGACTAGTTATTTCCCTTGCATTTCTTTCTTACTTAGCCTGCAGTACATTGTATATATTAAACTGCAGATTGTACCGATATAAAATTGCTGATACTGCCATGTAGGGTGATGAAAAAAATTAGTATAGAAGAACGGTGCACTAGTTTTAAAGTTATAGATAAATACATTGGTAAATCTACATTTGGGTAGTCTTTGTGTCTTCTTTCTACAATGAACAGGTTCTTGCTATTCTGTTGAACTGCGTGATAACCATCAATGTGTGGAGAACTCAATGAGACAGAATTGCCCAATCTGTTATGAGGTATTGTTGAAAATTTGCTCTGTTTCTGGAACAAAGTCACATCGATACTCTGCACTGTTTCTGGAACGAACTAGTTTCAACTGAACTTTGTCTGCAGTATCTATTTGATTCGTTACAAGGAACAAGAGTTCTTAACTGTGGACACACAATGCACATGGAATGCTTTTCTGATATGGTGGAACATAACAAGTAAAACCCTGTACCTTTATTAATTTCGAGGAATATGCTTCTTTATCGTTCTTTGAAACTTCTCTGTCGCAGTGGCATTTATGGTAACTGTATATGTCTTTTGATGATACAGATACACTTGTCCAATGTGCTCCAAGACAGCTCTTGACATGTCACGTCACTGGGAGATGTTGGATCAAGAGGTACAATGTTTTTTCCCCTACTGAAAACGGCTTGTAAACTGTCAGGATCAAACAAACAATGGTTGTAACTTTCAGAAGCTAGTATGTGTGTTCCTGTGGCACAGGTCCATGCAAGAATAAAACCCTCTTCTTGAGGAATCTTTCCTTTCAGATGAGATGATATAGTATAATTAGTTTTAGCATTTGTTGGTTGGATAAAAAAAAGTACCGCAAATATAGGTGTGGTGACATTTTAATTTTCTGGGAAGCTATATTCTGCTTCTTATTTTGCACTTGCTGATGGTTTATTCCTTGTCATTATGTAGATTGAAGCAACTATCATGCCTCCTGTATATCGTTACAAGGTATTTTTTTTATTTCATTTTGAAGTACTCATCTATGAACTCTTATTTTACTTGTTTATATAACTCATATTTGGCTTAGTTATGGCATTCATCCATATAAGTTTATAAGTTGATACTATATGATTCAGAACACATCACTTCTAGCACTTCTGTCACCTGCCTGTAATAGTTTTTGCGGCCTTCCGCTACCGAGAAATTAGCTATCTAAGCGTCCCACAGGGGAGGAAGCCTTCTTGTTTGGTCTTTCTGTTTTTACTTAGGCGAATCTTCTGATGCGGTGAGAACTTAAGTTGTCATGCAATGGATTTCTCCTTTGTGCTGAAACCTTTCAGATTTGGGTGCTCTGCAACGACTGCAACAAGGTCTCAGAGGTGAACTTCCATGTGATTGGGCACAAGTGCAGCCACTGCAACTCATACAACACCCGATCCACGTCGCGCCCCGCGGATTCGTCAGGAAACAGCTCGCCGACTACAGACTCGTCCGACAACAACCTGTAGAGAGCATTCTTGGTTCCAGCCCACCACACCCTGGCATATGAAAGCAAATGCCAGAGCCATACAATAGAAGGAAGGAGTCATTGTTTCGGTGGAGTGTGATCCTGCCCTCGTTCTGTCAAGATTCAATTCATTCCTTGAATCCACGGCTGCTGTTGTTGGAAACTCCCAGCTGCGCCACATTGCTCCGCCCTGTTCTACCTAGACGAACAGCATGGCCGTCTCCCGAACGCCCGCCATTGTATCACCAGCATGTTATGAATCTGTTTGATATACTGTCTGTAACCTATAGTAGTAAGAATATCATGTCTGTGTGTTGTTTACTTTGGTTGTTGTGTGCCTGTGATGCTCTGTCTCTGAATTTCCGACCTGTCTGGTTTCATGTTTCATGTTTTTTTTTGAATAAACATGTTTCATGTTTTGTGCGCTGGTAGCTAAAGTCAAAATTTTTCTCTGGCAATTTACGTGCATATATCTATCTAATTATTGAAAGTTTTTTTTGAAAAAAACAATCTCAAACAGCACGTTTGTCCACGACTCACGAGTTGTCGCCGGGCTGCCCGGCGTTTCAGTTCCACCTGTAGTCTGTAGCAGCGGTCAATGGCAGGTGGACCCAGGCAACCTCGAGTCGCCCCGCAAATGGCCATGATCCAAACCGTATTCGGCCTCAGCCCGCGGCGCAGGTGCCGTTGACAGTAATCAACGCGGGCGGTGAATGCCACCTCCGGGGCCCTCCGCCGCCGCCGTCCTCCTCGCCTCCGGCGTCTGGGCGCGGCCATCGCGCTCGAGGCCTCCCTGGCTCCCTCCCTCATCACGGTACGTTTCCCACCGTCCGTCCTTCGTTTTTTCGTTCGCTCTGACACTCTGATGCGGCGGCGGCGACTTCGCGGAAACCCGACCCCGCCATGGCCAAGATTCTTAGATTCGGGCCCGCTGTTTCCCGGGCTCCCCGCCTCCAACCTGCTTGCGGCTCCCATGGCTGGTTTCGGCGCGCAACTAGTTCAGCGCGGCACGGCGCCGCTGCGGCTCGGCAGCGGCCGTACTTCGCCTGCTTTGCCTCTTCAGTGAACTGAAAGGGCGGGGGGGAAAATGCACACGCGTTTTCTTTCTTTTGCGGCGGCCGTTATGTATCTTCACCGTGGTGCCCGATTCGTGCACCGGGTGTGAATCTCGCGACCTCTCTGCTCTTGAGATTGCGCACAATGAATCGAGCGTATTTGCGCTGCTGTGCCAATGTTGATTTTTGGGGCCGGGGCTTTCGTCCCCCCAGGGCAGCCATGGCCTTCTGCTACCTGTTTCAGCAGGCAATTACTGCGCAGCTCATGGCTTGTGCTAATTGCTTCAGCGGGCAGTTCTTTGTCTTTGCTAAAGGACATACATAGCTTCGTTCATGGTTCAGAACTGCCCAAGTCCTGAACAGGTCAATCACTGCATACTGAATTCATGCCGTAATTCAAGACAGTTGTCCTATACAGTGAAATTTGGTTTGTTGACTGCTTCCATTTCTCTGCGCATGATGTTCAGGTTGGCTGTGTTAGAGTGCATATTAGTGCCTAGCAGAACAAAACTGCCTTTTCGTGGGAATCAATGATGTGTTCATTCTGTTGTGTCGCTGCTTAATGCTGCTGCTGCATAACAAGTGATCAAGGAGGCTCATCTAATTCATAGACATTGCAATCTGTTAAACAGAGATGCTTGCATTAGACAAGGGGGCACCCATACAGGTACTTTGTAGTATGGCTGTATTGTCCCTCTCTGGGTGCCCATGTGGGAGCACTTGGGTTGCAGATGCCCCAGCGAGGACCACATTTACTGAAAATTTAGAGAGAAGATATGCTGCCTGAGAGGATCACCCAACTTGCACGACTTACGCAACCATGCATCGTGCATTCCGTACGTTGTGTGTATCTTTAATTTCTACAGAAATCTGTATCCTCCTTATCTTCCTCTTCTTTTTAAAATAGTGGCGCCGGTGGCCATCGCTACTACTGTGGCGCCACGCCGCACCTTGATCCTAGAGGATCGACAGAATGGTATACCTCTACTTTGACGTATATCAACATGTTCGATGCTGAGGGAACCATCATCCTGCCGAGTGCTGATGCATCACTGTACACAATTCGTCACTGAATCGATCCATCAAAGTCACATGGTACCAATGCTCCTCTCAGCGTCAACGTTAGTACAATCTTGCATATTGTTCTCTGTTTTATTCGCAGTACATAGTTCTAGTGCCACCATGCGTCCTTGCCACTGATGAGGGCCTGCATAAAGGTGATTCTTTGCAAAGCAGTGGTATCAACTCTGAGATTTAGGACATTTGCTCAAGTACAAATCGTATCTGAAAACTTCATGGTCACTCTATTAGTTTTTGTGCTTTAATTCGGTCTGTGGTTGTTGCCGTATGGATCTTTTTCTTCATATTCCCTTTGTCTTTCTCCTTATCCCTGCAGATGCATGCTTCTGTATCAGTTACACATTTGAAGGCTGAGATGCAATCCTTGTTTGAACAAAATGTGGCTCTGAAAAATATCATGCCTCTTTCACTGAAAACATTGGGCATTTTAAAAGAACAATGTAAAGAGAGAAGTATCCAAATCAACACAGCTCATCAAAAGAGGGTTATCTGAATGTGAAGATGAAAGGATGATAGGTAGGATAGAGTCAGTGACGTCAACCTGTTCAAATTGGAATTCAAATTGCTAGAATGGATAGGTTTCAGGATATGTACCTAATAAAGCTAATCTGATTTTGATTTGATCTAAGGAATGATGTGCGCACAGCTAGGAAAAAGTGAACTTTGTATGTTCTACTAGACCACTTGCACAAATGGCATGGTTACCAAGGCATAAGATCTTCATAGGTGTCGGCACTTCATGAAGGCATATAGCAATAGTGTAACCCTGTAGGTTAGGTCTCGTGAATCACATGAGAAGTAATCGTAAGCACAACGTTGAACTGTAGCATCACACGCCTGTATTTCTTTAGAGAAGATTAAAACACTTCAGAAATCATTCTAACTAAAAGTTGACTTTTATGTCTGTGAGACTTTGTTTGAACTATAGTTGATCAACTTGCAGTGGGTTGAACTGGTGATGAATGTAGCTTTGTTTACTTTCACTCCTTTAAACTCATACATTTTCTTCACTTGAAAATTGAAATGACTCATGGTAGGTTTTGATCTTTCGAAAGGTCAACTAAAATTCTTCTTGCAGGAGCCGCGAATGGTAACATCCTCGCTGAGTGTCCCTTGCGAAGTTGAGGAGCCAAGAACTAAGCAAACACCAAAAAGAAGGATTCTGGAGCAATGGAGATTGCTCTACAGAACACTAGCCTTTTCTCTCTCCTTCCTTTCTTTTCCAGGTGGGAACTATCAAGGCAGATATAAGGGATAAGAATATCTCTATCCAAATATGCAATCTTCCATGCTTGTGCTGGATGTTTGCGTCATTTACAAAAAAAAAAGTTGAAAAAACTAGAGAAAAGATCAGATAATAATCTATCTGACTTTCTTCAGATGCCTGCAGCATCATACAGGTAGACAGCAACTGTGCCACAGTATCTTTTGCTCTAATCATCCTAGCTTTAGCTCACACAAGTTTTTTGTAGGGAAGAATGCAACAAAGGATATTGAAAAGCAAAGATTGCAGCGTCGGATCGTGGCATCGCAGTGCCTTACATCTGATATGGTCAGCCTGGTTTACAAAGCAGCAGCAGTTCAATTTGCTGAGAAAAGCAGAGGGCAAGTTGGCCAGATTCCATGCCACAGATAAGGCTGGTCAGTGAGGCGATGAGGGTTGGCTGGCTATTTTGGATGCTATTCTGAAAAACGGCTGAGGGAATTGATCCCTGGTTCGTTCGAAACTGGCTCGATCAGCCAGTCGGAATTGGTTCTATGTGTCGTATGACGAAGTAGTTGCCGCACCATACTACCATTGCTACGACAGACACAATTCCTGTATAGGTAGGTTATGCATGGAAGCAATGGCACTGCATGCACTGTGTCCTGTCGCAGGTGGAGAATGCATATGAATTCTGAGTCTATGCAAGGCTGTGCTCATCCATATATCTGTATTACTATATGCTCATATGCTGGTTAGTTGAGACTTGAAAGACAAAAAGTTTTAAATGTAAGCCCCATTTTCAAACAGGAAAAAATTCTTGAAAATTCCTAATATTCCAAACATGCCTTGATTGTTGATTGTTTATCTTGATGATAGCTTGGCAGCTCCACTTGCGTAACCAAACATATGTAGATAGAGAACAATTCTGCTTTGTACAGTTTCCTGGTGAAATTGATTTTCTGTTAACTTGATAATGTTATCAGTACACAGCAGATTTTGAGATTCCAATTACGTTCAAATCCCAGCAGATTGGGCATCTGTACATGCAGTCACGTCTGGTACATTATCCCTTGCAGGTTGCAGCAAAGGATTCCAGCCTTCGCAATCCAACCTGCACTGCAGCAGTACGTTCTCTATCACTTTCTTTGTTCGCATGTCATTTGTCAAATGCGAAGATATATGAGGTATCACAAGCTAGGGGATCAAATCCCAGCAGTAACAATTTCTGGGGTAACTAGCTGGTTATGTTTTGAGTACTGGTGGATGAGCTATCCTTCGTTTTGGTAGTCAGATGTTACTGAGTTAAAATTAGTCATAGGTTTTGGAGAAACATGAGACGGAAGTGGTTGATGCGCTGGAGAGGCATTTTTTGAAACAATACTATTACAAATAGGTTACATGTTTTGGTGTTACATGGCCTATATAATGTTATAGGCTGTGAGCTTTAGAGAGGATTTGCAAATTGTGATTAGGGGCAGGCAGTTAAGTGTAAAATTACCTAATCACATGCGCTCCCTTGTATCAACATCATGTGGCTCAGATTAGAAGTTTGCACGGTTTAAACAGAGATGTTGGTTTGCACCTGATATGTTGCCTTTATAGAAACTTTAGCTATCTATCTAAAACCATCTTTTGTATACTTATTCTAATACAGTGACCTTTAACTTTATGAGCTGATCACAAACATTATTACAGAATAAAATATGCACTCGATTTAGCTTGTCAGTGACAAAACATATTGCAAGCATTGTTGTCGTGCTCGACGACAAAAAAAAAACTGTACTATTCATTTTTGTTCCTTTTTATCTTCTGAGATCAATCCATATCAACTTGATATATATCCGACCACGAGCACATGTGATTTGCAAATAGCACCAGGTGGCCTCTATACACCCCTGCAATAACAAGCTAATTACAACATGGCTACATCATATCAGTAGATTCTTTTCTCTCGTTCCGTTTTTTCCCAACTAAATAATTTTGTTGCTAGATTACTTAAAAAATATTCTTGTTTGATCAACTTTAATTGCAAAATTACTTAAGACTCTATCTCTGTCTCTGCTGCCTCTGAAGAATCTGGGTGTGCTTGCTTTAATTTCAATCTATTCCATAGCTGTACCTAGATCAGCTACATCTGAATGACAAGAAATTGGCATACTTAAATGGGTCCTCTATTAGATTAAATTTCATGAGCATATATAGTTCTTTCAAGTTAGCAGCGAAAATAACTGAAACTAGGGCCTATCTTCTCGCAATATTTAATATTTTTGGCACACAGGGAAATTACGGTATCTGTTGGTGAAATTACAACGTACATTAATTAGGCATTCAACGTTGTTTAGTTTGACTCTTCTAACTTAGTTCACAACATAATTTCTTGTTTTTACTTGTAAATTGAACCATTAATATGGCTATACAGTGTTTCTTAAATGCCAAAAAACATAATCAGTGGAATCATGTTCTCTTTGTGACAAAAAAGAAACAGCATATTTCCACATCAGCAAGGGTTCACTGATATTCCCCTTAAGCTGCTACCAGTACCACCTTGGTTCCCAGAATGATCTATGGTGCTCATCTCTTCTTTCTCCAGGTAACCACCTCTATGGACACTAATTTTATAGGGACAGGCGGGCTTGATGTACCTAGATCCTTATATTAATTGCAACCTCATATCCCTTGAGATGGCAATAATTTTGCAGAGATAACTTTGGACACACATTGGCCATTTGCATACATTCTCAACACAACATAACATTCCAAGATATATTCCTTGGGCCTTATTGAAAAGACAACCTGCACATTATCCAAACACATATTGATCTTATGCCTGCATACCATCCTTTTCAACAAATTGATCAGCAAACCATAGAGCTTTTGGCATCCAAATCTACAAATATGGTACATTGATCTTACTAAAATATATCATTCAGAGTCAAAGATGTCCCATATATGAATGTATAGTATGGTCCTAACTGGCCACTGTTGTTGCTTTTGCCAGCTTATAGATTCCTAGCTTAGAACATTTTCAATTGTTCCAGAAACTCTCACATTAGCTCCTCATCACCCATTGTCTCACTAAACTAGACTGTCCTCGCCTGTTTGTAAAAGCACATGTATGCTCCATCGAGACCCGGATCCGCTAAGGAAACCCTGGAGTGGAGGCCTCCAAACTCTATAAAAGGCAGCCACCCCCTGTTCTCCCAAACCATCCACCCATACACACTCATCTCTCCACACGTGCATCCACAGCAGCTTGACAGAGCTCGAGAGCTAGAGAGAACGAGAAGCTCGCGAGAGAGAAATCTAGAGAGATCGGCAAAGAACCAAAAGAAGCAAAGCAAATGGATCGCGTGATGAAGCTGGCGTCGGAGCGTGCTGTGGTGGTGTTCACGCTGAGCTCCTGCTGCATGTGCCACACGGTGACGAAGCTGATGCAGGACCTGAGCGTGAATGCCCTGGTGCACGAGCTGGACAGCGATCCCAGGGGCAAGGAGATGGAGCGCGCCCTGCTCAAGATGCTCGGCGGCAGGGGGCCTGCCGTCCCAGCCGTCTTCATTGGCGGCAAGCTTGTCGGTGGCACCAACAGGATCATGTCCCTCCACCTCGCCGGCGAGCTCGTGCCCATGCTCATGAACGCTGGCGCGCTCTGGGTTTAGGGAGCAGGGCAGCAGGTATCTCGCCTCGTGGAAAAATAAAGACACCATGGTCCAAGAGTACCATGCAGGGTTAGTAGTGTGAGGGCAGGTTTTTCCCGTCCTGTTCTTCTGAGTTCTGACAAAATAACGAGATGGCCTTGTAGAAGCTAGTGATGAGCGAGAGAGATGGCCTTCCTATTTTTTATGTTTTGTTCCAACTTTGTAATGCTACATGCGTGTACACTGATCAATTGCCCTTTTTCAACGGGCTTATGAATGAGAGTTTTATTTGTATATGATCAGCAGTATGACAGTATGATGTGTGGCATGTGTGTAATGAATGTACACAAGATTGCAAATTATGTATTTGCTCATATTGGTCATAACCTACTTGTGTTTGATTGTGTTCTAATCGGTTACACACTGTGTTTATTTAATAAAAATAATGTTGATACATACATAAGCGAGCTGGTTCTTGATGCTGTTTCCCTCATGCATATCGATAGATCTTTGTTAGCTAACTTTTGGTTACACAATGCAAATATATGTATCTCAAATCTTGAATTTTGATTTTGTGCCCTTTAATTTTATAGCAGTACATCGTGTGACATATAGGTTTTTACAAGTTTAGAATAATAGATGCCAAAAAAATAATATTGTCATGTTTCAGGTCCAGTGTTCTAAGAACAGCCCCCAGTGTGTATTTTGGATTGAACGATCATCCACATGGAGTTCAATTTGCGAGCTTCAGTGTTGAGTTTGATCATTAAATGAAATTTATCTGAAAGTTAGCAAGATCAGTAGGCGGACATTGAAAAATTAATCAAAGATTAGAGCGGCGCATGAATTGTTTTTATGCATCAACTACTAGTGAGATTACATATATGCACATATATTAATGCTGAAATACTTTCATGAGAACTTGAATAGCATACAATTTCCTAACAAGTTTAGCTCAATTATATTACAAGAAACTTGTTGATGAGTTGATTGGGGTTTGGTACTATAACTTGAATCGCTTAAGGCAAACAAAGGTTATGTGCACCATTTTATCTCATGATTGTAATGTTTAAAAAATGAAGTCGTCCATCAACAATTTTTTGGTACAAATGTTTCTTAATGTTTTGCTTGACAAAGCAACAATAAATCTAACTATTAAAGCTATTTTACGTTAAGAGCATGAGCTAATCTTTTCCCCAAGAGCAAAAGGGGGGCTTATCATCATAACCAGGGCAGCCCACTATTTTGATATGGAGTCATGACACATTGCATCTGTTGATAAGGAAAATGTTCCATTTACCAAAGTAAATTAAAATAATATTATAAAGTCAATAATCAAGAAACAAATGATAACCATATTATTATCTGGAAACAGTATTATTTATTTTTTTATTACTGTAACCTTAAAATAAAATAAGTAGAGTGGGTGCATTGTCTTTTTTTGCTGGTTCGATTCCTCTAATCACAAAGGTTCAAAGTACTTCCCATAAATAGAACTAATGTTCCTTGGAAGGATCTTTTTGTTATGTTGGACTAGATGGTAATAACAACTATATTATATCCCCATGGGAAAAATATACGAATCACACCGTGATCTTTATAAACACATTTTCACAAGTCAAACTGTAAATTTAATAAATACTAGTCAAACCAAAATGTTATTTGGATGATTATTTTGGGAAAAAACTGCATTAATTACTTTACTGCAGCTGATGAGAACCTATTTGAAACAAGGATGCATGAAAGCTGGCCGGACATAATAGAATTTATATGCATACTGCTAAAATTAAGCTAACAAAGTAATAACATGTGATGTATGCAGCCTTTGAATTGAACTGCAAGTATAGTGGAATAGAACGAAACATTTGGCATTCCAACTTTGGGAAGCCGCATGATAGGTAGTTTTCCTGTAACCAACTAATAACTTATTGACATACGTCATCACCCAATGCGGCTGTAAGTGGCCGTGGTCATGAGATCGAAATAAAGAAATGCTAGATTCAAATCTTATCATAAACTTTGGGAATCTTTCGTGCTTTGGAGAGATTCCATATATTTGCAGTGGATGGTATAAAAAATCCCAATATTCCTCTTGTATCTTGCTAGGGCCCATTTAATTTGTTCTAAACTTTATCTACGCACTGTGCATGCTGACGCCCTCGCAACTTTAAGAAATTGACAAGGACACATGCATCAATGGAGAACTACGCGTCTATATATGTTTACCTATATACTTTCTGATGGTGATTATGATGTAATAGCTTATATGTTACTTTATTTGTTAGGTGCACTGTTAATATCATGATAAGAACCGAATAGCATACCCTAATAACATATAAGTAACTAATCTAAATTATAAACATTTTCTTTTAGTGAACAAACTGATGAATTGAGTGAAAACATTTTCCTCTTCCTCTATCCTCTATCGGATGAACACTATAAAAGGGCATCACACCCTGCCTTCGCAAAAGCACACAACCACAAGCATCCACCATTGTTTTCTAGCAAAGTTCCATTCAGCTTATAGAGAAATCAAGAAGACAGAACGCGGCGGCGATGGCTGAGAGGGTGTTGAGGCTGTCGACGGAGAAGGCTGTGGTGATCTTCACGCGAAGCCAGTGCTCCATGTGCCACACGGTCTCCAGCCTCTTCTCCGAGCTCGGCGTGTGCGCGGCGGTGCACGAGCTAGACAAGGACCCCCGCGGCCGCGACATGGAGCAGGAGCTCGCCCGCCGCCTCGGCCGTGCGCCGCCCGTCCCCGCTGTCTTCGTCGGCGGCAACCTCATCGGCTCCACCGACAGGGTGATGCCGCTGCACCTCGCCGGCAAGCTTGTGCCCATGCTCAAGGGTGCCGGCGCCATATGGCTCTGAGAATTCCTCCATGCATCGGCAGTAACTACATAATCCCTCAGATATAGCTCTCGACAAGGATTATGAGAAGTTTTGTTTAGCGGCTAACGGTAATAAGCCTCTAGCAGGGCTGAAAAGGGTCAGGAATGGCTAGTCTCTGTGTCTTTGAATGGAGCTGGACAAATGTAACCCTGATCTTTCCACCATTTTAAGTGAGATGTGGATTTTGAATTATCACTACTTCTTGTTAGTTTTGGATTATTGTGGTCTGATATTGAGCAGGGGGTGGATATAAATATGAGACTATACAAGCCTAAGTAGCCAATACCTGTGAAGGTTTAATCATTACAAGCACAACATGTACTTGTAATAATTAAATTTCTACTCATCATTTTTTCCAAGAACAGCGCTGATAATTCGATGAGTTTGCTTCCACTTCTTTAATTTGATAGTTCTCTTTGCTGTATTATTTGTTCAAAATGTTGTGCACATTTATTGTACTTTTGCAGGGTAGCTTTATGCTTAAAAAGTATTTAAAATTAAGGCACAAAGTGCAAGACACGTTTATTAGGAAAAACATTTATTTTTTCAAGAAAAATGAAAATATTTTGCATAAATTCTTTTGCTAGAAAATGATGCTTCGATCTTCAACCACTACTTTGTCTTGGTCTTCTTTATTCTTTTTTGAAGTCCGAGTCAACGAGTTGGACTGCTGTAATAGTAAATACAAATGAATCCATCTATAGGATGCTCAAACATAAAACATAGAGGTACGATATGTAGAAGCTGGAGTGTTCAATAGTAATTCAGAAGTGACCAACCATCACTACGGGAAAACGAAGGATTGCCGTGCGTATCAATGTTTGCCGTGCGCTTTCCGTCAGGCGCACGGCAAAGACCATCTTTGCCGTGCGTTTTTCTACGAGCGCACGGCAAACATTTACGCACGGTTACTAGTCTTTTTGCCGTGCGTTTTCGGACGGGCGCACGGCAAACACAAATATTTGCCGTGCGTTTTCCTACAGACGCACGGCAATCTTTTTTTTTAACGCACCAGGACAGACGACCAGGAAATGCCTAACGGCCGTCAACCTTTGCCGTGCGCCATTGGACGACGCACGGCAAATACGGATTGTTTGCCGTGTGTCTTCTTGTGACGCACGGCAAACATGTACCTTTGCCGTGCGTTTTGTGTTGGCGCACGGCAAAGGTTTTTAAAAAAATGACTTTTCCTACCTCCTTTTAATTTTTCCTCCATTAGTGCATTATTTTGCACTCTAGATTCCAATTATGTAATCATATCTATCTTTTTGCTAATTTTAACGAATTTCTTTTATTGGTAGGATTTTTTCCGTATAAATCAAATTTGAACTGCAAGTGCGTAAAATAATAGAGTATAGTTTGTGGAAAAATGATATTCATGTAATTCATACATTTTTAAGATCATACCCATGAAAGTACTTGAAATTTCAAACATTTTGTTCGCGAAAAATGAAAATCCACGTGTATTTGAAATGTTTTTTAGTTGTATAAAATGCAAACGAAGTTTGAAAGTCATGAAATTTGTGGAGAGCTCATGATATACTATGGGAAGGTTGTGAAAAATAGTAAAAAAAGGTTTTGAACAAAGCGTCACGCATGTTGGTTAGAAACCGAAGCATCTAACTCGAAGTTGCATAGTGTTTATAGTCACCTCACTTGGTTTGTAGTCTTAGTAAAATTTAAACTTGGTTTTTGACTTCAAAACATTTTCTCTAATGAACATACAACATACATTGTGTCATGTTAGTTTATGGTATTTTTTCGCATCCATTTGCTAATTTTCGTATATTAACTATAATTAAGTAATTTAAATGGACAAGCATTGAATTTGAGTAAATAACTTCAAAGAAAAACAAGTTGTAAAAAAGACATTCATGTTTTTGACTACAATGTAAAGCTTCATCTGATTTTGAATATCGCATTCACGAAAATTTGAATTTTCCATTCATGGAAACACAAAAAAAATTGAATTTTACTTGTGTTTGCCGTGCGCCGTGGTCAAAAACGCACGGCAAAGAGCCATCATTGCCGTGCGCCTAAGCTAGGCGCACGGCAAAGACTGCAGGTCCCTTTTTTTTAACGCTCTCCCCCAGCCGGCCCAAATAAAGTCCGTGGAAAATTTGAATTCTGTGTTGAGGGAAAACTTGTCTTTGCCGTGCGCCGTGGTCAAAAACGCACGGCAAACGGCCATCATTGCCGTGCGCCTAGGCTAGGCGCACGGCAAAGACCGCGGGTCCCATTTTTCTTTTTTTTTACGCTCCACAAGCCGGCCAGCCCAAACCGCATCTCGCAACAGGACTTCATCCCCCACCTCGCAACAGCCCGTGCGCCCTGTTCGCCCGTCGCCCCGAGCTAGCCCCGTACGCCGCGCTCGCCCCCAGCTCCGGCGCCGGCCGCGCCCGCCCCCCTCCTCCGGCGCCGGCGCGCCCGCCTGCCCGCGCCCGCGCCCGCCCCCGTCCGCGCGCCCGCCCCCGCCGCGCCCCTGCCCGCCCCCGGCCGCCCAGAGCTCCGGCCCCGGCTGACCACGCCAGGCGGGTCCGGCGGCGCCCTCAGGCGGCCCGGATCCGGCCCCGTCCGCCCGGCACCCGGCCGCCCACGCCTCGTCCCGCCCCAGGCTACCCACGCCTCGTCGTCCGTGCCAGGCGGGTCCCGCCACCAGCGCCGCCGGCGCCCTCAAGCGGCGCGGATCCGGCCTCCCCGCACCACTGCCCCACCGGCGACCGCCCTGCCCGCTGCCCCGGTGCCACCTCCCCAGCTTTACTCTGTCCCAGCCAGAGGAGAAGAAGGAGGAGGAAGGGAAGTAGAGGCAGAAGGAGGAGGGGGAAAAGGGAAGGAGGGCAGGGGAGAAGAAGGAGGAGATGGAGAAGGGGTAGGAGATGGAGATGGAGAAGGGGTAGGAGACAGCCGAGGGGGAGAAGGAGGAAGGGAAGGAGAGGGCCGGAGAACAAGGAGGAGGAGAGGGAGGAGGCCGAGGGTGAACTGGGAGGAGGGGTGTGCTCCGGCCGTGCTCAAGCACCTCGCTGCCTCGACACCTTACTCCATTTGGTCGGTAATCAATCTCTCGGCCTTTCTCGAATTTTGAGATTAAATTAGTATGATGACCTACACTTTCGTAGTAGTGATGCATAAGTATGTTAGAATTAGATCAAATGAGTATGAAATTTAGTTAAAATTAGTGATGCATAAGTATGTTAGATTAAATTGGGTTACTACCTATATGTTTCTTATGCTCAAGTGCAAGGTCAAAAAATGGCAAAATACCGGAGGCAAATCACTACTTCTTGTGTCCGGCCATCGAGCCGTGGGAAGAAAATGTTTTTGTGGCCCGACCTTCGTGTCGTGGCTTTTCTTGCAGGTTTTGGAAACCTCACCGTACAGGGGAGGTGCTGCCGGAATTTTGGATAGACGCTAAGTCTTGATGGGTTTTTGCAGGAAAGCTCCCATTGCCGCAACCACCGTCGAAGGAGGAGTAGGAGGAGGCCACGTTGCTGTTGCCTAGGAGGCCTCTTCGGGCTCCGTCTTGCCGCCCGTCCCCGTCTCTTGTCGAGTTACTAGGTGAGCATGTGCAAATGCCCCTGTTTCCATATCATGTACCTAGATGGCTAGATCACGTAACCTAGTTAGGCATGTCACCGCCGATGGCCCCACAGCAGCTGTTCCCTCCTCAGTGAGTCGCGTTTATGTCATTTGAGTTCCTGGACTTTGTGGATCTTTGTCGATGAACTTGAATAATGCTTGTTGTTGAACTTGTGGACTTGTCGATGAACTTGGATGTACTAGTGGACTTGTCGATGAACTTGGATGTACTAGTGGACTTGTCGATGAGTAACGTGTGGATTTATCTATATGTGATGTCTGTGATGATTATTGTGATATATATAATGCCTGTGATGAATATTATGATATATATGATGCCTGTGATGAATATTATGGATTGCATATTATTCCAGTGATTTTTGGGGATTTTTAAACGTGAAAAACAAAAAAAAATAAATTGCAAAGGTCACTTTGCCGTGCGTTTTTTGGAAGGCGCACGGCAAAGGTGCCATTAATTGCCGTGCGTTTTTTGATGGTGGCGCACGGCAAAGGCCGGTGATTGCCGTGCGTTTTTTATGGTAGCGCACGGCAAAGGCCCCTGATTGCCGTGCGTTTTCGATGGTGGCGCACGGCAAAGGCCGGTGATTGCCGTGCGTTTTAGATTATGGCGCACGGCAAAGGCCAGTGATTGCCGTGCGTTTTTCTTCCGGCGCACGGCAAAGGCCGTAACACGCCGTTTGGTTCCGGCGCCGTCAGTTGCTTTTTTTTGCCGTGCGCCTCCCCGTGACGCACGGCAAAGATAGTTCACCGTGCGTTGTCAGACATGGCGCACGGCAATGGGACTTTACCGTGCAAAATTCTACCGTGCGCTCTTTGCCGTGCGCCCCGACGAAAAACGCACGGCAAAGACTTTGCCGTGCGTTTTTGTGCCTTTGCCGTGCGCCCGGGGCGCACGGCAAACCCCCTGTTTCCCGTAGTGTACTTGAGAAGACATTCAAACCCCCAAAGTACTTAGAGTGATCATCAAAGATGATTAGCTTAGTATGAAAGAGTGATTAGTAATAGATAAGCCTTAACGAGTTAAATAGCAAGAAGTGAACCACACTTCTAATTTTGTGCACAAGTGCCTTGCTTGGGCCTTTAGCTCAAGCTTGTTGATTCTCCAGCTTAGTGTTTGAAAGGTGGCAAGATCTATGTAGTGGGACTTAAAGGTCCTTGTCCTTTGTGGTGAAATTTCCCTCTTAGTTAAAGAAGGGGCATTCTAGCTCCCTGGCGTATTTGCCAGATCAGAGCGATATTCTTTGGCGTATGATCTGATGTGAGCACTTAGTTGTACATCAGATAGGTAGATTTAGATTTATCTTGATCAAGTTTAATTTTGTGGATGGCCTAAAAGTAATTCTAAGTTGTCATAATTCACCTCTTCATCCCTTAAGATCGATCGGGCTCATGTTTTCCTTACATCCAGTAATGGGCTGCTGCATTGGACACCCATCAGGTCTTCAATTATTAATCCTTCTTTGTTGTATGTTATCTTCTCAGTTATGCATTCATCACTTCGCTCATTGATATATTACAAAAATCAGGTTCATATAGGGTTTGATGCAGTGGGGTCGCAACACCTAGCTCAGGTGGTTAAGGAGTTTTTTAATCGGCATATAGGTGGCGGTCTATTAATCTATTATTAATGCCCTGATTCTTCTTTTTTTTCTTTCTTTTAACTGTGTGTATGTTGGTAATGCAAAAGCCACAATTATAGTTCGAGAAATTTATATTATCTTGATGTAAAACCTTGGATTTAATAAAATCTCCGTGTCGAAGAAAATCAGGTCTTCAGTTCCTCATTGATCATTATCTACGTAGTCCATGTATGGATCCAATCCAGATTGCCATGAGTTCCTCTAGGTCGGGGCATCATCAACATACAATCTTTTTTTTTTGTTTTATGCAAGTTACAACATGTTCTATGTTGAATTGCTTTATAGTATTCAATTCTAGATGATTGTAACTGGATTTTTATTATTGGCATTTAAAAGTTTTACAGGTCAGTGGAAAATATAAACATGCCGAAGGGAAACGTGTCATACTTGATATATTCGACAATATCATTAGTCATATTAAATTACTGATGCCTCCAAAAGACACAACATTCGTACGTTCGGCATTTCGTACATTATGCATATCTTACAAATAAGAAAATCAAATCTCAATTATCTTTCTCTTTTTCTTTTTTGAAAAATAAGGGCAAATGGACAAAGTCAAGAGAGACGCATCCATCACTACTACTATGGCGCCACGCCGCACATCGATCCTTTGGCAGAACGATATATCACTACTTTGATGTACAACAACATACGCTGGATGCTGAGGGAAACATCATCTTGCCAAAGCATCATATCGTTGTATGCAATTCGTCATGATATGGAATCTAACCATCAAAGTCACATTGTAGCAATCCTCCTCTCAGTGCAATGTTTTCTGTTTTTATTCACAGTACACAGTTCTAGTGCCACCACACTGCTGATAAGGGCATGTGTAAAAAGATGATTCTTTTCAAAACAATAGTATCAACTCTAAGATTTAGGCCATTTTCTCAAGTACACAGATCTCTGAAAACTTCACTGTCACTCTTTGAAGTTTCATGGATATGAAAGCTTCAGTTCGATCTGTGATTATCACTGTACAATTTGTCTTTCATATTCCCTGTACCATCTTCTCATTGGAAACATTGTGCATCTTAAAAGAAAAAAAAGGAAAGAAAAAAGGATCCAAGCATAGCTCATCAAAAGTGGATTCTCGAGACTGAAGATGGAAGGATGACAATAGCTAGAGTCGGTCTCTTAGATCTCATCACATAGGTAGGAAAGATTCAAAAATACAAAACTACTGTGAATTATCATGTTCAAAGTCCTATAATGGATGGGTATTTGATATATGTTCGGTTTTGTGCCCCTTAAAGCTGTGTGGTTTTGGTTTGAGCTAATGTGCTGATGGGCTAGCTAAGATCCTCAAAGGTTTCAGCGCATCATGAATTTATCCAAGGAATGTAGATCATTGCCTTGTAGGTTGTTATTAGCTATTTTGTGAAGCACACGGTAAAAATAAAATCATATAGCACAATGTTGAATTGTACCCTCATACATCTATATGTTATTTAATTTAGAGAAGATGAAAGCACTATACAAATCATTGTAACTGAAAGTTTATTGCATATATTTGAAAATTTGATTGAGAGATATAGTTGAACAAATTGCAGCGGATTGATTGGACTGGACAACTTAAAGATGAATCAGGCTGTGGTTTACTTTCATTTAATTATTAAGGGCCTGTTTGGAAGGTCGGTATTTGGTCCAAAACCTCTGTAAATTACAGGTTCCAAAGTTTTTCCAACGCAGGCCGAAATTGCTGCTTGGAAGACCGGTGAGCCCACTACTTTTACCTCTGTTTTGGCCGAAACCAGCGGAAATAAAAAATCGTCTCCTCCGGCCCGACTAAAAAAACGAGAAGTATCGGGGCTTCCTCACGACCCCCTCGCGAGTCGCGACTTGCGAATCCTCCCCGACGGCAGCGGCAGGAGGCCGATCCGGAGTTCCCGACGGTGGCGACGGCGGCCGCCTCCTCCTCGCAGCCAGTTCCGCTCCCGCATTGAGGACCTGCAAGAGCTATCAGGGCGTCTCCTACTTCCGGCCAGTCCGAGGGTGCCGGCGAGCTCCCTGCCCTGCTACTGCCGAACGGCTCCACTACGACGGCTAGCAGATCCACGTCCACGGCGAGCGAATCAGCGGTGTCCCATCTCCCTTGAATCCACCCCACTACCTCCTAATTTCAGGTAACCTTCCACCACACTTCTGATCTCCATGTATGTGAGGTATAAGAATGGAACCTGTACATGATGCATGCTTTTTACTAGATCCATCCGTGGATTAATCCATATGCACGGACTACTCTGGCCCCTGGGCTGAACTGTTGAGTACAACGCATAGAGACTTGACAATCTGTAGTGCTTTCGTTGCTTGCCTTTGGTGACTTGTGTGTTTCATTCAGTGTGTCAGTGCTAATTTCCATAGTAGCCTGTTCTATCTGTGAGATGGTTGTCCTGCTTCAGAGTTCAGAGTAGTTTATGCACAATGCATTGGTATTACTTGTTTATTAACAGTTGAATTAGCTTGTGAACTGTTGTGTGTATTGAGATCAAAACTCATTTGCTACTGTGTAGATTCAAATATGTTTGTGCATATTGAGTTCACAACTCTCCTTTACCTAAGTAACTGGTGCTTGCAATAACCATATCACTGCAACTAAAATCCTTCATGCTACATTGGATGCTAAATAGCAATGCCTCATTTAATTATTATGTTCTTGAGTGCTAGTAGATACATTCAACCAATGGATATGGAAGATGACATAAGGACCGAAACTGATTCTGAGGAGGAAGACGATGAATTGATGATGCTCATTATTCCAGCACTAGTAGCTTCTACCAAAACCAAAACCAAAACCCCATGTCATACTTCAACGCTTAGTGGCACAGAATATACAAGTGAACTTCTTGAGGGCCATACCGCCGATCTTATCATAATATTCGAATGGAGCCACGAATTTTCAAAGCACTTTCAGATTATCTTAGTTCAAGAAAACTTTTGTGGACCACAAGAGGGGTCACTGTAGAAGAACAACTTGCAATGTTCATGTACACGCTTGCTCGAAATGCAAGTTTTACTGCATTGTGTGATAGGTTTCAGCATAGTGGAGAAACAATACATAGGCATATTGCCGCAAGCTTCAATGCAATTACCTTTCGTGAAGCCTCTATCAGCCGACACACATTGGAAAATACAATCTGATCCACAATTTGCACCTTACTTTCAGGTAGATATAACACATAGTTTTACAGTTTTAAATTCTACACTTTGTTATATATCCCAATCAGTAATAGCATTCCCCTTGCAAAACTGTTTAGGAGCTATAGATGGACTCATGTCCCAATCACAATACGCGGGAGTGAGGCAACACCATATCGAAATAGAAAAGGAACTCTATCTCAAAATGTGATGCTTGCTTGTGATTTATACTTTATAATAATTGTTGGAACATAGCAGATCTCAAATCTTGTAAATCTGAAACTTTTTGTATCAATTACAATCTTCAATTGTGTTATTGAGAGTACAACTATTATTATATGTACAGTTTATGATATACTGACAGTACAATTTTTATTATTCTCAATTGTGTGTTTAATGGTTCATCTCAGAACTGATGGCACAGAGGGCAAAGTGGAGCTCTAAATATGAAAAGGGGCTTGTTGATGTACTTAGTCAGTACAAAACTTCTCATTATCGTGGACAGAATGGTTGGTCCTTGGAAGGGTGGAGACGTATCGCTCAAGATTTTAATCAATAATTTCCAGAAGCAAGATTCACGAAATCACAGATTCAAGATAAGGAGGCGCAATTGAAGAGGGAGTATAAAGTCATCAAGTCCATTCTTAGGAAAAGTGGTGTTAATTGGAAACACGACGCATCAATGATTAACACAACCGATGAAATTTGGGATGAGCTAAAAGAAGTAAGTTTGATTCAGAGCCTTTTTATTTAGAAATTGTCATTTCTCATAATTAACTCTGACCTCTTAATAAATTTGACAGGAGGATCAAAAGTTAGGGAGGTATCAAAATAAGAGCTTTCCCTTGTATGAGTCCTTGGACCTGTTGTATGAAGGTAAGACCAGTGATTATATTTCCTCTATTTAAAGTCTGTACTGATTGTAAACAATTTGTTTTTTGAGGCTAACTTGATGTCTGAATAGGGCAACTTGCTGAAGGGAAGTATTGCTTTACTTCTAGCAAACCAAGACATACAAGTAAAATTGTAGAAGCAGAGAAAGCTCAAAGTACATTTTTGGACTTAACTATACAGAAACCTCAGACTACAGGAAGCAATCTTAGAGGTCATCCTATTGTAGGTGATGATCTTGGAACCATTTCTCCAAACAGAGCTGAAGGTTTTGGAATCACTGATGTGGAGAACGAGCATGTACCATATAAAAGGCAGAAGAAAGTATCTCATTCAATGGTAGAAGGCTCTGAACATATTGACCTGTCAGATAATGATGATGAAGATGTAGGAAACCAAAGTGATGAGAATACAAGTTCAAGATATGTAACGGTTGGACCAAACAAAGGAAGGACAAAGAAAAGAAATGATAGAAAACAAGTCCCACGTATTGAAGAATCTTTATCAGAATTTGTAAGCTTGAGAAAGGAGCAAGTTGTAGCGAAAGAGATGGTGAAAAAACAAGGGGAAGAGTTTTCAATCACAAGATGCTTGGCAGTGTTGAAGGACATAGATGATGTGTCTGATGAGATAAGGATAGGAGCCTCAGATGTTTTCAAGGATGTATTAAATCGACAATTGTTTCTAGGCTATGAACCAAGACTCTGTGGTACGTGGCTGAAACGGGAAGTTAGCAAGTTTGAAAATCAATCAACATCAAGTAAGTTGTGGTTTTCAAATTAATTTCACTGAGAACTTCCTGCAATGTATGTTTTGTTTCTTCAATTTCATATTACGGCAAGTTCTTCCTTTGCATGCATTAACCTGTTGTATGGATGTTAAGCTTTGTACTTCTAAATTGAAGAAATACATATTCAGACCTAGTTTTAACTACTATGTGTAATGTTGCACAAGCACACCATGTTTATAACATATTTCTTACCCGATTTTATAATTTTTGTTGCAGGTTAGTGGCTCTAAATCTGTCAAGGAGCTTGGAAAAAATTCAAGTGTTCATTAGCTGAGTACCAAGTGCTTAATTATGCGTCATCCATATGATATATTTATTTGCAGTTAATATGGTTTTGAGTTTAGAACATTCAAGTACTCTGTTGGTTTTTACTTCCAAAGCTAAGTTAAAAAGTATCATCTATTTGATTTTTTCTTGCTACTTGAAGAACCAGAACAGAGATTTCAAAACATCATTTTATTTTTATCCTTGTATCTCAGGTTGCCGTATTATTTATTTTCACTGTGTGCATGAGATAGGTTGGCTCTAATCATTGGAGAAGGCCTTAGACGCTGGCATCGAATACTGTAATTCTGATTTGGAGGCACAATTTTGCTTGGATTTCGATCTGTCTTGTTGTCTGGATGCATTGTGATTCTGATTTGATCAAAATTTTGCTTTTACCGTCATGTTTTAACTGCTGTTTTCACAAACACGGATTGTTCAGGGCAATTCTCGTGTGTCGTGTCTTCCACTGCAGATTGTTTTTCATCATGTTCCTTTTCTGTTCATATCTACAAATTCAGAGCATTTGCAAAACCTGAACCTATTGGAATGGTGAGCGTGACACTGCAAATTCAGAGCATTTGCAAAACCTGAACCTATTTGCATGTCTGATTTTCCTCCTTACCCAAACAGCAGGCTTACCAGTGAAAAGAAATACCTTTGTATCCTTGTGCACAACAAATTACAGGTGGAATGCACTTACATCTGGAAAATAATATGTTACTTCCAAACAGGGCCTAAAGGAATTTTATTCACCTGGAATGATAGGAGGTAAACTAATATCCCTCTTGCAAGAGCCAAGAGTGCTGAAGTCTCAAGTGCCCCTTGAGAAATTGAGGAGTCAAGAGTGCAAAAACACGGAGAAGGAGCAAAGGATTCTGGAGCAATTGAGTTTGCTCTACAGAACACTAGCTCTTTCCAGGTGAGAACTATCAACGCAGGCATTGGGCATAAGAATATCTCTATCCAAATATCCAATCCTCGCTCCATGCTTGTGCTGGATGTTTGCGTCATAATAAAAAAAAGGACGTACCCAGTGCTGTAGGTTCCCGTACTGTGCGGGGTCTGAGGGAGGTTATTAGCGGGAGGTCTTTCCCACACATCGTGCAATGTGTAGAGGCCACCGCTCGAACCTGTGACCTCTCGGTTCACAGACGGCAAGCACTACCACTTGCACTAGGCCGCCCTTTTGGATGTTTGCGTCATGCATGAAAAAAATGGGGGAAAAACTAGTGAAAAGTTCAGATAATGTCTGACTTTCTTCAGATGCCTGAAGCATCATACACAGGTAGATATATAGCAATTGTGCTGCGGAATCTTCACACATCTAACCTTCATTCCTAGCTTTAGATCATGGAAGATTTTTGCAGGGAAAGGATTCAGCAAGGGTACGAAATAAAAGCCAAAGATTGCAGCGTCGGATCGTGGCATCGCAACGCTGTAGCGAACATGGCCCCATTTGCCATTTGTTCGAGTTGATTTTGGTGATTCATGCTAACACAAGTAATGGGACTAACCATATTGTTAAGCATGTCTTTGTAGACATTTCTAGGTCCCAAGGATGCAAAAATACCACATGAGAAGATAATATATTTTTCGAGGGTCAAAACCATAGAAGAAAAAGAAAAGAAAGGACACCGTCGGATGAACCGACGGTACCTAGGTAGCAAGCATCGGTGCAATGGTCGGACGAGTTGGTACACTGGGTGAAAGCCAAGGCACCGTCGGATGAACCGACGGTCCAGTTCCTAGTTGCGTCGGACGAGTTGCAAAGATGAAGCCGCGAAGCCAGTAGCGTCGGATGAACCGACGGTCCATTGGAGGGAACCGTCGGTCTATCCGATGATCACGTTTGAACGAGATAGAGACGCGCCAAGACGAAGCCTTAAGCACCGAATGAACCGACGGGTGTGCAGCGGTTCATCCGACGGTCGCGCGGAAGCTAACAGTGAGGGTTTGGTCGCGGGGTCTTCAGCACCGGATGATCCGACGGTGCATCGGAGCATAGCGTCGGAGTAGTTCCTATCAGAGAACCTCAACGGCTAAGTGACGTGGGAGGGGCACCGGATGAACTTACGCCCTGAAAAGGATAGCATCGGTTCATCCGACGCTTACTTTTTCAGTGGCCGTTAGCCAACGGCTCCTTGGGTGCCTTGGACTATTTATACCCCCTCCACTCACCCATTTGAGGTTGCTGGATTGTGTGGAAGTGCAGAGGAGTGCAAGACACCTAGAAGATCATATCCAATCCATCCAAGTGCTAAATTGCTCATCCATAGACTTGCATATGCTTTGTGTATGTGCTTAGTGTTAGGCTTATCTTAGAGCTGAGTGAGTGCAAGGTTGTGCCAATCTTGTGAGGTGATTCTTGAGTGAATCAAGGTGTACAAGGTGCGTCGGAAGCCTTGGGGCCTAAGTGGCTCACCGGCAATCGTCTTCGACCCTCCGGCTTGGTGTGGAGTGGCGAGGACACTTTGTGCGGGGGACGTGGAGACCCCCTTCCTTGGTGGAGAAGCTCCTTAGTGGAGGCGGCATCAAGATGACCAAGGGAGTTTGGCGAGTGCCTAAGTGGCGAGCCTTTGTGGCGAGTCAAGCGGTGCTCTTGGGAGAGACTTGGTGACCGGGAAGCAATACTCTTGTGTGAGTGCTTCAACAACGTGAACTAGGGGTGGCTTAGTGCCTACCGATACCACGGGATAAATCGCGTGTCAAGAGTTTGCTTCCTCTCATCCCTCTTTACGTTTCCGCATTTACTCTCTTGCAATCTTTGCTTGCCTTTACTTTCCTAGAGTAGTATCTTGCTAGGATTGGCGATAGGTTGCAAACCTTGTTTTGGGATGGGAGTTTCACACTAGAACAACCATAGTTGCACATCTAGATAGTATGTTGTAGTTTATATTTATGCAAAAGTAGTGAAGCCATAGGTTAAGGTTTTTAGTTGCCTAATTCACCCCCTCCCCCTCTTAGGCTAACGAGCATCCGATTCCTTACAAACGCCTCAAATCTGATAAGGTCAGGCTAGCTGATTACAAAGCAGCTAGCGGCAGCTCAACCTGCTGAGAAAAGCCGCGTGCGTGCAAGGTGGTTGGATTCCATGCCGCAGATAAGGTCAGCGAGGCGATGAGGGCTGTGCTGGCTACACTTTGGATGCTATTCTGAAACCTATTGAGGTGATTGATCCTTCGAAATTGGCTTGATCAGTCGGCCGGAATCAGTTCCATGTGTCGGAAGATGAACAACTGGCCGTACCATACTAGTGGTATGCCCCATCGACATCGCCACCACTCGCGCCAGGACACGCATTTAGGCGTGTACGTGCTGGGAGCAATGGCATCTTTGGTACTCCATTTCATTCTCTTTTGATAGGCATATTTCCAAAATTTCAGATTTTCACAAATGATAGTAATATTTGCCAACAATGTAGACCGCGGCAATAAATTAATATTGCATCAACAATATGAGTAGTCATCGCATCGTCAACCGTTGGAGAACTGATGAAAAAGTTTGTTTGCACTACATAGATGATACATAGATCGAGTTGTTTTTCTTGGTCATTGTGTTAAGGTGAGAATAACCCTATCAAAGGAGAATGGAGGGGAGTGGTATTTCTCATGCTGAGGTAGGCGATGTACTGTGGCAACTGGAGAATGCAGAGAGCGTTCAGAATTCTAGTCTCAATGGAAAACAATGCTAGCCTGATTTATTTCAGAAATAATAAAGTAATCCCGTTTGGGACAAGGTGACTTTCACTGAAGTGTTCCGGAGTGATATTCCACAAATTAAAATTCAATGTGCATGGGAATTTCTGGTGAATTTGCTCTCTCCTATTCACTTGAGCGAATAATATTGATCAGCACGCACAGAGCAGATGACGAGATGGAGCATCTGTTCACGTAGTCATGTCCAGTACATTATCCTTGTTGCTATGGATTCGAGCCATCACAATCCAAACCTGTACTGCAAAGCTATATACTTCGCCATTTGTCAAATGGTAGGAAATGTTCCTGCTTCAAGAAAGGAGAAAAACAAGAGGTATCACAAGCAACTTAGGGGGATCAAAAGCAACCCAGCAGTGAGTAATTGGATGGTTGACATTGGGAACGAGAAAATCCCCAAGGCATCAAGTGCATATATAGTCTCCTTCATATGTCCTCGAAAAAAAAAGAAATGGGACCTCATATATACCTTGAAAATTTTCTGAAAATGCTTGTCAATGCACGTGTCCATCTTTTACCTCATATATACCTTCCTGCCAAGGGCTATAATAAGATGCATAATAACTTGTTCTGATGTGAATATACTCTAGTATGATATTAGAAATTATATTGTTTGTGATAATATTTAGACTGCAAATATTTCGATTTGACACTAAGTTAAGCATTTTACAAGTTCTTGAAACAGTTTGCACCCACCTATCAAGTTGTTGTATTAGATCGACCATTTTAGAAGTTTTTTTTGACCAATATGCACCCACCTGATAAGTTACTGTTCTAGATTAAGCATATTACAAGTTATTGGACTAATCTGCACCCATATGACAAGTTGTATGGTGGACGCAATTTACTCTTCTTGGATTTCAGTCAGTTTTCTTCCCGAATTTTTGCATAATTTTATCTTATTGGTGGTGACTGTTAAATATCGATAATACTTTGGCCCAAGTTCACTTTAATTCTCAAAGTCCAGTTATTTTTTTTCCAATTTCCAAAAATTTATGGTGAAAACCGGCATATACCGCCTGGCCACCTCCGGTATTTTTTTTTCTATTCCAGAAAGGTGACACTGCTTCTAGGTGAAGTTAATTATACACCACTGACAAAGTATGTTTTGTCAGATACTTCATTTATCCGTAAAAACCATGACAGGAGATGTATCAAATAAAGTGTTATATATCCCATGACAAGAAAAATGGGGTACAGCTGCATGCCCATAGGCCATATGCATCCATATGATATTCTCAGTAGTAGGTCAACACAACCTTAGCATTCTTAGATATATTCCTTGGGCCCTATTGAAAAGACGGCTCGTGCGTTATCCAAACAAATACTGATCTCATGCATGTATACCATCCTTTTCAATGAGCAAAACCACAGAGCTTTTTGGATTATATTCAAATCTGAAAATGTGGGACCTTAGCTTGAATGTATTTTATTAGCTATATATTCTTAAAGTCAAATAAAGATGTATTATGCATGCATGGTCCTTCCTATATGCCTCCTTGGAATATTTTGTTTTTTTCCAGAAATTCCCAGACCACTCTCATCACACTAAATGTGAGTTCCCTGCTCGATCTTACTTGCAGCTAGCTCTAGCAAGACCCGGACCCGTTATGGCAACCCTAGCCCCTGCTTGCAAACTCTATAAAAGGCAGCCACCCTTCTCTTCACGTACATCGATCCACAGCAGCTTCACAGAGCTCGACAGCTAGTAGTATAGAGAGCAAGAGTGAGAGCGAGAAGCTCGAGGAGATAGAGATCTAGAAAGAGAGGGACAGAGAAAGAAATCTAGAGAGATCACTTCTTGCAGCCAAGAATCCCCAAAAAAACCAAAGCAAATGGACCGCGTGATGAAGCTGGCGGCGGAGCGTGCCGTGGTGGTGTTCACGCTGAGCTCCTGCTGCATGTGCCACACGGTGACGAAGCTGATGCAGGACCTGAGCGTCAACGCCCTGGTGCACGAGCTGGACAGCGATCCCAGGGGCAAGGAGATGGAGCGCGCCCTGCTCAAGATGCTCGGCGGCAGGGGCCCCGCCGTCCCCGTCGTCTTCATCGGCGGCAAGCTCGTCGGCGGCACCAACAGGATCATGTCCCTCCACCTCGCCGGCGAGCTAGTTCCCATGCTCAAGAGCGCCGGCGCGCTCTGGCTATAGAGACTGTACGGTGGTGGTGGTGCCAAGGGCAGGTTTTTTCCCGTTCCGTTCGTCTGAGTTCTGACAGAATAATTGAGGCAAACAGAGTAGCTTGCTAGCTTCTTTTTCTTGTTCGTAGGAGCTAGTGAGTGAGTGAGACAGAGATGGCCTTTGATAGATGTGTGATTTCCTCTCTTTTTTAGATGTTTTCTTGCAACTTTACTGCAATAATTCGTGTGTGTACTGATCCTGATCGGATCGCCCTTTTTCGATGGGCTTTCATATGAATAATGCCAATATATATATGCAGTGTTTTAGAAGTAAACAGTATGATGGCATGTGTTATGTAGATATACAAGTTTGCATAGCATGAATTTGCCAATTTTGGTCATCACATTGTTGCTTTAATTTATTTTGGTTGTCTTCTGATCAGTCACACTAACTGTTGATGTATAACTAATTAACCTATGGTTCTTCCTGCTGTTTGCCATCAAACGCATTATATGGTGATAGTTCATTGATCATTAGCCAACTTGGCCTCTCATCCAAGTATATATAATTGGTTATATATATTTCTAAGCTTGCATTTTGGTTGTTAGTGATGCTTAGAGTGTAGCAAGCGTGCATGTACCCACCCTATCACTTGTTGTTGGGGAGTTGGGTAAAAAACCTTTCACCCTTGGAACTTCGGAGATGTTAAGACTCCAGCGAATTCGTAAAAATGGGAAGGAAAGAGCCAAGTGAAGTTTTCGCTTTCGCGATTTCGGAGAAATTCGCCAACCCGTCGCTCTTGGGCGAAGTTATCGCCGAAAGAGCATGAATTCGCAAGTTTGTTTATTGTTTCAGGACAGTAGAAACTTCGGAAGTCGTTGCAGTTTCGGGAAACTCCATTTCGGCCGTGGCATCAAGGATCTCTGCGGATTCGGAGAAGTCTTACTTCGGTGACGATTTCGGTGACGGAGTGCGGGAATCTGATTACCTGCGAACCTTCGCGAGGATGAAGCGAAAGTCATGAATAAACCGCATCAAAGGGTCGGCACCAAAAGTCCGGGTTCGAGGTGTGAACTAGTGACCGGCTTGTAAATTTATGAAATTAGTTCCGCAAATCACGGGATGTAAAAGACGTTCATGTACATATTCACATTTGGAATATTCCCTAGATTCGAGGGTAATCTCGGAATGTAAAAGTCCCTTCGTCTCCCTATAAAAGGGGGTCCGAGGGCACGTGTAAAGGGGGTTCACAACTTTTGAGGCGAGTACAGACTTTCGGAGATTCCTTGTCTCCACGTTCCTGAGCACTTTCGTACGTTTGTTCGGAAATCTCTTTTCACTTGTGTTCGGGGTCCCATCCGATTTTCTGACCCCCCAACACTTGTTCTGATCATTTAATGTCATTTGCTTTGTTACTCTCGGTGATCTGCATGATTGTCTATATGGCTTGCACTGGTGGCGGTGTTGGTTCTTGGTAACCTTTCAAGGAGGTGTTTTGTGGAAGTAGTATGAAGTGTTGTGCTCGTTTCAGAATCCGTTGATCCGGAGTGGAGAGAAGATTATCACTAAAATGATTACTTGGTCGTCTTGTGGGATCAACACCATTAAAATCTCAAGACCGCAGTGCATCACCTGCTCTTATTTTTGCAGCCACAAATAGTTGCAGAATAGAGGTGAGAGAGAGAGAGAGAGAGAGAGAGGGAGGGAGGGAGGGAGGGAGGGAGGGAGGGAGGGAGGGAGAGAGAACCCTGGATCACCACCCTGAAGTAGTGTGTTCTTGCCGTGGCCGTTGCCCGTCCCCCTTCCTTGCGCGGCGGGACCAGTGGCGGAATGGCAGGTGTGGCTGCCTCCAACGCCTTGATGTGTGATGTGAGACTCTCGATCTGCTTGTTTAGGCCGGCGGAGAACTTGTTAGCGCCGTCACTCCATGTGTTCAGCGCGTTCACCGATGTGGTGAGTGTCAGCTGCCCGACTTGAAGTACCTTGAGCTCAGTGATGAGGAGGTCGAGTTTCTCCTCCGCGGTCATCATCCGGTAGGTTAGGGTTGGTGCTCTAGCCTTGCGTGGGCGGAGGCGAGCTTGAGTGATTGCCTGGGCAAGTGGTGGGGGTGATGGCTGTAGAGGTGGTGGTGGTGATTGTGGTGGTGGTGAATTGGGTGGAATAGCGGCAGTAGATCTGGGTGGTGGCTGGGAGTGGGGCTTGTTCTGCGGTGGCGCCAGGTCTTTGTCTCCGGCGTGATTGCACGAAGGCATGGCTCTGATACCAGATGTAACGACCCTACGTTGAACGGCGGCACGCCGAACTAGCTGGAGAACAGCAACGTGAGGATCCGATAGGGCGGCGTGGCAGCCAGTGGCGGCGCAGCGCACGGGAGAAGAAGAAGAAAGATAGTAGTTTAGGGTTTTTGATATTCGATACCCCTTCATTGGTTCACTCACACATACATAGTGTTGTAAGGCCCACCGGCCGAATGCTGCATACGTGGCTTAGAGCCCATTCACGGCACACAGGCCGACCCAGCTAGATTACGGCCCAAGGCCCTAGTATGGCGTATGGAGGTATTGACAGAGAGACGCAAGTCATCATCTAGTAGTGGCCCTTTCAGAAGACACCAATGCATGTACTCCCTCTGGTCATATATAAATGACGTTTCAAACAATTGTCTGAAACGTCATTTATATGAGTACGGAGGTAATATACGTCATTTATATGGGGAGCAGAGGTAGTATGTGTTATCTTTTCCCAATGACAGTGTTGTCAAAATCATGAGATCAGCATGAAGATAAAAAATTAAACAAAGATATTACATTACATACATATACTCCTTCTGACATTATTGTATTCTCCTCCACAACATACATTAACAAAATAGTATACTCCATTATGTGCATATACACGAATTAAATATAGTTTGCAGGAAGCATAGAGACTAACCATTGTATGAATTGTCTTTTACTATCTACGCGACATGGTTGTGCATGCCCTTAGTAGTGTCAAGCTCATTTATTAAAAGTCACTTGTTGATACTCCTACCATCCACGAATATAAGAATTTCTAATGACCTTCATTTGCTCATGAATATAAGCACCTCTACAAACTAAACTCTCAAGCAATAATTATTCCTATGGAATTTTGTGTGTTAAGCCAATCAAGTGTGCTCCTGCTTGATGTAAATTGTAAATCATATACATATTCAAACTACCTCTTAATTCTATGGAAAATCCCAAAAGGTGGCTAGAAATATGGCAAATTAGGAGTGCTTTTGCTTGTTTAATAAGGTGTACGTATAATAGACTTTCTCCTTGTTGCTTAATCTATTTGCCTAAAATTGCTACAAATTCTTAATATATTTGTGGACAGAGGGAGTAAACTACTTATTGGTTGGTACTTTGTTGGTGACACTCTCCTCAGCCCGGCCGATGTTCCGACTCTCTCGCAGGTTCGATCTCGAGATAGGAGTACGATCTCAGGCCTGCCCATACAGCGACGGCCGGGCGTTACAGAGACCATGCTGGAGAACATCCAAGTTATTTCTATTTTATCTGTTGTTCATTGACATTTACATATGTTTGCTTTGTATTCTAATGTTTGGATCAAATATTGTAGGCCCAGCTTGCAGTAGAGAGGGACGATCGGGAGAGGCAGGTACAAGAGGCGCAGAGGCACGCCGAGGAGCAGATACAACGGATGCAAGAGGTCAACAATCAGCAGATGGCCGTGATGCTTCAGTACGTGCAAAGCCTTGGTTTGGTGGTCGCTCAAACAACACCACAGCGCTACTCCTTGCGCCACCGTCGGTGTTCTTCCCTCCTCCACTTCCTCGACCGGCTACACACTCTCCACTAAGTTACTTATCAACCTTGCCCTTTCGTTTCTTGTAGTGACTTAGAGCCTAGAATGATAAATAAAGGTATAATGACTTAGAAAGCTAAAATGACTTGATATAAACACTCAAAATATTGTACTTTCATTTCTCATCTTGATTTGCAACTTAGAATGACATAGAAAGCTAGAATGATGTAGAAAGCTAGAATGACTTGATATAAACGATTAAAACCTTATACTTTAATTTCTCATCTTGATTTGCAACTTAGAATGACTTAGAAAGCTAGAATGATGTAGAAAGTTAAAATGACTTGATATAAACGCTCAAAACCTTGTATGGTATACACGCTCAAAATCTTGTATTTTCATTCCTGACTTTAAATCATGTGCAGAATCTATCGGCGACATCGAATGATGGGCCAACGAGACAAGACATGTCGTCGCAAGCTCAGCAGGCTCTGTGGGGTGGGACGATGTGGCGTGGCCTGGTTCAGCAGGCACCTCAGGGATCGTCGTACCCATACACTTGACCGGGGTGGACACAGCAGCCGCTACCTGGAGGGCCGGGGTTCACACAGCAGCCGTCGCCTGGAGGGCCGGGGTTCACACAGTGGCCGCCGGCTAGGGGGTCAGGGTCCCAGTTGCCGCATCAGCCACAAGAAGAGTGAGTTATGGACTATGCCACTTTTATTTGCATTTGGACCTTTCTGACTTGCATGTGCTGTGTGTATGGATTTTATGGGCTTGTATGGACTTGTATGGACTCGTGACTTGGTTGTGGACTCGTTACTTGCATTTGTGGACCATGTGATGATTATGGTGATATTTGAACTGACTGTGATGATTATAGTGATATTTGAACTGCATGTGATGATTATAGTGATATTTGAACTGCCTGTGATGATTATTAACTGTCTGTGGTTATGTTTATTCGATGGGGGTACCATATATGAAACTACATTAATAAAAAAGACATTTTCCGTGAGTGTTTGGCAGAGCTCCACGCAGCTCTAGATCCAAAAAACCAACTCCTCTCCAAATTTTTTCAGCCAAACACACCCAGATCCAGCAGCTCCACCGCGGATCTGCTCCAAAAAAAGGTGGAGCACCAACTCCATGGTTTTCGTGGAGTACCTCAGGGGGTGCTCCACCAGATCCAAGTTTCCTGGAGTTGGGGGAAATTACCCACCACTACCACTGGTTACACGAAAAATAGTTCGTTCTTCTTTTTTCTTTCCTCGCCGCCCGCACCTCCCCTCCCCGTGCTGTGCCGCCCGCATCTCCCTTCCCCGCGCCGCCCGCGCGCCTCTCCTCCTCGGCGAGGTCGTGCCCGACCGGCCGGCGGCGAGGCCGCGCCGGCCGTGCCGCCGCCCGCACCTCCCCTCCCCGTGCTGCGACGCCAGCACCTCCCCTCCCCTCCCCGCACCGCCCGCGCGCACCTCTCCTCTCGGGTGAGCTCGACGAACTACTTTCTCGACTGCCAATGGCTTCCGCGGCGGAGCTCGCGCAGGGCCACGGCAGAGCTCGCCGGCTCCCGCGAGGTGGTGCGATGACGAGGCGGCGGGCGGCGGGAGGTGAGAGGATGCTCGGTAGGGGTGGCGATGGAGGTGTGGTAGGGAAGGAGATGGGAAGGACCTGCACAGTGCCCATCGAGGAAGGAGTTTTTTTATTGTCCTGACATGTGGGTCATAGATGTCATAGGGATAACGAAAAATTTGGAGCTGTACCAAACACTTATCGGGATCTCAGATCCACGGTGGAGCTGCGTGGATCTGCAACTCTGGAGCTATTTTTTCAGAGTTGGAGCTCTGCCAAACACGCCCTAAATGTTATAGCTCACGACACAAAGTATGGCTTTGACGAGACCTTTGTATTTTGCTCTCGACAAAAAGGGCATGATGTGGCGCCTGGGACCCACCTTTGTTGTGAGTTGTGGACCAGGCTCACGGCACACTTTTAAACAGTGCTGTGAGCCGTGGACCTGGCTCTCGGCAAAGGTCGGTTCCCCGGCGCCACATCATGCCTCTGTGCCATGAGCCAGACCCACGCCTCACGGCACAATTTGAAACTGTGCCATGAGCCAGATCCACGACTTAGGGCACACTTTGAAACTGTGCCGTGAGCCGGGTGTTAGGCTCACGGCACAGACGGTCGTTACCGTGACACCTGACCCTTGCTTTGCCGAGAGCCATTTCCGCACATGGCACACGTGTGCCGTGGGTCCTGGGGCTAGCTCTCAGCAAAGAGACCTTTGCCGGTCAGGTGGTGTCGAGAGCTTTTTGAACTGTGTGCTGAGAGCAAAGGTGCCTCTGCCGTGAGCCCCAGGCTCACGGCAAACACACGGTTTCCCATAGTGTAATAAAACTTGAATCCATTAACGCAAACAAAAGACAAGCAGCCAAGCACACAACTTATGCATGAATGATTATTCTGTCTCATAATTGTAACATCCAAAAGAATGATGTTGTCCAATCTAGTGAAGCTATTTTACATTGAACAGCATGACAGTTCTTTTGGCCAACAGCTAGGTTGCTTTTCGTTATGACCAGGGCAGCTGATTAATTTGATATTGTACCGTGATATTTATGTATTGCATATATGTTAGTGAAAATGTTTGTCTTATCAAAATCAACTAAGAAAACTAAGAAATTCAGAAATAAAGAAAGAAAGGATATATTACTATATGGAAAGTAACATATATTTATTTCTTGATTAAGAGACCTTAAAATAATATTTGTAGGTGCCGATTGTCTTTATTCCCTGGTTTGGTGTCTCTAATCACATATGTGTAAAGTACTTCCCACAAATGGAACAAAAGTCCCCATGGCAGGATCTTTCTGTTATGTTGGATCAGATGTAATAATTATCGCTCCACTAGGTAAGAATAAGCATAGCGTGATTATTGTTGAATATATACTCATGTTCACAAGATATAATATATTCAACAAAATCTTAGTCAAATCACAATGTGAATTGATGATTACTTTTAGCAAAAAAAAAACTTCAACATTTTAAAAAGCCTAATTTACTAATAATGCCTTCGGGCAGTGATTAATTAGATGAAAAGGTGACGAGACATAAAGTTTATATGTACACTGGGATGTTGTGAAGATCAGAGCAAGCGCAAAAGGAGACGACGTGGCCTCTTGGATGCCACATTGTGAGCTATATATGGGAACAAGAGTCTAAATTCCAATATGTTTTGGTAGGACCGATCTGCTAGTGTGGAATAATAACTTTAGCTTTGACTTTTGTTTTTTAGTTTCTTGCAGAGAACCTATTTTCTTAATATAGCAAGGAACAAAAGCTTTATGAACGCAAGATGGGATGTATTAATAAATTGAATTTATTAGATGTACATAGACGAATTGTTATATACACTACACTGCAGTGAGAATGATGTTAATTAAATTGAATAATTTGTTAAGTATGAATAAACAGATCAATATATATATAGTACACTGTGGTGAACCGGTGACAACAAGCTAGTAAAAGGTTTATTCATATGAGTACTAGTTTGTCCTTTAATTTCATCTTCATTTTTCTATATAAACATAATGATACAATATGTATTAGTAAATGTCTTTGCAGAAAAAATTAAAATTCCACATGCATTTTTACATTAGGTACATTTTAGTATTTAGTATAATAAGAACCGGATTGCATAAGTGAGTAATAGCCCAGTGATTTATTGCAGTGACGAAACCAGAATCGAGCCGTGCGGGGAGAGGGGGGGGGGGGGGGGGCGCTCCTGTGCTTCTTGCATCTAAGGCGCCCCCGTTCCTTCATTTTTTTCAAAATCTTTAAGGGGGCTTCACATCATTTCCGACCGTAGGGGGGCTCGAGCCCCCCGCCCCCTGCTAGATCCGCCACTGATTGATTTAACTGATGAACACTTTCTTTTAATTATTATTTAGTGCAAGATATATCTAGCTATGAAGAGCATAGAAACTGATGAATTGAGTTGCAGATTACCACATCGTGGTTTTTTTTGTCGTTTCATCATACTACATTTCAAGAATGCTATTAGCTTAGAATTGATTTGCATGCATATATAGCTAAGCTCTTTGGCTCACGTTGATTTTGATTCGTGCCTTCACAATTGTCAACACACACATTAGAAAATTAGCCAACTGCAAGATTTGTGGGCTGTGCTAGACATAATATAATTGACCACTAATTTACAAAAAAAAAACAAAATCGAGCATATAAAAAATAGTGAAAAAGAAACTAAACGACAGTGACAGTATTGTGCCTTACAGCGCTGCTCATTCAGAGCGTGTGCAGCACACAGTCGAAGATATTCTTATGCCCATTATCTACAACATCTCTGCCTAGATATATATCTGTCTCTTTTCTGCGAATCTCTGTACTCTATCTCCAACAAGCACCCACTGTTCTCCTCTTCCTCCATCCGTTGAACACTATAAATGGGGCATCACACCCTGCACTCCCAAAGCACACAACCAGAGAGACAAACTTAAGCACATAGCCAAACACTTCACACGCTAGCAAGCTAATAAGCATCCTCGCCTAGCTCATTTTCACTACTCCAAGCTCTATCTAGAGTGGCGATGGCGGAGAGGGTGTCGAGGCTGTCAACAGAGAAGGCGGTGGTGATCTTCACGACGAGCCAATGCCCGATGTGCCACACGGTGTCGAGCCTCTTCTCCGAGCTCGGCGTGTGCGCGGCGGTGCACGAGCTCGACAAGGACCCCCGCGGCCGCGAGATGGAGCGGGAGCTAGCCCGTCGTCTTGGCCGTGTGCCGCCGGTCCCCGCAGTCTTCATCGGTGGCAAGCTCGTCGGCTCCACCGATAGGATTATGTCTCTGCATCTCGCTGGCAATCTTGTGCCCATGCTCAAAGGCGCCGGCGCCATATGGCTCTGAATCCACCCATCCATAATTTTGCTGGGTTTATATATAAATTTGCACCTTTGCAAATGCAAATTAATCAAACTGCAGGGTGCATCCAACAAGAATATTCGAGAAGTTTTGTTTTGCAGCTAGTAGAGTAACCTCTAGCAGCTGAAAAGAGTGAGGAATGTCTAGCCCGTATGGTTCAGTGTAAATGGACATGTAACCCTGTCTTTCCAGTTTTTCAATGGGATATGAATCTTTGATATTTTCTTTGCACCACAGCCTTCGACCTCCGACATCAGGGCGTAGCCCGGATTCCAACATAGAGGGGGCTAATCAGCCATAAGGGGGGCCAAACAACTCAAAATAGACTAGTTTCACTAATTTTGAACTAATCCTTCACTAGTTTGCCCCCCCCCTCGAGCTCCGCCCCTGTCCGACGTTCACATACACATATACAACTCAGATCACTCATATGAACAAAAAGTACACATATTTTATATATTATGGTCCATCATGCTATGAAAGAGTAGATCAACAAATCTTGAGATTAATGGCGGCTACATTAACTACCATTGTCAGATGTGTGTTGAGGACTTCAAAGTTTGGTTGACATGTTCCACTATAAGGAACCTAAACGACAACTGAGTCTTTCCTATCCTTCTTTGTGCGTTGATACTGAGCAGAGGTTTGATGAATCTCATTTTGTTCATGAAAAAGAAGTATCTAACTGAAAGCCTAAATGAAAAATACTTGTAAACGGTGAAAAACAAGCATATTATCGCTTACACTAGAAATTGAATTAAATGAGCACAGTATTGTACTGAACAAACGCTAAGTCCATGAGTTTGTTCCCACATCATAAATTTGATTTAACCGACTAGCACCACAATACAAACTGCTGAAACATCTCCCATTAGTGACGATCTTGTGTCCTTTTAACCGACTAGCACCACAATACATCAACACCTCCATTGTATCCACATGTCCGAGAGGACTGGATGCCCACCTAGCTAGGGTACGTTTTGTGGGAGCCTTGATCGGTAGTGGTAACTATAGGCCTATAGGGTGTCAAGTAATGTGTGTTTGTTGCAGTCACACAGCTCCCACAATATAGACTCCAATCCATCACCAATGGGGTGACGCATTTGGAGGCTAGTTCTCAAATTCCTCAAGGATCATTCTCGTTACTACACAAACGTTCAAACTGGTCCTCTTTCTTTGTCAGGGACGGCCTGCCTACAACTGTGAAAGTCTGAAATTGAAAAAGAAGTGAGATATTGTTCATGGTAATTTTCTAGAATTGTGAAAGTTACCTAGCGAGCGTGTTGTGAGGGAGAAAGATATGTATGTATGACTATTAATCTCCATGTACAAAAAAAAACCATTGGAGAATTAATCCTCCTACTGCTACTACTGCTAAAAAACTAGTCCTTCCATCCACCACTGTTATCGCCACCTTCATTTGTAGGCAGTTCATGGCCATGCATCACCTCATGTTGTATGCAAAAGGTCTCCACCGCCTCTCGCTAGTTCAACAATTAAAAGGAGAATATATATTTGTTGAACTAGAGAGGGGCGGTAGAGCCCTGCATGGACAAAATAAACATATATTAGTCCCGGTTTGTGGCTCCGATCAACAATCATTGTCTCTCCCATAGTTCACAATGTTGCATCCAACAGCTCACAAGGTGGCGATCGAGAATTACTCGTTAGGTACATTTACATCTCTAATGTTGCATCATTGAAGGGTGGATAGTTATTGTGCCACAACATCTTTTTATTTGCTCTAAGCTTCCTACTAGCTTTAGGTGTTATAAGAGTTCCGCAGGGATGGATTCAGTGGGGATACGAAAAAGCAATATCGCTCCGTCGAATCGTGGCATCGCACAGCGCCTCATATCTGATAAGGTCAGGCTGGTTTACAAAGTAGGGCAGCACAATCTGCTGAAAAAAGGTGTTTGCAAGTTGGTCAGATTCCATGCCACAGATATGGTGTGTGCAATCAGCTGGCTATTTCAGATGCTATATTCTGAAACCTGCTGAGGGGATTGATCCATGGCTCCTTTGAAACCAGCTTGAAGAGCCAGTCGGAATCAGTTCCCGTGTCGTATGACGAAGCACTGTCCATACTATACTGGTATTCCCCATCATTGTCAGCATCATTCATGCCATGCTAGTAGATGATTTCTACGTTACTTTACTGGATTAGGTAGGCAAGCTTATGTGAAAGGTGTGGAGAATGCTGGAACTTCCCATGACAATTTGCTGTCCCTACTACTGTAAAAATCAATTTGCTATCCCAATATATAAAACCTTCTGAATTGTAGTCTATGCAAGACTGCATCCATATTTCTGGATCATAACAACGTGGCTGATAAATTAGGTCAAGTATTATTGAGAGAGAGAGAAAAATGAAAAATCTAAGCCTGGTTCCAGCAGTAGAATTCATATGTTCCAAATAGGCCCTAATTGGCAATTATTGGTTAGTATGACGATTTATTTGAGAACCTTGCCAGATCCTGCTTGCATAATCAAAGATATAAACAAACCAATCTGCCGTAGAGTTTTCTGGTGGAATTGATTTCCTATTGTCTTGAGAATAATACCAGCAGTGATCAGTTTATGGGATTCTAGTGAAGGTGAAGCCCATGAGATTGACTGATTGAGCATCTGTGTACATTATCTTATATTCCAGCCACTACAATGTAACCTGCACTGCAGTTATACATTATCTAACACTTTAATGCACTTGTCATTTGTCAGATGTGAAGATATCTTACTAGGTATCACAATCTAGGGGATCAAATCTCAGCAGTAACACTTCCTAGAAAAATCCAAGTGGTTACAAGTGGAAACCGGGGATCATCACAGCGGTACCAGAGGAAGAGTAGTCCTCATCAGGATGTTATTCTGAGCTATATATCCTTCATCGTTCGGATAATTTGAAGCTAAAGTTAGCCACATCTAAGTTTCAGAAATATATGAGATCAAATGCGAGGATGATGATCCAACAAGGAAAACCTTAAGGAATGGCTAAACTGCAAGGTAGCTAGCTAGCTAGAATGGATAGGTTTCAGGATATGTACCTAATAAAGCTAGTCTGATTTTGATTTGAGCTAAGGAATGATGTGCGCACAGCTAGGAAAAAGTGAACTTTGTATGTTCTACTAGACCACTTGCACAAATGGCATGGTTACCAAGGCATAAGTTCTTCATAGGTGTCGGCACTTCATGAAGGCATATAGCAATAGTGTAACCCTGTAGGTTAGGTCTCGTGAATCACATGAGAAGTAATCGTAAGCACAACGTTGAACTGTAGCATCACACGCCTGTATTTCTTTAGAAAAGATTAAAGCACTTCAGAAATCATTCTAACTAAAAGTTGACTTTTATGTCTGTGAGACTTTGTTTGAACTATAGTTGAACAAATTGCAATGGGTTGAACTGGTGATGAATGTAGCTTTGGTTACTTTCACTCCTTTAAACTCGCACATTTTCTTCACTTGAAAATTGAAATGACTCATGGTAGGTTTTGATCTTTCGAAAGGTCAACTAAATTCTTCTTGCAAGAGCCGCGAATGGTAACATCCTCGCTGAGTGTCCCTTGCGAAGTTGAGGAGTCAAGAACTAAGCAAACACCAAAAAGAAGGATTCTGGAGCAATGGAGATCGCTCTACAGAACACTAGCCTTTTCTCTCTCCTTCCTTTCTTTTCTAGGTGGGAACTATCAAGGCAGATATAAGGGATAAGAATATCTCTATCCAAATATGCAATCTTCCATGCTTGTGCTGGATGTTTGCGTCATTTACAAAAAAAAAAGTTGAAAAAACTAGAGAAAAGATCAGATAATAATCTATCTGACTTTCTTCAGATGCCTGCAGCATCATACAGGTAGACAGCAACTGTGCTACAGCATCTTTTGCTCTAATCATCCTAGCTTTACCTCACACAAGTTTTTTGTAGGGAAGGATGCAGCAAAGGATATGAAAAAGCAAAGATTGCAGCGTCGGTTCGTGGCATCGCAGTGCCTTACATCTGATATGGTCAGCCTGGTTTACAAAGCAGCAGCAGTTCAATTTGCTGAGAAAAGCCGAGGGCAAGTTGGCCAGATTCCATGCCACAGATAAGGCTGGTCAGTGAGGCGATGAGGGTTGGCTGGCTATTTTGGATGCTATTCTGAAAACCGGCTGAGGGAATTGATCCCTAGTTCGTAAGAAACTGGCTCGATCAGCCAGTTGGAATTGGTTCTATGTGTCGTATGACGAAGTAGTGGCCGTACCATTGCTAAGACAGACACAGTTCCTGTATAGGTAGGCTATGCATGGAAGCATGACATCTGTAGCATTTTTAACTTTGAGGTAGGCACTGCATGCACTGTGTCCTGTCGCAGGTGGAGAATGCATATGAATTCTGGTCTATGCAAGGCTATGTGGATCCATATATCTGTATTACTAAATGCTGGTTAGTTGAGACTTGAGAGACAAAAAGTTTTAAATGTAAGCCCCATTTCAAACAGGGAAAAATTCTTGAAAAATCCTAATATTCCAAACATGCCTTGATTGTTGACTGTTTATCTTGATAGCTTGGCAGCTCCACTTGCGTAACCAAACAGATGTAGAAAGAGAACAATTCTGCTTTGTACAGTTTCCTGGTGAAATTGAGTTCCTGTTAAGTTGAGAATCATATCAGTACACAGCAGATTTTGAGATTCCAGTTATGTTCAAATCCCAGCAGATTGGCATCTGTACATGCAGTCACGTCTGGTACATTATCCCTTGCAGGTTGCAGCAAAGGATTCCAGCCTTCGCAATCCAACCTGCACTGCAGCAGTACGTTCTCTACCACTTTCTTTGTTCGCATGTCATTTATCAAATGCGAAGATATCTGAGGTATCACAACCTAGGGGATCAAATCCCAGCAGTAACAATTTCTGGGGTAACTAGGTGGATGAGCTATCCTTCCTTTTGGTAGTCAGATGTTACTGAAAGTTAAAATTAGTCATAGGTTTTGGAGAAACATGAGACGGAATTGGTTGATGTGCTGGAGAGGCAATTTTTTAAACAATATTATTACAAATAGCTAACATGTTTTGGTGTTACATGGCCTATATAATGTTATAGGCTGTGAGCTTTCGGTATTATATTTTCTTCTATTTTATAGAAACTTTAATTATCTATCTATATCTAAAACCATCTGTTGTATACTTATTCTAATTATCTAATACAGTGACCTTTAACTTTAGGAACTGATCACAAACATTATTACAGAATAAAATATGCACTCGATTTAGCTTCTCAGTGACAAAACATATTGCGAGTATTATTGTGGTGCTCGACGACAAAAAACAAACTGTACGATTCGTTTTTGTTCCTTTTTATCTTCTGAGATCAATCCATATCAACTTGATATATGTCCAACCACGAGCACATGTGATTTGCAAATAGCACCAGATGGCCTCTATACACCCCTGCAATAACAAGCTAATTACAACATGCACATCATATCAATAGATTCTTTTCTCTCATTCCCTTTTCCCCCAACTAAATAATTTTGTTGCTAGATTACTTAAAATTTTTTTTGTGTGATCAACTTTAATTGCAAAATTACTTAACACTCTATCTCTGTCTCTGCTGCCTCTGAAAAATCTGGGTGTGCTTGCTTTAATTTCGATCTATTCCATAGCTGTACCTAGATCAGCTACATCTGAATGACAAGAAATTGACATACTCCTGTTTTGTATTCCAGTACTTAAATGGGTCCTCTATTAGATTAAATTTCATGAGCATATATAGTTCTTTCAAGTTAGCAGCGAAAATAACTGAAACTAGGGCCTATCTTCTTGCAATATTTTTGGCACACAGGGAAATTACGGTATCTGTTAGTGAAATTACAACGTCATTAATTAGGCATTCAACAAACAAATTTGTTGTTTAGTTCGACTCTTCTAAGTTAGTTCACAACATAATTTCTCGTTTTTACTTGTAAATAGCACCATTAATATGGCTATACAGTGTTTTTTTAATACCAAAAAACATAATCGGTGTAATCATGTTCTCTTTGTGACAAAAAAGAAACAGCATATTTCCACATCAGCAAGGTTTCACTGATATTCCCCTTAAGCTGCTACCAGTACCACCTTGGTTCCCAGAATGATCGACGGTGCTCATCTCTTCTTCCTCCAGGTAACCACCTCTATGGACACTAATTTTGTAGGGACAGGCAGGCTTGGTGCACCTAGATCCTTACATTAATTGCAACCTCATATCCCTTGAGATGGCAATAATTTTGCAGAGATAACTTTGGACGCACATTGGCCATTTGCATACATTCTCAACACAACATAACATTCCAAGATATATTCCTTGGGCCTTATTGAAAAGACAAATTGCACATTATCCAAACACATATTGATCTTATGCCTGCAGACCATCCTTTTCAACAAAGTGATCAGCAAACCGTAGAGCTTTTGGCATCCAAATCTACAAATATGGTACATTGATCTTACTAAAATATATCGTTCAGAGTCAAAGATGTCCCATATATGGATGTATAGTATGGTCCTAACTGGCCACTGTTGTTGCTTTGCCAGCCTATAGATTCCTAGCTTAGAACATTTTTCAATTGTTCCAGAAACTCTCACATTAGCTCCTCATCACTCATTGTCTCACTAAACTATACTGTCCTCGCCTGTTTGTAAAAGTACATGTATGCTCCATCGAGACCCGGATCCGCTAAGGAAACCCTGGAGTGGAGGCCTCCAAACTCTATAAAAGGCAGCCACCCCCTGTTCTCCCAAACCATCCACCCATACACACTCATCTCTCCACACGTGCATCCACAGCAGCTTGACAGAGCTCGAGAGCTAGAGAGAACGAGAAGCTCGCGAGAGAGAAATCTAGAGAGGTTGGCAAAGAACCAAAAGAAGCAAAGCAAATGGATCGCGTGATGAAGCTGGCGTCGGAGCGTGCTGTGGTGGTGTTCACGCTGAGCTCCTGCTGCATGTGCCACACGGTGACGAAGCTGATGCAGGACCTGAGCGTGAATTCCCTGGTGCACGAGCTGGACAGCGATCGCAGGGGCAAGGAGATGGAGCGCGCCCTGCTCAAGATGCTCGGCGGCAGGGGGCCTGCCGTCCCAGCCGTCTTCATTGGCGGCAAGCTTGTCGGTGGCACCAACAGGATCATGTCCCTCCACCTCGCCGGCGAGCTCGTGCCCATGCTCATGAAAGCTGGCGCGCTCTGGGTTTAGGGAGCAGGGCAGCAGGTATCTCGCCTCGTGGAAAAATAAAGACACCATGGTCCAAGAGTACCATGCAGGGTTAGTAGTGTGAGGGCAGGTTTTTCCCGTCCTGTTCTTCTGAGTTCTGACAAAATAACGAGATGGCCTTGTAGAAGCTAGTGATGGGCGAGAGAGATGGCCTTCTGAGTATGATGTGTGGCATGTGTGTAATGAATGTACACAAGATTGCAAATTATGTATTTGCTCATATTGGTCATAACCTACTTGTGTTTGATTGTGTTCTAATCGGTTACACACTGTGTTTATTTAATAAAAATAATGTTGATACATACATAAGCGAGCTGGTTCTTGATGCTGTTTCCCTCACATGCATATCGATAGATCTTTGTTAGCTAACTTTTGGTTACACAATGCAAATATATGTATCTCAAATCTTGAATTTTGATTTTGTGCCCTTTAATTTTATAGCAGTACATCGTGTGACATATAGGTTTTTACAAGTTTAGAATAATAGATGCCAAAAAAATAATATTGTCATGTTTCAGGTCCAGTGTTCTAAGAACAGCCCCCAGTGTGTATTTTGGATTGAACGATCATCCACATGGAGTTCAATTTGCGAGCTTCAGTGTTGAGTTTGATCATTAAATGAAATTTATCTGAAAGTTAGCAAGATCAGTAGGCGGACATTGAAAAATTAATCAAAGATTAGAGCGGCGCATGAATTGTTTTTATGCATCAACTACTACTGAGATTACATATATGCACATATATTAATGCTGAAATACTTTCATGAGAACTTGAATAGCATACAATTTCCTAACAAGTTTAGCTCAATTATATTACAAGAAACTTGTTGATGAGTTGATTGGGGTTTGGTACTATTACTTGAATCGCTTAAGGCAAACAAAGGTTATGTGCACCATTTTATCTCATGATTGTAATGTTTAAAAAATGAAGTCGTCCATCAACAATTTTTTGGTACAAATGTTTCTTAATGTTTTGCTTGACAAAGCAACAATAAATCTAACTATTAAAGCTATTTTACGTTAAGAGCATGAGCTAATCTTTTCCCCAAGAGCAAAAGGGGGGCTTATCATCATAACCAGGGCAGCCCACTATTTTGATATGAAGTCATGACACATTGCATCTGTTGATAAGGAAAATGTCCCATTTACCAAAGTAAATTAAAATAATATTATAAAGTCAATAATCAAGAAACAAATGATAACCATATTATTATCTCGAAACGGTATTATTTATTTTTTTATTACTGTAACCTTAAAATAAAATAAGTAGAGTGGGTGCATTGTCTTTTTTTGCTGGTTCGATTCCTCTAATCACAAAGGTTCAAAGTACTTCCCATAAATAGAACTAATGTTCCTTGGAAGGATCTTTTTGTTATGTTGGACTAGATGGTAATAACAACTATATTATATCCCCATGGGAAAAATATACGAATCACACCGTGATCTTTATAAACACATTTTCACAAGTCAAACTGTAAATTTAATAAATACTAGTCAAACCAAAATGTTATTTGGATGATTATTTTGGGAAAAAAACTGCATTAATTACTTTACTGCAGCTGATGAGAACCTATTTGAAACAAGGATGCATGAAAGCTGGCCGGACATAATAGAATTTATATGCATACTGCTAAAATTAAGCTAACAAAGTAATAACATGTGATGTATGCAGCCTTTGAATTGAACTGCAAGTATAGTGGAATAGAACGAAACATTTGGCATTCCAACTTTGGGAAGCCGCATGATAGGTAGTTTTCCTGTAACCAACTAATAACTTATTGACATACGTCATCACCCAATGCGGCTGTAAGTGGCCGTGGTCATGAGATCGAAATAAACAAATGCTAGATTCAAATCTTATCATAAACTTTGGGAATCTTTCGTGCTTTGGAGAGATTCCATATATTTGCAGTGGATGGTATAAAAAATCCCAATATTCCTCTTGTATCTTGCTAGGGCCCATTTAATTTGTTCTAAACTTTATCTACGCACTATGCATGCCGACGCCCTCGCAACTTTAAAAATTGACAAGGACACATGCATCAATGGAGAACTACGCGTCTATATATGTTTACCTATATACTTTCTGATGGTGATTATGATGTAATAGCTTATATGTTACTTTATTTGTTAGGTGCACTGTTAATATCATGATAAGAACTGAATAGCATACCCTAATAACATATAAGTAACTAATCTAAATTATAAACATTTTCTTTTAGTGAACAAACTGATGAATTGAGTGAAAACATTTTCCTCTTCCTCTATCCTCTATCGGATGAACACTATAAAAGGGCATCACACCCTGCCTTCGCAAAAGCACACAACCACAAGCATCCACCATTGTTTGCTAGCAAAGTTCCATTCAGCTTATAGAGAAATCAAGAAGACAGCACGCGGCGGCGATGGCTGAGAGGGTGTCGAGGCTGTCGACGGAGAAGGCTGTGGTGATCTTCACGCGAAGCCAGTGCTCCATGTGCCACACGGTCTCCAGCCTCTTCTCCGAGCTCGGCGTGTGCGCGGCCGTGCACGAGCTAGACAAGGACCCCCGCGGCCGCGACATGGAGCGGGAGCTCGCCCGCCGCCTCGGCCGTGCGCCGCCCGTCCCCGCTGTCTTCGTCGGCGGCAACCTCATCGGCTCCACCGACAGGGTGATGTCGCTGCACCTCGCCGGCAAGCTTGTGCCCATGCTCAAGGGTGCCGGCGCCATATGGCTCTGAGAATTCCTCCATGCATCGGCAGTAACTACATAACCCCTCAGATATAGCTCTCGACAAAGATTATGAGAAGTTTTGTTTAGCGGCTAACGGTAATAAGCCTCTAGCAGGGCTGAAAAGGGTCAGGAATGGCTAGTCTCTGTGTCTTTGAATGGAGATGGACAAATGTAACCCTGATCTTTCCACCATTTTAAGTGAGATGTGGATTTTGAATTATCACTACTTCTTGTTGGTTTTGGATTATTGTGGTCTGATATTGAGCAGGGGGTGAATATAAATATGAGACTATACAAGCCTAAGTAGCCAATACCTGTGAAGGTTTAATCATTACAAGCACAACATGTACTTGTAATAATTAAATTTCTACTCATCATTTTTTCCAAGAACAGCGCTGATAATTCGATGAGTTTGCTTCCACTTCTCTAATTTGATAGTTCTCTTTGCTGTATTATTTGTTCAAAATGTTGTGCACATTTATTGTACTTTTGCATGGTAGCTTTATGCTTAAAAAGAATTTAAAATTAAGGCACAAAGTGCAAGACACGTTTATTAGGAAAAAACATTTATTTTTTCAAGAAAAATGAAAATATTTTGCATAAATTCTTTTGCTAGAAAATGATGCTTCGATCTTCAACCACTACTTTGTCTTGGTCTTCTTTATTCTTTTTTGAAGTCCGAGTCAACGAGTTGGACTGCTGTAACAGTAAATACAAATGAATCCATCTATAGGATGCTCAAACATAAAACATAGAGGTACGATATGTAGAAGCTGGAGTGTTCAATAGTAATTCAGAAGTGACCAACCATACTTGAGAAGACATTCAAACCCCCAAAGTACTAAGAGTGATCATCAAAGATGATTAGCTTAGTATGAAAGAGTGATTAGTAATAGATAAGCCTTAACGAGTTAAATAGCAAGAAGTGAACCACACTTCTAATTTTGTGCACAAGTGCCTTGCTTGGGCCTTTAGCTCAAGCTTGTTGATTCTCCAGCTTAGTGTTTGAAAGGTGGCAAGATCTATGTAGTGGGACTTAAAGGTCCTTGTCCTTTGTGGTGAAATTTCCCTCTTAGTTAAAGAAGGGGCATTCTAGCTCCCTGGCGTATTTGCCAGATCAGAGCGATATTCTTTGGCGTATGATCCGATGTGAGCACTTAGTTGTACATCAGATAGGTAGATTTAGATTTATCTTGATCAAGTTTAATTTTGTAGATGGCCTAAAAGTAATTCTAAGTTGTCATAATTCACCTCTTCATCCCTTAAGATCGATCGGGCTCATGTTTTCCTTACATCCAGTAATGGGCTGCTGCATTGGACACCCATCAGGTCTTCAATTATTAATCCTTCTTTGTTGTATGTTATCTTCTCAGTTATGCATTCATCACTTCGCTCATTGATATATTACAAAAATCAGGTTCATATAGGGTTTGATGCAGTGGGGTCGCAACACCTAGCTCAGGTGGTTAAGGAGTTTTTTAATCGGCATATAGGTGGCGGTCTATTAATCTATTATTAATGCCCTGATTCTTCTTTTTTTCTTTCTTTCTTTTAACTGTGTGTATGTTGGTAATGCAAAAGCCACGATTATAGTTCGAGAAATTTGTATTATCTCGATGTAAAACCTTGGATTTAATAAAATCTCCGTGTCGAAGAAAATCAGGTCTTCAGTTCCTCATTGATCATTATCTATGTAGTCCATGTATGGATCCAATCCAGATTGCCATGAGTTCCTCTAGGTCGGGGCATCATCAACATACAATCTTTTTTTTTGTTTTATGCAAGTTACAACATGTTCTATGTTGAATTGCTTTATAGTTTTCAATTCTAGATGATTGTAACTGGATTTTTATTATTGGCATTTAAAAGTTTTACAGGTCAGTGGAAAATATAAACATGCCGAAGGGAAACGTGTCATACTTGATATATTCGACAATATCATTAGTCATATTAAATTACTGATGCCTCCAAAAGACACAACATTCGTACGTTCGGCATTTCGTACATTATGCATATCTTACAAATAAGAAAATCAAATCTCAATTATCTTTCTCTTTTTCTTTTTTTGAAAAATAAGGGCAAATGGACAAAGTCAAGAGAGACGCATCCATCACTACTACTATGGCGCCACGCCGCACATCGATCCTTTGGCAGAACGATATATCACTACTTTGATGTACAACAACATACGCTGGATGCTGAGGGAAACATCATCTTGCCAAAGCATCATATCGTTGTATGCAATTTGTCATGATATGGAATCTAACCATCAAAGTCACATTGTAGCAATCCTCCTCTCAGTGCAATGTTTTCTGTTTTTATTCACAGTACACAGTTCTAGTGCCACCACACTGCTGATAAGGGCATGTGTAAAAAGATGATTCTTTTCAAAACAATAGTATCAACTCTAAGATTTAGGCCATTTTCTCAAGTACACAGATCTCTGAAAACTTCACTGTCACTCTTTGAAGTTTCATGGATATGAAAGCTTCAGTTCGATCTGTGATTATCACTGTACAATTTGGCTTTCATATTCCCTGTACCATCTTCTCATTGGAAACATTGTGCATCTTAAAAGAAAAAAAAGGTAAGAAAAAAGGATCCAAGCATAGCTCATCAAAAGTGGATTCTCGAGACTGAAGATGGAAGGATGACAATAGCTAGAGTCGGTCTCTTAGATCTCATCGCATAGGTAGGATAGATTCAAAAATACAAAACTACTGTGAATTATCATGTTCAAAGTCCTATAATGGATGGGTCTTTGATATATGTTCGGTTTTGTGCCCCTTAAAGCTGTGTGGTTTTGGTTTGAGCTAATGTGCTGATGGGCTAGCTAAGATCCTCAAAGGTTTCAGCGCATCATGAATTTATCCAAGGAATGTAGAGCATTGCCTTGTAGGTTGTTATTAGCTATTTTGTGAAGCACACGGTAAAAATAAAATCATATAGCACAATGTTGAATTGTACCCTCATACATCTATATGTTATTTAATTTAGAGAAGATGAAAGCACTATACAAATCATTGTAACTGAAAGTTTATTGCATATATTTGAAAATTTGATTGAGAGATATAGTTGAACAAATTGCAGCGGATTGATTGGACTGGACAACTTAAAGATGAATCAGGCTGTGGTTTACTTTCATTTAATTATTAAGGGCCTGTTTGGAAGGTCGGTATTTGGTCCAAAACCTCTGTAAATTACAGGTTCCAAAGTTTTTCCAACGCAGGCCGAAATTGCTGCTTGGAAGACCGGTGAGCCCACTACTTTTACCTCTGTTTTGGCCGAAACCGGCGGAAATAAAAAATCGTCTCCTCCGGCCCGACTAAAAAAACGAGAAGTATCGGGGCTAACTCATGACCCCCTCGCGAGTTGCGACTTGCGAATCCTCCCCGACAGCTGCGGCAGGAGGCCGATCCGGAGTTCCCGACGGTGGCGGCGGCCGCCGCCTCCTCCTCCTCGCAGCCAGTTCCGCTCCCGCATCGAGGACCTGCAAGAGCTATCAGGGCGTCTCCTACTTCCGGCCAGTCCGAGGGCGCCGGCGTGCTCCCTGCCCTGCTACTGCCGAACGGCTCCACTACGACGGCTAGCAGATCCACGTCCACGGTGAGCGAATCAGCGGCGTCCCATCTCCCTTGAATCCACCCCACTACCTCCTAATTTCAGGTAACCTACCACCACACTTCTGATCTCCATGTACGTGAGGTATAAGAATGGAACCTGTACATGATGCATGCTTTTTACTGGATCCATCGGTGGATTAATCCATATGCACGGACTACTCTGGCCCCTGGGCTGAACTGTTGAGTACAACACATAGAGACTTGACAATCTGTAGTGCTTTCGTTGCTTGCCTTTGGTGACTTGTGTGTTTCATTCAGTGTGTCAGTGCTAATTTCCATAGTAGCCTGTTCTATCTGTGAGATGGTTGTCCAGCTTCAGAGTTCAGAGTAGTTTATGCACAATGCATTGGTATTACTTGTTTATTAACAGTTGAATTAGCTTGTAAACTGTTGTGTGTATTGAGATCAAAACTCATTTGCTACTGTGTAGATTCAAATATGTTTGTGCATATTGAGTTCACAACTCTCCTTTACCTAAGTAACTGGTGCTTGCAATAACCATATCACTGCAATTAAAATCCTTCATGCTACATTGGATGCTAAATAGCAATGCCTGGGTAGGGGGGGATGCCCGGGTGGATAGCTGAGTTAACTCTCAGTCTGGCGACCCGGGTTCGAACCCTCGCGGTGGCCTCTCGTTAGCGTAGAGGGAGCCACCGGCCGGGCATATCATAGAGAGAACCCGGTACCTAGCGTCGTAGACGCAGGGGGCTACGCTAGCCGCTGGCCCCTAAATAGCAATGCCTCATTTAATTATTATGTTCTTGAGTGCTAGTAGATACATTCAACCAATGGATATGGAAGATGACATAAGGACCAAAACTGATTCTGAGGAGGAAGACGATGAATTGATGATGCTCATTATTCCAGCACTAGTAGCTTCTACCAAAACCAAAACCAAAACCCCATGTCATACTTCAACGCTTAGTGGCACAGAATATACAAGTGAACTTCTTGAGGGCCATACCGCCGATCTTATCATAATATTCGAATGGAGCCACGAATTTTCAAACCACTTTCAGATTATCTTAGTTCAAGAAAACTTTTGTGGACCACAAGAGGGATCACTGTAGAAGAATAACTTGCAATGTTCGTGTACACGCTCGCTCGAAATGCAAGTTTTACTGCATTGTGTGATAGGTTTCAGCATAGTGGAGAAACAATACATAGGCATATTGCCGCAAGCTTCAATGCAATTACCTTTCGTGAAGCCTCTATCAGCCGACACACATTGGAAAATACAATCTGATCCACAATTTGCACCTTACTTTCAGGTAGATATAACACATAGTTTTACAGTTTTAAATTCTACACTTTGTTATATATCCCAATCAGTAATAGCATTCCCCTTGCAAAACTGTTTAGGAGCTATAGATGGGACTCATGTCCCAATCACAATACGCGGGAGTGAGGCAACACCATATCGGAATAGAAAAGGAACTCTATCTCAAAATGTGATGCTTGCTTGTGATTTATACTTTATAATAATTGTTGGAACATAGCAGATCTCAAATCTTGTAAATCTGAAACTTTTTGTATCAATTACAATCTTCAATTGTGTTATTGAGAGTACAACTATTATTATATGTACAGTTTATGATATACTGACAGTACAATTTTTATTATTCTCAATTGTGTGTTTAATGGTTCATCTCAGAACTGATGGCACAGAGGGCAAAGTGGAGCTCTAAATATGAAAAGGGGCTTGTTGATGTACTTAGTCAGTACAAAACTTCTCATTATCGTGGACAGAATGATTGGTCCTTGGAAGGGTGGAGACGTATCGCTCAAGATTTTAATCAATAATTTCCAGAAGCAAGATTCACGAAATCACATATTCAAGATAAGGAGGCGCAATTGAAGAAGGAGTATAAAGCCATCAAGTCCATTCTTAGGAAAAGTGGTGTTAATTGGAAACACGACGCATCAATGATTAACACAACCGATGAAATTTGGGATGAGCTAAAAGAAGTAAGTTTGATTCAGAGCCTTTTTATTCAGAAATTGTCATTTCTCATAATTAACTCTGACCTCTTAATAAATTTGACAGGAGGATCAAAAGTTAGGGAGGTATCAAAATAAGAGCTTTCCCTTGTATGAGTCCTTGGACCTGTTGTATGAAGGTAAGACCAGTGATTATATTTCCTCTATTTAAAGTCTGTACTGATTGTAAACAATTTGTTTTTTGAGGCTAACTTGATGTCTGAATAGGGCAACTTGCTGAAGGGAAGTATTGCTTTACTTCTAGCAAACCAAGACATACAAGTAAAATTGTATAAGCAGAGAAAGCTCAAAGTACAGTTTTGGAGTTAACTATACAGAAACCTCAGACTACACTACAGGAAGCAATCTTAGAGGTCGTCCTGTTGTAGGTGATGATCTTGGAACCATTTCTCCAAACAGAGCTGAACGTTTTGGAATCACTGATGTGGAGAACGAGCATGTACCATATTAAAGGCAGAAGAAAGTATCTCATTCAATGGTAGAAGGCTCAGAACATATTGACCTGTCAGATAATGATGATGAAGATGTAGAAAACCAAAGTGATGAGAATACAAGTTCAAGATATGTAACGGTTGGACCAAACAAAGGAAGGACAAAGAAAAGAAATGATAGAAAACAAGTCCCACGTATTGAAGAATCTTTATCAGAATTTGTAAGCTTGAGAAAGGAGCAAGTTGTAGCGAAAGAGATGGTGAAAAAACAAGGGGAAGAGTTTTCAATCACAAGATGCTTGGCAGTGTTGAAGGACATAGATGCTGTGTCTGATGAGATAAGGATAGGAGCCTTGGATGTTTTCAAGGATGTATTAAATCGACAATTCTTTCTAGGCTATGAACCAAGACTCCGTGGTATGTGGCTGAAACGGGAAGTTAGCAAGTTTGAAAATCAATCAACATCAAGTAAGTTGTGGTTTTCAAATTAATTTCACTGAGAACTTCCTGCAATGTATGTTTTGTTTCTTCAATTTCATATTACGGCAAGTTCTTCCTTTGCATGCATTAACCTGTTGTATGGATGTTAAGCTTTGTACTTCTAAATTGAAGAAATACATATTCAGACCTAGTTTTAAACTACTATGTGTAATGTTGCACAAGCACACCATGTTTATAACATATTTCTTACCTGATTTTATAATTTTTGTTGCAGGTTAGTGGCTCTAAATCTGTCAAGGAGCTTGGAAAAAATTCAAGTGTTCATTAGCTGAGTACCAAGTGCTTAATTATGCGTCATCCATATGATATATTTATTTGCAGTTAATATGGTTTTGAGTTTAGAACATTCAAGTACTCTGTTGGTTTTTACTTCCAAAGCTAAGTTAAAAAGTATCATCTATTTGATTTTTTCTTGCTACTTGAAGAACCAGAACAGAGATTTCAAAACATCATTTTATTTTTATCCTTGTATCTCAGGTTGCCGTATTATTTATTTTCACTGTGTGCATGAGATAGGTTGGCTCTAATCATTGGAGAAGGCCTTAGACGCTGGCATCGAATACTGTAATTCTGATTTGGAGGCACAATTTTGCTTGGATTTCGATCTGTCTTGTTGTCTGGATGCATTGTGATTCTGATTTGATCAAAATTTTGCTTTTACCGTCATGTTTTAACTGCTGTTTTCACAAACACGGATTGTTCAGGGCAATTCTCGTGTGTCGTGTCTTCCACTGCAGATTGTTTTTCATCATGTTCCTTTTCTGTTCATATCTACAAATTCAGAGCATTTGCAAAACCTGAACCTATTGGAATGGTGAGCGTGACACTGCAAATTCAGAGCATTTGCAAAACCTGAACCTATTTGCATGTCTGATTTTCCTCCTTACCCAAACAGCAGGCTTACCAGTGAAAAGAAATACCTTTGTATCCTTGTGCACAACAAATTACAGGTGGAATGCACTTACATCTGGAAAATAATATGTTACTTCCAAACAGGGCCTAAAGGAATTTTATTCACCTGGAATGATAGGAGGTAAACTAATATCCCTCTTGCAAGAGCCAAGAGTGCTGAAGTCTCAAGTGCCCCTTGAGAAATTGAGGAGTCAAGAGTGCAAAAACACGGAGAAGGAGCAAAGGATCCTGGAGCAATTGAGATTGCTCTACAGAACACTAGCTCTTTCCAGGTGAGAACTATCAACGCAGGCATTGGGCATAAGAATATCTCTATCCAAATATCCAATCCTCGCTCCATGCTTGTGCTGGATGTTTGCGTCATGCATGAAAAAAATGGGGGAAAAACTAGTGAAAAGTTCAGATAATGCCTGACTTTCTTCAGATGCCTGAAGCATCATATACAGGTAGATATATAGCAATTGTGCCGCGGAATCTTCACACATCTAACCTTCATTCCTAGCTTTAGATCATGGAAGATTTTTGCAGGGAAAGGATTCAGCAAGGGTACGAAATAAAAGCCAAAGATTGCAGCGTCGGATCGTGGCATCGCAACGCTGTAGCGAACATGGCCCCATTTGCCATTTGTTCGAGTTGATTTTGGTGATTCATGCTAACACAAGTAATGGGACTAACCATATTGTTAAGCATGTCTTTGTAGACATTTCTAGGTCCCAAAGATGCAAAAATACCACATGCCAAAATGAGAAGATAGTATATTTTTCAAGGGTCAAAACCATAGAAGAAAAAGAAAAGAAAGGTCACCGTCGGATGAACCGACGGTACCTAGATAGCAAGAGTCGGTGCAATGGTCGGACGAGTTGGTACACTGGGTGTGAAGCGTCCCCTCATCAGAGGTGACTAAATGTGATACAAATACCAGTCCCAGGAGGCTGGTACCACATTTATTACATCAGATGGTTCATTACCGTACAACACGTCGAGGCTGTGGGCATGGGAGCGCCACTGCCACGAGAAGCAACATAAGAACTACAGACCAAACTACGATAGCAACAACATCTAAGATATCTTCAGAGTCTTGCGCCATGGAAGCTTCCTGTGGAGACCCTGAATCTACAGGCACGGGTTGGGTGCAGGACAGCAACCTACTCGACGTCTTCGAGAACGAAGTCGGGATCCTCCTCTGAAAAACAGTTAAACAAGCAAGGGTGAGTACATACGTACTCAACAAGTTCAACCCCACCCACGGAGGGGCTAATAGGCAGATCATGCACAGGATATATCAAGGATCAGAATAAGGTTTATTTTGCAAATGCATTTACTCATGCAAGGGTTTGTTTTTCGAAAAGGTTTTCGCAAACAGTTTTTATAAGTCAAGTAACTCAGTTGTTTTGTGAAAACCAAATGAGGACTACCGGACTCCCCGTCCGCAGTAGCCTAGGCACACAACCACACACTTTTTCCGGACAACAACTCACGTCATGAAAATCATCCCAAACCAAACACTGGCTTTGTGACCCCACCGTGACTCGTCCAATACCGTGGACACGACTATTCAAATAGGTTTTACACTCTGCAGAGGTTGTACATCTTTACCCACAAGTAGGGTACCGCCACACGAACACCTTAGTGTCGGCGCGGATCCTATCAAAGCCATTACCCACCTTAGCTAACCCTACGCGCCACCACGGGAGCAACCAAGGGGTTATCTCCCATAACCAGGGCGTACCTCACACAGATCGTACCCCTACTCCTTGATCTCCCGCTGCTCACCCGCACTCCTGATGGCAAGTAGATTAACTAGTGGGATTTATGCTAAGCTGTTGCCACATACAACGGTCGAGTGGTAGTACGATAATTGGGTCAGGTGAGATGTCACGCAACCCGGTCCTTAACGACAAGATGGACATCTCCAACACGCTCAACCACAAAGGTACGAGCTCACCCATACTCCTGACACACGCGTCCATCCCGTCTACCAGTTCTTTACTCATTTTCCAAAATATCACCTTCCCATTTTTAAAGCACTCACACATTTTAAAGAAATCATTTAGGGCAATCAAAGATCAATCATAGCAATCAAGGGTGGCTATCCTACCGGGTTTTAACAGTAAAACAATATGCAATTTATAAAACGAGTCATAGGGTTGTATTTATAAAACTGGGATCAAAGCATGCATCAAAGGATGAGATTGAACTTGCCGTCTTCGAAGTCCTCGGGAAGTTCCTGCTCGCGGTTCGGGACCTCGGTCTCCTGCTCGTAGTACTCGGCTCCAAGCTCCGGCTCGCGGTATTCCTCCTCGTTTACTCCGTCGGCTATAGCGCACACATAAACAAGCATGCAATTAAAACAAGCACACAAGATTTACCGGCTGAGCTCGAGGAGAAAATAAATAGAAAAGGATGAATAAATATTATTTAGGGGGAAAAGATGGGTGGCTCGGCGGAAATGTAGAGGAAAAGGCCGGGACAAGAGCTGGGATTGGTCGGGCGGAAAATATAGTCATGAAATGACGCGTTAAAAGCGTCATTAGGATTAATTAAGCAAGGTTAAGGACCTAGTTGTAAATAAGTTTAATAGAAGAGGGACTCGGTTATAAAATATAAATAAGGCGAGGTGTAATTTAAAATGGCCCAAGGACCTATTTGTAATGGTCTTTGGAATACTAGGGGCTGATTCGTAAATCAGTTATTAGATAGGGGTTCATTTGAAAGAAAAGAGAGAGAGGGAATATTGAAGGGAGGGGCTGCGGCTGGAAAAAGGGAGAAGGGCAGGGGGCCTAATGCAAAGGGGTTATTCCCCTTCCTTCTCTTCCTTCGACACAGAACAGAGGAGAGGGGGGGGGTCGACCCGGCGGTCGGCTGGCCGGGGTGCTCGCCGGCGCTCCAGGGCACGGCGGCGACCCGGAGATGGGGAAAACGGAGAGGGAGACGGGAGGATCTCAGCCCCGTGCTCACCTTGGGCTGAGGTGGCCGGTGGAGGCGGCTCTGCGTGAGCGGGCGGCGGCCGGTGTGCTTCGGCGGCGGTGGTTAAAGGCGGCGGCGCTCAGAGGCTCGGGAGTGGGAGGGAAAAGGCTGGGGAGGTGTGGGGTGCGACGAGGAGCGGCGTCGTCTATATATAGGCGGGGGAAAGGCGGTGGAGCGGCCGGGCCAAACACGCGATCCTCGTGCGGCCGGCGGCCATGGCTGTTCGGCTCTGCCGCCGACGGGACGTGAGCGGCAGCGACGAATTTATGGCCCTGCCGCGGGGTGTGACTCGTCGGGCAGAGGTGTGGCAGCAGCGAGCGGCGACGCGGCGCGGGTGGCGGCTGGCGGCGATGCTGCTGTCGTGGAGGTGATGGGTCGTGCAGGCGGATTGAATGCCCGCCGTGGCGTCGAGCAGCAGCGCTCGGTCTCGTCGTGGCCAGGCGCGCGACGTCCCGAGGTGAAGGGCCGGCGTGCGGTGCGCCAGGGAGAAGGGGGCCGGGAGCAGCGGCGCGGGGTGCCCGGCGGCTAGCGGCGGTGATGGCGCCGTGGAAGTGACGGCTCGGTCAGGCGGGAGTTAAGACGGCGTCGGCGTCGAGCGGCAGGGGCGCAGGGGATGTGACGGTTCGGCGGCGTCGCGGCGTGGTTAATGTGGAGTGGACGGGGCGGCGGCGTCGCGGGACCGGTGCGGGCAGCGCTGCGTCCGGCAGTCCGCGGCCGTGGGATCGGTGACGCGACGGTAGCCGCAGGCGCGGCGCGGAGGTGCGGCGCCCACATGGCTGCTCGACGGGCCCGGCGCGGTCAGCGGTGCTCCGGCGTCGCGGCGCGCGCGTGCGGCGCGTGCGGTGGTGGCGTGCCTTGCTGCGGCGTGGATAGGCCGGCGCGTCCACAGCGCGGTACGGCGCGTCACGCGCGGTGCGCGGGAGGCGTGGCGAACGGCGAGTTCGGGCTCGGGCAGAGGAGGGCGTGGCTGACGGCCGGCCAGGCGTGCAGCGTCCCGAGGTGGAGGACCGGCGTGCGGCGCGCCAGAGGAAAGGCAGGCCGGCGAGCCCTGAGAGCAGAGGCGCGGGTCGGGAGCAGCAGCGGCGCCGAAGGAAGAAGAAAGGAGAAGGAAAGAAAAGAAGAAAAAAGAAAAAGGAGAAAAGGAAATAGGAAAAGGGAAAAAGAGAAAAAAGGGAAATGGAAAAGGAGAAAAAGGAGGAAAGAAAAGAGAAAAGGTTAGAAAAATTGGAAGAAATTCTAGGAAAATTAGGAGAGAGGGAAAAAGGATTTTCTCGGGTTCGCACTAGCGGGGCTGACGCGGTGTCGGCAGCGGAGCAGGCCGGCTGGCGGGACCATGGCGGGCTCGGGATTCCCGGCGAGGTGGCCGACAGCGGCGCTGCAGCGGTGCTGTGCGACATGACGCGGAGGGCGGCGGTGGCTCGAGTGATGGCGGGCGGGATGGGCGGTGCCGGCGGGATTCGCGGCACGCGCCGGGGAAAGGAGGGAGGGAAAAGATGATCGGGGTTTTGAGGAGATGATCGAGCTCAGCGGAAAAGTTTTGAAAACACGTGTGGTTTAGCAGGTGATTTATTAGGGCTAAAAACGCGGGCGTTACAAACCTACCCCACTTAAAATGAATCTCGTCCTCGAGATTCAGCTAGTTCTTAAACAAGTGGGGAAACTCTTTCTTCAGCGCGTCTTCTCGTTCCCAAGTAGCTTCTTCTACTCCGTGTCTGCTCCATTGGACTCTGCACACCCGTACTTCTGATGTCCTTGTCCTTTTGACCACTGTGTCCAAAATCTTGACGGGCACCTCCTGGTACCTAAGATCTGGCTGTAAGTCAATTGTTTCCACCGGCACTCGTTTCTCTTCGATCACTTTCAAACACCTTCGCAGCTGAGAAACGTGGAACACTGGATGTATATCCGCCATTTCCTCTGGTAGCTTCAACCGGTATGCTACTGCTCCAACTCTCTTCAGCACTTTGTACGGTCCAATGTACCGAGGGGCTAATTTCCCGTGCACCTGAAATCTCCGAGTCCCTCGGATAGGTGAAACCTTGAGATAAGCAAAGTCTCCTGGACTGAAGCTTACTTCTCGCCTCTTCCTATCTGCATAGCTCTTTTGCCGGGATTGGGCAGCCTTCAATTTTTCTCGGATCTCAGCTACTCGTTCCTTGGCTTCTTTAATGAGTGCGGGTCCAACCAAGGCACGTTCCCCCACTTCTGACCACATCAATGGGGTTCTGCATTTTCTACCGTATAGGGCTTCAAATGGTGACATGCCTAGGCTGGCTTGATAACTGTTGTTGTACGAAAACTCTGCATATGGTAAGCTCTGTTCCCAATCTTTGCCATAGGTGAGGACACATGCCCTTAGCATGTCTTCCATGATCTGATTCACCCTCTCGGTCTGTCCATCCGTCTGGGGGTGATAAGCTGAGCTAAAATCCAACTTGGTTCCCATGGATTTATGCAAACTTTCCCAAAACCTAGAGGTGAACTGAGTCCCTCTATCTGAAACTATCCTGCTAGGTACTCCATGCAGCTTCACTATGTTTGCTATATACAGCTTGGCCAACTTCTCTCCGTCATAATTATTACGTACGGGTATGAAGTGAGCGACTTTAGTGAGTCGGTCTACTATTACCCATATGGAATTATATCCTTTCTGTGTCTTGGGCAAGCCTACTACGAAGTCCATGCCTATCTCATCCCACTTCCATACTGGGATGGGTAAGGGTTGCAACAGTCCTGCGGGCTTTTGGTGTTCCGCCTTAATCCTCTGACAAGTGTCACAGTGGGCGACGAACTGTGCAATGTCTGCTTTCATTCCATTCCACCAATACTTCTGCTTTAAATCCATATACATCTTAGTGGATCCCGGGTGGATGGAATACGCTGAGTTGTGTGCCTCATCCATGATGGTCTGCCGGAATTCTCCGTCTTCAGGTACGCATATCCTGTTCTTATACCATAGTGTACCGTGACTGTCCACCCTAAAGTCTGGGGCCTTATTCTCCCCCGTGTGCTTGCGGATCTTCATCAACTCCTTATCGGATTCTTGGGCTTTTCTGATTTTGTCTTCAAGGGTGGGCTGGACACTTAGTTGGTGAACGTAGCCCTGGGGAACAATGTGCATGTTGAGTCGTGCCATTTCCTCTTGTAATTGGGCATTCTTAGGTACTGCTTTTCCATAGGACTTTCTGCTTAAGGCATCTGCCACTACGTTGGCTTTTCCCGGGTGGTAATGGATTTCTAGGTTATAGTCTTTGACTAATTCCAACCACCTTCTTTGCCTTAGGTTCAGGTCAGGCTGGGTGAAAATGTACTTCAAGCTCTTGTGGTCCGTGTAGATCTCGCACTTATTTCCAATCAGGTAATGTCTCCAAATCTTAAGGGCATGCACTACGGCTGCAAACTCCAAATCATGGGTGGGATAGTTCTGCTCGTGGGGCTTGAGTTGGCGGGAAGCATACGCCACTACTTTCCCATCTTGCATAAGGACACATCCTAGTCCTTGTCGGGATGCGTCGCAATAGACGACAAAATCCCGTTGAATGTCCGGCAAGGTTAGCACTGGGGCGGTTGTCAGTCTTCTCTTCAACTCCTGAAAGCTCTTCTCACACGACTCGTTCCAGACGAACTTCTTCTCCTTCTTGAGCAACTCTGTCATGGGTCGGGCAATCTTGGAGAATCCTTCAATAAACCTCCGGTAGTATCCCGCTAGACCAAGAAAGCTTCTGATTTCGCTCACATTGGTTGGTTGTTGCCAGTTGGAAACTGTTTCGACTTTCCCAGGGTCTACTGCTACTCCTTCTACTGTCAGAATATGTCCAAGGAAGGATATTTTCTCCAACCAGAATTCACACTTGCTGAACTTAGCGTACAGCTTGTGCGCCCTCAGTTTCTCCAGTACCACTCGAAGGTGTTGCTCATGTTCCTCCACACTTTTGGAGTAAACAAGTATGTCGTCAATGAAAACTACGACAAACTTGTCTAGTTCCTCCATAAACACCTTATTCATGAGGTTCATAAAGTATGCCGGTGCGTTAGTGAGTCCAAAGGACATCACGGTGAACTCGTATTGTCCATAACGGGTGACGAAGGCGGTCTTTGGGATGTCACTCTCCCTAATCTTGAGTTGATGGTATCCTAACCTTAAGTCGACCTTCGAGAAGTATTTGGCTCCCTTTAGTTGGTCAAATAAATCATCTATTCTGGGGAGAGGATACTTGTTCTTGATAGTGACTTCGTTTAGTGAGCGATAGTCCACGCACATCCTCAGGCTTTTATCCTTCTTTTCGACGAAGAGCACTGGGGCTCCCCATGGTGACGAGCTTGGTCTGATGAACCCATTTCGCTGAAGTTCTCTCAGCTGCTTCTTTAACTCTGCCAACTCAGGGGCTGCCATCCTATAGGGTCTCTTGGCTATGGGAGAGGTTCCGGGGATGAGGTCGATGACAAACTCTATATCCCTATCTGGTGGCATTCCGGGGAGTTCTTCGGGAAATACATCTGGATATTCCCGTACTACTGGGATCTCTTCTAGGGACTTGGCCTCCATGCTAAAAACCATTACGTCTGGTCTGCTTCCTCGGGTACAGCAGGTTACTTGCACTCCGTCTGGGTTGGTTAGGTGTACTACCTTATCGGCACAACTTATAAGGCCGTGGTGAAGGCTTAACCAGTCCATCCCAAGAATCACATCTATCCCTTTGGACTTCAGTACTATCAGGTCCGCTAGGAATTCTACCCCACTTAAAATGATTCTCACCCGGGAGCAACCCAGTTGACACTTGATGTCACCTCCGGGTGTTCGGGTTAACAGGGGTGCTTTTAGTAGTACTGTCGGTATATTATGCTTTTCCACAAAACTTGAAGATATGAACGAATGTGATGCTCCTGAATCAAATAATATAGTTGCCAAGACTGAGCTGACCAGGAACTCACCGAGCACTACGCCTTGTGCTTCTTGAGCCTCTTGTGCGTTGATGTGGTTGACGCGGGCTCGTCCATAAGACTGCTGGGGCTGCCTCATCTGCTGGTTGCTATTACCGAAGTTGTTGCTGCTGCAAACTGGCACGCGGTTGGCTCCAGATACAACCGGTCTCGGCCCATGCACTGAGTTGGAGAAGGCTGAAGTTGCTGGCTTTTTGGCGTATGGGCAGTTGGCAATGAAGTGTCCGGTCTCACGGCAGTTGAAACATACTCGGGTGTTGTTGTTGTTGTTGGCAGTGACCTGGCTAGTATTGTTTTGTGGAGGCTTCATGGTGTTCTGGTTGTTGTACTGTTTAAACTGGGTTCTGGGGCCCTGAGAGCTCATGGCTTGTGACTGGGTTTTGTACCGCCTGGGGGCATGGAACCTGGACATGGGGTGACCGAAGCTTCTCTGTCTCTGGGAACGTTCTTGCTGCTGAGCCTTGTTCTCCATGAATTTGCGCTTATTTTCTTTCTTCTCCTCTGCTTTGGCTCTCTCGGTGAGGATGGCCATGTTCATAAGGGTGTTGAAGTCTGGGTAGATCTGAGGGGTAAGCAGAGTCCTCAGTTCCGGAGTCAAGCCCTTCTTGAACATGTCCTGCTTCTTCGAGTCCTTGTCCACTTCTTCAGGGGCATAGCGGGCTAACTCTATGAACTGGTAGGTGTATTCCTCCACGGACTTGTTGCCTTGGCGAAGTTCACGGAACTCGTCTGCCTTGCGCTTCAGTGTGGCTTCTGGGATGTGGTAGCGACGAAATTCCTCCACAAACTCGTCCCAGGTGATGGTGGAGGGATCTTTGGCCGCTGCGCAGTAGTTTTCCCACCAAGCCAAGGCTGTTCCAGTGAGCTGGTGGGTGGCCAAAAGAACCTTGTCTCGATCCTCACAGTTGAATGGCTCTAGTTCCCTTAGGATGGCCCTCAGCCAGTCATCTGCATCCAAGGGGTTCACAGATCCGCCAAACGTGGGTGGCTTTGTCCGGAGAAATTCTATCAGCTTTTCATTCATGCCCAGAACACGGGGCTTTGGGCGGGTGATGGCATTGGCTATGGCTTCCAGCAACAGTGTCTGGTTGGCCAACACTTGCGCCAGGTCTACGGCAGGTGGTGGCGGTGGCGGAACCATGTTTTCTCCCCCATCTTCGTCCTGATTCACTTCCTGGTTGTTATGGCGCTCCCTTCGTTCAGCATGCGATCCTTCCGCATTTGGGTCCATACGACCGGAGCCTTGGAAGCTCCTGGCGGGACGCCTTGAAACCATCTGTAAGGGAGCGGGTTTCTATGAGATCTAGGTTTTATGTGATGTTTAAGTTGATTAAGACGGCTTTTGAAAAGACAGGATCTGACTCCTGTCGTCAAGCACACAACAAGCACGCATGACAATCAAGCACAAACAACTTTATTTAAACCATGAGAGGAGGATACATCCCGAACTACTCGACTGGTACAACGCTGGTATACTACACGACTTGGTACCACGTCAAAAGTTAAAGGTGCGACTCTAAGCTTGGACCATTATGGCTTCATCCCTTGGCAAGGGCTTCTGGGGCACGCTACTCGCGGGGTGAGCCATCTTCTGGGGCGGAGTGTGCTTCCAGTGGAATGAGCAGCTCATCACCGTCATCATCCTGGGGGTTCCCGTTCTCTTGGGGCTGGGCGGAAGTTCCTTCTTCGACGGTTGATGTTGGTTGCTCGGCGGCTACAGACGGTGTTGGGGTCTCAGGAACTCCTCCCCATCCTATGAGGGGTGTCCCAACTAGGACTTGTGCTTCTCCAATGGCCGGAACGGGTGTTCCACTGTTGGTCCATTCCTGTATGCGCTGATCCTGGATCCGCCTGAGGCTCTCATGGGCAACAGCTTCACTACTTATGGCGGCCGCGGTCCTTGCTTCAGCTTGGGCTACTCGAACTTGGTGCATCCTTACTGTGACTTCCGCTTGCTCAGCCCGACCAATTTGCTCTCTTAGGAACTTGGCCTGATCATCAAAGAGTTTATCCAGGGAGACGAGGTAGGCAACTACATGGTACAAAAGATCTTCTTGGTGACGGCGTCGTTCCAGGTTTCTCATGCGGGCCTGCCAGACTGGAGTCCGGATGGCGGGAGGATAAAGCCTCATCGGTGTGGAGACGAGGTGCTCCTCGTAGATCCTGCACAGGTAACGGAGAGTTTTCCGGAGGGCCAAGGGATAGGTATCCCGATGTCGAAAACCTGTGGCGGTCACGCGCCACGGCTCGATGTTGGGGTAGCGGGTGCTTCTGGCGATGGAGAGGACCACCCTACAGCGAAGAGTGCCGAGTTGCTCGTACTCTCTACTGTAGTACCTTGGGCGCTCAGTGATACCGAGGCGCACCAGGGAGTTGATAAGAAGGCGAGCAAAACCAGGCTCCTCCTGGCACACGCCTTGGGTCCATCCATCTTCGGCCATCTGAAAACAAGGGTAGAGTTGAACAAGCTGTGCAAAAGGTAGGGTACAAAAGATAGACAGTTTTATTTATCAACAAGGTTGGGTACACTCCTCAGGGGTACACTTTATTCTTATTATACCATAGCTCTAGCCTAGGCACTCCATTCTCTTCTTATGGGGATTCTTCCTCGGGCTGAATGCGACGCTTCTTCGGTGGAAGGTCTTGTTCCAACCTCACATCCTCGGTCTGGGTTCCCTTATCCCAGTGGGTTTCTTCGGGTTCATCATCCATCAACCCCGCTTCTTCTCTTCTCCTACGTTCCTCGTGGAGCTCATCCCATAGGTTCTTGTGGAATTCTTCAGAGCGTTCCCTTTCTCTGGCGTAATCTCGCTGCAGGTTAGCTAGGGAAACCTCCGCCGCTCTCGTCTTTATCCTTTCTAATTCTATCATTTGTTCTGCTCTTTCTGCCCTGTCGATTTGGTGCTTCAGCTGCTCGGCCTGTTCATGGAAAAGGTGGTCTAAGCCATTGAGGTAGATGGACAGGTGAGAAATCGTATCTTCTAGGTCTTCTTCTTCTCTTCCAAGTCCTCTCATCCGGGCGATCCATGAGCGTCCTCTTCCTCCAGAGGGTGGGAAAAATCCCATCGGAGTCCGTCGAAGGTGTTGCCTATAGACCACTCGTAGGCGTCGCAGGGCTTTTCGGGCGGCTTTTGGGTATGTGTCGGTGAAGCGAAACCCAGTGGTGGAGATGAACCAAGGATCTATGACGGGGTAGAGTGTGCTCCTTCCCACGAAGATCATCACTTTACACCGAAGGGTGCCACTGTGTTCGTACTCCCGATAGATGTACTCCGGTGGGTCCCTTACTCCGATGCGCTCTAGGCTGAGCAGCAGTAACTTAGGGAGGCCAGGCTCTGCGGGGCAGACTCCTCCACTCCATTCCAAGTTAGCCATCTGGAACCAGGCAAGGGTTAAGGTAAGAGATTTGTGGAAAGGTGAGCTAAGCAGGGAAAAGATTTAGAGAAAGGTTTAGAAAAGGTCTCGGGTCCTAGGGGTCGCGTCCTACGGCCAACCTACGGCTCTGATACCACCTGAAGCGTCCCCTCATCAGAGGTGACTAAATGTGATACAAATACCAGTCCCAGGAGGCTGGTACCACATTTATTACATCAGATGGTTCATTACCGTACAACACGTCGAGGCTGTGGGCATGGGAGCGCCACTGCCACGAGAAGCAACATAAGAACTACAGACCAAACTACGATAGCAACAGCATCTAAGATATCTTCAGAGTCTTGCGCCATGGAAGCTTCCTGTGGAGACCCTGAATCCACAGGCACGGGTTGGGTGCAGGACAGCAACCTACTCGACGTCTTCGGGTACGAAGTCGGGATCCTCCTCTGAAAAATAGTTAATCAAGCAAGGGTGAGTACATACGTACTCAACAAGTTCAACCCCACCCACGGAGGGGCTAATAAGCAGATCATGCACAGGATATATCAAGGATCAGAATAAGGTTTATTTTGCAAACGCATTTACTCATGCAAGGGTTTGTTTTTCGAAAAGGTTTTCGCAAACAGTTTTTATAACTCAAGTAACTCAGTTGTTTTGTGAAAACCAAATGAGGACTACCGGACTCCCCGTCCGCAGTAGCCTAGGCACACAGCCACACACTTTTTCCGGACAACAACTCACGTCATGAAAATCATCCCAAACCAAACACTGGCTTTGTGACCCCACCGTGACTCGTCCAATACCGTGGACACGACTATTCGAATAGGTTTTACACTCTGCAGAGGTTGTACATCTTTACCCACAAGTAGGGTACCGCCACACGAACACCTTAGTGTCGGCGCGGATCCTATCAAAGCCATTACCCACCTTAGCTAACCCTACGCGCCACCACGGGAGCAACCAAGGGGTTATCTCCCATAACCAGGGCGTACCTCACACAGATCGTACCCCTACTCCTTGATCTCCCGCTGCTCACCCGCACTCCTGATGGCAAGTAGATTAGCTAGTGGGATTTATGCTAAGCCGTTGCCACATACAACGGTCGAGTGGTAGTACGACAATTGGGTCAGGTGAGATGTCACGCAACCCGGTCCTTAACGACAAGATGGACATCTCCAACACGCTCAACCACAAAGGTACGAGCTCACCCATACTCCTGACACACGCGTCCATCCCGTCTACCCAGTTCTTTTACTCATTTTCCAAAATATCACCTTCCCATTTTTAAAGCACTCACACATTTTAAAGAAGTCATTTAGGGCAATCAAAGATCAATCATAGCAATCAAAGGTGGCTATCCTACCGGGTTTTAACAGTAAAACAATATGCAATTTATAAAACGAGCCATAGGGTTGTATTTATAAAACTGGGATCAAAGCATGCATCAAAGGATGAGATTGAACTTGCCGTCTTCGAAGTCCTCGGGAAGTTCCTGCTCGCGGTTCGGGACCTCGGTCTCCTGCTCGTAGTACTCGGCTCCAAGCTCCGGCTCGCGGTATTCCTCCTCGTTTACTCCGTCGGCTATAGCGCACACATAAACAAGCATGCAATTAAAACAAGCACACAAGATTTACCGGCTGAGCTCGAGGAGAAAATAAATAGAAAAGGAGGAATAAATATTATTTAGGGGGAAAAGATGGGTGGCTCGGCGGAAATGTAGAGGAAAAGGCCGGGACAAGAGCTGGGATTGGTCGGGCGGAAAATATAGTCATGAAATGACGCGTTAAAAGCGTCATTAGGATTAATTAGGCAAGGTTAAGGACCTAGTTGTAAATAAGTTTAATAGAAGAGGGACTCGGTTATAAAATATAAATAAGGCGAGGTGTAATTTAAAATGGCCCAAGGACCTATTTGTAATGGTCTTTGGAATACTAGGGGCTGATTCGTAAATCGGTTATTAGATAGGGGTTCATTTGAAAGAAAAAGAGAGAGAGGGAATATTGAAGAGAGGGGCTGCGGCTGGAAAAAGGGAGAAGGGCAGGGGGCCTAATGCAAAAGGGGTTATTCCCCTTCCTTCTCTTCCTTCGAAACAGAACAGAGGAGAGGGGGGGTCGACCCGGCGGTCGGCTGGCCGGGGTGCTCGCCGGCGCTCCAGGGCACGGCGGCGACCCGGAGATGGGGGAAAACGGAGAGGGAGACGGGAGGATCTCAGCCCCGTGCTCACCTTGGGCTGAGGTGGCCGGTGGAGGCGGCTCTGCGTGAGCGGGCGGCGGCCGGTGTGCTTCGGCGGCGGTGGTTAGAGGCGGCGGCGCTCGGAGGCTCGGGAGTGGGAGGGAAAAGGCTGGGGAGGTGCGGGGTGCGACGAGGAGCGGCGTCGTCTATATATCGGTGGGGGAAAAGCGGTGGAGCGGCCGGGCCAAACACGCGATCCTCGTGCGGCCGGCGGCCATGGCTGTTCGGCTCTGCCGCCGACGGGACGTGAGCGGCAGCGACGAATTTATGGCCCTGCCGCGGGGTGTGACTCGTCGGGCAGTGGTGTGGCAGCAGCGAGCGGCGACGCGGAGCGGGTGGCGGCTGGCGGCGATGCTGCTGTCGTGGAGGTGATGGGTCGTGCAGGCGGATTGAATGCCCGTCGTGGCGTCGAGCAGCAGCGCTCAGTCTCGTCGTGGCCAGGCGCGCGACGTCCCGAGGTGAAGGGCCGGCGTGCGGTGCGCCAGGGAGAGGGGCAGGGCGGCGGGGCCGGGAGCAGCGGCGCAGGGTGCCCGGCGGCTAGCGGTGGTGATGGCGCCGTGGAAGTGACGGCTCGGTCAGGCGGGAGTTAAGACGGCGTCGGCGTCGAGCGGCAGGGGCGCAGGGGATGTGACAGTTCGGCGGCGTCGCGGCGTGGTTAATGTGGAGTGGACGGGGCGGCGGCGTCATGGGACCGGTGCGGGCAGCGCTGCGTCCGGCAGTCCGCGGCCGTGGGACCGGTGACGCGACGGTAGCGGCAGGCGCGGCGCGGAGGTGCGGCGCCCACACGGCTGCTCGACGGGCCCGGCGCGGTCAGCGGTGCTCCGGCGTCGCGGCCCGCGCGTGCGGCGCGTGTGGTGGTGGCGTGCCTTGCTGCGGCGTGGCTAGGCCGACGCGTCCACGGCGCGGCACGGCGCGTCGCGCGCGGTGCGCGGGAGGCGTGGCGAACGGCGAGTTCGGGCTCGGGCAGAGGAGGGCGTGGCTGGCAGCCGGCCAGGCGTGCAGCGTCCCGAGGTGGAGGACCGGCGTGCGGCGCGCCAGAGGAAGGGCAGGCCGGCGAGCCCTGAGAGCAGAGGCGCGGGTCGGGAGCAGGGACGCAGCGCCAAAGGAAGAAGAAAGGAGGAGGAAAGGAAAGAAGAAAAAAGAAAAAGGAGAAAAGGAAGTAGGAAAAGGGGAAAAAGAGGAAAAGGGAAATGGAAAAGGAGAAAAAGGAGGAAAGGAAAGAGAAAAGGTTAGAAAAATTGGAAGAAATTCTAGGAAAATTAGGAGAGAGGGAAAAAGGATTTTCTCGGGTTCGCACTAGCGGGGCTGACGCGGTGTCGGCAGCGGAGCAGGCCGGCTGGCGGGACCATGGCGGGCTCGGGATTCCCGGCGAGGTTGCCGACAGCGGCGCTGCAGCGGTGCTGTGCGACATGACGCGGAGGGCGGCGGTGGCTCGAGTGATGGCGGGCGGGATGGGCGGTGCCGGCGGGATTCGCGGCACGCGCTGGGGAAAGGAGGGAGGGAAAAGATGATCGGGGTTTTGAGGAGATGATCGAGCTCAGCGGAAAAGTTTTGAAAACACGTGTGGTTTAGCAGGTGATTTATTAGGGCTAAAAACGCGGGCGTTACAGGGTGAAAGCCAAGGCACTGTCGGATGAACCGACGGTCCAGTTCCTTGTTGCGTCGGACGAGTTGCAAAGATGAAGCCGCGAAGCCAGTAGCGTCGGATGAACCGACGGTCCATTGGAGGGAACCGTCGGTCTATCCGATGATCACGTTTGAACGAGACAGAGACGCGCCAAGACGAAGCCTTAAGCACCGGATGAACCGACTGGTGTGCAGTGGTTCATCCGACGGTCGCGCGGAAGCTAACAGTGAGGGTTTGGTCGCGGGGTCTTCAGCACCGGATGATCCGACGGTGCGTCAGAGCATAGCGTCGGAGTAGTTCTTGTCAGAGAACCTCAACGACTAAGTGACGTGGGAGGGGCACCGGATGAACCGACGCCCTGAAAAGGATAGCATCGGTTCATCCGACGCTTACTTTTTCAGTGGCTGTTAGCCAACGACTCCTTGGGTGTCTTGGGCTATTTTTACCCCCTCCACTCACTCATTTGAGGTTGCTGGATTGTGTGGAAGTGCAGAGGAGTGCAAGACACCTAGAAGATCATATCCAATCCATCGAAGTGCTAAATTGCTCATCCATAGACTTGCATATGCTTTGTGTATGTGCTTAGTGTTAGGCTTAGCTTAGAGCTGAGTGAGTGCAAGGTTGTGCCAACCTTGTGAGGTGATTCTTGAGTGAATCAAGGTGTACAAGGTGCGCCGGAAGCCTTGGGGCCTAAGTGGCTCACCGGCAATCGTCTTCGACCTTCCGGCTTGGTGTGGAGTGGCGAGGACACTTTGCGCGGGGGACGTGGAGACCCCCTTCCTTGGTGGAGAAGCTCCTTAGTGGAGGCGGCATCAAGGTGACCAAGGGAGCTTGGCGAGTGTCTAAGTGGCGAGCCTTTGTGACGAGTCAAGCGGTGCTCTTGGGAGAGACTTGGTGACCGAGAAGCAATACTCTTGTGTGAGTGCTTCAACAACGTGGACTAGGGGTGGCTTAGTGCCTACCGATAATACTTTGGCCCAAGTTCACTTTAATTCTCAAAGTCCAGTTATTTTTTTTCCAATTTCCAAAAATTTATGGTGAAAACCGGCATATACCGCCTGGCCACCTCCGGTATTTTTTTTTCTATTCCAGAAAGGTGACACTGCTTCTAGGTGAAGTTAATTATACACCACTGACAAAGTATGTTTTGTCAGATACTTCATTTATCCGTAAAAACCATGACAGGAGATGTATCAAATAAAGTGTTATATATCCCATGACAAGAAAAATGGGGTACAGCTGCATGCCCATAGGCCATATGCATCCATATGATATTCTCAGTAGTAGGTCAACACAACCTTAGCATTCTTAGATATATTCCTTGGGCCCTATTGAAAAGACGGCTCGTGCGTTATCCAAACAAATACTGATCTCATGCATGTATACCATCCTTTTCAATGAGCAAAACCACAGAGCTTTTTGGATTATATTCAAATCTGAAAATGTGGGACCTTAGCTTGAATGTATTTTATTAGCTATATATTCTTAAAGTCAAATAAAGATGTATTATGCATGCATGGTCCTTCCTATATGCCTCCTTGGAATATTTTGTTTTTTTCCAGAAATTCCCAGACCACTCTCATCACACTAAATGTGAGTTCCCTGCTCGATCTTACTTGCAGCTAGCTCTAGCAAGACCCGGACCCGTTATGGCAACCCTAGCCCCTGCTTGCAAACTCTATAAAAGGCAGCCACCCTTCTCTTCACGTACATCGATCCACAGCAGCTTCACAGAGCTCGACAGCTAGTAGTATAGAGAGCAAGAGTGAGAGCGAGAAGCTCGAGGAGATAGAGATCTAGAAAGAGAGGGACAGAGAAAGAAATCTAGAGAGATCACTTCTTGCAGCCAAGAATCCCCAAAAAAACCAAAGCAAATGGACCGCGTGATGAAGCTGGCGGCGGAGCGTGCCGTGGTGGTGTTCACGCTGAGCTCCTGCTGCATGTGCCACACGGTGACGAAGCTGATGCAGGACCTGAGCGTCAACGCCCTGGTGCACGAGCTGGACAGCGATCCCAGGGGCAAGGAGATGGAGCGCGCCCTGCTCAAGATGCTCGGCGGCAGGGGCCCCGCCGTCCCCGTCGTCTTCATCGGCGGCAAGCTCGTCGGCGGCACCAACAGGATCATGTCCCTCCACCTCGCCGGCGAGCTAGTTCCCATGCTCAAGAGCGCCGGCGCGCTCTGGCTATAGAGACTGTACGGTGGTGGTGGTGCCAAGGGCAGGTTTTTTTCCCGTCCTGTTCTTCTGAGTTCTGACAGAATAATTGAGGCAATAACAAAGTAGCTTGCTAGCTTCTTTTTCTTGTTCGTAGGAGCTAGTGAGTGAGAGAGAGATGGCCTTTGATAGATGTGTGATTTCCTCTCCTTTTTAGATGTTTTCTTGTAACTTTAATGCAATAATTCGTGTGTGTGTACTGATCCTGATCGGATCGCCCTTTTTCAATGGGCTTGCATATGAATAATGCCAATATATATGCGGTGTTTAAGAAGTAAACAGTATGATGGCATGTGTTATGTAGATATACAAGTTTGCATAGCATGAATTTGCCAATTTTGGTCATCACATTGTTGCTTTAATTTATTTTGGTTGTCTTCTGATCAGTCACACTAACTGTTGATGTATAACTAATTAACCTATGGTTCTTCCTGCTGTTTGCCATCAAACGCTTTATATGGTGATAGTTCATTGATCATTAGCCAACTTGGCCTCTCATCCAAGTATATATAATTGGTTATATATATCTCTAAGCTTGCATTTTGGTTGTTAGTGATGCTTAGAGTGTAGCAAGCGTGCATGTACCCATCCTATCACTTGTTGTTGGGGAGTTGGGTAAAAAACCTTTCACCCTCGAAACTTCGGAGATGTTAAGACTCCGGCGAATTCGTAAAAATGGGCAGGAAAGAGCCAAGTGAAGTTTTCGCTTTCGCGATTTCGGAGAAATTCGCCAAACCGTCGCTCTTGGGCGAAGTTATCGCCGAAAGAGCATGAATTCACAAGTTTGTTTATTGTTTCAGGACAGTAGAAACTTCGGAAGTCCTTGCAGTTTCGGGAAACTCCATTTCGGCCGTGGCATCAAGGATCTCGGCAGATTCGGAGAAGTCTTACTTCGGTGACGATTTCGGTGATGGAGTGCGGGAATCTGATTACCTGCGAACCTTCGCGAGGATGAAGCGAAAGTCATGAATAAACCGCATCAAAGGGTCGGCACCAAAAGTCCGGGTTCGAGGTGTGAACTAGTGGCCAGCTTCTAAATTTATGAAATTAGTTCCGCAAATCACGGGATGTAAAAGACGTTCATGTACATATTCACATTTGGAATATTCCCTAGATTCGAGGGTAATCTCGGAATGTAAAAGTCCCTTCGTCTCCCTATAAAAGGGGGTCCGAGGGCACGTGTAAAGGGGGTTCACAACTTTTGAGGCGAGTACAGACTTTTGGAGATTCCTTGTCTCCACGTTCCTGAGCACTTTCGTACGTTTGTTCGGAAATCTCTTTTCACTTGTGTTCGGGGGTCCCATCCGATTTTCTGACCCCCAACACTTGTTCTGATCATTTAATGTCATTTGCTTTGTTACTCTCGGTGATCTGCATGATTGCCTATATGGCTTGCACTGGTGGCGGTGTTGGTTCTTGGTAACCTTTCAAGGAGGTGTTTTGTGGAAGTAGTATGAAGTGTTGTGCTCGTTTCAGAATCCGTTGATCCGGAGTGGAGAGAAGATTATCACTAAAATGATTACTTGGTCGTCTTGTGGGATCAACACCATTAAAATCTCAAGACCGCAGTGCATCACCTGCTCTTATTTTTGCAGCCACAAATAGTTGCAGAATAGAGGTGAGAGAGAGAGAGAGAGAGAGAGAGAGAGAGAGGGAGGGAGGGAGGGAGGGAGAGAGAACCCTGGATCACCACCCTGAAGTAGTGTGTTCTTGCCGTGGCCGTTGCCCGTCCCCCTTCCTTGCGCGGCGGGACCAGTGGTGGAATGGCAGGTGTGGCTGCCTCCAATGCCTTGATGTGTGATGTGAGACTCTCGATCTGCTTGTTTAGGCCGGCGGAGAACTTGTTAGCGCCGTCACTCCATGTGTTCAGTGCGTTCACCGATGTGGTGAGTGTCAGCTGCCCGACTTGAAGTACCTTGAGCTCAGTGATGAGGAGGTCGAGTTTCTCCTCTGCGGTCATCATCCGGTAGGTTAGGGTTGGTGCTCTAGCCTTGCGTGGGCGGAGGCGAGCTTGAGTGATTGCCTGGGCAAGTGGTGGGGGTGATGGCTGTAGAGGTGGTGGTGGTGATTGTGGTGGTGGTGAATTGGGTGGAATAGCGGCAGTAGATCTGGGTGGTGGCTGGGAGTGGGGCTTGTTCTGTGGTGGCGCCAGGTCTTCGTCTCCGGCGTGGTTGCACGAAGGCATGGCTCTGATACCAGATGTAACGACCCTACGTTGAACGGCGGCACGCCGAACTAGCTGGAGAACAGCAACGCGAGGATCCGGTAGGGCGGCGCGGCAGCCAATGGCGGCGTGGCGCACGGGAGAAGAAGAAGAAAGATAGTAGTTTAGGGTTTTTGATATTCGATACCCCTTCATTGGTTCACTCACACATACATAGTGTTGTAAGGCCCACCGGCCGAATGCTGCATACATGGCTTAGAGCCCATTCACGGCACACAGGCCGACCCAGCTAGATTACGGCCCAAGGCCCTAGTATGGCGTACGGAGGTATTGACAGAGAGACGCAAGTCATCATCTAGTAGTGGCCCTTTCAGAAGACACCAATGCATGTACTCCCTCTGGTCATATATAAATGACGTTTCAAACAATTGTCTGAAATGTCACGGAGGTAATATACGTCATTTATATGGGGAGCAGAGGTAGTATGTGTTATCTTTTCCCAATGACAGTGTTGTCAAAATCACGAGATCAGCATGAAGATAAAAAATTAAACAAAGATATTACATTACATTCATATACTCCTTCTGACATTATTGTATTCTCCTCCACAACATACATTAACAAAATAGTATACTCCATTATGTGCATATACACGAATTAAATATAGTTTGCACGAAGCATAGAGACGAACCATTGTATGAATTGTCTTTTACTATCTACGCGACATGGTTGTGCATGCCCTTAGTAGTGTCAAGCTCATTTATTAAAAGTCACTTGTTGATACTCCTACCATCCACGAATATAAGAATTTCTAATGACCTTCATTTGCTCATGAATATAAGCACCTCTACAAACTAAACTCTCAAGCAATAATTATTCCTATGGAATTTTGTGTGTTAAGCCAATCAAGTGTGCTCCTGCTTGATGTAAAGTGTAAATCATATACATATTCAAACTACCTCTTAATTCTATGGAAAATCTCAAAAGGTGGCTAGAAATATGGCAAATTAGGAGTGCTTTTGCTTGTTTAATAAGGTGTACGTATAATAGACTTTCTCCTTGTTGCTTAATCTATTTGCCTAAAATTGCTACAAATTCTTAATATATTTGTGGACAGAGGGAGTAAACTACTTATTGGTTGGTACTTTGTTGGCGACACTCTCCTCAGCCCGGCCGATGTTCCGACTCTCTCGCAGGCTCGATCTCGAGATAGGAGTACGATCTTAGGCCTGCCCATACAGCGACGGCCGGGCGTTACAGAGACCATGCTGGAGAACATCCAAGTTATTTCTGTTTTATCTGTTGTTCATTGACATTTACATATGTTTGCTTTGTATTCTAATGTTTGGATCAAATATTGTAGGCCCAACTTGCAGTAGAGAGGGACGATCGGGAGAGGCAGGTACAAGAGGCGCAGAGGCACGCCGAGGAGCAGATACAACAGATGCAAGAGGTCAACAATCAGCAGATGGCCGCGATGCTTCAGTATGTGCAAAGCCTTGGTTTGGTGGTCGCTCAAACAACACCACAGCGCTACTCCTTGCGCCACCGTCGGTGTTCTTCCCTCCTCCACTTCCTCGACCGGCTACACACTCTCCAGTAAGTTACTTATCAACCATGCCCTTTCGTTTCTTGTAGTGACTTAGAGCCTAGAATGATGAATAAAGGTATAATGACTTAGAAAGCTAAAATGACTTGATCTAAACACTCAAAATATTGTACTTTCATTTCTCATCTTGATTTGCAACTTAGAATGACATAGAAATCTAGAATGATGTAGAAAGCTAGAATGACTTGATATAAACGATTAAAACCTTATACTTTAATTTCTCATCTTGATTTGCAACTTAGAATGACTTAGAAAGCTAGAATGATGTAGAAAGTTAAAATGACTTGATATAAACGCTCAAAACCTTGTATGGTATACACGCTCAAAATCTTGTATTTTCATTCCTGACTTTAAATCATGTGCAGAATCTATCGGCGACATCGAATGATGGGCCAACGAGACAAGACATGTCGTCGCAAGCTCAGCAGGCTCTGTGGGGTGGGACGATGTGGCGTGGCCTGGTTCAGCAGGCACCTCAGGGATCGCCGTACCCATACACTTGACCGGGGTGGACACAGCAGCCGCTACCTGGAGGGCCGGGGTTCACACAGCAGCCGTCGCCTGGAGGGCCGGGGTTCACACAGTGGCCGCCGCCTAGGGGGTCAGGGTCCCAGTCGCCGCATCAGCCACAAGAAGAGTGAGTTATGGACTATGCCACTTTTATTTGCATTTGGACCTTTCTGACTTGCATGTGCTGTGTGTATGGATTTTATGGGCTTGTATGGACTTGTATGGACTCGTGACTTGGTTGTGGACTCGTTACTTGCATTTGTGGACCATGTGATGATTATGGTGATATTTGAACTGACTGTGATGATTATAGTGATATTTGAACTGCATGTGATGATTATAGTGATATTTGAACTGCCTGTGATGATTATTAACTGTCTGTGGTTATGTTTATTCAATGGGGGTACCATATATGAAACTACATTAATAAAAAAGACATTTTCCGTGAGTGTTTGGTAGAGCTCCACGCAGCTCCAGATCCAAAGAACCAACTCCTCTCCAAATTTTTTCAGCCAAACACACCCAGATCCAGCAGCTCCACCGCGGATCTGCTCCAAAAAAAGGTGGAGCACCAACTCCATGGTTTTCGTGGAGTACCTCAGGGGGTGCTCCACCAGATCCAAGTTTCCTGGAGTTGGGGGAAATTACCCACCACTACCACTGGTTACACGAAAAATAGTTCGTTCTTCTTTTTTTCTTTCCTCGCCGCCCGCACCTCCCCTCCCCGTGCTGTGCCGCCCGCATCTCCCTTCCCCGCGCCGCCCGCGCGCCTCTCCTCCCCGGAGAGGTCGTGCCCGACCGGCCGGCGGCGAGGCCGCACCGGCCGTGCCGCCGCCCGCACCTCCCCTCCCCGTGCTGCGACGCCCGCACCTCCCCTCCCCTCCCCCCACTGCCCGCGCGCACCTCTCCTCTCGGGTGAGCTCGACGAACTACTTTCTCGACTGCCAATGGCTTCCGCGGCAGAGCTCATGCGAAGGCGCGGCGGAGCTCGCGCAGGGCCACAGCAGAGCTCGCCGGCTCCCGCGGCGGATCCCGCGAGGTGGTGCGATGACGAGGCGGCGGGAGGTGAGAGGATGCTCGGTAGGGGTGGCGATGGAGGTGTGGTAGGGAAGGAGATGGGAAGGACCTGCACAGTGCCCATCGAGGAAGGAGTTTTTTTATTGTCTTGACATGTGGGTCATAGATGTCATAGGGATGACGAAAAATTTGGAGCTGTACCAAACACTTGTCGGGATCTCAGATCCACGGTGGAGCTACTCCACGGTGGAGCTGCGTGGATCTGCAACTCTGGAGCTATTTTTTCAGAGTTGGAGCTCTGCCAAACACGCCCTAAATGTTATAGCTCACGACACAAAGTATGGCTTTGACGAGACCTTTGTATTTTGCTCTCGGCAAAAAGGGCATGATGTGGCGCCTGGGACCCACCTTTGTTGTGAGTTGTGGACCAGGCTCATGGCACACTTTTAAACAGTGCCGTGAGCCGTGGACCTGGCTCTCGGCAAAGGTCGGTTCCCCGGCGCCACATCATGCCTCTGTGCCATGAGCCAGACCCACGCCTCACGGCACAATTTGAAACTGTGCCATGAGCCAGATCCACGACTTAGGGCACACTTTGAAACTGTGCCGTGAGCCGGGTGTTAGGCTCACGGCACAGACGGTCGTTACCGTGACACCTGACCCTTGCTTTGCCGAGAGCCATTTCCGCACAAGGCACACGTGTGCCGTGGGTCCTGGGGCTGGCTCTCAGCAAAGAGACCTTTGCCAGTCAGGTGGTGTCGAGAGCTTTTTGAACTGTGTGCTGAGAGCAAAGGTGCCTCTGCCGTGAGCCCCAGGCTCATGGCAAACACACGGTTTCCCATAGTGTAATAAAATTTGAATCCATTAACGCAAACAAAAGACAAGCAGCCAAGCACACAACTTATGCATGAATGATTATTCTGTCTCATAATTGTAACATCCAAAAGAATGATGTTGTCCAATCTAGTGAAGCTATTTTACATTGAACAGCATGACAGTTCTTTTGGCCAACAGCTAGGTTGCTTTTCGTTATGACCAGGGCAGCTGATTAATTTGATATTGTACCGTGATATTTATGTATTGCATATATGTTAGTGAAAATGTTTGTCTTATCAAAATCAACTAAGAAAACTAAGAAATTCAGAAATAAAGAAAGAAAGGATATATTACTATATGGAAAGTAACATATATTTATTTCTTGATTAAGAGACCTTAAAATAATATTTGTAGGTGCCGATTGTCTTTATTCCCTGGTTTGGTGTCTCTAATCACATATGTGTAAAGTACTTCCCACAAATGGAACAAAAGTCCCCATGGCAGGATCTTTCTGTTATGTTGGATCAGATGTAATAATTATCGCTCCACTAGGTAAGAATAAGCATAGCGTGATTATTGTTGAATATATACTCATGTTCACAAGATATAATATATTCAACAAAATCTTAGTCAAATCACAATGTGAATTGATGATTACTTTTAGCAAAAAAAACTTCAACATTTTAAAAAGCCTAATTTACTAAGAATGCCTTCGGGCAGTGATTAATTAGATGAAAAGGTGACGAGACATAAAGTTTATATGTACACTGGGATGTTGTGAAGATCAGAGCAAGCGCAAAAGGAGACGACGTGGCCTCTTGGATGCCGCATTGTGAGCTATATATGGGAACAAGAGTCTAAATTCCAATATGTTTTGGTAGGACCGATCTGCTAGTGTGGAATAATAACTTTAGCTTTGACTTTTGTTTTTTAGTTTCTTGCAGAGAACCTATTTTCTTAATATAGCAAGGAACAAAAGCTTTATGAACGCAAGATGGGATGTATTAATAAATTGAATTTATTAGATGTACATAGACGAATTGTTATATACACTACACTGCAGTGAGAATGATGTTAATTAAATTGAATAATTTGTTAAGTATGAATAAACAGATCAATATATATAGTACACTGTGGTGACCGGTGACAACAAGCTAGTAAAAGGTTTATTCATATGAGTACTAGTTTGTCCTTTAATTTCATCTTCATTTTTCTATATAAACATAATGATACAATATGTATTAGTAAATGTCTTTGCAGAAAAAATTAAAATTCCACTTGCATTTTTACATTAGGTACATTTTAGTATTTAGTATAATAAGAACCTGATTGCATAAGGTAGTAATAGCCAAGTGATTTATTGCAGTGACGAAACCAGAATCGAGCCGCGCGGGGAGAGGGGGGGGGGGGGCGCTCCTGTGCTTCTTGTATCTAAGGCTCCCCCGTTCCTTCATTTTTTTCCAAAATCTTTAGGGGGGCTTCACAGCATTTCCGACCGTAGGGGGGCTCGAGCCCCCCTCCCCCTGCTAGATCCGCCACTGATTGATTTAACTGATGAACACTTTCTTTTAATTATTATTTAGTGCAAGATATATCTAGCTATGAAAAGCATAGAAACTGATGAATTGAGTTGCAGATTACCACATCGTGGTTTTTTTTGTCGTTTCATCATACTACATTTCAAGAATGCTATTAGCTTAGAATTGATTTGCATGCATATATAGCTAAGCTCTTTGGCTCACGTTGATTTTGATTCGCGCCTTCACAATTGTCAACACACACATTAGAAAATTAGCCAACTGCAAGATTTGTGGGCTGTGCTAGACATAATATAATTGACCACTAATTTACAAAAAAAAACAAAATCGAGCATATAAAAAATAGTGAAAAAGAAACTAAACGACAGTGACAGTACTGTGCCTTACAGCGCTGCTCATTCAGAGCGTGTGCAGCACACAGTCGAAGATATTCTTATGCCCATTATCTACAACATCTCTGCCTAGATATATATCTGTCTCTTTTCTGCGAATCTCTGTACTCTATCTCCAACAAGCACCCACTGTTCTCCTCTTCCTCCATCCGTTGAACACTATAAATGGGGCATCACACCCTGCACTCCCAAAGCACACAACCAGAGAGACAAACTTAAGCACATAGCCAAACACTTCACACGCTAGCAAGGTAATAAGCATCCTCGCCTAGCTCATTTTCACTACTCCAAGCTCTATCTAGAGCGGCGATGGCGGAGAGGGTGTCGAGGCTGTCGACAGAGAAGGCGGTGGTGATCTTCACGACGAGCTAGTGCCCGATGTGCCACACGGTGTCGAGCCTCTTCTCCGAGCTCGGCGTGTGCGCGGCGGTGCACGAGCTCGACAAGGACCCCCGCGGCCGCGAGATGGAGCGGGAGCTAGCCCGTCGTCTTGGCCGTGTGCCGCCGGTCCCCGCGGTCTTCATCGGTGGCAAGCTCGTCGGCTCCACCGATAGGATTATGTCTCTGCATCTCGCCGGCAATCTTGTGCCCATGCTCAAAGGCGCCGGCGCCATATGGCTCTGAATCCACCCATCCATAATTTTGCTGGGTTTATATATAAATTTGCACCTTTGCAAATGCAAATTAATCAAACTGCAGGGTGCATCCAACAAGAATATTCGAGAAGTTTTGTTTTGCAGCTAGTAGAGTAACCTCTAGCAGCTGAAAAGAGTGAGGAATGTCTAGCCCGTGTGGTTCAGTGTAAATGGACATGTAACCCTGTCTTTCCAGTTTTTCAATGGGATATGAATCTTTGATATTTTCTTTGCACCACAGCCTTCGACCTCCGACATCAGGGCGTAGCCCGGATTCCAACATAGAGGGGGCTAATCAGCCATAAGGGGGGCCAAACAACTCAAATTAGACTAATTTCACTAATTTTGAACTAATCCTTCACTAGTTTGCCCCCCCCCCCTCGAGCTCCGCCCCTGTCCGACGTTCACATACACATATACAACTCAGATCACTCATATGAACAAAAAGTACACATATTTTATATATTATGGTCCATCATGCTATGAAAGAGTAGATCAACAAATCTTGAGATTAACGGCGGCTACATTAACTACCATTGTCAGATGTGTGTTGAGGACTTCAAAGTTTGGTTGACATGTTCCACTATAAGGAACCTAAACGACAACTGAGTCTTTCCTATCCTTCTTTGTGCGTTGATACTGAGCAGAGGTTTGATGAATCTCATTTTGTTCATGAAAAAGAAGTATCTAACTGAAAGCCTAAATGAAAAATACTTGTAAAGGGTGAAAAACAAGCATATTATCGCTTACACTAGAAATTGAATTAAATGAGCGCAGTATTGTACTGAACAAACGCTAAGTCCATGAGTTTGTTCCCACATCATAAATTTGATTTAACCGACTAGCACCACAATACAAACTGCTGAAACATCTCCCATTAGTGACGATCTTGTGTCCTTTTAACCGACTAGCACCACAATACATCAACACCTCCATTGTATCCACATGTCCGAGAGGACTGGATGCCCACCTAGCTAGGGTACGTTTTGTGGGAGCCTTGATTGGTAGTGGTAACTTTAGGCCTATAGGGTGTCAAGTAATGTGTGTTTGTTGCAGTCACACAGCCCCCACAATATAGACTCCAATCCATCACCAATGGGGTGACGCATTTGGAGGCTAGTTCTCAAATTCCTCAAGGATCATTCTCGTTACTACACAAACGTTCAAACTGGTCCTCTTTCTTTGTCAGGGACGGCCTGCCTACAACTGTGAAAGTCTGAAATTGAAAAAGAAGTGAGATATTGTTCATGGTAATTTTCTAGAATTGTGAAAGTTACCTAGCGAGCGTGTTGTGAGGGAGAAAGATATGTATGTATGACTATTAATCTCCATGTACAAAAAAAAACCATTGGAGAATTAATCCTCCTACTGCTACTACTGCTAAAAAAACTAGTCCTTCCATCCACCACTGTTATCGCCACCTTCATTTGTAGGCAGTTCATGGCCATGCATCACCTCATGTTGTATGCAAAAGGTCTCCACCGCCTCTCGCTAGTTCAACAATTAAAAGGAGAATATATATTTGTTGAACTAGAGAGGGGCGGTAGAGCCCTGCATGGACAAAATAAACATATATTAGTCCCGGTTTGTGGCTCCGATCAACAATCATTGTCTCTCCCATAGTTCACAATGTTGCATCCAACAGCTCACAAGGTGGCGATCGAGAATTACTCGTTAGGTACATTTACATCTCTAATGTTGCATCATTGAAGGGTGGATAGTTATTGTGCCACAACATCTTTTTATTTGCTCTAAGCTTCCTACTAGCTTTAGGTGTTATAAGAGTTCTGCAGGGATGGATTCAGTGGGGATACGAAAAAGCAATATCGCTCCGTCGAATCGTGGCATCGCACAGCGCCTCATATCTGATAAGGTCAGGCTGGTTTACAAAGTAGGGCAGCACAATCTGCTGAAAAAAGGTGTGTGCAAGTTGGTCAGATTCCATGCCACAGATATGGTGTGTGCAATCAGCTGGCTATTTCAGATACTATATTCTGAAACCTGCTGAGGGGATTGATCCATGGCTCCTTTGAAACCAGCTTGAAGAGCCAGTCGGAATCAGTTCCATGTGTCGTATGACGAAGCACTGTCCGTACTATACTGGTATTCCCCATCATTGTCAGCATCATTCATGCCATGCTAGTAGACGATTTCTACGTTACTTTACTGGATTAGGTAGGCAAGCTTATGTGAAAGGTGTGGAGAATGCTGGAACTTCCCATGACAATTTGCTGTCCCTACTACTGTAAAAATCAATTTGCTATCCCAATATATAAAACCTTCTGAATTGTAGTCTATGCAAGACTGCATCCATATTTCTGGATCATAACAACGCGGCTGATAAATTAGGTCAAGTATTATTGAGAGAGAGAGAGAAAAATGAAAAATCTAAGCCTGGTTCCAGCAGTAGAATTCATATGTTCCAAATAGGCCCTAATTGGCAATTATTGGTTAGTATGACGATTTATTTGAGAACCTTGCCAGATCCTGCTTGCATAATCAAAGATATAAACAAACCAATCTGCCGTAGAGTTTTCTGGCGGAATTGATTTCTTATTGTCTTGAGAATAATACCAGCAGTGATCAGTTTATGGGATTCTAGTGAAGGTGAAGCCCATGAGATTGACTGATTGAGCATCTGTGTACATTATCTTATATTCCAGCCACTACAATGTAACCTGCACTGCAGTTATACATTATCTAACACTTTAATGCACTTGTCATTTGTCAGATGTGAAGATATCTTACTAGGTATCACAATCTAGGGGATCAAATCTCAGCAGTAACACTTCCTAGAAAAATCCAAGTGGTTACAAGTGGAAACCGGGGATCATCACAGCGGTACCAGAGGAAGAGTAGTCCTCATCAGGATGTTATTTTGAGCTATATATCCTTCATCGTTCGGATAATTTGAAGCTAAAGTTAGCCACATCTAAGTTTCAGAAATATATGAGATCAAATGCGAGGATGATGATCCAACAAGGAAAACCTTAAGGAATGGCTAAACTGCAAGGTAGCTAGCTAGCATACAAGCAGTGGTTATGTCGGCCAAGTAGAAATTCAGTGTCACTACACCAGAAAAGCCCCTTGTACCAGCAGGAATCGCAGCAACAATTAGTTGGAAGTCGAATTCCATGACGTTGGTGACATTTTTAGGGTTTACAGGCGTCATAATGTTCCTTAATTTTAGTGTCTACTATTCATTCTTATATCTCACCTTAATTGGTCCACTGACAAATATAGTACCCACGAACATATATGGGTGTTCTCGGAGAGAACTTAAAAAGAGACTACCTTTTTTTTTGTTCTTATTTATCTTATATCAATTGATGAATTGATAAACAATGGGCGCATGTGATTTGCACAGACCATAGGTGGCATCTGCAACTGTGCAGCAACAGAAAGGCTAAAAGCGACATGAGCTAATCTATCGATTGATTCTTCGTGATCAATTTAAATGTGAAAACAAGAGACACACTAATGCCTTGGCCCTATCTATCTCTGAAGAATCTTTTGTAGTTGTGCTTGCTATCAATCTATTACATAGCTGTTGCTAGAATTGGAATTTCCGTATCCTGGAGGTGACAAGACACACAGGCGTGGGCGGTGGCGAAATGGGTGCGGGGCAGAAAAACCCGGAAGAAAAACCAAACCGGGTGCGGAAAGAACCGGACGGGGGGATGCGGGGGAGCGGTGTCGCGCGCCGAAGATGGCTTGGGTATTGAATATTAGGGTGTGTTTGGTTGGGCTGTGGCTTTTGGAAAAGCTACTGCGGAATGTGGCTTTTGGAAAAGTAGCTTTAGCAAAGTTGCTGTGAGATGATTAGAAGTCCCTTTGGTTGAACTGCTGTAGCTTTTGGAGAAGTCCCCTCACTTACAAGCTGGCCCCACGTGTCATACACAGGACTTTCTTCTTCCTCTCGTCAGTGCTCGTCGTGTCGAGATGGAGCTCGTCGCGGGCTCGCGGCTGTCTAGGGGAGGGGCTTGCCGAGCGCCGGAACCCAAAGACGAGCAAGCAAGAAGGCGCAAAACTTAAACAAACCGAACATGCCAATGCTAGTTTCCACTCAATCTTGCAAACAAACACGACATCAGGACGAGCAGAGCACCCAAGCAAGATCCAGAAACGGAGCGCTCAGAAAGCAAATTCAGACTGGGATTGCGGCGAGGTGGGCACCTGACGATGGAGCGGCTCGTGGATGTGCTCGTAGTCCATCAATGGCGCGGACTATGAATCAGTAGCGAGGCCAGGTGGAGTGGGAGGTAGGGAGGCCGGATGAGGAGGAGAAGAGAGGAGCCGTGGCCGCGCTCGAGCCCTGTCGGGGAGTCAAGAACTAAGCAAACACCAAAAAGAAGGATTCTGGAGCAATGGAGATCGCTCTACAGAACACTAGCCTTTTCTCTCTCCTTCCTTTCTTTTCCAGGTGGGAACTATCAAGGCAGATATAAGGGATAAGAATATCTCTATCCAAATATGCAATCTTCCATGCTTGTGCTGGATGTTTGCGTCATTTACAAAAAAAAAAGTTGAAAAAACTAGAGAAAAGATCAGATAATAATCTATCTGACTTTCTTCAGATGCCTGCAGCATCATACAGGTAGACAGCAACTGTGCTACAGCATCTTTTGCTCTAATCATCCTAGCTTTACCTCACACAAGTTTTTTGTAGGGAAGGATGCAGCAAAGGATATGAAAAAGCAAAGATTGCAGCGTCGGTTCGTGGCATCGCAGTGCCTTACATCTGATATGGTCAGCCTGGTTTACAAAGCAGCAGCAGTTCAATTTGCTGAGAAAAGCCGAGGGCAAGTTGGCCAGATTCCATGCCACAGATAAGGCTGGTCAGTGAGGCGATGAGGGTTGGCTGGCTATTTTGGATGCTATTCTGAAAACCGGCTGAGGGAATTGATCCCTAGTTCGTAAGAAACTGGCTCGATCAGCCAGTTGGAATTGGTTCTATGTGTCGTATGACGAAGTAGTGGCCGTACCATTGCTAAGACAGACACAGTTCCTGTATAGGTAGGCTATGCATGGAAGCATGACATCTGTAGCATTTTTAACTTTGAGGTAGGCACTGCATGCACTGTGTCCTGTCGCAGGTGGAGAATGCATATGAATTCTGGTCTATGCAAGGCTATGTGGATCCATATATCTGTATTACTAAATGCTGGTTAGTTGAGACTTGAGAGACAAAAAGTTTTAAATGTAAGCCCCATTTCAAACAGGGAAAAATTCTTGAAAAATCCTAATATTCCAAACATGCCTTGATTGTTGACTGTTTATCTTGATAGCTTGGCAGCTCCACTTGCGTAACCAAACAGATGTAGAAAGAGAACAATTCTGCTTTGTACAGTTTCCTGGTGAAATTGAGTTCCTGTTAAGTTGAGAATCATATCAGTACACAGCAGATTTTGAGATTCCAGTTACGTTCAAATCCCAGCAGATTGGCATCTGTACATGCAGTCACATCTGGTACATTATCCCTTGCAGGTTGCAGCAAAGGATTCCAGCCTTCGCAATCCAACCTGCACTGCAGCAGTACGTTCTCTACCACTTTCTTTGTTCGCATGTCATTTATCAAATGCGAAGATATCTGAGGTATCACAACCTAGGGGATCAAATCCCAGCAGTAACAATTTCTGGGGTAACTAGGTGGATGAGCTATCCTTCCTTTTGGTAGTCAGATGTTACTGAAAGTTAAAATTAGTCATAGGTTTTGGAGAAACATGAGACGGAATTGGTTGATGTGCTGGAGAGGCAATTTTTTAAACAATATTATTACAAATAGCTAACATGTTTTGGTGTTACATGGCCTATATAATGTTATAGGCTGTGAGCTTTCGGTATTATATTTTCTTCTATTTTATAGAAACTTTAATTATCTATCTATATCTAAAACCATCTGTTGTATACTTATTCTAATTATCTAATACAGTGACCTTTAACTTTAGGAACTGATCACAAACATTATTACAGAATAAAATATGCACTCGATTTAGCTTGTCAGTGACAAAACATATTGCGAGTATTATTGTGGTGCTCGACGACAAAAAACAAACTGTACGATTCGTTTTTGTTCCTTTTTATCTTCTGAGATCAATCCATATCAACTTGTATATATCCAACCACGAGCACATGTGATTTGCAAATAGCACCAGATGGCCTCTATACACCCCTGCAATAACAAGCTAATTACAACATGCACATCATATCAATAGATTCTTTTCTCTCATTCCCTTTTTCCCCAACTAAATAATTTTGTTGCTAGATTACTTAAAATTTTTTTTTGTGTGATCAACTTTAATTGCAAAATTACTTAACACTCTATCTCTGTCTCTGCTGCCTCTGAAAAATCTGGGTGTGCTTGCTTTAATTTCGATCTATTCCATAGCTGTACCTAGATCAGCTACATCTGAATGACAAGAAATTGACATACTCCTGTTTTGTATTCCAGTACTTAAATGGGTCCTCTATTAGATTAAATTTCATGAGCATATATAGTTCTTTCAAGTTAGCAGCGAAAATAACTGAAACTAGGGCCTATCTTCTTGCAATATTTTTGGCACACAGGGAAATTACGGTATCTGCTAGTGAAATTACAACGTCATTAATTAGGCATTCAACAAACAAATTTGTTGTTTAGTTCGACTCTTCTAAGTTAGTTCACAACATAATTTCTCGTTTTTACTTGTAAATTGCACCATTAATATGGCTATACAGTGTTTTTTTAATACCAAAAAACATAATCGGTGGAATCATGTTCTCTTTGTGACAAAAAAGAAACAGCATATTTCCACATCAGCAAGGGTTCATTGATATTCCCCTTAAGCTGCTACCAGTACCACCTTGGTTCCCAGAATGATCGACGGTGCTCATCTCTTCTTCCTCCAGGTAACCACCTCTATGGACACTAATTTTGTAGGGACAGGCAGGCTTGGTGCACCTAGATCCTTACATTAATTGCAACCTCATATCCCTTGAGATGGCAATAATTTTGCAGAGATAACTTTGGACGCACATTGGCCATTTGCATACATTCTCAACACAACATAACATTCCAAGATATATTCCTTGGGCCTTATTGAAAAGACAAATTGCACATTATCCAAACACATATTGATCTTATGCCTGCAGACCATCCTTTTCAACAAAGTGATCAGCAAACCGTAGAGCTTTTGGCATCCAAATCTACAAATATGGTACATTGATCTTACTAAAATATATCGTTCAGAGTCAAAGATGTCCCATATATGGATGTATAGTATGGTCCTAACTGGCCACTGTTGTTGCTTTGCCAGCCTATAGATTCCTAGCTTAGAACATTTTTCAATTGTTCCAGAAACTCTCACATTAGCTCCTCATCACTCATTGTCTCACTAAACTATACTATCCTCGCCTGTTTGTAAAAGTACATGTATGCTCCATCGAGAACCGGACCCGCTAAGGAAACCCTGGAGTGGAGGCCTCCAAACTCTATAAAAGGCAGCCACCCCCTGTTCTCCCAAACCATCCACCCATACACACTCATCTCTCCACACGTGCATCCACAGCAGCTTGACAGAGCTCGAGAGCTAGAGAGAACGAGAAGCTCGCGAGAGAGAAATCTAGAGAGGTTGGCAAAGAACCAAAAGAAGCAAAGCAAATGGATCGCGTGATGAAGCTGGCGTCGGAGCGTGCTGTGGTGGTGTTCACGCTGAGCTCCTGCTGCATGTGCCACACGGTGACGAAGCTGATGCAGGACCTGAGCGTGAATGCCCTGGTGCACGAGCTGGACAGCGATCGCAGGGGCAAGGAGATGGAGCGCGCCCTGCTCAAGATGCTCGGCGGCAGGGGGCCTGCCGTCCCAGCCGTCTTCATTGGCGGCAAGCTTGTCGGTGGCACCAACAGGATCATGTCCCTCCACCTCGCCGGCGAGCTCGTGCCCATGCTCATGAAAGCTGGCGCGCTCTGGGTTTAGGGAGCAGGGCAGCAGGTATCTCGCCTCGTGGAAAAATAAAGACACCATGGTCCAAGAGTACCATGCAGGGTTAGTAGTGTGAGGGCAGGTTTTTCCCGTCCTGTTCTTCTGAGTTCTGACAAAATAACGAGATGGCCTTGTAGAAGCTAGTGATGGGCGAGAGAGATGGCCTTCCTCTTTTTTATGTTTTGTTCCAACTTTGTAATGCTACATGCGTGTACACTGATCAATTACCCTTTTTCAACGGGCTTATGAATGAGAGTTTTATTTGTATACACTACCGGATTCGGCCCCTTCGCCGAGAGGGAGCTTACTCTCGCTGAAGGGGTCTTTCCTCTCGGTGAAGCCTTCCCCGAGAGGAAGCTCTCGGCGAAGGCCTCACGGCGCCGCTCTACCGGTGAAGAGCTCTTCGCCGAGAGCATGCAGGGCCCCTCTCGGCGGACATGTGCCGAGAGGCCCACCTAGCTCTCGGCGAAGGGATTTTCATAAAACAAAAAAAAAATAATCCCAGGCCAAATAATGTTTATTTAATAAAAATAATGACACACTGTGTTTATTTAATAAAAATAATGTTGATACATACATAAGCGAGCTGGTTCTTGATGCTGTTTCCCTCACATGCATATCGATAGATCTTTGATAGCTAACTTTTGGTTACACAATGCAAATATATGTATCTCAAATCTTGAATTTTGATTTTGTGCCCTTTAATTTTATAGCAGTACATCGTGTGACATATAGGTTTTTACAAGTTTAGAATAATAGATGCCAAAAAAATAATATTGTCATGTTTCAGGTCCAGTGTTCTAAGAACAGCCCCCAGTGTGTATTTTGGATTGAACGATCATCCACATGGAGTTCAATTTGCGAGCTTCAGTGTTGAGCTTGATCATTAAATGAAATTTATCTGAAAGTTAGCAAGATCAGTAGGCGGACATTGAAAAATTAATCAAAGATTAGAGCGGCGCATGAATTGTTTTTATGCATCAACTACTAGTGAGATTACATATATGCACATATATTAATGCTGCAATATACTTTCATGAGAACTTGAATAGCATACAATTTCCTAACATGTTCAGCTCAATTATATTACAAGAAACTTGTTGATGAGTTGATTGGGGTTTGGTACTACAACTTGAATCGCTTAAGGCAAACAAAGGTTATGGGCACCATTTTATCTCATGATTGTAATGCTTAAAGAATGAAGTCGCCCATCAACAATTTTTTCGTAGACATTTTTCTTAATGTTTTGCTTGACAAAGCAACAATAAATCTAACTATTAAAGCTATTTTACGTTAAGAGCATGAGCTAATCTTTTCCCCAAGAGCAAAAGGGGGGCTTATCATCATAACCAGGGCAGCCCACTATTTTGATATGGAGTCATGACACATTGCATCTGTTGATAAGGAAAATGTTCCATTTACCAAAGTAAATTAAAATAATATTATAAAGTCAATAATCAAGAAACAAATGATAACCATATTATTATCTCGAAACGGTATTATTTATTTTTTTATTACTGTAACATTAAAATAAAATAAGTAGAGTGGGTGCATTGTCTTTTTTTGCTGGTTCGATTACTCTAATCACAAGGGTTCAAAGTACTTCCCATAAATAGAACTAATGTTCCTTGGAAGGATCTTTTTGTTATGTTGGACTAGATGGTAATAACAACTATATTATATCTCCATGGGAAAAATATACGAATCACACCGTGATCTTTATAAACACATTTTCACAAGTCAAACTGTAAATACTAGTCAAACCAAAATGTTATTTGGATGATTATTTTGGGAAAAAAACTGCATTAATTACTTTACTGCAGCTGATGAGAACCTATTTGAAACAAGGATGCATGAAAGCTGGCCGGACATAATAGAATTTATATGCATACTGCTAAAATTAAGCTAACAAAGTAATAACATGTGATGTATGCAGCCTTTGAATTGAACTGCAAGTATAGTGGAATAGAACGAAACATTTGGCATTCCAACTTTGGGAAGCCGCATGATAGGTAGTTTTCCTGTAACCAACTAATAACTTATTGACATACGTCATCACCCAATGCGGCTGTAAGTGGCCGTGGTCATGAGATCGAAATAAACAAATGCTAGATTCAAATCTTATCATAAACTTTGGGAATCTTTCGTGCTTTGGAGAGATTCCATATATTTGCAGTGGATGGTATAAAAAATCCCAATATTCCTCTTGTATCTTGCTAGGGCCCATTTAATTTGTTCTAAACTTTATCTACGCACTATGCATGCCGACGCCCTCGCAACTTTAAGAAATTGACAAGGACACATGCATCAATGGAGAACTACGCGTCTATATATGTTTACCTATATACTTTCTGATGGTGATTATGATGTAATAGCTTATATGTTACTTTATTTGTTAGGTGCACTGTTAATATCATGATAAGAACCGAATAGCATACCCTAATAACATATAAGTAACTAATCTAAATTATAAACATTTTCTTTTAGTGAACAAACTGATGAATTGAGTGAAAACATTAAAGTGAGCCAAGAAAACAAAACACAAAGAATGGTTTCAATTTCATCACCCTATAGTTCAAGGATCTTATTAGCTTTAAATTGATTTTCATAGCATAATCCTTGCCTCAACTCAGCTTGTTCGTAATTATTCCTACACTACTTTCAATACACATGCACAAATACAAGATTAGCCAATTAAGTTGAGGAACAATTACCATATGAAAAAAGTAGCTAATTAAGTCCACGAGCAACATGCCCCCTTATAATCCTGAACCCTACAGTCCATTATGGCATAATAAGGTCCTATCTGAGATGGCTTATTTCAACTTTGGTTTAACATGTTTTGCGCAAAAGAGACATATATAGCGTGAAGCTGTTTTGTAAGCCAAGACTAGAATGAACTAGCTAGAAGCCGGGTGAAGCCATTGTTTTTTTTGGTTCACCGGTTTTAACTTCACTGCAAGTGAAGTCATTTTTTTAAATGGGCCCTAATTTTACCTCTGAAATAGAAAAAAAATACTTTTTAAAGAAATAAAGAATAAGAAACGAAAGAGACAGTATTATATATGCCTTAAAGCACTACTCATTTTGAGCTACACGTCGAAGATTCTTATGCTCATTATCTACAACATCTCTCTCTCTCTCTCTCTCAACATCGAACAAGCACCCACTATTCTCCTCTTCCTCTATCCTCTATCGGATGAACACTATAAAAGGGCATCACACCCTGCCTTCGCAAAAGCACACAACCACAAGCATCCACCATTGTTTGCTAGCAAAGTTCCATTCAGCTTATAGAGAAATCAAGAAGACAGCACGCGGCGGCGATGGCTGAGAGGGTGTCGAGGCTGTCGACAGAGAAGGCTGTGGTGATCTTCACGCGAAGCCAGTGCTCCATGTGCCACACGGTCTCCAGCCTCTTCTCCGAGCTCGGCGTGTGCGCGGCCGTGCACGAGCTAGACAAGGACCCCCGCGGCAGGGGCGTAGCCAGGATTCCAACATTGGGGGGGCCAATCAGCTATAAGGGGGGCCAAACACGCAATTTTCAAGTCAAAATGGACTTATTTTACTTAGTTTTCACTAATTTTTTTGATTTTACAATGGTGGATTAGTGTTTTTCTGGAGCATTAGGGGGGGCCAGGCCCCTGCCCGCCCCCCTGGCTCCGCCCCTGCCCCGCGGCCGCGACATGGAGTGGGAGCTCGCCCGCCGCCTCGGCCGTGCGCCGCCCGTCCCCGCTGTCTTCGTCGGCGGCAACCTCATCGGCTCCACCGACAGGGTGATGTCGCTGCACCTCGCCGGCAAGTCCTCCATGCATCGGCAGTAACTACATAATCCCTCAGATATAGCTCTCGACAAGGATTATGAGAAGTTTTGTTTAGCGGCTAACGGTAATAAGCCTCTAGCAGGGCTGAAAAGGGTCAGGAATGGCTAGTCTCTGTGTCTTTGAATGGAGATGGACAAATGTAACCCTGACCTTTCCACCATTTTAAGTGAGATGTGGATTTTGAATTATCACTACTTCTTGTTGGTTTTGGATTATTGTGGTCTGATATTGAGCAGGGGGTGAATATAAATATGAGACTATACAAGCCTAAGTAGCCAATACCTGCAAAGGTTTAATCATTACAAGCACTACATGTACTTGTAATGATTAAATTTCTACTCATCATTCTTTCCAAGAACAGCGCTGATATTTCGATGAGTTTGCTTCCATTTCTCTAATTTGATAGTTCTCTTTGCTATACTATTTGTTCAAAATGCTGTGCACATTTATTGTACTTTCGCAGGGTAACTTTATGCTTAAAAATAATTTAAAATTAAGGCACAAAGTGCAAGACACATTTATTTGTGCAGTGATCACATGTGGAGATGTCTCGGTTTTAGACATCCGATGTTGCAACTTGCTCGAAATCTTCTCAATTTTGTTACACAACCTCTAAATGCCATAACATGACATCCAGACAAGTTTCATGATTTTCGGACTTCGTTCGGATTTTATATAATTTACAAATACTTTTCCCGCAAGTTGTTGGTCATGATACGGCAACATGATGTTCAAAATTTCATGTGAGTTCCTAGATACGACCTCAACATACACCAAACATAATGAATATCATTTTTTGAATGAAGAAATTTCATTACTTCATGCACCTGCAGTTCAAATTCGAAGAATGTAAAAAAATTCAACGAAAAGAAAAAAACTAATGAAATATATCAAAATAATTTAAAATTACCCCAAATTTGAACAAGAAGTTTCAAATAACGTGGGATGGTCTCACAAAAAAATTGGGGCAAAAAAACTAAAAAAAGAATTATTCCCCGAGTGCCTTTTACTAGCACTCGGGGAAGAGCCTCTTCCCCGAGTGCCTGACCTACGGCTCTCGGGGAATTAAAAGCCCATCACTCCTCGCCGGCCCAAATTAACCCACCATCGGCCCACCACCATCCCCGCGGCCCATCCGCCGGCCCACCTATCCCCGGAACCCTAAGTACTTAAGCCCCCTCTCCCATCCGCACGCCCACACAGCTTCAGATCCCCCCACTCCCTACACGCCGCCGCAGCTCCTACTATCCCGACCCGTCTCTCCTCCCATGGCGCCTCCTCCGGCCACCTCGCCTCCGGTCGTTCCCTCCCTCTCTCTCCGCCGCCGCCTCCCTCCCTCCCGCCGGCGCAGTCGCACCGCCCCCCTCCGTTCGCCCCTCACCTTGTGGCGAGGAGCAGCGGCGGGGTGAGGAGCGGTGGCGGCGGATCCGGCCCCCGCGCGCCTCGACCTCCGGCGCGACCTCGTCCTCCTCCAGGTGCGGCGCGGCCTCGACCTCCTCCCGGCGCGGCGCGGCCTCGTCCTCCTCCCGACGCGGCGGCGGTGGTGTCGGCGTGGCCTCGACCTCCTCCTGGCGCGGCGCGGATCCGGTGGTGGTGCGGCGGAGCGTCCTCCTCCCGGATCCGGTGGTGGTGCGGCGGGGCGGCCTCCTCCCGGATCAGGTGGTGGTGGCGTGCGGCGGCGGCGGCGGTGGTGTCGGCGCCCCCCCTCTCTTTCTCTGTCTCTCTATCGCCGGGTGGTGTTGTGGTGGTGGCGCCGTGTGGTTCTGGTGGCGGTGCCGTGTGGTGGTGGTGGTGGTGATTTTGGTGGCGCCGTGCGGTGGTGGTGGTGGTTCTGGTGGTGCGGCGGCGGCGGCGATGGCGTGCGGTGGCGGTGGTGTGCGGCGGCGGGGACCATTTTTTTTAAAACAGAAAAAAATCTTCCCCGAGTGCAGAAGAAAACTCTCGGGGAAGGACACTGAAACGGAACAGACGGCGTGAACACCTCTTTCCCGAGTGTGCGATATGTGGCACTCGGGGAAGACCTCTTTCCCGTGAGTGGCTTTCCCGGAGCCTCTTCCCCGAGTGTTGCACTCGGGGAAGGCTTCCCCGAGTGCAACTGGGCCTTCCCCGAGTGCAACCGGCACTCGGGGAAGCCACTGGCTCCCGTAGTGTGTGCTGGCTACACTAATTTGGATGCTATTCTGAAACCTATTGAGGTGATTGATCCTTCGAAATTGGCTTGATCAGTCGGCCGGAATCAGTTCCATGTGTCGGAAGATGAACAACTGGCCGTACCATACTAGTGGTATTCCCCATCGACATCGCCACCACTTGCGTCAGGACACGCATTTAGGCGTGTACGTGCTGGGAGCAATGGCATCTTTGGTACTCCATTTCATTCTCTTTTGATAGGCATATTTCCAAAATTTCAGATTTTCACAAATGATAGTAATATTTGCCAACAATGTAGACCGCGGCAATAAATTAATATTGCATCAACAATATGAGTAGTCATCGCATCGTCAACCGTTGGAGAACTGATGAAAAAGTTTGTTTGCACTACATAGATGATACATAGATCGAGTTGTTTTTCTTGGTCATTGTGTTAAGGTGAGAATAACCCTATCAAAGGAGAATGGAGGGGAGTGGTATTTCTCATGCTGAGGTAGGCGATGTACTGTGGCAACTGGAGAATGCAGAGAGCGTTCAGAATTCTAGTGTCAATGGAAAACAATGCTGAAACCTATTCTGAAACCTATTGAGGTGATTGATCCTTCGAAATTGGCTTGATCAGTCGGCCGGAATCAGTTCCATGTGTCGGAAGATGAACAACTGGCCGTACCATACTAGTGGTATTCCCCATCGACATCGCCACCACTTGCGTCAGGACACGCATTTAGGCGTGTACGTGCTGGGAGCAATGGCATCTTTGGTACTCCATTTCATTCTCTTTTGATAGGCATATTTCCAAAATTTCAGATTTTCACAAATGATAGTAATATTTGCCAACAATGTAGACCGCGGCAATAAATTAATATTGCATCAACAATATGAGTAGTCATCGCATCGTCAACCGTTGGAGAACTGATGAAAAAGTTTGTTTGCACTACATAGATGATACATAGATCGAGTTGTTTTTCTTGGTCATTGTGTTAAGGTGAGAATAACCCTATCAAAGGAGAATGGAGGGGAGTGGTATTTCTCATGCTGAGGTAGGCGATGTACTGTGGCAACTGGAGAATGCAGAGAGCGTTCAGAATTCTAGTGTCAATGGAAAACAATGCTAGCCAGATTTATTTCAGAAATAATAAAGTAATCCAGTTTGGGACAAGGTGACTTTCACTGAAGTGTTCCGGAGTGATATTCCACAAATTAAAATTCAATGTGCATGGGAATTTCTGGTGAATTTGCTCTCTCCTATTCACTTGAGCGAATAATATTGATCAGCACGCACAGAGCAGATGACGAGATGGAGCATCTGTTCACGTAGTCATGTCCAGTACATTATCCTTGTTGCTATGGATTCGAGCCATCACAATCCAAACCTGTACTGCAAAGCTATATACTTTGCCATTTGTCAAATGGTAGGAAATGTTCCTGCTTCAAGAAAGGAGAAAAACAAGAGGTATCACAAGCAACTTAGGGGGATCAAAAGCAACCCAGCAGTGAGTAATTGGATGGTTGACATTGGGAACGAGAAAATCCCCAAGGCATCAAGTGCATATATAGTCTCCTTCATATGTCCTCGAAAAAAAAAAGAAATGGGACCTCATATATACCTTGAAAATTTTCTGAAAATGCTTATCAATGCATGTGTCCATCTTTTACCTCATATATACCTTCCTGCCAAGGGCTATAATAAGATGCATAATAACTTGTTCCGATGTGAATATACTCTAGTATGATATTAGAAATTATATTGTTTGTGATAATATTTAGACTGCAAATATTTCGATTTGACACTAAGTTAAGCATTTTACAAGTTCTTGAAACAGTTTGTACCCACCTATCAAGTTGTTGTATTAGATCGACCATTTTAGAAGTTTTTTTTTGACCAATCTGCACCCACCTGACAAATTACTGTTCTAGATTAAGCATATTACAAGTTATTGAACTAATCTGCACCCATATGACAAGTTGTATGGTGGACGCAATTTACTCTTCTTGGATTTCAGTCAGTTTTTTTCCCGAATTTTTGCATAATTTTATCTTATTGGTGGTGACTGTTAAATAGCCATATCGTTAAATATCGATAATACTTTGGCCCAAGTTCACTTTAATTCTCAAAGTCCAGTTATTTTTTTTCCAATTTCCAAAAATTTATGGTGAAAACCGGCATATACCGCCTGGCCACCTCCGGTATATTTTTTCTATTCCAAAAAGGTGACACTGCTTCTAGGTGAAGTTAATTATACACCACTGACAAGGTATGTTTTGTCAGATACTTCATTTATCCGTAAAAACCATGACAGGAGATGTATCAAATAAAGTGTTATATATCCCATGACAAGAAAAATGGGGTACAGCTGCATGCCCATAGGCCATATGCATCCATATGATATTCTCAGTAGTAGGTCAACACAACCTTAGCATTCTTAGATATATTCCTTGGGCCCTATTGAAAAGACGGCTCGTGCGTTATCCAAACAAATACTGATCTCATGCATGTATACCATCCTTTTCAATGAGCAAAACCACAGAGCTTTTTGGATTATATTCAAATCTGAAAATGTGGGACCTTAGCTTGAATGTATTTTATTAGCTATATATTCTTAAAGTCAAATAAAGATGTATTATGCATGCATGGTCCTTCCTATATGCCTCCTTGGAATATTTTGTTTTTTTCCAGAAATTCCCAGACCACTCTCATCACACTAAATGTGAGTTCCCTGCTCGATCTTACTTGCAGCTAGCTCTAGCAAGACCCGGACCCGTTATGGCAACCCTAGCCCCTGCTTGCAAACTCTATAAAAGGCAGCCACCCTTCTCTTCACGTACATCGATCCACAGCAGCTTCACAGAGCTCGACAGCTAGTAGTATAGAGAGCAAGAGTGAGAGCGAGAAGCTCGAGGAGATAGAGATCTAGAAAGAGAGGGACAGAGAAAGAAATCTAGAGAGATCACTTCTTGCAGCCAAGAATCCCCAAAAAAACCAAAGCAAATGGACCGCGTGATGAAGCTGGCGGCGGAGCGTGCCGTGGTGGTGTTCACGCTGAGCTCCTGCTGCATGTGCCACACGGTGACGAAGCTGATGCAGGACCTGAGCGTCAACGCCCTGGTGCACGAGCTGGACAGCGATCCCAGGGGCAAGGAGATGGAGCGCGCCCTGCTCAAGATGCTCGGCGGCAGGGGCCCCGCCGTCCCCGTCGTCTTCATCGGCGGCAAGCTCGTCGGCGGCACCAACAGGATCATGTCCCTCCACCTCGCCGGCGAGCTAGTTCCCATGCTCAAGAGCGCCGGCGCGCTCTGGCTATAGAGACTGTACGGTGGTGGTGGTGCCAAGGGCAGGTTTTTTCCCGTTCCGTTCGTCTGAGTTCTGACAGAATAATTGAGGCAAACAGAGTAGCTTGCTAGCTTCTTTTTCTTGTTCGTAGGAGCTAGTGAGTGAGTGAGACAGAGATGGCCTTTGATAGATGTGTGATTTCCTCTCTTTTTTAGATGTTTTCTTGCAACTTTACTGCAATAATTCGTGTGTGTACTGATCCTGATCGGATCGCCCTTTTTCGATGGGCTTTCATATGAATAATGCCAATATATATATGCAGTGTTTTAGAAGTAAACAGTATGATGGCATGTGTTATGTAGATATACAAGTATGCATAGCATGAATTTGCCAATATTGGTCATCACATTGGTGCTTTATTTTGGTTGTCTTCTGATCAGTCACACTAACTGTTGATGTATAACTAATTAACCTATGGTTCTTGCTGCTGTTTGCCATCAAACGCATTATATGGTGATAGTTTATTGATCATTAGCCAACTTGGCCTCTCATTCAAGTATATATAACTTGTTATATATATCTCTAAGCTTGCAATTTGGTTGTTAGTGATGCTTAGAGTGTAGCAATCGTGTATGTACCCATCCTCACTTGTGCTGATCAATATAGGTCATTTGCTTTGTTACTCTCGGTGATCTGCATGATTGCATCTCTATATGGCTTGCATTGGTGGCGGTGTTGATTCTTGGTAACCTTTCAAGGAGGTGTTTTGTAGAAGTAGTATGAAGTGTTGTGCGTTGATCCGGAGTGGAGAGAAGATTATCACTAAAAAGATTACTTGGTCATCTTGTGGACCATATGTAGTGAAGAGTGCAACTCTCACAACCTTGGATTTTTTTTTGTAGGGTGGGGGGGGGGATTTTTTAAAATATGACATTTGCAAGGGCGAGTCAGGCCCGACCCTGAGGGGGGGGGGGGGCGGCGATAGGGGCGGCCGTCCTGGGCCCCAATGCCTAGGGCCCCATGCATGTAATGTACATCATGTCATCTATAAATAATAGGAAAAATGCTAGTCATGCTGAACTGATTTTTACTATGCATATCTATGATTAAATAAATTGTTTGATATGAATATTTATATACGCTGAGTACTTATAGGCAACATTATCTTTATTATCATTAGAGCTCCGGGTTTCCATTCGTCCTGGGCCCCTAAAATCTCAGAACCGGCACTAGGGCGAGTGCCTCACCCGCTCTTATTTTTGCAGCTACAAATAGTTGCAGAAGAGATAGAGAGAGAGAGAGAGAGACCAATGCATGTATGTGTTATCTTTTCACAATGACATTGTTGTCCAAATCACGAGATCAGCATGAAGGTAGAAAATTAAACAAAAATATTACATTACATACACTCCTTCTGACATGATTGTATTATGCTCCACAACATATACATCAACAAAATAGTATACTCCATTATGTGTCTATACACAATTAAATATAGTTTGCAGGAAGCATATAGACGAACCATTGTATGATCTGTCTTTTACTATCTACGCGACATGGTTGTGAATGCCCTTAGTAGTGTCAAACTCATTTATTAAAATTTAAAAGTCACTTGTTGATACTCCTACCATCCACGAATATAAGAATTTCTAATGACCTTCATTTTCTCAAGAATATAAGCACCTCTACAAACTAAACTCTCAAACAATAATTATTCCTATGGAATTTTGTGTGTTAAGCCAATCAAGTGTGCTCCTGCTTGATGTAAATTGTAAATCATATACATATTCAAACTACCTCTTAATGTTATGGAAAATCCCAAAAGGTGGCTAGAAATATGGCAAATTAGGAGTGCTTTTGCTTGTTTAATAAGGGGTACGTATAATAGACTTTCTCCTTGTTGCTTAATCTATTTGCCTAAAATTGCTACAAATTCTTAATATATTTGTGGACAGTGGGAGCGCGAGTCAGCTACTTATTGGTTGGTAATAAAACTTGAATCCGTTAACGCAAACAAAAGGCAAGCAGCCAAGCACACAACTTATCCATGAATGATTATTCTGTCTCATAATTGTAACATCCAAAAGAATGATGTTGTCCAATCTAGTGAAGCTATTTTATTTACATTGAACAGCATGACAGTTCTTTTGGCCAACAGCTAGGTTTCTTTAAGTTATGACCAGGGCAGCTGATTAATTTGATATTGTACCGTGATATTTATGTATTGCATATATGTTAGTGAAAATGTTTGTCTTATCAAAATCAACTAAGAAAACTAAGAAATTCAAGAATAACGAAAGAAAGGATATACTATACACTATATGGAAAGTAACATATATTTATTTCTTGATTAAGAGACCTTAAAATAATATTTAGTAGGTGCCGATTATCTTTATTCCCTGGTTTGGTTCCTCTAATCACATATGTGTAAAGTACTTCCCACAAATGGAACAAAAGTCCCCATGGCAGGATCTTTCTGTTATGTTGGATCAGATGTAATAATTATCGCTCCACTAGGTAAGAATAAGCATAGCGTGATTATTGTTGAATATATACTCATGTTCACAAGATATAATATATTCAACAAAATCTTAGTCAAATCACAATGTGAATTGATGATTACTTTTAGCAAAAAAAACTTCAACATTTTAAAAAGCCTAATTTACTAAGAATGCCTTCGGGCAGTGATTAATTAGATGAAAAGGTGACGAGACATAAAGTTTATATGTACACTGGGATGTTGTGAAGATCAGAGCAAGCGCAAAAGGAGACGACGTGGCCTCTTGGATGCCGCATTGTGAGCTATATATGGGAACAAGAGTCTAAATTCCAATATGTTTTGGTAGGACCGATCTGCTAGTGTGGAATAATAACTTTAGCTTTGACTTTTGTTTTTTAGTTTCTTGCAGAGAACCTATTTTCTTAATATAGCAAGGAACAAAAGCTTTATGAACGCAAGATGGGATGTATTAATAAATTGAATTTATTAGATGTACATAGACGAATTGTTCACAGATCCGCCAAACGTGGGTGGCTTTGTCCGGAGAAATTCTATCAGCTTTTCATTCATGCCCAGAACACGGGGCTTTGGGCGGGTGATGGCATTGGCTATGGCTTCCAGCAACAGGGTCTGGTTAGCCAACACTTGCGCCAGGTCTACGGCAGGTGGTGGCGGTGGCGGAACCATGTTTTCTCCTCCATCTTCGCCTTGATTCACTTCCTGGTTGTTATGGCGCTCCCTTCGTTCTGCATGCGATCCTTCCGCGTTTGGGTCCATACGACCGGAGCCTTGGAAGCTCCTGGCGGGACGCCTTGAAACCATCTGTAGGGGAGCGGGTTTCTATGAGATCTAGGTTTTATGTGATGTTTAAGTTGATTAAGGCGGGCTTTTGAAAAGACAGGATCTGACTCCTGTCGTCAAGCACACAACAAGCACGCATGACAATCAAGCACAAACAACTTTATTTCAACCATGAGAGGAGGATACATCCCGAACTACTCGACTGGTACAACGCTGGTATACTACACGACTTGGTACCACGTCAAAAGTTAAAGGTGCGACTCTAAGCTTGGACCATTACGGCTTCATCCCTTGGCAAGGGCTTCTAGGGCACGCTACTCGCGGGGTGAGCCATCTTCTGGGGCGGAGTGTGCTTCCAGTGGAATGAGCAGCTCATCACCGTCATCATCCTGGGGGTTCCCGTTCTCTTGGGGCTGGGCGGAAGTTCCTTCTTCGACGGTTGATGTTGGTTGCTTGGCGGCTACAGACGGTGTTGGGGTCTCAGGAACTCCTCCCCATCCTATGAGGGGCGTCCCAACTAGGACTTGTGCTTCTCCAATGGCCGGAACGGGTGTTCCACTGTTGGTCCATTCCTGTATGCGCTGATCCTGGATCCGCCTGAGGCTCTCATGGGCAACAGCTTCACTGCTTATGGCGGCCGCGGTCCTTGCTTTAGCTTGGGCTACTCGAACTTGGTGCATCCTTACTGTGACTTCCGCTTGCTCAGCTCGACCAATTTGCTCTCTTAGGAACTTGGCCTGGTCATCAAAGAGTTTATCCAGGGAGACGAGGTAGGCAACTACATGGTACAAAAGATCTTCTTGGTGACGGCGTCGTTCCAGGTTTCTCATGCGGGCCTGCCAGACTGGAGTCCGGATGGCGGGAGGATAAAGCCTCATCGGTGTGGAGACAAGGTGCTCCTCGTAGATCCTGCATAGGTAACAGAGAGTTTTCCGGAGGGCCAAGGGATAGGTATCCCGATGTCGAAAACCTGTGGCGGTCACGCGCCACGGCTCGATGTTGGGGTAGCGGGTGCTTCTGGCGATGGAGAGGACCACCCTACAGCGAAGAGTGCCGAGTTGCTCGTACTCTCTACTGTAGTACCTTGGGCGCTCAGTGATACCGAGGCGCACCAGGGAGTTGATAAGAAGGCGAGCAAAACCAGGCTCCTCCTGGCACACGCCTTGGGTCCATCCATCTTCGGCCATCTGAAAACAAGGGTAGAGTTGAACAGTTGTGCAAAGGGTAGGGTACAAAAGATAGATAGTTTTATTTATCAACAAGGTTGGGTACACTCCTCAGGGGTACACTCTTTATTATTAGGATGATAGCTCTAGCCTAGGCACTCCATTCTCTTCTTATGGGGATTCTTCCTCGGGCTGAATGCGACGCTTCTTCGGTGGAAGGTCTTGTTCCAACCTCACATCCTCGGTCTGGGTTCCCTTATCCCAGTGGGTTTCTTCGGGTTCATCATCCATCAACCCCGCTTCTTCTCTTCTCCTACGTTCCTCGTGGAGCTCATCCCATAGGTTCTTGTGGAATTCTTCAGAGCGTTCCCTTTCTCTGGCGTAATCTCGCTGCAGGTTAGCTAGGGAAACCTCCGCCGCTCTCGTCTTTATCCTTTCTAATTCTATCATTTGTTCTGCTCTTTCTGCCCTGTCGATTTGGTGCTTCAGCTGCTCGGCCTGTTCATGGAAAAGGTGGTCTAAGCCATTGAGGTAGATGGACAGGTGAGAAATCGTATCTTCTAGGTCTTCTTCTTCTCTTCCAAGTCCTCTCATCCGGGCGATCCATGAGCGTCCTCTTCCTCCAGAGGGTGGGAAAAATCCCATCGGAGTCCGTCGAAGGTGTTGCCTATAGACCACTCGTAGGCGTCGCAGGGCTTTTCGGGCGGCTTTTGGGTATGTGTCGGTGAAGCGAAACCCAGTGGTGGAGATGAACCAAGGATCTATGACGGGGTAGAGTGTGCTCCTTCCCACGAAGATCATCACTTTACACCGAAGGGTGCCACTGTGTTCGTACTCCCGATAGATGTACTCCGGTGGGTCCCTTACTCCGATGCGCTCTAGGCTGAGCAGCAGTAACTTAGGGAGGCCAGGCTCTGCGGGGCAGACTCCTCCACTCCATTCCAAGTTAGCCATCTGGAACCAGGCAAGGGTTAAGGTAAGAGATTTGTGGAAAGGTGAGCTAAGCAGGGAAAAGATTTAGAGAAAGGTTTAGAAAAGGTCTCGGGTCCTAGGGGTCGCGTCCTACGGCCAACCTACGGCTCTGATACCACCTGAAGCGTCCCCTCATCAGAGGTGACTAAATGTGATACAAATACCAGTCCCAGGAGGCTGGTACCACCTTTATTACATCAGATGGTTCATTACCGTACAACACGTCGAGGCTGTGGGCATGGGAGCGCCACTGCCACGAGAAGCAACATAAGAACTACAGACCAAACTACGATAGCAACAGCATCTAAGATATCTTCAGAGTCTTGCGCCATGGAAGCTTCCTGTGGAGACCCTGAATCTACAGGCACGGGTTGGGTGCAGGACAGCAACCTACTCGACGTCTTCGGGAACGAAGTCGGGATCCTCCTCTGAAAAATAGTTAAACAAGCAAGGGTGAGTACATACGTACTCAACAAGTTCAACCCCACCCACGGAGGGGCTAATAAGCAGATCATGCACAGGATATATCAAGGATCAGAATAAGGTTTATTTTGCAAACGCATTTACTCATGCAAGGGTTTGTTTTTCGAAAAGGTTTTCGCAAACAGTTTTTATAACTCAAGTAACTCAGTTGTTTTGTGAAAACCAAATGAGGACTACCGGACTCCCCGTCCGCAGTAGCCTAGGCACACAGCCACACACTTTTTCCGGACAACAACTCACGTCATGAAAATCATCCCAAACCAAACACTGGCTTTGTGACCCCACCGTGACTCGTCCAATACCGTGGACACGACTATTCGAATAGGTTTTACACTCTGCAGAGGTTGTACATCTTTACCCACAAGTAGGGTACCGCCACACGAACACCTTAGTGTCGGCGCGGATCCTATCAAAGCCATTACCCACCTTAGCTAACCCTACGCGCCACCACGGGAGCAACCAAGGGGTTATCTCCCATAACCAGGGCGTACCTCACACAGATCGTACCCCTACTCCTTGATCTCCCGCTGCTCACCCGCACTCCTGATGGCAAGTAGATTAGCTAGTGGGATTTATGCTAAGCCGTTGCCACATACAACGGTCGAGTGGTAGTACGACAATTGGGTCAGGTGAGATGTCACGCAACCCGGTCCTTAACGACAAGATGGACATCTCCAACACGCTCAACCACAAAGGTACGAGCTCACCCATACTCCTGACACACGCGTCCATCCCGTCTACCCAGTTCTTTTACTCATTTTCCAAAATATCACCTTCCCATTTTTAAAGCACTCACACATTTTAAAGAAGTCATTTAGGGCAATCAAAGATCAATCATAGCAATCAAAGGTGGCTATCCTACCGGGTTTTAACAGTAAAACAATATGCAATTTATAAAACGAGCCATAGGGTTGTATTTATAAAACTGGGATCAAAGCATGCATCAAAGGATGAGATTGAACTTGCCGTCTTCGAAGTCCTCGGGAAGTTCCTGCTCGCGGTTCGGGACCTCGGTCTCCTGCTCGTAGTACTCGGCTCCAAGCTCCGGCTCGCGGTATTCCTCCTCGTTTACTCCGTCGGCTATAGCGCACACATAAACAAGCATGCAATTAAAACAAGCACACAAGATTTACCGGCTGAGCTCGAGGAGAAAATAAATAGAAAAGGAGGAATAAATATTATTTAGGGGGAAAAGATGGGTGGCTCGGCGGAAATGTAGAGGAAAAGGCCGGGACAAGAGCTGGGATTGGTCGGGCGGAAAATATAGTCATGAAATGACGCGTTAAAAGCGTCATTAGGATTAAATAGGCAAGGTTAAGGACCTAGTTGTAAATAAGTTTAATATAAATAAGGCGAGGTGTAATTTAAAATGGCCCAAGGACCTATTTGTAATGGTCTTTGGAATACTAGGGGCTGATTCGTAAATCAGTTATTAGATAGGGGTTCATTTGAAAGAAAAAGAGAGAGAGGGAATATTGAAGAGAGGGGCTGCGGCTGGAAAAAGGGAGAAGGGCAGGGGGCCTAATGCAAAAGGGGTTATTCCCCTTCCTTCTCTTCCTTCGAAACAGAACAGAGGAGAGGGGGGGGTCGACCCGGCGGTCGGCTGGCCGGGGTGCTCGCCGGCGCTCCAGGGCACGGCGGCGACCCGGAGATGGGGGAAAACGGAGAGGGAGACGGGAGGATCTCTGCCCCGTGCTCACCTTGGGCTGAGGTGGCCGGTGGAGGCGGCTCTGCGTGAGCGGGCGGCGGCCGGTGTGCTTCGGCGGCGGTGGTTAGAGGCGGCGGCGCTCGGAGGCTCGGGAGTGGGAGGGAAAAGGCTGGGGAGGTGCGGGGTGCGACGAGGAGCGGCGTCGTCTATATATAGGCGGGGGAAAGGCGGTGGAGCGGCCGGGCCAAACACGCGATCCTCGTGCGGCCGGCGGTCATGGCTGTTCGGCTCTGCCGCCGACGGGACGTGAGCGGCAGCGACGAATTTATGGCCCTGCCGCGGGGTGTGACTCGTCGGGCAGTGGTGTGGCAGTAGCGAGCGGCGACGCGGAGCGGGTGGCGGCTGGCGGCGATGCTGCTGTCGTGGAGGTGATGGGTCGTGCAGGCGGATTGAATGCCCGTCGTGGCGTCGAGCAGCAGCGCTCAGTCTCGTCGTGGCCAGGCGCGCGACGTCCCGAGGTGAAGGGCCGGCGTGCGGTGCGCCAGGGAGAGGGGCAGGGCGGCGGGGCCGGGAGCAGCGGCGCGGGGTGCCCGGCGGCTAGCGGTGGTGATGGCGCCGTGGAAGTGACGGCTCGGTCAGGCGGGAGTTAAGACGGCGTCGGCGTCGAGCGGCAGGGGCGCAGGGGATGTGACAGTTCGGCGGCGTCGCGGCGTGGTTAATGTGGAGTGGACGGGGCGGCGGCGTCATGGGACCGGTGCGGGCAGCGCTGCGTCCGGCAGTCCGCGGCCGTGGGACCGGTGACGCGACGGTAGCGGCAGGCGCGGCGCGGAGGTGCGGCGCCCACATGGCTGCTCGACGGGCCCGGCGCGGTCAGCGGTGCTCCGGCGTCGCGGCACGCGCGTGCAGCGCGTGTGGTAGTGGCGTGCCTTGCTGCGGCGTGGCTAGGCCGACGCGTCCACGGCGCGGCACGGCGCGTCGCGCGCGGTGCGCGGGAGGCGTGGCGAACGGCGAGTTCGGGCTCGGGCAGAGGAGGGCGTGGCTGGCAGCCGGCCAGGCGTGCAGCGTCCCGAGGTGGAGGACCGGCGTGCGGCGCGCCAGAGGAAGGGCAGGCCGGCGAGCCCTGAGAGCAGAGGCGCGGGTCGGGAGCAGGGACGCAGCGCCAAAGGAAGAAGAAAGGAGGAGGAAAGGAAAGAAGAAAAAAGAAAAAGGAGAAAAGGAAGTAGGAAAAGGGGAAAAAGAGGAAAAGGGAAATGGAAAAGGAGAAAAAGGAGGAAAGGAAAGAGAAAAGGTTAGAAAAATTGGAAGAAATTCTAGGAAAATTAGGAGAGAGGGAAAAAGGATTTTCTCGGGTTCGCACTAGCGGGGCTGACGCGGTGTCGGCAGCGGAGCAGGCCGGCTGGCGGGACCATGGCGGGCTCGGGATTCCCGGCGAGGTTGCCGACAGCGGTGCTGCAGCGGTGCTGTGCGACATGACGCGGAGGGCGGCGGTGGCTCGAGTGATGGCGGGCGGGATGGGCGGTGCCGGCGGGATTCGCGGCACGCGCTGGGGAAAGGAGGGAGGGAAAAGATGATCGGGGTTTTGAGGAGATGATCGAGCTCAGCGGAAAAGTTTTGAAAACACGTGTGGTTTAGCAGGTGATTTATTAGGGCTAAAAACGCGGGCGTTACAGGGTGAAAGCCAAGGCACTGTCGGATGAACCGACGGTCCAGTTCCTTGTTGCGTCGGACGAGTTGCAAAGATGAAGCCGTGAAGCCAGTAGCGTCGGATGAACCGACGGTCCATTGGAGGGAACCGTCGGTCTATCCGATGATCACGTTTGAACGAGACAGAGACGCGCCAAGACGAAGCCTTAAGCACCGGATGAACCGACTGGTGTGCAGTGGTTCATCCGACGGTCGCGCGGAAGCTAACAGTGAGGGTTTGGTCGCGGGGTCTTCAGCACCGGATGATCCGACGGTGCGTCAGAGCATAGCGTCGGAGTAGTTCTTGTCAGAGAACCTCAACGACTAAGTGACGTGGGAGGGGCACCGGATGAACCGACGCCCTGAAAAGGATAGCATCGGTTCATCCGACGCTTACTTTTTCAGTGGCTGTTAGCCAACGACTCCTTGGGTGTCTTGGGCTATTTTTACCCCCTCCACTCACTCATTTGAGGTTGCTGGATTGTGTGGAAGTGCAGAGGAGTGCAAGACACCTAGAAGATCATATCCAATCCATCGAAGTGCTAAATTGCTCATCCATAGACTTGCATATGCTTTGTGTATGTGCTTAGTGTTAGGCTTAGCTTAGAGCTGAGTGAGTGCAAGGTTGTGCCAACCTTGTGAGGTGATTCTTGAGTGAATCAAGGTGTACAAGGTGCGCCGGAAGCCTTGGGGCCTAAGTGGCTCACCGGCAATCGTCTTCGACCTTCCGGCTTGGTGTGGAGTGGCGAGGACACTTTGCGCGGGGGACGTGGAGACCCCCTTCCTTGGTGGAGAAGCTCCTTAGTGGAGGCGGCATCAAGGTGACCAAGGGAGAGCTTGGCGAGTGTCTAAGTGGCGAGCCTTTGTGACGAGTCAAGCGGTGCTCTTGGGAGAGACTTGGTGACCGAGAAGCAATACTCTTGTGTGAGTGCTTCAACAACGTGGACTAGGGGTGGCTTAGTGCCTACCGATAATACTTTGGCCCAAGTTCACTTTAATTCTCAAAGTCCAGTTATTTTTTTTCCAATTTCCAAAAATTTATGGTGAAAACCGGCATATACCGCCTGGCCACCTCCGGTATTTTTTTTTCTATTCCAGAAAGGTGACACTGCTTCTAGGTGAAGTTAATTATACACCACTGACAAAGTATGTTTTGTCAGATACTTCATTTATCCGTAAAAACCATGACAGGAGATGTATCAAATAAAGTGTTATATATCCCATGACAAGAAAAATGGGGTACAGCTGCATGCCCATAGGCCATATGCATCCATATGATATTCTCAGTAGTAGGTCAACACAACCTTAGCATTCTTAGATATATTCCTTGGGCCCTATTGAAAAGACGGCTCGTGCGTTATCCAAACAAATACTGATCTCATGCATGTATACCATCCTTTTCAATGAGCAAAACCACAGAGCTTTTTGGATTATATTCAAATCTGAAAATGTGGGACCTTAGCTTGAATGTATTTTATTAGCTATATATTCTTAAAGTCAAATAAAGATGTATTATGCATGCATGGTCCTTCCTATATGCCTCCTTGGAATATTTTGTTTTTTTCCAGAAATTCCCAGACCACTCTCATCACACTAAATGTGAGTTCCCTGCTCGATCTTACTTGCAGCTAGCTCTAGCAAGACCCGGACCCGTTATGGCAACCCTAGCCCCTGCTTGCAAACTCTATAAAAGGCAGCCACCCTTCTCTTCACGTACATCGATCCACAGCAGCTTCACAGAGCTCGACAGCTAGTAGTATAGAGAGCAAGAGTGAGAGCGAGAAGCTCGAGGAGATAGAGATCTAGAAAGAGAGGGACAGAGAAAGAAATCTAGAGAGATCACTTCTTGCAGCCAAGAATCCCCAAAAAAACCAAAGCAAATGGACCGCGTGATGAAGCTGGCGGCGGAGCGTGCCGTGGTGGTGTTCACGCTGAGCTCCTGCTGCATGTGCCACACGGTGACGAAGCTGATGCAGGACCTGAGCGTCAACGCCCTGGTGCACGAGCTGGACAGCGATCCCAGGGGCAAGGAGATGGAGCGCGCCCTGCTCAAGATGCTCGGCGGCAGGGGCCCCGCCGTCCCCGTCGTCTTCATCGGCGGCAAGCTCGTCGGCGGCACCAACAGGATCATGTCCCTCCACCTCGCCGGCGAGCTAGTTCCCATGCTCAAGAGCGCCGGCGCGCTCTGGCTATAGAGACTGTACGGTGGTGGTGGTGCCAAGGGCAGGTTTTTTTCCCGTCCTGTTCTTCTGAGTTCTGACAGAATAATTGAGGCAATAACAAAGTAGCTTGCTAGCTTCTTTTTCTTGTTCGTAGGAGCTAGTGAGTGAGAGAGAGATGGCCTTTGATAGATGTGTGATTTCCTCTCCTTTTTAGATGTTTTCTTGTAACTTTAATGCAATAATTCGTGTGTGTGTACTGATCCTGATCGGATCGCCCTTTTTCAATGGGCTTGCATATGAATAATGCCAATATATATGCGGTGTTTAAGAAGTAAACAGTATGATGGCATGTGTTATGTAGATATACAAGTTTGCATAGCATGAATTTGCCAATTTTGGTCATCACATTGTTGCTTTAATTTATTTTGGTTGTCTTCTGATCAGTCACACTAACTGTTGATGTATAACTAATTAACCTATGGTTCTTCCTGCTGTTTGCCATCAAACGCTTTATATGGTGATAGTTCATTGATCATTAGCCAACTTGGCCTCTCATCCAAGTATATATAATTGGTTATATATATCTCTAAGCTTGCATTTTGGTTGTTAGTGATGCTTAGAGTGTAGCAAGCGTGCATGTACCCATCCTATCACTTGTTGTTGGGGAGTTGGGTAAAAAACCTTTCACCCTCGAAACTTCGGAGATGTTAAGACTCCGGCGAATTCGTAAAAATGGGCAGGAAAGAGCCAAGTGAAGTTTTCGCTTTCGCGATTTCGGAGAAATTCGCCAAACCGTCGCTCTTGGGCGAAGTTATCGCCGAAAGAGCATGAATTCACAAGTTTGTTTATTGTTTCAGGACAGTAGAAACTTCGGAAGTCCTTGCAGTTTCGGGAAACTCCATTTCGGCCGTGGCATCAAGGATCTCGGCAGATTCGGAGAAGTCTTACTTCGGTGACGATTTCGGTGATGGAGTGCGGGAATCTGATTACCTGCGAACCTTCGCGAGGATGAAGCGAAAGTCATGAATAAACCGCATCAAAGGGTCGGCACCAAAAGTCCGGGTTCGAGGTGTGAACTAGTGGCCAGCTTCTAAATTTATGAAATTAGTTCCGCAAATCACGGGATGTAAAAGACGTTCATGTACATATTCACATTTGGAATATTCCCTAGATTCGAGGGTAATCTCGGAATGTAAAAGTCCCTTCGTCTCCCTATAAAAGGGGGTCCGAGGGCACGTGTAAAGGGGGTTCACAACTTTTGAGGCGAGTACAGACTTTTGGAGATTCCTTGTCTCCACGTTCCTGAGCACTTTCGTACGTTTGTTCGGAAATCTCTTTTCACTTGTGTTCGGGGGTCCCATCCGATTTTCTGACCCCCAACACTTGTTCTGATCATTTAATGTCATTTGCTTTGTTACTCTCGGTGATCTGCATGATTGCCTATATGGCTTGCACTGGTGGCGGTGTTGGTTCTTGGTAACCTTTCAAGGAGGTGTTTTGTGGAAGTAGTATGAAGTGTTGTGCTCGTTTCAGAATCCGTTGATCCGGAGTGGAGAGAAGATTATCACTAAAATGATTACTTGGTCGTCTTGTGGGATCAACACCATTAAAATCTCAAGACCGCAGTGCATCACCTGCTCTTATTTTTGCAGCCACAAATAGTTGCAGAATAGAGGTGAGAGAGAGAGAGAGAGAGAGAGAGAGAGAGGGAGGGAGGGAGGGAGGGAGAGAGAACCCTGGATCACCACCCTGAAGTAGTGTGTTCTTGCCGTGGCCGTTGCCCGTCCCCCTTCCTTGCGCGGCGGGACCAGTGGTGGAATGGCAGGTGTGGCTGCCTCCAATGCCTTGATGTGTGATGTGAGACTCTCGATCTGCTTGTTTAGGCCGGCGGAGAACTTGTTAGCGCCGTCACTCCATGTGTTCAGTGCGTTCACCGATGTGGTGAGTGTCAGCTGCCCGACTTGAAGTACCTTGAGCTCAGTGATGAGGAGGTCGAGTTTCTCCTCTGCGGTCATCATCCGGTAGGTTAGGGTTGGTGCTCTAGCCTTGCGTGGGCGGAGGCGAGCTTGAGTGATTGCCTGGGCAAGTGGTGGGGGTGATGGCTGTAGAGGTGGTGGTGGTGATTGTGGTGGTGGTGAATTGGGTGGAATAGCGGCAGTAGATCTGGGTGGTGGCTGGGAGTGGGGCTTGTTCTGTGGTGGCGCCAGGTCTTCGTCTCCGGCGTGGTTGCACGAAGGCATGGCTCTGATACCAGATGTAACGACCCTACGTTGAACGGCGGCACGCCGAACTAGCTGGAGAACAGCAACGCGAGGATCCGGTAGGGCGGCGCGGCAGCCAATGGCGGCGCGGCGCACGGGAGAAGAAGAAGAAAGATAGTAGTTTAGGGTTTTTGATATTCGATACCCCTTCATTGGTTCACTCACACATACATAGTGTTGTAAGGCCCACCGGCCGAATGCTGCATACATGGCTTAGAGCCCATTCACGGCACACAGGCCGACCCAGCTAGATTACGGCCCAAGGCCCTAGTATGGCGTACGGAGGTATTGACAGAGAGACGCAAGTCATCATCTAGTAGTGGCCCTTTCAGAAGACACCAATGCATGTACTCCCTCTGGTCATATATAAATGACGTTTCAAACAATTGTCTGAAATGTCACGGAGGTAATATACGTCATTTATATGGGGAGCAGAGGTAGTATGTGTTATCTTTTCCCAATGACAGTGTTGTCAAAATCACGAGATCAGCATGAAGATAAAAAATTAAACAAAGATATTACATTACATACATATACTCCTTCTGACATTATTGTATTCTCCTCCACAACATACATTAACAAAATAGTATACTCCATTATGTGCATATACACGAATTAAATATAGTTTGCACGAAGCATAGAGACGAACCATTGTATGAATTGTCTTTTACTATCTACGCGACATGGTTGTGCATGCCCTTAGTAGTGTCAAGCTCATTTATTAAAAGTCACTTGTTGATACTCCTACCATCCACGAATATAAGAATTTCTAATGACCTTCATTTGCTCATGAATATAAGCACCTCTACAAACTAAACTCTCAAGCAATAATTATTCCTATGGAATTTTGTGTGTTAAGCCAATCAAGTGTGCTCCTGCTTGATGTAAAGTGTAAATCATATACATATTCAAACTACCTCTTAATTCTATGGAAAATCTCAAAAGGTGGCTAGAAATATGGCAAATTAGGAGTGCTTTTGCTTGTTTAATAAGGTGTACGTATAATAGACTTTCTCCTTGTTGCTTAATCTATTTGCCTAAAATTGCTACAAATTCTTAATATATTTGTGGACAGAGGGAGTAAACTACTTATTGGTTGGTACTTTGTTGGCGACACTCTCCTCAGCCCGGCCGATGTTCCGACTCTCTCGCAGGCTCGATCTCGAGATAGGAGTACGATCTTAGGCCTGCCCATACAGCGACGGCCGGGCGTTACAGAGACCATGCTGGAGAACATCCAAGTTATTTCTGTTTTATCTGTTGTTCATTGACATTTACATATGTTTGCTTTGTATTCTAATGTTTGGATCAAATATTGTAGGCCCAACTTGCAGTAGAGAGGGACGATCGGGAGAGGCAGGTACAAGAGGCGCAGAGGCACGCCGAGGAGCAGATACAACAGATGCAAGAGGTCAACAATCAGCAGATGGCCGCGATGCTTCAGTATGTGCAAAGCCTTGGTTTGGTGGTCGCTCAAACAACACCACAGCGCTACTCCTTGCGCCACCGTCGGTGTTCTTCCCTCCTCCACTTCCTCGACCGGCTACACACTCTCCAGTAAGTTACTTATCAACCATGCCCTTTCGTTTCTTGTAGTGACTTAGAGCCTAGAATGATGAATAAAGGTATAATGACTTAGAAAGCTAAAATGACTTGATCTAAACACTCAAAATATTGTACTTTCATTTCTCATCTTGATTTGCAACTTAGAATGACATAGAAATCTAGAATGATGTAGAAAGCTAGAATGACTTGATATAAACGATTAAAACCTTATACTTTAATTTCTCATCTTGATTTGCAACTTAGAATGACTTAGAAAGCTAGAATGATGTAGAAAGTTAAAATGACTTGATATAAACGCTCAAAACCTTGTATGGTATACACGCTCAAAATCTTGTATTTTCATTCCTGACTTTAAATCATGTGCAGAATCTATCGGCGACATCGAATGATGGGCCAACGAGACAAGACATGTCGTCGCAAGCTCAGCAGGCTCTGTGGGGTGGGACGATGTGGCGTGGCCTGGTTCAGCAGGCACCTCAGGGATCGCCGTACCCATACACTTGACCGGGGTGGACACAGCAGCCGCTACCTGGAGGGCCGGGGTTCACACAGCAGCCGTCGCCTGGAGGGCCGGGGTTCACACAGTGGCCGCCGCCTAGGGGGTCAGGGTCCCAGTCGCCGCATCAGCCACAAGAAGAGTGAGTTATGGACTATGCCACTTTTATTTGCATTTGGACCTTTCTGACTTGCATGTGCTGTGTGTATGGATTTTATGGGCTTGTATGGACTTGTATGGACTCGTGACTTGGTTGTGGACTCGTTACTTGCATTTGTGGACCATGTGATGATTATGGTGATATTTGAACTGACTGTGATGATTATAGTGATATTTGAACTGCATGTGATGATTATAGTGATATTTGAACTGCCTGTGATGATTATTAACTGTCTGTGGTTATGTTTATTCAATGGGGGTACCATATATGAAACTACATTAATAAAAAAGACATTTTCCGTGAGTGTTTGGTAGAGCTCCACGCAGCTCCAGATCCAAAGAACCAACTCCTCTCCAAATTTTTTCAGCCAAACACACCCAGATCCAGCAGCTCCACCGCGGATCTGCTCCAAAAAAAGGTGGAGCACCAACTCCATGGTTTTCGTGGAGTACCTCAGGGGGTGCTCCACCAGATCCAAGTTTCCTGGAGTTGGGGGAAATTACCCACCACTACCACTGGTTACACGAAAAATAGTTCGTTCTTCTTTTTTTCTTTCCTCGCCGCCCGCACCTCCCCTCCCCGTGCTGTGCCGCCCGCATCTCCCTTCCCCGCGCCGCCCGCGCGCCTCTCCTCCCCGGAGAGGTCGTGCCCGACCGGCCGGCGGCGAGGCCGCACCGGCCGTGCCGCCGCCCGCACCTCCCCTCCCCGTGCTGCGACGCCCGCACCTCCCCTCCCCTCCCCCCACTGCCCGCGCGCACCTCTCCTCTCGGGTGAGCTCGACGAACTACTTTCTCGACTGCCAATGGCTTCCGCGGCGGAGCTCATGCGAAGGCGCGGCGGAGCTCGCGCAGGGCCACAGCAGAGCTCGCCGGCTCCCGCGGCGGATCCCGCGAGGTGGTGCGATGACGAGGCGGCGGGCGGCGGGAGGTGAGAGGATGCTCGGTAGGGGTGGCGATGGAGGTGTGGTAGGGAAGGAGATGGGAAGGACCTGCACAGTGCCCATCGAGGAAGGAGTTTTTTTATTGTCTTGACATGTGGGTCATAGATGTCATAGGGATGACGAAAAATTTGGAGCTGTACCAAACACTTGTCGGGATCTCAGATCCACGGTGGAGCTACTCCACGGTGGAGCTGCGTGGATCTGCAACTCTGGAGCTATTTTTTCAGAGTTGGAGCTCTGCCAAACACGCCCTAAATGTTATAGCTCACGACACAAAGTATGGCTTTGACGAGACCTTTGTATTTTGCTCTCGGCAAAAAGGGCATGATGTGGCGCCTGGACCCACCTTTGTTGTGAGTTGTGGACCAGGCTCATGGCACACTTTTAAACAGTGCCGTGAGCCGTGGACCTGGCTCTCGGCAAAGGTCGGTTCCCCGGCGCCACATCATGCCTCTGTGCCATGAGCCAGACCCACGCCTCACGGCACAATTTGAAACTGTGCCATGAGCCAGATCCACGACTTAGGGCACACTTTGAAACTGTGCCGTGAGCCGGGTGTTAGGCTCACGGCACAGACGGTCGTTACCGTGACACCTGACCCTTGCTTTGCCGAGAGCCATTTCCGCACAAGGCACACGTGTGCCGTGGGTCCTGGGGCTGGCTCTCAGCAAAGAGACCTTTGCCAGTCAGGTGGTGTCGAGAGCTTTTTGAACTGTGTGCTGAGAGCAAAGGTGCCTCTGCCGTGAGCCCCAGGCTCATGGCAAACACACGGTTTCCCATAGTGTAATAAAATTTGAATCCATTAACGCAAACAAAAGACAAGCAGCCAAGCACACAACTTATGCATGAATGATTATTCTGTCTCATAATTGTAACATCCAAAAGAATGATGTTGTCCAATCTAGTGAAGCTATTTTACATTGAACAGCATGACAGTTCTTTTGGCCAACAGCTAGGTTGCTTTTCGTTATGACCAGGGCAGCTGATTAATTTGATATTGTACCGTGATATTTATGTATTGCATATATGTTAGTGAAAATGTTTGTCTTATCAAAATCAACTAAGAAAACTAAGAAATTCAGAAATAAAGAAAGAAAGGATATATTACTATATGGAAAGTAACATATATTTATTTCTTGATTAAGAGACCTTAAAATAATATTTGTAGGTGCCGATTGTCTTTATTCCCTGGTTTGGTGTCTCTAATCACATATGTGTAAAGTACTTCCCACAAATGGAACAAAAGTCCCCATGGCAGGATCTTTCTGTTATGTTGGATCAGATGTAATAATTATCGCTCCACTAGGTAAGAATAAGCATAGCGTGATTATTGTTGAATATATACTCATGTTCACAAGATATAATATATTCAACAAAATCTTAGTCAAATCACAATGTGAATTGATGATTACTTTTAGCAAAAAAAACTTCAACATTTTAAAAAGCCTAATTTACTAAGAATGCCTTCGGGCAGTGATTAATTAGATGAAAAGGTGACGAGACATAAAGTTTATATGTACACTGGGATGTTGTGAAGATCAGAGCAAGCGCAAAAGGAGACGACGTGGCCTCTTGGATGCCGCATTGTGAGCTATATATGGGAACAAGAGTCTAAATTCCAATATGTTTTGGTAGGACCGATCTGCTAGTGTGGAATAATAACTTTAGCTTTGACTTTTGTTTTTTAGTTTCTTGCAGAGAACCTATTTTCTTAATATAGCAAGGAACAAAAGCTTTATGAACGCAAGATGGGATGTATTAATAAATTGAATTTATTAGATGTACATAGACGAATTGTTATATACACTACACTGCAGTGAGAATGATGTTAATTAAATTGAATAATTTGTTAAGTATGAATAAACAGATCAATATATATAGTACACTGTGGTGACCGGTGACAACAAGCTAGTAAAAGGTTTATTCATATGAGTACTAGTTTGTCCTTTAATTTCATCTTCATTTTTCTATATAAACATAATGATACAATATGTATTAGTAAATGTCTTTGCAGAAAAAATTAAAATTCCACTTGCATTTTTACATTAGGTACATTTTAGTATTTAGTATAATAAGAACCTGATTGCATAAGGTAGTAATAGCCAAGTGATTTATTGCAGTGACGAAACCAGAATCGAGCCGCGCGGGGAGAGGGGGGGGGGGGCGCGCCTGTGCTTCTTGTATCTAAGGCTCCCCCGTTCCTTCATTTTTTTCCAAAATCTTTAGGGGGGCTTCACAGCATTTCCGACCGTAGGGGGGCTCGAGCCCCCCTCCCCCTGCTAGATCCGCCACTGATTGATTTAACTGATGAACACTTTCTTTTAATTATTATTTAGTGCAAGATATATCTAGCTATGAAAAGCATAGAAACTGATGAATTGAGTTGCAGATTACCACATCGTGGTTTTTTTTGTCGTTTCATCATACTACATTTCAAGAATGCTATTAGCTTAGAATTGATTTGCATGCATATATAGCTAAGCTCTTTGGCTCACGTTGATTTTGATTCGCGCCTTCACAATTGTCAACACACACATTAGAAAATTAGCCAACTGCAAGATTTGTGGGCTGTGCTAGACATAATATAATTGACCACTAATTTACAAAAAAAAACAAAATCGAGCATATAAAAAATAGTGAAAAAGAAACTAAACGACAGTGACAGTACTGTGCCTTACAGCGCTGCTCATTCAGAGCGTGTGCAGCACACAGTCGAAGATATTCTTATGCCCATTATCTACAACATCTCTGCCTAGATATATATCTGTCTCTTTTCTGCGAATCTCTGTACTCTATCTCCAACAAGCACCCACTGTTCTCCTCTTCCTCCATCCGTTGAACACTATAAATGGGGCATCACACCCTGCACTCCCAAAGCACACAACCAGAGAGACAAACTTAAGCACATAGCCAAACACTTCACACGCTAGCAAGGTAATAAGCATCCTCGCCTAGCTCATTTTCACTACTCCAAGCTCTATCTAGAGCGGCGATGGCGGAGAGGGTGTCGAGGCTGTCGACAGAGAAGGCGGTGGTGATCTTCACGACGAGCTAGTGCCCGATGTGCCACACGGTGTCGAGCCTCTTCTCCGAGCTCGGCGTGTGCGCGGCGGTGCACGAGCTCGACAAGGACCCCCGCGGCCGCGAGATGGAGCGGGAGCTAGCCCGTCGTCTTGGCCGTGTGCCGCCGGTCCCCGCGGTCTTCATCGGTGGCAAGCTCGTCGGCTCCACCGATAGGATTATGTCTCTGCATCTCGCCGGCAATCTTGTGCCCATGCTCAAAGGCGCCGGCGCCATATGGCTCTGAATCCACCCATCCATAATTTTGCTGGGTTTATATATAAATTTGCACCTTTGCAAATGCAAATTAATCAAACTGCAGGGTGCATCCAACAAGAATATTCGAGAAGTTTTGTTTTGCAGCTAGTAGAGTAACCTCTAGCAGCTGAAAAGAGTGAGGAATGTCTAGCCCGTGTGGTTCAGTGTAAATGGACATGTAACCCTGTCTTTCCAGTTTTTCAATGGGATATGAATCTTTGATATTTTCTTTGCACCACAGCCTTCGACCTCCGACATCAGGGCGTAGCCCGGATTCCAACATAGAGGGGGCTAATCAGCCATAAGGGGGGCCAAACAACTCAAATTAGACTAATTTCACTAATTTTGAACTAATCCTTCACTAGTTTGCCCCCCCCCCCTCGAGCTCCGCCCCTGTCCGACGTTCACATACACATATACAACTCAGATCACTCATATGAACAAAAAGTACACATATTTTATATATTATGGTCCATCATGCTATGAAAGAGTAGATCAACAAATCTTGAGATTAACGGCGGCTACATTAACTACCATTGTCAGATGTGTGTTGAGGACTTCAAAGTTTGGTTGACATGTTCCACTATAAGGAACCTAAACGACAACTGAGTCTTTCCTATCCTTCTTTGTGCGTTGATACTGAGCAGAGGTTTGATGAATCTCATTTTGTTCATGAAAAAGAAGTATCTAACTGAAAGCCTAAATGAAAAATACTTGTAAAGGGTGAAAAACAAGCATATTATCGCTTACACTAGAAATTGAATTAAATGAGCGCAGTATTGTACTGAACAAACGCTAAGTCCATGAGTTTGTTCCCACATCATAAATTTGATTTAACCGACTAGCACCACAATACAAACTGCTGAAACATCTCCCATTAGTGACGATCTTGTGTCCTTTTAACCGACTAGCACCACAATACATCAACACCTCCATTGTATCCACATGTCCGAGAGGACTGGATGCCCACCTAGCTAGGGTACGTTTTGTGGGAGCCTTGATTGGTAGTGGTAACTTTAGGCCTATAGGGTGTCAAGTAATGTGTGTTTGTTGCAGTCACACAGCCCCCACAATATAGACTCCAATCCATCACCAATGGGGTGACGCATTTGGAGGCTAGTTCTCAAATTCCTCAAGGATCATTCTCGTTACTACACAAACGTTCAAACTGGTCCTCTTTCTTTGTCAGGGACGGCCTGCCTACAACTGTGAAAGTCTGAAATTGAAAAAGAAGTGAGATATTGTTCATGGTAATTTTCTAGAATTGTGAAAGTTACCTAGCGAGCGTGTTGTGAGGGAGAAAGATATGTATGTATGACTATTAATCTCCATGTACAAAAAAAAACCATTGGAGAATTAATCCTCCTACTGCTACTACTGCTAAAAAAACTAGTCCTTCCATCCACCACTGTTATCGCCACCTTCATTTGTAGGCAGTTCATGGCCATGCATCACCTCATGTTGTATGCAAAAGGTCTCCACCGCCTCTCGCTAGTTCAACAATTAAAAGGAGAATATATATTTGTTGAACTAGAGAGGGGCGGTAGAGCCCTGCATGGACAAAATAAACATATATTAGTCCCGGTTTGTGGCTCCGATCAACAATCATTGTCTCTCCCATAGTTCACAATGTTGCATCCAACAGCTCACAAGGTGGCGATCGAGAATTACTCGTTAGGTACATTTACATCTCTAATGTTGCATCATTGAAGGGTGGATAGTTATTGTGCCACAACATCTTTTTATTTGCTCTAAGCTTCCTACTAGCTTTAGGTGTTATAAGAGTTCTGCAGGGATGGATTCAGTGGGGATACGAAAAAGCAATATCGCTCCGTCGAATCGTGGCATCGCACAGCGCCTCATATCTGATAAGGTCAGGCTGGTTTACAAAGTAGGGCAGCACAATCTGCTGAAAAAAGGTGTGTGCAAGTTGGTCAGATTCCATGCCACAGATATGGTGTGTGCAATCAGCTGGCTATTTCAGATACTATATTCTGAAACCTGCTGAGGGGATTGATCCATGGCTCCTTTGAAACCAGCTTGAAGAGCCAGTCGGAATCAGTTCCATGTGTCGTATGACGAAGCACTGTCCGTACTATACTGGTATTCCCCATCATTGTCAGCATCATTCATGCCATGCTAGTAGACGATTTCTACGTTACTTTACTGGATTAGGTAGGCAAGCTTATGTGAAAGGTGTGGAGAATGCTGGAACTTCCCATGACAATTTGCTGTCCCTACTACTGTAAAAATCAATTTGCTATCCCAATATATAAAACCTTCTGAATTGTAGTCTATGCAAGACTGCATCCATATTTCTGGATCATAACAACGCGGCTGATAAATTAGGTCAAGTATTATTGAGAGAGAGAGAGAAAAATGAAAAATCTAAGCCTGGTTCCAGCAGTAGAATTCATATGTTCCAAATAGGCCCTAATTGGCAATTATTGGTTAGTATGACGATTTATTTGAGAACCTTGCCAGATCCTGCTTGCATAATCAAAGATATAAACAAACCAATCTGCCGTAGAGTTTTCTGGCGGAATTGATTTCTTATTGTCTTGAGAATAATACCAGCAGTGATCAGTTTATGGGATTCTAGTGAAGGTGAAGCCCATGAGATTGACTGATTGAGCATCTGTGTACATTATCTTATATTCCAGCCACTACAATGTAACCTGCACTGCAGTTATACATTATCTAACACTTTAATGCACTTGTCATTTGTCAGATGTGAAGATATCTTACTAGGTATCACAATCTAGGGGATCAAATCTCAGCAGTAACACTTCCTAGAAAAATCCAAGTGGTTACAAGTGGAAACCGGGGATCATCACAGCGGTACCAGAGGAAGAGTAGTCCTCATCAGGATGTTATTTTGAGCTATATATCCTTCATCGTTCGGATAATTTGAAGCTAAAGTTAGCCACATCTAAGTTTCAGAAATATATGAGATCAAATGCGAGGATGATGATCCAACAAGGAAAACCTTAAGGAATGGCTAAACTGCAAGGTAGCTAGCTAGCATACAAGCAGTGGTTATGTCGGCCAAGTAGAAATTCAGTGTCACTACACCAGAAAAGCCCCTTGTACCAGCAGGAATCGCAGCAACAATTAGTTGGAAGTCGAATTCCATGACGTTGGTGACATTTTTAGGGTTTACAGGCGTCATAATGTTCCTTAATTTTAGTGTCTACTATTCATTCTTATATCTCACCTTAATTGGTCCACTGACAAATATAGTACCCACGAACATATATGGGTGTTCTCGGAGAGAACTTAAAAAGAGACTACCTTTTTTTTTGTTCTTATTTATCTTATATCAATTGATGAATTGATAAACAATGGGCGCATGTGATTTGCACAGACCATAGGTGGCATCTGCAACTGTGCAGCAACAGAAAGGCTAAAAGCGACATGAGCTAATCTATCGATTGATTCTTCGTGATCAATTTAAATGTGAAAACAAGAGACACACTAATGCCTTGGCCCTATCTATCTCTGAAGAATCTTTTGTAGTTGTGCTTGCTATCAATCTATTACATAGCTGTTGCTAGAATTGGAATTTCCGTATCCTGGAGGTGACAAGACACACAGGCGTGGGCGGTGGCGAAATGGGTGCGGGGCAGAAAAACCCGGAAGAAAAACCAAACCGGGTGCGGAAAGAACCGGACGGGGGGATGCGGGGGAGCGGTGTCGCGCGCCGAAGATGGCTTGGGTATTGAATATTAGGGTGTGTTTGGTTGGGCTGTGGCTTTTGGAAAAGCTACTGCGGAATGTGGCTTTTGGAAAAGTAGCTTTAGCAAAGTTGCTGTGAGATGATTAGAAGTCCCTTTGGTTGAACTGCTGTAGCTTTTGGAGAAGTCCCCTCACTTACAAGCTGGCCCCACGTGTCATACACAGGACTTTCTTCTTCCTCTCATCAGTGCTCGTCGTGTCGGGATGGAGCTCGTCGCGGGCTTGCGGCTGTGTAGGGGAGGGGCTTGCCGAGCGCCGGAACCCAAAGACGAGCAAGCAAGAAGGCGCATAACATAAACAAACCGAACATGCCAATGCTAGTTTCCACTCAATCTTGCAAACAAACACAACATCAGGACGAGCAGAGCACCCAAGCAAGATCCAGAAACGGAGCGCTCAGAAAGCAAATTCAGACTGGGATTGCGGCGAGGTGGGCACCTGACGATGGAGCGGCTCGTGGATGTGCTCGTAGTCCATCAATGGCGCGGACTATGAATCAGTAGCGAGGCCAGGTGGAGTGGGAGGTAGGGAGGCCGGATGAGGAGGAGAAGAGAGGAGCCGTGGCCGCGCTCGAGCCCTGTCGGGGAGTCAAGAACTAAGCAAACACCAAAAAGAAGGATTCTGGAGCAATGGAGATCGCTCTACAGAACACTAGCCTTTTCTCTCTCCTTCCTTTCTTTTCCAGGTGGGAACTATCAAGGCAGATATAAGGGATAAGAATATCTCTATCCAAATATGCAATCTTCCATGCTTGTGCTGGATGTTTGCGTCATTTACAAAAAAAAAAGTTGAAAAAACTAGAGAAAAGATCAGATAATAATCTATCTGACTTTCTTCAGATGCCTGCAGCATCATACAGGTAGACAGCAACTGTGCTACAGCATCTTTTGCTCTAATCATCCTAGCTTTACCTCACACAAGTTTTTTGTAGGGAAGGATGCAGCAAAGGATATGAAAAAGCAAAGATTGCAGCGTCGGTTCGTGGCATCGCAGTGCCTTACATCTGATATGGTCAGCCTGGTTTACAAAGCAGCAGCAGTTCAATTTGCTGAGAAAAGCCGAGGGCAAGTTGGCCAGATTCCATGCCACAGATAAGGCTGGTCAGTGAGGCGATGAGGGTTGGCTGGCTATTTTGGATGCTATTCTGAAAACCGGCTGAGGGAATTGATCCCTAGTTCGTAAGAAACTGGCTCGATCAGCCAGTTGGAATTGGTTCTATGTGTCGTATGACGAAGTAGTGGCCGTACCATTGCTAAGACAGACACAGTTCCTGTATAGGTAGGCTATGCATGGAAGCATGACATCTGTAGCATTTTTAACTTTGAGGTAGGCACTGCATGCACTGTGTCCTGTCGCAGGTGGAGAATGCATATGAATTCTGGTCTATGCAAGGCTATGTGGATCCATATATCTGTATTACTAAATGCTGGTTAGTTGAGACTTGAGAGACAAAAAGTTTTAAATGTAAGCCCCATTTCAAACAGGGAAAAATTCTTGAAAAATCCTAATATTCCAAACATGCCTTGATTGTTGACTGTTTATCTTGATAGCTTGGCAGCTCCACTTGCGTAACCAAACAGATGTAGAAAGAGAACAATTCTGCTTTGTACAGTTTCCTGGTGAAATTGAGTTCCTGTTAAGTTGAGAATCATATCAGTACACAGCAGATTTTGAGATTCCAGTTACGTTCAAATCCCAGCAGATTGGCATCTGTACATGCAGTCACATCTGGTACATTATCCCTTGCAGGTTGCAGCAAAGGATTCCAGCCTTCGCAATCCAACCTGCACTGCAGCAGTACGTTCTCTACCACTTTCTTTGTTCGCATGTCATTTATCAAATGCGAAGATATCTGAGGTATCACAACCTAGGGGATCAAATCCCAGCAGTAACAATTTCTGGGGTAACTAGGTGGATGAGCTATCCTTCCTTTTGGTAGTCAGATGTTACTGAAAGTTAAAATTAGTCATAGGTTTTGGAGAAACATGAGACGGAATTGGTTGATGTGCTGGAGAGGCAATTTTTTAAACAATATTATTACAAATAGCTAACATGTTTTGGTGTTACATGGCCTATATAATGTTATAGGCTGTGAGCTTTCGGTATTATATTTTCTTCTATTTTATAGAAACTTTAATTATCTATCTATATCTAAAACCATCTGTTGTATACTTATTCTAATTATCTAATACAGTGACCTTTAACTTTAGGAACTGATCACAAACATTATTACAGAATAAAATATGCACTCGATTTAGCTTGTCAGTGACAAAACATATTGCGAGTATTATTGTGGTGCTCGACGACAAAAAACAAACTGTACGATTCGTTTTTGTTCCTTTTTATCTTCTGAGATCAATCCATATCAACTTGTATATATCCAACCACGAGCACATGTGATTTGCAAATAGCACCAGATGGCCTCTATACACCCCTGCAATAACAAGCTAATTACAACATGCACATCATATCAATAGATTCTTTTCTCTCATTCCCTTTTTCCCCAACTAAATAATTTTGTTGCTAGATTACTTAAAATTTTTTTTTGTGTGATCAACTTTAATTGCAAAATTACTTAACACTCTATCTCTGTCTCTGCTGCCTCTGAAAAATCTGGGTGTGCTTGCTTTAATTTCGATCTATTCCATAGCTGTACCTAGATCAGCTACATCTGAATGACAAGAAATTGACATACTCCTGTTTTGTATTCCAGTACTTAAATGGGTCCTCTATTAGATTAAATTTCATGAGCATATATAGTTCTTTCAAGTTAGCAGCGAAAATAACTGAAACTAGGGCCTATCTTCTTGCAATATTTTTGGCACACAGGGAAATTACGGTATCTGCTAGTGAAATTACAACGTCATTAATTAGGCATTCAACAAACAAATTTGTTGTTTAGTTCGACTCTTCTAAGTTAGTTCACAACATAATTTCTCGTTTTTACTTGTAAATTGCACCATTAATATGGCTATACAGTGTTTTTTTAATACCAAAAAACATAATCGGTGGAATCATGTTCTCTTTGTGACAAAAAAGAAACAGCATATTTCCACATCAGCAAGGGTTCATTGATATTCCCCTTAAGCTGCTACCAGTACCACCTTGGTTCCCAGAATGATCGACGGTGCTCATCTCTTCTTCCTCCAGGTAACCACCTCTATGGACACTAATTTTGTAGGGACAGGCAGGCTTGGTGCACCTAGATCCTTACATTAATTGCAACCTCATATCCCTTGAGATGGCAATAATTTTGCAGAGATAACTTTGGACGCACATTGGCCATTTGCATACATTCTCAACACAACATAACATTCCAAGATATATTCCTTGGGCCTTATTGAAAAGACAAATTGCACATTATCCAAACACATATTGATCTTATGCCTGCAGACCATCCTTTTCAACAAAGTGATCAGCAAACCGTAGAGCTTTTGGCATCCAAATCTACAAATATGGTACATTGATCTTACTAAAATATATCGTTCAGAGTCAAAGATGTCCCATATATGGATGTATAGTATGGTCCTAACTGGCCACTGTTGTTGCTTTGCCAGCCTATAGATTCCTAGCTTAGAACATTTTTCAATTGTTCCAGAAACTCTCACATTAGCTCCTCATCACTCATTGTCTCACTAAACTATACTGTCCTCGCCTGTTTGTAAAAGTACATGTATGCTCCATCGAGACCCGGATCCGCTAAGGAAACCCTGGAGTGGAGGCCTCCAAACTCTATAAAAGGCAGCCACCCCCTGTTCTCCCAAACCATCCACCCATACACACTCATCTCTCCACACGTGCATCCACAGCAGCTTGACAGAGCTCGAGAGCTAGAGAGAACGAGAAGCTCGCGAGAGAGAAATCTAGAGAGGTTGGCAAAGAACCAAAAGAAGCAAAGAAAATGGATCGCGTGATGAAGCTGGCGTCGGAGCGTGCTGTGGTGGTGTTCACGCTGAGCTCCTGCTGCATGTGCCACACGGTGACGAAGCTGATGCAGGACCTGAGCGTGAATGCCCTGGTGCACGAGCTGGACAGCGATCGCAGGGGCAAGGAGATGGAGCGCGCCCTGCTCAAGATGCTCGGCGGCAGGGGGCCTGCCGTCCCAGCCGTCTTCATTGGCGGCAAGCTTGTCGGTGGCACCAACAGGATCATGTCCCTCCACCTCGCCGGCGAGCTCGTGCCCATGCTCATGAAAGCTGGCGCGCTCTGGGTTTAGGGAGCAGGGCAGCAGGTATCTCGCCTCGTGGAAAAATAAAGACACCATGGTCCAAGAGTACCATGCAGGGTTAGTAGTGTGAGGGCAGGTTTTTCCCGTCCTGTTCTTCTGAGTTCTGACAAAATAACGAGATGGCCTTGTAGAAGCTAGTGATGGGCGAGAGAGATGGCCTTCCTCTTTTTTATGTTTTGTTCCAACTTTGTAATGCTACATGCGTGTACACTGATCAATTACCCTTTTTCAACGGGCTTATGAATGAGAGTTTTATTTGTATACACTACCGGATTCGGCCCCTTCGCCGAGAGGGAGCTTACTCTCGCTGAAGGGGTCTTTCCTCTCGGTGAAGCCTTCCCCGAGAGGAAGCTCTCGGCGAAGGCCTCACGGCGCCGCTCTACCGGTGAAGAGCTCTTCGCCGAGAGCATGCAGGGCCCCTCTCGGCGGACATGTGCCGAGAGGCCCACCTAGCTCTCGGCGAAGGGATTTTCATAAAACAAAAAAAAAATAATCCCAGGCCAAATAATGTTTATTTAATAAAAATAATGACACACTGTGTTTATTTAATAAAAATAATGTTGATACATACATAAGCGAGCTGGTTCTTGATGCTGTTTCCCTCACATGCATATCGATAGATCTTTGATAGCTAACTTTTGGTTACACAATGCAAATATATGTATCTCAAATCTTGAATTTTGATTTTGTGCCCTTTAATTTTATAGCAGTACATCGTGTGACATATAGGTTTTTACAAGTTTAGAATAATAGATGCCAAAAAAATAATATTGTCATGTTTCAGGTCCAGTGTTCTAAGAACAGCCCCCAGTGTGTATTTTGGATTGAACGATCATCCACATGGAGTTCAATTTGCGAGCTTCAGTGTTGAGCTTGATCATTAAATGAAATTTATCTGAAAGTTAGCAAGATCAGTAGGCGGACATTGAAAAATTAATCAAAGATTAGAGCGGCGCATGAATTGTTTTTATGCATCAACTACTAGTGAGATTACATATATGCACATATATTAATGCTGCAATATACTTTCATGAGAACTTGAATAGCATACAATTTCCTAACATGTTCAGCTCAATTATATTACAAGAAACTTGTTGATGAGTTGATTGGGGTTTGGTACTACAACTTGAATCGCTTAAGGCAAACAAAGGTTATGGGCACCATTTTATCTCATGATTGTAATGCTTAAAGAATGAAGTCGCCCATCAACAATTTTTTCGTAGACATTTTTCTTAATGTTTTGCTTGACAAAGCAACAATAAATCTAACTATTAAAGCTATTTTACGTTAAGAGCATGAGCTAATCTTTTCCCCAAGAGCAAAAGGGGGGCTTATCATCATAACCAGGGCAGCCCACTATTTTGATATGGAGTCATGACACATTGCATCTGTTGATAAGGAAAATGTTCCATTTACCAAAGTAAATTAAAATAATATTATAAAGTCAATAATCAAGAAACAAATGATAACCATATTATTATCTCGAAACGGTATTATTTATTTTTTTATTACTGTAACATTAAAATAAAATAAGTAGAGTGGGTGCATTGTCTTTTTTTGCTGGTTCGATTACTCTAATCACAAGGGTTCAAAGTACTTCCCATAAATAGAACTAATGTTCCTTGGAAGGATCTTTTTGTTATGTTGGACTAGATGGTAATAACAACTATATTATATCTCCATGGGAAAAATATACGAATCACACCGTGATCTTTATAAACACATTTTCACAAGTCAAACTGTAAATACTAGTCAAACCAAAATGTTATTTGGATGATTATTTTGGGAAAAAAACTGCATTAATTACTTTACTGCAGCTGATGAGAACCTATTTGAAACAAGGATGCATGAAAGCTGGCCGGACATAATAGAATTTATATGCATACTGCTAAAATTAAGCTAACAAAGTAATAACATGTGATGTATGCAGCCTTTGAATTGAACTGCAAGTATAGTGGAATAGAACGAAACATTTGGCATTCCAACTTTGGGAAGCCGCATGATAGGTAGTTTTCCTGTAACCAACTAATAACTTATTGACATACGTCATCACCCAATGCGGCTGTAAGTGGCCGTGGTCATGAGATCGAAATAAACAAATGCTAGATTCAAATCTTATCATAAACTTTGGGAATCTTTCGTGCTTTGGAGAGATTCCATATATTTGCAGTGGATGGTATAAAAAATCCCAATATTCCTCTTGTATCTTGCTAGGGCCCATTTAATTTGTTCTAAACTTTATCTACGCACTATGCATGCCGACGCCCTCGCAACTTTAAGAAATTGACAAGGACACATGCATCAATGGAGAACTACGCGTCTATATATGTTTACCTATATACTTTCTGATGGTGATTATGATGTAATAGCTTATATGTTACTTTATTTGTTAGGTGCACTGTTAATATCATGATAAGAACCGAATAGCATACCCTAATAACATATAAGTAACTAATCTAAATTATAAACATTTTCTTTTAGTGAACAAACTGATGAATTGAGTGAAAACATTAAAGTGAGCCAAGAAAACAAAACACAAAGAATGGTTTCAATTTCATCACCCTATAGTTCAAGGATCTTATTAGCTTTAAATTGATTTTCATAGCATAATCCTTGCCTCAACTCAGCTTGTTCGTAATTATTCCTACACTACTTTCAATACACATGCACAAATACAAGATTAGCCAATTAAATTGAGGAACAATTACCATATGAAAAAAGTAGCTAATTAATTAAGTCCACGAGCAACATGCCCCCTTATAATCCTGAACCCTACAGTCCATTATGGCATAATAAGGTCCTATCTGAGATGGCTTATTTCAACTTTGGTTTAACATGTTTTGCGCAAAAGAGACATATATAGCGTGAAGCTGTTTTGTAAGCCAAGACTAGAATGAACTAGCTAGAAGCCGGGTGAAGCCATTGTTTTTTTTGGTTCACCGGTTTTAACTTCACTGCAAGTGAAGTCATTTTTTTAAATGGGCCCTAATTTTACCTCTGAAATAGAAAAAAAAATACTTTTTAAAGAAATAAAGAATAAGAAACGAAAGAGACAGTATTATATATGCCTTAAAGCACTACTCATTTTGAGCTACACGTCGAAGATTCTTATGCTCATTATCTACAACATCTCTCTCTCTCTCTCTCTCAACATCGAACAAGCACCCACTATTCTCCTCTTCCTCTATCCTCTATCGGATGAACACTATAAAAGGGCATCACACCCTGCCTTCGCAAAAGCACACAACCACAAGCATCCACCATTGTTTGCTAGCAAAGTTCCATTCAGCTTATAGAGAAATCAAGAAGACAGCACGCGGCGGCGATGGCTGAGAGGGTGTCGAGGCTGTCGACAGAGAAGGCTGTGGTGATCTTCACGCGAAGCCAGTGCTCCATGTGCCACACGGTCTCCAGCCTCTTCTCCGAGCTCGGCGTGTGCGCGGCCGTGCACGAGCTAGACAAGGACCCCCGCGGCAGGGGCGTAGCCAGGATTCCAACATTGGGGGGGCCAATCAGCTATAAGGGGGGCCAAACAAGCAATTTTCAAGTCAAAATGGACTTATTTTACTTAGTTTTCACTAATTTTTTTGATTTTACAATGGTGGATTAGTGTTTTTCTGGAGCATTAGGGGGGGCCAGGCCCCTGCCCGCCCCCCTGGCTCCGCCCCTGCCCCGCGGCCGCGACATGGAGTGGGAGCTCGCCCGCCGCCTCGGCCGTGCGCCGCCCGTCCCCGCTGTCTTCGTCGGCGGCAACCTCATCGGCTCCACCGACAGGGTGATGTCGCTGCACCTCGCCGGCAAGTCCTCCATGCATCGGCAGTAACTACATAATCCCTCAGATATAGCTCTCGACAAGGATTATGAGAAGTTTTGTTTAGCGGCTAACGGTAATAAGCCTCTAGCAGGGCTGAAAAGGGTCAGGAATGGCTAGTCTCTGTGTCTTTGAATGGAGATGGACAAATGTAACCCTGACCTTTCCACCATTTTAAGTGAGATGTGGATTTTGAATTATCACTACTTCTTGTTGGTTTTGGATTATTGTGGTCTGATATTGAGCAGGGGGTGAATATAAATATGAGACTATACAAGCCTAAGTAGCCAATACCTGCAAAGGTTTAATCATTACAAGCACTACATGTACTTGTAATGATTAAATTTCTACTCATCATTCTTTCCAAGAACAGCGCTGATATTTCGATGAGTTTGCTTCCATTTCTCTAATTTGATAGTTCTCTTTGCTATACTATTTGTTCAAAATGCTGTGCACATTTATTGTACTTTCGCAGGGTAACTTTATGCTTAAAAATAATTTAAAATTAAGGCACAAAGTGCAAGACACATTTATTTGTGCAGTGATCACATGTGGAGATGTCTCGGTTTTAGACATCCGATGTTGCAACTTGCTCGAAATCTTCTCAATTTTGTTACACAACCTCTAAATGCCATAACATGACATCCAGACAAGTTTCATGATTTTCGGACTTCGTTCGGATTTTATATAATTTACAAATACTTTTCCCGCAAGTTGTTGGTCATGATACGGCAACATGATGTTCAAAATTTCATGTGAGTTCCTAGATACGACCTCAACATACACCAAACATAATGAATATCATTTTTTGAATGAAGAAATTTCATTACTTCATGCACCTGCAGTTCAAATTCGAAGAATGTAAAAAAATTCAACGAAAAGAAAAAAACTAATGAAATATATCAAAATAATTTAAAATTACCCCAAATTTGAACAAGAAGTTTCAAATAACGTGGGATGGTCTCACAAAAAAATTGGGGCAAAAAAACTAAAAAAAGAATTATTCCCCGAGTGCCTTTTACTAGCACTCGGGGAAGAGCCTCTTCCCCGAGTGCCTGACCTACGGCTCTCGGGGAATTAAAAGCCCATCACTCCTCGCCGGCCCAAATTAACCCACCATCGGCCCACCACCATCCCCGCGGCCCACCTATCCCCGGAACCCTAAGTACTTAAGCCCCCTCTCCCATCCGCACGCCCACACAGCTTCAGATCCCCCCACTCCCTACACGCCGCCGCAGCTCCTACTATCCCGACCCGTCTCTCCTCCCATGGCGCCTCCTCCGGCCACCTCGCCTCCGGTCGTTCCCTCCCTCTCTCTCCGCCGCCGCCTCCCTCCCTCCCGCCGGCGCAGTCGCACCGCCCCCCTCCGTTCGCCCCTCACCTTGTGGCGAGGAGCAGCGGCGGGGTGAGGAGCGGTGGCGGCGGATCCGGCCCCCGCGCGCCTCGACCTCCGGCGCGACCTCGTCCTCCTCCAGGTGCGGCGCGGCCTCGACCTCCTCCCGGCGCGGCGCGGCCTCGTCCTCCTCCCGACGCGGCGGCGGTGGTGTCGGCGTGGCCTCGACCTCCTCCTGGCGCGGCGCGGATCCGGTGGTGGTGCGGCGGAGCGTCCTCCTCCCGGATCCGGTGGTGGTGCGGCGGGGCGGCCTCCTCCCGGATCAGGTGGTGGTGGCGTGCGGCGGCGGCGGCGGTGGTGTCGGCGCCCCCCCTCTCTTTCTCTGTCTCTCTATCGCCGGGTGGTGTTGTGGTGGTGGCGCCGTGTGGTTCTGGTGGCGGTGCCGTGTGGTGGTGGTGGTGGTGATTTTGGTGGCGCCGTGCGGTGGTGGTGGTGGTTCTGGTGGTGCGGCGGCGGCGGCGATGGCGTGCGGTGGCGGTGGTGTGCGGCGGCGGGGACCATTTTTTTTAAAACAGAAAAAAATCTTCCCCGAGTGCAGAAGAAAACTCTCGGGGAAGGACACTGAAACGGAACAGACGGCGTGAACACCTCTTTCCCGAGTGTGCGATATGTGGCACTCGGGGAAGACCTCTTTCCCGTGAGTGGCTTTCCCGGAGCCTCTTCCCCGAGTGTTGCACTCGGGGAAGGCTTCCCCGAGTGCAACTGGGCCTTCCCCGAGTGCAACCGGCACTCGGGGAAGCCACTGGCTCCCGTAGTGTGTGCTGGCTACACTAATTTGGATGCTATTCTGAAACCTATTGAGGTGATTGATCCTTCGAAATTGGCTTGATCAGTCGGCCGGAATCAGTTCCATGTGTCGGAAGATGAACAACTGGCCGTACCATACTAGTGGTATTCCCCATCGACATCGCCACCACTTGCGTCAGGACACGCATTTAGGCGTGTACGTGCTGGGAGCAATGGCATCTTTGGTACTCCATTTCATTCTCTTTTGATAGGCATATTTCCAAAATTTCAGATTTTCACAAATGATAGTAATATTTGCCAACAATGTAGACCGCGGCAATAAATTAATATTGCATCAACAATATGAGTAGTCATCGCATCGTCAACCGTTGGAGAACTGATGAAAAAGTTTGTTTGCACTACATAGATGATACATAGATCGAGTTGTTTTTCTTGGTCATTGTGTTAAGGTGAGAATAACCCTATCAAAGGAGAATGGAGGGGAGTGGTATTTCTCATGCTGAGGTAGGCGATGTACTGTGGCAACTGGAGAATGCAGAGAGCGTTCAGAATTCTAGTGTCAATGGAAAACAATGCTAGCCAGATTTATTTCAGAAATAATAAAGTAATCCCGTTTGGGACAAGGTGACTTTCACTGAAGTGTTCCGGAGTGATATTCCACAAATTAAAATTCAATGTGCATGGGAATTTCTGGTGAATTTGCTCTCTCCTATTCACTTGAGCGAATAATATTGATCAGCACGCACAGAGCAGATGACGAGATGGAGCATCTGTTCACGTAGTCATGTCCAGTACATTATCCTTGTTGCTATGGATTCGAGCCATCACAATCCAAACCTGTACTGCAAAGCTATATACTTTGCCATTTGTCAAATGGTAGGAAATGTTCCTGCTTCAAGAAAGGAGAAAAACAAGAGGTATCACAAGCAACTTAGGGGGATCAAAAGCAACCCAGCAGTGAGTAATTGGATGGTTGACATTGGGAACGAGAAAATCCCCAAGGCATCAAGTGCATATATAGTCTCCTTCATATGTCCTCGAAAAAAAAAAGAAATGGGACCTCATATATACCTTGAAAATTTTCTGAAAATGCTTATCAATGCATGTGTCCATCTTTTACCTCATATATACCTTCCTGCCAAGGGCTATAATAAGATGCATAATAACTTGTTCCGATGTGAATATACTCTAGTATGATATTAGAAATTATATTGTTTGTGATAATATTTAGACTGCAAATATTTCGATTTGACACTAAGTTAAGCATTTTACAAGTTCTTGAAACAGTTTGTACCCACCTATCAAGTTGTTGTATTAGATCGACCATTTTAGAAGTTTTTTTTTGACCAATCTGCACCCACCTGACAAATTACTGTTCTAGATTAAGCATATTACAAGTTATTGAACTAATCTGCACCCATATGACAAGTTGTATGGTGGACGCAATTTACTCTTCTTGGATTTCAGTCAGTTTTTTTCCCGAATTTTTGCATAATTTTATCTTATTGGTGGTGACTGTTAAATAGCCATATCGTTAAATATCGATAATACTTTGGCCCAAGTTCACTTTAATTCTCAAAGTCCAGTTATTTTTTTCCAATTTCCAAAAATTTATGGTGAAAACCGGCATATACCGCCTGGCCACCTCCGGTATATTTTTTCTATTCCAAAAAGGTGACACTGCTTCTAGGTGAAGTTAATTATACACCACTGACAAGGTATGTTTTGTCAGATACTTCATTTATCCGTAAAAACCATGACAGGAGATGTATCAAATAAAGTGTTATATATCCCATGACAAGAAAAATGGGGTACAGCTGCATGCCCATAGGCCATATGCATCCATATGATATTCTCAGTAGTAGGTCAACACAACCTTAGCATTCTTAGATATATTCCTTGGGCCCTATTGAAAAGACGGCTCGTGCGTTATCCAAACAAATACTGATCTCATGCATGTATACCATCCTTTTCAATGAGCAAAACCACAGAGCTTTTTGGATTATATTCAAATCTGAAAATGTGGGACCTTAGCTTGAATGTATTTTATTAGCTATATATTCTTAAAGTCAAATAAAGATGTATTATGCATGCATGGTCCTTCCTATATGCCTCCTTGGAATATTTTGTTTTTTTCCAGAAATTCCCAGACCACTCTCATCACACTAAATGTGAGTTCCCTGCTCGATCTTACTTGCAGCTAGCTCTAGCAAGACCCGGACCCGTTATGGCAACCCTAGCCCCTGCTTGCAAACTCTATAAAAGGCAGCCACCCTTCTCTTCACGTACATCGATCCACAGCAGCTTCACAGAGCTCGACAGCTAGTAGTATAGAGAGCAAGAGTGAGAGCGAGAAGCTCGAGGAGATAGAGATCTAGAAAGAGAGGGACAGAGAAAGAAATCTAGAGAGATCACTTCTTGCAGCCAAGAATCCCCAAAAAAACCAAAGCAAATGGACCGCGTGATGAAGCTGGCGGCGGAGCGTGCCGTGGTGGTGTTCACGCTGAGCTCCTGCTGCATGTGCCACACGGTGACGAAGCTGATGCAGGACCTGAGCGTCAACGCCCTGGTGCACGAGCTGGACAGCGATCCCAGGGGCAAGGAGATGGAGCGCGCCCTGCTCAAGATGCTCGGCGGCAGGGGCCCCGCCGTCCCCGTCGTCTTCATCGGCGGCAAGCTCGTCGGCGGCACCAACAGGATCATGTCCCTCCACCTCGCCGGCGAGCTAGTTCCCATGCTCAAGAGCGCCGGCGCGCTCTGGCTATAGAGACTGTACGGTGGTGGTGGTGCCAAGGGCAGGTTTTTTCCCGTTCCGTTCGTCTGAGTTCTGACAGAATAATTGAGGCAAACAGAGTAGCTTGCTAGCTTCTTTTTCTTGTTCGTAGGAGCTAGTGAGTGAGTGAGACAGAGATGGCCTTTGATAGATGTGTGATTTCCTCTCTTTTTTAGATGTTTTCTTGCAACTTTACTGCAATAATTCGTGTGTGTACTGATCCTGATCGGATCGCCCTTTTTCGATGGGCTTTCATATGAATAATGCCAATATATATATGCAGTGTTTTAGAAGTAAACAGTATGATGGCATGTGTTATGTAGATATACAAGTATGCATAGCATGAATTTGCCAATATTGGTCATCACATTGGTGCTTTATTTTGGTTGTCTTCTGATCAGTCACACTAACTGTTGATGTATAACTAATTAACCTATGGTTCTTGCTGCTGTTTGCCATCAAACGCATTATATGGTGATAGTTTATTGATCATTAGCCAACTTGGCCTCTCATTCAAGTATATATAACTTGTTATATATATCTCTAAGCTTGCAATTTGGTTGTTAGTGATGCTTAGAGTGTAGCAATCGTGTATGTACCCATCCTCACTTGTGCTGATCAATATAGGTCATTTGCTTTGTTACTCTCGGTGATCTGCATGATTGCATCTCTATACGGCTTGCATTGGTGGCGGTGTTGATTCTTGGTAACCTTTCAAGGAGGTGTTTTGTAGAAGTAGTATGAAGTGTTGTGCGTTGATCCGGAGTGGAGAGAAGATTATCACTAAAAAGATTACTTGGTCATCTTGTGGACCATATGTAGTGAAGAGTGCAACTCTCACAACCTTGGATTTTTTTTTGTAGGGTGGGGGGGGGGGATTTTTTAAAATATGACATTTGCAAGGGCGAGTCAGGCCCGACCCTGAGGGGGGGGGGGGGGCGGCGAGAGGGGCGGCCGTCCTGGGCCCCAATGCCTAGGGCCCCATGCATGTAATGTACATCATGTCATCTATAAATAATAGGAAAAATGCTAGTCATGCTGAACTGATTTTTACTATGCATATCTATGATTAAATAAATTGTTTGATATGAATATTTATATACGCTGAGTACTTATAGGCAACATTATCTTTATTATCATTAGAGCTCCGGGTTTCCATTCGTCCTGGGCCCCTAAAATCTCAGAACCGGCACTAGGGCGAGTGCCTCACCCGCTCTTATTTTTGCAGCTACAAATAGTTGCAGAAGAGATAGAGAGAGAGAGAGAGACCAATGCATGTATGTGTTATCTTTTCACAATGACATTGTTGTCCAAATCACGAGATCAGCATGAAGGTAGAAAATTAAACAAAAATATTACATTACATACACTCCTTCTGACATGATTGTATTATGCTCCACAACATATACATCAACAAAATAGTATACTCCATTATGTGTCTATACACAATTAAATATAGTTTGCAGGAAGCATATAGACGAACCATTGTATGATCTGTCTTTTACTATCTACGCGACATGGTTGTGAATGCCCTTAGTAGTGTCAAACTCATTTATTAAAATTTAAAAGTCACTTGTTGATACTCCTACCATCCACGAATATAAGAATTTCTAATGACCTTCATTTTCTCAAGAATATAAGCACCTCTACAAACTAAACTCTCAAACAATAATTATTCCTATGGAATTTTGTGTGTTAAGCCAATCAAGTGTGCTCCTGCTTGATGTAAATTGTAAATCATATACATATTCAAACTACCTCTTAATGTTATGGAAAATCCCAAAAGGTGGCTAGAAATATGGCAAATTAGGAGTGCTTTTGCTTGTTTAATAAGGGGTACGTATAATAGACTTTCTCCTTGTTGCTTAATCTATTTGCCTAAAATTGCTACAAATTCTTAATATATTTGTGGACAGTGGGAGCGCGAGTCAGCTACTTATTGGTTGGTAATAAAACTTGAATCCGTTAACGCAAACAAAAGGCAAGCAGCCAAGCACACAACTTATCCATGAATGATTATTCTGTCTCATAATTGTAACATCCAAAAGAATGATGTTGTCCAATCTAGTGAAGCTATTTTATTTACATTGAACAGCATGACAGTTCTTTTGGCCAACAGCTAGGTTTCTTTAAGTTATGACCAGGGCAGCTGATTAATTTGATATTGTACCGTGATATTTATGTATTGCATATATGTTAGTGAAAATGTTTGTCTTATCAAAATCAACTAAGAAAACTAAGAAATTCAAGAATAACGAAAGAAAGGATATACTATACACTATATGGAAAGTAACATATATTTATTTCTTGATTAAGAGACCTTAAAATAATATTTAGTAGGTGCCGATTATCTTTATTCCCTGGTTTGGTTCCTCTAATCACATATGTGTAAAGTACTTCCCACAAATGGAACAAAAGTCCCCATGGCAGGATCTTTCTGTTATGTTGGATCAGATGTAATAATTATCGCTCCACTAGGTAAGAATAAGCATAGCGTGATTATTGTTGAATATATACTCATGTTCACAAGATATAATATATTCAACAAAATCTTAGTCAAATCACAATGTGAATTGATGATTACTTTTAGCAAAAAAAACTTCAACATTTTAAAAAGCCTAATTTACTAAGAATGCCTTCGGGCAGTGATTAATTAGATGAAAAGGTGACGAGACATAAAGTTTATATGTACACTGGGATGTTGTGAAGATCAGAGCAAGCGCAAAAGGAGACGACGTGGCCTCTTGGATGCCGCATTGTGAGCTATATATGGGAACAAGAGTCTAAATTCCAATATGTTTTGGTAGGACCGATCTGCTAGTGTGGAATAATAACTTTAGCTTTGACTTTTGTTTTTTAGTTTCTTGCAGAGAACCTATTTTCTTAATATAGCAAGGAACAAAAGCTTTATGAACGCAAGATGGGATGTATTAATAAATTGAATTTATTAGATGTACATAGACGAATTGTTCACAGATCCGCCAAACGTGGGTGGCTTTGTCCGGAGAAATTCTATCAGCTTTTCATTCATGCCCAGAACACGGGGCTTTGGGCGGGTGATGGCATTGGCTATGGCTTCCAGCAACAGGGTCTGGTTAGCCAACACTTGCGCCAGGTCTACGGCAGGTGGTGGCGGTGGCGGAACCATGTTTTCTCCTCCATCTTCGCCTTGATTCACTTCCTGGTTGTTATGGCGCTCCCTTCGTTCTGCATGCGATCCTTCCGCGTTTGGGTCCATACGACCGGAGCCTTGGAAGCTCCTGGCGGGACGCCTTGAAACCATCTGTAGGGGAGCGGGTTTCTATGAGATCTAGGTTTTATGTGATGTTTAAGTTGATTAAGGCGGGCTTTTGAAAAGACAGGATCTGACTCCTGTCGTCAAGCACACAACAAGCACGCATGACAATCAAGCACAAACAACTTTATTTCAACCATGAGAGGAGGATACATCCCGAACTACTCGACTGGTACAACGCTGGTATACTACACGACTTGGTACCACGTCAAAAGTTAAAGGTGCGACTCTAAGCTTGGACCATTACGGCTTCATCCCTTGGCAAGGGCTTCTAGGGCACGCTACTCGCGGGGTGAGCCATCTTCTGGGGCGGAGTGTGCTTCCAGTGGAATGAGCAGCTCATCACCGTCATCATCCTGGGGGTTCCCGTTCTCTTGGGGCTGGGCGGAAGTTCCTTCTTCGACGGTTGATGTTGGTTGCTTGGCGGCTACAGACGGTGTTGGGGTCTCAGGAACTCCTCCCCATCCTATGAGGGGCGTCCCAACTAGGACTTGTGCTTCTCCAATGGCCGGAACGGGTGTTCCACTGTTGGTCCATTCCTGTATGCGCTGATCCTGGATCCGCCTGAGGCTCTCATGGGCAACAGCTTCACTGCTTATGGCGGCCGCGGTCCTTGCTTTAGCTTGGGCTACTCGAACTTGGTGCATCCTTACTGTGACTTCCGCTTGCTCAGCTCGACCAATTTGCTCTCTTAGGAACTTGGCCTGGTCATCAAAGAGTTTATCCAGGGAGACGAGGTAGGCAACTACATGGTACAAAAGATCTTCTTGGTGACGGCGTCGTTCCAGGTTTCTCATGCGGGCCTGCCAGACTGGAGTCCGGATGGCGGGAGGATAAAGCCTCATCGGTGTGGAGACAAGGTGCTCCTCGTAGATCCTGCATAGGTAACAGAGAGTTTTCCGGAGGGCCAAGGGATAGGTATCCCGATGTCGAAAACCTGTGGCGGTCACGCGCCACGGCTCGATGTTGGGGTAGCGGGTGCTTCTGGCGATGGAGAGGACCACCCTACAGCGAAGAGTGCCGAGTTGCTCGTACTCTCTACTGTAGTACCTTGGGCGCTCAGTGATACCGAGGCGCACCAGGGAGTTGATAAGAAGGCGAGCAAAACCAGGCTCCTCCTGGCACACGCCTTGGGTCCATCCATCTTCGGCCATCTGAAAACAAGGGTAGAGTTGAACAGTTGTGCAAAGGGTAGGGTACAAAAGATAGATAGTTTTATTTATCAACAAGGTTGGGTACACTCCTCAGGGGTACACTCTTTATTATTAGGATGATAGCTCTAGCCTAGGTACTCCATTCTCTTCTTATGGGGATTCTTCCTCGGGCTGAATGCGACGCTTCTTCGGTGGAAGGTCTTGTTCCAACCTCACATCCTCGGTCTGGGTTCCCTTATCCCAGTGGGTTTCTTCGGGTTCATCATCCATCAACCCCGCTTCTTCTCTTCTCCTACGTTCCTCGTGGAGCTCATCCCATAGGTTCTTGTGGAATTCTTCAGAGCGTTCCCTTTCTCTGGCGTAATCTCGCTGCAGGTTAGCTAGGGAAACCTCCGCCGCTCTCGTCTTTATCCTTTCTAATTCTATCATTTGTTCTGCTCTTTCTGCCCTGTCGATTTGGTGCTTCAGCTGCTCGGCCTGTTCATGGAAAAGGTGGTCTAAGCCATTGAGGTAGATGGACAGGTGAGAAATCGTATCTTCTAGGTCTTCTTCTTCTCTTCCAAGTCCTCTCATCCGGGCGATCCATGAGCGTCCTCTTCCTCCAGAGGGTGGGAAAAATCCCATCGGAGTCCGTCGAAGGTGTTGCCTATAGACCACTCGTAGGCGTCGCAGGGCTTTTCGGGCGGCTTTTGGGTATGTGTCGGTGAAGCGAAACCCAGTGGTGGAGATGAACCAAGGATCTATGACGGGGTAGAGTGTGCTCCTTCCCACGAAGATCATCACTTTACACCGAAGGGTGCCACTGTGTTCGTACTCCCGATAGATGTACTCCGGTGGGTCCCTTACTCCGATGCGCTCTAGGCTGAGCAGCAGTAACTTAGGGAGGCCAGGCTCTGCGGGGCAGACTCCTCCACTCCATTCCAAGTTAGCCATCTGGAACCAGGCAAGGGTTAAGGTAAGAGATTTGTGGAAAGGTGAGCTAAGCAGGGAAAAGATTTAGAGAAAGGTTTAGAAAAGGTCTCGGGTCCTAGGGGTCGCGTCCTACGGCCAACCTACGGCTCTGATACCACCTGAAGCGTCCCCTCATCAGAGGTGACTAAATGTGATACAAATACCAGTCCCAGGAGGCTGGTACCACCTTTATTACATCAGATGGTTCATTACCGTACAACACGTCGAGGCTGTGGGCATGGGAGCGCCACTGCCACGAGAAGCAACATAAGAACTACAGACCAAACTACGATAGCAACAGCATCTAAGATATCTTCAGAGTCTTGCGCCATGGAAGCTTCCTGTGGAGACCCTGAATCTACAGGCACGGGTTGGGTGCAGGACAGCAACCTACTCGACGTCTTCGGGAACGAAGTCGGGATCCTCCTCTGAAAAATAGTTAAACAAGCAAGGGTGAGTACATACGTACTCAACAAGTTCAACCCCACCCACGGAGGGGCTAATAAGCAGATCATGCACAGGATATATCAAGGATCAGAATAAGGTTTATTTTGCAAACGCATTTACTCATGCAAGGGTTTGTTTTTCGAAAAGGTTTTCGCAAACAGTTTTTATAACTCAAGTAACTCAGTTGTTTTGTGAAAACCAAATGAGGACTACCGGACTCCCCGTCCGCAGTAGCCTAGGCACACAGCCACACACTTTTTCCGGACAACAACTCACGTCATGAAAATCATCCCAAACCAAACACTGGCTTTGTGACCCCACCGTGACTCGTCCAATACCGTGGACACGACTATTCGAATAGGTTTTACACTCTGCAGAGGTTGTACATCTTTACCCACAAGTAGGGTACCGCCACACGAACACCTTAGTGTCGGCGCGGATCCTATCAAAGCCATTACCCACCTTAGCTAACCCTACGCGCCACCACGGGAGCAACCAAGGGGTTATCTCCCATAACCAGGGCGTACCTCACACAGATCGTACCCCTACTCCTTGATCTCCCGCTGCTCACCCGCACTCCTGATGGCAAGTAGATTAGCTAGTGGGATTTATGCTAAGCCGTTGCCACATACAACGGTCGAGTGGTAGTACGACAATTGGGTCAGGTGAGATGTCACGCAACCCGGTCCTTAACGACAAGATGGACATCTCCAACACGCTCAACCACAAAGGTACGAGCTCACCCATACTCCTGACACACGCGTCCATCCCGTCTACCCAGTTCTTTTACTCATTTTCCAAAATATCACCTTCCCATTTTTAAAGCACTCACACATTTTAAAGAAGTCATTTAGGGCAATCAAAGATCAATCATAGCAATCAAAGGTGGCTATCCTACCGGGTTTTAACAGTAAAACAATATGCAATTTATAAAACGAGCCATAGGGTTGTATTTATAAAACTGGGATCAAAGCATGCATCAAAGGATGAGATTGAACTTGCCGTCTTCGAAGTCCTCGGGAAGTTCCTGCTCGCGGTTCGGGACCTCGGTCTCCTGCTCGTAGTACTCGGCTCCAAGCTCCGGCTCGCGGTATTCCTCCTCGTTTACTCCGTCGGCTATAGCGCACACATAAACAAGCATGCAATTAAAACAAGCACACAAGATTTACCGGCTGAGCTCGAGGAGAAAATAAATAGAAAAGGAGGAATAAATATTATTTAGGGGGAAAAGATGGGTGGCTCGGCGGAAATGTAGAGGAAAAGGCCGGGACAAGAGCTGGGATTGGTCGGGCGGAAAATATAGTCATGAAATGACGCGTTAAAAGCGTCATTAGGATTAAATAGGCAAGGTTAAGGACCTAGTTGTAAATAAGTTTAATATAAATAAGGCGAGGTGTAATTTAAAATGGCCCAAGGACCTATTTGTAATGGTCTTTGGAATACTAGGGGCTGATTCGTAAATCAGTTATTAGATAGGGGTTCATTTGAAAGAAAAAGAGAGAGAGGGAATATTGAAGAGAGGGGCTGCGGCTGGAAAAAGGGAGAAGGGCAGGGGGCCTAATGCAAAAGGGGTTATTCCCCTTCCTTCTCTTCCTTCGAAACAGAACAGAGGAGAGGGGGGGGTCGACCCGGCGGTCGGCTGGCCGGGGTGCTCGCCGGCGCTCCAGGGCACGACGGCGACCCGGAGATGGGGGAAAACGGAGAGGGAGACGGGAGGATCTCTGCCCCGTGCTCACCTTGGGCTGAGGTGGCCGGTGCAGGCGGCTCTGCGTGAGCGGGCGGCGGCCGGTGTGCTTCGGCGGCGGTGGTTAGAGGCGGCGGCGCTCGGAGGCTCGGGAGTGGGAGGGAAAAGGCTGGGGAGGTGCGGGGTGCGACGAGGAGCGGCGTCGTCTATATATAGGCGGGGGAAAGGCGGTGGAGCGGCCGGGCCAAACACGCGATCCTCGTGCGGCCGGCGGTCATGGCTGTTCGGCTCTGCCGCCGACGGGACGTGAGCGGCAGCGATGAATTTATGGCCCTGCCGCGGGGTGTGACTCGTAGGGCAGTGGTGTGGCAGCAGCGAGCGGCGACGCGGAGCGGGTGGCGGCTGGCGGCGATGCTGCTGTCGTGGAGGTGATGGGTCGTGCAGGCGGATTGAATGCCCGTCGTGGCGTCGAGCAGCAGCGCTCAGTCTCGTCGTGGCCAGGCGCGCGACGTCCCGAGGTGAAGGGCCGGCGTGCGGTGCGCCAGGGAGAGGGGCAGGGCGGCGGGGCCGGGAGCAGCGGCGCGGGGTGCCCGGCGGCTAGCGGTGGTGATGGCGCCGTGGAAGTGACGGCTCGGTCAGGCGGGAGTTAAGACGGCGTCGGCGTCGAGCGGCAGGGGCGCAGGGGATGTGACAGTTCGGCGGCGTCGCGGCGTGGTTAATGTGGAGTGGACGGGGCGGCGGCGTCATGGGACCGGTGCGGGCAGCGCTGCGTCCGGCAGTCCGCGGCCGTGGGACCGGTGACGCGACGGTAGCGGCAGGCGCGGCGCGGAGGTGCGGCGCCCACACGGCTGCTCGACGGGCCCGGCGCGGTCAGCGGTGCTCCGGCGTCGCGGCCCGCGCGTGCGGCGCGTGTGGTGGTGGCGTGCCTTGCTGCGGCGTGGCTAGGCCGACGCGTCCACGGCGCGGCACGGCGCGTCGCGCGCGGTGCGCGGGAGGCGTGGCGAACGGCGAGTTCGGGCTCGGGCAGAGGAGGGCGTGGCTGGCAGCCGGCCAGGCGTGCAGCGTCCCGAGGTGGAGGACCGGCGTGCGGCGCGCCAGAGGAAGGGCAGGCCGGCGAGCCCTGAGAGCAGAGGCGCGGGTCGGGAGCAGGGACGCAGCGCCAAAGGAAGAAGAAAGGAGGAGGAAAGGAAAGAAGAAAAAAGAAAAAGGAGAAAAGGAAGTAGGAAAAGGGGAAAAAGAGGAAAAGGGAAATGGAAAAGGAGAAAAAGGAGGAAAGGAAAGAGAAAAGGTTAGAAAAATTGGAAGAAATTCTAGGAAAATTAGGAGAGAGGGAAAAAGGATTTTCTCGGGTTCGCACTAGCGGGGCTGACGCGGTGTCGGCAGCGGAGCAGGCCGGCTGGCGGGACCATGGCGGGCTCGGGATTCCCGGCGAGGTTGCCGACAGCGGCGCTGCAGCGGTGCTGTGCGACATGACGCGGAGGGCGGCGGTGGCTCGAGTGATGGCGGGCGGGATGGGCGGTGCCGGCGGGATTCGCGGCACGCGCTGGGGAAAGGAGGGAGGGAAAAGATGATCGGGGTTTTGAGGAGATGATCGAGCTCAGCGGAAAAGTTTTGAAAACACGTGTGGTTTAGCAGGTGATTTATTAGGGCTAAAAACGCGGGCGTTACAGGGTGAAAGCCAAGGCACTGTCGGATGAACCGACGGTCCAGTTCCTTGTTGCGTCGGACGAGTTGCAAAGATGAAGCCGCGAAGCCAGTAGCGTCGGATGAACCGACGGTCCATTGGAGGGAACCGTCGGTCTATCCGATGATCACGTTTGAACGAGACAGAGACGCGCCAAGACGAAGCCTTAAGCACCGGATGAACCGACTGGTGTGCAGTGGTTCATCCGACGGTCGCGCGGAAGCTAACAGTGAGGGTTTGGTCGCGGGGTCTTCAGCACCGGATGATCCGACGGTGCGTCAGAGCATAGCGTCGGAGTAGTTCTTGTCAGAGAACCTCAACGACTAAGTGACGTGGGAGGGGCACCGGATGAACCGACGCCCTGAAAAGGATAGCATCGGTTCATCCGACGCTTACTTTTTCAGTGGCTGTTAGCCAACGACTCCTTGGGTGTCTTGGGCTATTTTTACCCCCTCCACTCACTCATTTGAGGTTGCTGGATTGTGTGGAAGTGCAGAGGAGTGCAAGACACCTAGAAGATCATATCCAATCCATCGAAGTGCTAAATTGCTCATCCATAGACTTGCATATGCTTTGTGTATGTGCTTAGTGTTAGGCTTAGCTTAGAGCTGAGTGAGTGCAAGGTTGTGCCAACCTTGTGAGGTGATTCTTGAGTGAATCAAGGTGTACAAGGTGCGCCGGAAGCCTTGGGGCCTAAGTGGCTCACCGGCAATCGTCTTCGACCTTCCGGCTTGGTGTGGAGTGGCGAGGACACTTTGCGCGGGGGACGTGGAGACCCCCTTCCTTGGTGGAGAAGCTCCTTAGTGGAGGCGGCATCAAGGTGACCAAGGGAGCTTGGCGAGTGTCTAAGTGGCGAGCCTTTGTGACGAGTCAAGCGGCGCTCTTGGGAGAGACTTGGTGACCGAGAAGCAATACTCTTGTGTGAGTGCTTCAACAACGTGGACTAGGGGTGGCTTAGTGCCTACCGATAATACTTTGGCCCAAGTTCACTTTAATTCTCAAAGTCCAGTTATTTTTTTTCCAATTTCCAAAAATTTATGGTGAAAACCGGCATATACCGCCTGGCCACCTCCGGTATTTTTTTTTCTATTCCAGAAAGGTGACACTGCTTCTAGGTGAAGTTAATTATACACCACTGACAAAGTATGTTTTGTCAGATACTTCATTTATCCGTAAAAACCATGACAGGAGATGTATCAAATAAAGTGTTATATATCCCATGACAAGAAAAATGGGGTACAGCTGCATGCCCATAGGCCATATGCATCCATATGATATTCTCAGTAGTAGGTCAACACAACCTTAGCATTCTTAGATATATTCCTTGGGCCCTATTGAAAAGACGGCTCGTGCGTTATCCAAACAAATACTGATCTCATGCATGTATACCATCCTTTTCAATGAGCAAAACCACAGAGCTTTTTGGATTATATTCAAATCTGAAAATGTGGGACCTTAGCTTGAATGTATTTTATTAGCTATATATTCTTAAAGTCAAATAAAGATGTATTATGCATGCATGGTCCTTCCTATATGCCTCCTTGGAATATTTTGTTTTTTTCCAGAAATTCCCAGACCACTCTCATCACACTAAATGTGAGTTCCCTGCTCGATCTTACTTGCAGCTAGCTCTAGCAAGACCCGGACCCGTTATGGCAACCCTAGCCCCTGCTTGCAAACTCTATAAAAGGCAGCCACCCTTCTCTTCACGTACATCGATCCACAGCAGCTTCACAGAGCTCGACAGCTAGTAGTATAGAGAGCAAGAGTGAGAGCGAGAAGCTCGAGGAGATAGAGATCTAGAAAGAGAGGGACAGAGAAAGAAATCTAGAGAGATCACTTCTTGCAGCCAAGAATCCCCAAAAAAACCAAAGCAAATGGACCGCGTGATGAAGCTGGCGGCGGAGCGTGCCGTGGTGGTGTTCACGCTGAGCTCCTGCTGCATGTGCCACACGGTGACGAAGCTGATGCAGGACCTGAGCGTCAACGCCCTGGTGCACGAGCTGGACAGCGATCCCAGGGGCAAGGAGATGGAGCGCGCCCTGCTCAAGATGCTCGGCGGCAGGGGCCCCGCCGTCCCCGTCGTCTTCATCGGCGGCAAGCTCGTCGGCGGCACCAACAGGATCATGTCCCTCCACCTCGCCGGCGAGCTAGTTCCCATGCTCAAGAGCGCCGGCGCGCTCTGGCTATAGAGACTGTACGGTGGTGGTGGTGCCAAGGGCAGGTTTTTTTCCCGTCCTGTTCTTCTGAGTTCTGACAGAATAATTGAGGCAATAACAAAGTAGCTTGCTAGCTTCTTTTTCTTGTTCGTAGGAGCTAGTGAGTGAGAGAGAGATGGCCTTTGATAGATGTGTGATTTCCTCTCCTTTTTAGATGTTTTCTTGTAACTTTAATGCAATAATTCGTGTGTGTGTACTGATCCTGATCGGATCGCCCTTTTTCAATGGGCTTGCATATGAATAATGCCAATATATATGCGGTGTTTAAGAAGTAAACAGTATGATGGCATGTGTTATGTAGATATACAAGTTTGCATAGCATGAATTTGCCAATTTTGGTCATCACATTGTTGCTTTAATTTATTTTGGTTGTCTTCTGATCAGTCACACTAACTGTTGATGTATAACTAATTAACCTATGGTTCTTCCTGCTGTTTGCCATCAAACGCTTTATATGGTGATAGTTCATTGATCATTAGCCAACTTGGCCTCTCATCCAAGTATATATAATTGGTTATATATATCTCTAAGCTTGCATTTTGGTTGTTAGTGATGCTTAGAGTGTAGCAAGCGTGCATGTACCCATCCTATCACTTGTTGTTGGGGAGTTGGGTAAAAAACCTTTCACCCTCGAAACTTCGGAGATGTTAAGACTCCGGCGAATTCGTAAAAATGGGCAGGAAAGAGCCAAGTGAAGTTTTCGCTTTCGCGATTTCGGAGAAATTCGCCAAACCGTCGCTCTTGGGCGAAGTTATCGCCGAAAGAGCATGAATTCACAAGTTTGTTTATTGTTTCAGGACAGTAGAAACTTCGGAAGTCCTTGCAGTTTCGGGAAACTCCATTTCGGCCGTGGCATCAAGGATCTCGGCAGATTCGGAGAAGTCTTACTTCGGTGACGATTTCGGTGATGGAGTGCGGGAATCTGATTACCTGCGAACCTTCGCGAGGATGAAGCGAAAGTCATGAATAAACCGCATCAAAGGGTCGGCACCAAAAGTCCGGGTTCGAGGTGTGAACTAGTGGCCAGCTTCTAAATTTATGAAATTAGTTCCGCAAATCACGGGATGTAAAAGACGTTCATGTACATATTCACATTTGGAATATTCCCTAGATTCGAGGGTAATCTCGGAATGTAAAAGTCCCTTCGTCTCCCTATAAAAGGGGGTCCGAGGGCACGTGTAAAGGGGGTTCACAACTTTTGAGGCGAGTACAGACTTTTGGAGATTCCTTGTCTCCACGTTCCTGAGCACTTTCGTACGTTTGTTCGGAAATCTCTTTTCACTTGTGTTCGGGGGTCCCATCCGATTTTCTGACCCCCAACACTTGTTCTGATCATTTAATGTCATTTGCTTTGTTACTCTCGGTGATCTGCATGATTGCCTATATGGCTTGCACTGGTGGCGGTGTTGGTTCTTGGTAACCTTTCAAGGAGGTGTTTTGTGGAAGTAGTATGAAGTGTTGTGCTCGTTTCAGAATCCGTTGATCCGGAGTGGAGAGAAGATTATCACTAAAATGATTACTTGGTCGTCTTGTGGGATCAACACCATTAAAATCTCAAGACCGCAGTGCATCACCTGCTCTTATTTTTGCAGCCACAAATAGTTGCAGAATAGAGGTGAGAGAGAGAGAGAGAGAGAGAGAGAGAGGGAGGGAGGGAGGGAGAGAGAACCCTGGATCACCACCCTGAAGTAGTGTGTTCTTGCCGTGGCCGTTGCCCGTCCCCCTTCCTTGCGCGGCGGGACCAGTGGCGGAATGGCAGGTGTGGCTGCCTCCAATGCCTTGATGTGTGATGTGAGACTCTCGATCTGCTTGTTTAGGCCGGCGGAGAACTTGTTAGCGCCGTCACTCCATGTGTTCAGTGCGTTCACCGATGTGGTGAGTGTCAGCTGCCCGACTTGAAGTACCTTGAGCTCAGTGATGAGGAGGTCGAGTTTCTCCTCTGCGGTCATCATCCGGTAGGTTAGGGTTGGTGCTCTAGCCTTGCGTGGGCGGAGGCGAGCTTGAGTGATTGCCTGGGCAAGTGGTGGGGGTGATGGCTGTAGAGGTGGTGGTGGTGATTGTGGTGGTGGTGAATTGGGTGGAATAGCGGCAGTAGATCTGGGTGGTGGCTGGGAGTGGGGCTTGTTCTGTGGTGGCGCCAGGTCTTCGTCTCCGGCGTGGTTGCACGAAGGCATGGCTCTGATACCAGATGTAACGACCCTACGTTGAACGGCGGCACGCCGAACTAGCTAGAGAACAGCAACACGAGGACTCGGTAGGGCGGCGCGGCGGCCAATGCGGCGGCACACGGGAGAAGAAGGAGGAGGATAGTGGTTTAGTGTTTTTGATATTCGATACCCCTTCACTAGATTCACTCACACATACATAGTGTTGTAAGGCCCACGGCTGAATGGTGCATACATGGCTTAGAGCCCATTCACGGCACACAGGCCGACCCAGCTAGATTACGGCCCAAGGCCCTAGTATGGCGTACGGAGGTATTGACAGAGAGACGCAAGTCATCATCTAGTAGTGGCCCTTTCAGAAGACACCAATGCATGTACTCCCTCTGGTCATATATAAATGACGTTTCAAACAATTGTCTGAAATGTCACGGAGGTAATATACGTCATTTATATGGGGAGCAGAGGTAGTATGTGTTATCTTTTCCCAATGACAGTGTTGTCAAAATCACGAGATCAGCATGAAGATAAAAAATTAAACAAAGATATTACATTACATACATATACTCCTTCTGACATTATTGTATTCTCCTCCACAACATACATTAACAAAATAGTATACTCCATTATGTGCATATACACGAATTAAATATAGTTTGCACGAAGCATAGAGACGAACCATTGTATGAATTGTCTTTTACTATCTACGCGACATGGTTGTGCATGCCCTTAGTAGTGTCAAGCTCATTTATTAAAAGTCACTTGTTGATACTCCTACCATCCACGAATATAAGAATTTCTAATGACCTTCATTTGCTCATGAATATAAGCACCTCTACAAACTAAACTCTCAAGCAATAATTATTCCTATGGAATTTTGTGTGTTAAGCCAATCAAGTGTGCTCCTGCTTGATGTAAAGTGTAAATCATATACATATTCAAACTACCTCTTAATTCTATGGAAAATCTCAAAAGGTGGCTAGAAATATGGCAAATTAGGAGTGCTTTTGCTTGTTTAATAAGGTGTACGTATAATAGACTTTCTCCTTGTTGCTTAATCTATTTGCCTAAAATTGCTACAAATTCTTAATATATTTGTGGACAGAGGGAGTAAACTACTTATTGGTTGGTACTTTGTTGGCGACACTCTCCTCAGCCCGGCCGATGTTCCGACTCTCTCGCAGGCTCGATCTCGAGATAGGAGTACGATCTTAGGCCTGCCCATACAGCGACGGCCGGGCGTTACAGAGACCATGCTGGAGAACATCCAAGTTATTTCTGTTTTATCTGTTGTTCATTGACATTTACATATGTTTGCTTTGTATTCTAATGTTTGGATCAAATATTGTAGGCCCAACTTGCAGTAGAGAGGGACGATCGGGAGAGGCAGGTACAAGAGGCGCAGAGGCACGCCGAGGAGCAGATACAACAGATGCAAGAGGTCAACAATCAGCAGATGGCCGCGATGCTTCAGTATGTGCAAAGCCTTGGTTTGGTGGTCGCTCAAACAACACCACAGCGCTACTCCTTGCGCCACCGTCGGTGTTCTTCCCTCCTCCACTTCCTCGACCGGCTACACACTCTCCAGTAAGTTACTTATCAACCATGCCCTTTCGTTTCTTGTAGTGACTTAGAGCCTAGAATGATGAATAAAGGTATAATGACTTAGAAAGCTAAAATGACTTGATCTAAACACTCAAAATATTGTACTTTCATTTCTCATCTTGATTTGCAACTTAGAATGACATAGAAATCTAGAATGATGTAGAAAGCTAGAATGACTTGATATAAACGATTAAAACCTTATACTTTAATTTCTCATCTTGATTTGCAACTTAGAATGACTTAGAAAGCTAGAATGATGTAGAAAGTTAAAATGACTTGATATAAACGCTCAAAACCTTGTATGGTATACACGCTCAAAATCTTGTATTTTCATTCCTGACTTTAAATCATGTGCAGAATCTATCGGCGACATCGAATGATGGGCCAACGAGACAAGACATGTCGTCGCAAGCTCAGCAGGCTCTGTGGGGTGGGACGATGTGGCGTGGCCTGGTTCAGCAGGCACCTCAGGGATCGCCGTACCCATACACTTGACCGGGGTGGACACAGCAGCCGCTACCTGGAGGGCCGGGGTTCACACAGCAGCCGTCGCCTGGAGGGCCGGGGTTCACACAGTGGCCGCCGCCTAGGGGGTCAGGGTCCCAGTCGCCGCATCAGCCACAAGAAGAGTGAGTTATGGACTATGCCACTTTTATTTGCATTTGGACCTTTCTGACTTGCATGTGCTGTGTGTATGGATTTTATGGGCTTGTATGGACTTGTATGGACTCGTGACTTGGTTGTGGACTCGTTACTTGCATTTGTGGACCATGTGATGATTATGGTGATATTTGAACTGACTGTGATGATTATAGTGATATTTGAACTGCATGTGATGATTATAGTGATATTTGAACTGCCTGTGATGATTATTAACTGTCTGTGGTTATGTTTATTCAATGGGGGTACCATATATGAAACTACATTAATAAAAAAGACATTTTCCGTGAGTGTTTGGTAGAGCTCCACGCAGCTCCAGATCCAAAGAACCAACTCCTCTCCAAATTTTTTCAGCCAAACACACCCAGATCCAGCAGCTCCACCGCGGATCTGCTCCAAAAAAAGGTGGAGCACCAACTCCATGGTTTTCGTGGAGTACCTCAGGGGGTGCTCCACCAGATCCAAGTTTCCTGGAGTTGGGGGAAATTACCCACCACTACCACTGGTTACACGAAAAATAGTTCGTTCTTCTTTTTTTCTTTCCTCGCCGCCCGCACCTCCCCTCCCCGTGCTGTGCCGCCCGCATCTCCCTTCCCCGCGCCGCCCGCGCGCCTCTCCTCCCCGGAGAGGTCGTGCCCGACCGGCCGGCGGCGAGGCCGCACCGGCCGTGCCGCCGCCCGCACCTCCCCTCCCCGTGCTGCGACGCCCGCACCTCCCCTCCCCTCCCCTCCCCCCACTGCCCGCGCGCACCTCTCCTCTCGGGTGAGCTCGACGAACTACTTTCTCGACTGCCAATGGCTTCCGCGGCGGAGCTCATGCGAAGGCGCGGCGGAGCTCGCGCAGGGCCACAGCAGAGCTCGCCGGCTCCCGCGGCGGATCCCGCGAGGTGGTGCGATGACGAGGCGGCGGGCGGCGGGAGGTGAGAGGATGCTCGGTAGGGGTGGCGATGGAGGTGTGGTAGGGAAGGAGATGGGAAGGACCTGCACAGTGCCCATCGAGGAAGGAGTTTTTTTATTGTCTTGACATGTGGGTCATAGATGTCATAGGGATGACGAAAAATTTGGAGCTGTACCAAACACTTGTCGGGATCTCAGATCCACGGTGGAGCTACTCCACGGTGGAGCTGCGTGGATCTGCAACTCTGGAGCTATTTTTTCAGAGTTGGAGCTCTGCCAAACACGCCCTAAATGTTATAGCTCACGACACAAAGTATGGCTTTGACGAGACCTTTGTATTTTGCTCTCGGCAAAAAGGGCATGATGTGGCGCCTGGGACCCACCTTTGTTGTGAGTTGTGGACCAGGCTCATGGCACACTTTTAAACAGTGCCGTGAGCCGTGGACCTGGCTCTCGGCAAAGGTCGGTTCCCCGGCGCCACATCATGCCTCTGTGCCATGAGCCAGACCCACGCCTCACGGCACAATTTGAAACTGTGCCATGAGCCAGATCCACGACTTAGGGCACACTTTGAAACTGTGCCGTGAGCCGGGTGTTAGGCTCACGGCACAGACGGTCGTTACCGTGACACCTGACCCTTGCTTTGCCGAGAGCCATTTCCGCACAAGGCACACGTGTGCCGTGGGTCCTGGGGCTGGCTCTCAGCAAAGAGACCTTTGCCAGTCAGGTGGTGTCGAGAGCTTTTTGAACTGTGTGCTGAGAGCAAAGGTGCCTCTGCCGTGAGCCCCAGGCTCATGGCAAACACACGGTTTCCCATAGTGTAATAAAATTTGAATCCATTAACGCAAACAAAAGACAAGCAGCCAAGCACACAACTTATGCATGAATGATTATTCTGTCTCATAATTGTAACATCCAAAAGAATGATGTTGTCCAATCTAGTGAAGCTATTTTACATTGAACAGCATGACAGTTCTTTTGGCCAACAGCTAGGTTGCTTTTCGTTATGACCAGGGCAGCTGATTAATTTGATATTGTACCGTGATATTTATGTATTGCATATATGTTAGTGAAAATGTTTGTCTTATCAAAATCAACTAAGAAAACTAAGAAATTCAGAAATAAAGAAAGAAAGGATATATTACTATATGGAAAGTAACATATATTTATTTCTTGATTAAGAGACCTTAAAATAATATTTGTAGGTGCCGATTGTCTTTATTCCCTGGTTTGGTGTCTCTAATCACATATGTGTAAAGTACTTCCCACAAATGGAACAAAAGTCCCCATGGCAGGATCTTTCTGTTATGTTGGATCAGATGTAATAATTATCGCTCCACTAGGTAAGAATAAGCATAGCGTGATTATTGTTGAATATATACTCATGTTCACAAGATATAATATATTCAACAAAATCTTAGTCAAATCACAATGTGAATTGATGATTACTTTTAGCAAAAAAAACTTCAACATTTTAAAAAGCCTAATTTACTAAGAATGCCTTCGGGCAGTGATTAATTAGATGAAAAGGTGACGAGACATAAAGTTTATATGTACACTGGGATGTTGTGAAGATCAGAGCAAGCGCAAAAGGAGACGACGTGGCCTCTTGGATGCCGCATTGTGAGCTATATATGGGAACAAGAGTCTAAATTCCAATATGTTTTGGTAGGACCGATCTGCTAGTGTGGAATAATAACTTTAGCTTTGACTTTTGTTTTTTAGTTTCTTGCAGAGAACCTATTTTCTTAATATAGCAAGGAACAAAAGCTTTATGAACGCAAGATGGGATGTATTAATAAATTGAATTTATTAGATGTACATAGACGAATTGTTATATACACTACACTGCAGTGAGAATGATGTTAATTAAATTGAATAATTTGTTAAGTATGAATAAACAGATCAATATATATAGTACACTGTGGTGACCGGTGACAACAAGCTAGTAAAAGGTTTATTCATATGAGTACTAGTTTGTCCTTTAATTTCATCTTCATTTTTCTATATAAACATAATGATACAATATGTATTAGTAAATGTCTTTGCAGAAAAAATTAAAATTCCACTTGCATTTTTACATTAGGTACATTTTAGTATTTAGTATAATAAGAACCTGATTGCATAAGGTAGTAATAGCCAAGTGATTTATTGCAGTGACGAAACCAGAATCGAGCCGCGCGGGGAGAGGGGGGGGGGGGGGCGCTCCTGTGCTTCTTGTATCTAAGGCTCCCCCGTTCCTTCATTTTTTTCCAAAATCTTTAGGGGGGCTTCACAGCATTTCCGACCGTAGGGGGGCTCGAGCCCCCCTCCCCCTGCTAGATCCGCCACTGATTGATTTAACTGATGAACACTTTCTTTTAATTATTATTTAGTGCAAGATATATCTAGCTATGAAAAGCATAGAAACTGATGAATTGAGTTGCAGATTACCACATCGTGGTTTTTTTTGTCGTTTCATCATACTACATTTCAAGAATGCTATTAGCTTAGAATTGATTTGCATGCATATATAGCTAAGCTCTTTGGCTCACGTTGATTTTGATTCGCGCCTTCACAATTGTCAACACACACATTAGAAAATTAGCCAACTGCAAGATTTGTGGGCTGTGCTAGACATAATATAATTGACCACTAATTTACAAAAAAAAACAAAATCGAGCATATAAAAAATAGTGAAAAAGAAACTAAACGACAGTGACAGTACTGTGCCTTACAGCGCTGCTCATTCAGAGCGTGTGCAGCACACAGTCGAAGATATTCTTATGCCCATTATCTACAACATCTCTGCCTAGATATATATCTGTCTCTTTTCTGCGAATCTCTGTACTCTATCTCCAACAAGCACCCACTGTTCTCCTCTTCCTCCATCCGTTGAACACTATAAATGGGGCATCACACCCTGCACTCCCAAAGCACACAACCAGAGAGACAAACTTAAGCACATAGCCAAACACTTCACACGCTAGCAAGGTAATAAGCATCCTCGCCTAGCTCATTTTCACTACTCCAAGCTCTATCTAGAGCGGCGATGGCGGAGAGGGTGTCGAGGCTGTCGACAGAGAAGGCGGTGGTGATCTTCACGACGAGCTAGTGCCCGATGTGCCACACGGTGTCGAGCCTCTTCTCCGAGCTCGGCGTGTGCGCGGCGGTGCACGAGCTCGACAAGGACCCCCGCGGCCGCGAGATGGAGCGGGAGCTAGCCCGTCGTCTTGGCCGTGTGCCGCCGGTCCCCGCGGTCTTCATCGGTGGCAAGCTCGTCGGCTCCACCGATAGGATTATGTCTCTGCATCTCGCCGGCAATCTTGTGCCCATGCTCAAAGGCGCCGGCGCCATATGGCTCTGAATCCACCCATCCATAATTTTGCTGGGTTTATATATAAATTTGCACCTTTGCAAATGCAAATTAATCAAACTGCAGGGTGCATCCAACAAGAATATTCGAGAAGTTTTGTTTTGCAGCTAGTAGAGTAACCTCTAGCAGCTGAAAAGAGTGAGGAATGTCTAGCCCGTGTGGTTCAGTGTAAATGGACATGTAACCCTGTCTTTCCAGTTTTTCAATGGGATATGAATCTTTGATATTTTCTTTGCACCACAGCCTTCGACCTCCGACATCAGGGCGTAGCCCGGATTCCAACATAGAGGGGGCTAATCAGCCATAAGGGGGGCCAAACAACTCAAATTAGACTAATTTCACTAATTTTGAACTAATCCTTCACTAGTTTGCCCCCCCCCCTCGAGCTCCGCCCCTGTCCGACGTTCACATACACATATACAACTCAGATCACTCATATGAACAAAAAGTACACATATTTTATATATTATGGTCCATCATGCTATGAAAGAGTAGATCAACAAATCTTGAGATTAACGGCGGCTACATTAACTACCATTGTCAGATGTGTGTTGAGGACTTCAAAGTTTGGTTGACATGTTCCACTATAAGGAACCTAAACGACAACTGAGTCTTTCCTATCCTTCTTTGTGCGTTGATACTGAGCAGAGGTTTGATGAATCTCATTTTGTTCATGAAAAAGAAGTATCTAACTGAAAGCCTAAATGAAAAATACTTGTAAAGGGTGAAAAACAAGCATATTATCGCTTACACTAGAAATTGAATTAAATGAGCGCAGTATTGTACTGAACAAACGCTAAGTCCATGAGTTTGTTCCCACATCATAAATTTGATTTAACCGACTAGCACCACAATACAAACTGCTGAAACATCTCCCATTAGTGACGATCTTGTGTCCTTTTAACCGACTAGCACCACAATACATCAACACCTCCATTGTATCCACATGTCCGAGAGGACTGGATGCCCACCTAGCTAGGGTACGTTTTGTGGGAGCCTTGATTGGTAGTGGTAACTTTAGGCCTATAGGGTGTCAAGTAATGTGTGTTTGTTGCAGTCACACAGCCCCCACAATATAGACTCCAATCCATCACCAATGGGGTGACGCATTTGGAGGCTAGTTCTCAAATTCCTCAAGGATCATTCTCGTTACTACACAAACGTTCAAACTGGTCCTCTTTCTTTGTCAGGGACGGCCTGCCTACAACTGTGAAAGTCTGAAATTGAAAAAGAAGTGAGATATTGTTCATGGTAATTTTCTAGAATTGTGAAAGTTACCTAGCGAGCGTGTTGTGAGGGAGAAAGATATGTATGTATGACTATTAATCTCCATGTACAAAAAAAAACCATTGGAGAATTAATCCTCCTACTGCTACTACTGCTAAAAAAACTAGTCCTTCCATCCACCACTGTTATCGCCACCTTCATTTGTAGGCAGTTCATGGCCATGCATCACCTCATGTTGTATGCAAAAGGTCTCCACCGCCTCTCGCTAGTTCAACAATTAAAAGGAGAATATATATTTGTTGAACTAGAGAGGGGCGGTAGAGCCCTGCATGGACAAAATAAACATATATTAGTCCCGGTTTGTGGCTCCGATCAACAATCATTGTCTCTCCCATAGTTCACAATGTTGCATCCAACAGCTCACAAGGTGGCGATCGAGAATTACTCGTTAGGTACATTTACATCTCTAATGTTGCATCATTGAAGGGTGGATAGTTATTGTGCCACAACATCTTTTTATTTGCTCTAAGCTTCCTACTAGCTTTAGGTGTTATAAGAGTTCTGCAGGGATGGATTCAGTGGGGATACGAAAAAGCAATATCGCTCCGTCGAATCGTGGCATCGCACAGCGCCTCATATCTGATAAGGTCAGGCTGGTTTACAAAGTAGGGCAGCACAATCTGCTGAAAAAAGGTGTGTGCAAGTTGGTCAGATTCCATGCCACAGATATGGTGTGTGCAATCAGCTGGCTATTTCAGATACTATATTCTGAAACCTGCTGAGGGGATTGATCCATGGCTCCTTTGAAACCAGCTTGAAGAGCCAGTCGGAATCAGTTCCATGTGTCGTATGACGAAGCACTGTCCGTACTATACTGGTATTCCCCATCATTGTCAGCATCATTCATGCCATGCTAGTAGACGATTTCTACGTTACTTTACTGGATTAGGTAGGCAAGCTTATGTGAAAGGTGTGGAGAATGCTGGAACTTCCCATGACAATTTGCTGTCCCTACTACTGTAAAAATCAATTTGCTATCCCAATATATAAAACCTTCTGAATTGTAGTCTATGCAAGACTGCATCCATATTTCTGGATCATAACAACGCGGCTGATAAATTAGGTCAAGTATTATTGAGAGAGAGAGAGAAAAATGAAAAATCTAAGCCTGGTTCCAGCAGTAGAATTCATATGTTCCAAATAGGCCCTAATTGGCAATTATTGGTTAGTATGACGATTTATTTGAGAACCTTGCCAGATCCTGCTTGCATAATCAAAGATATAAACAAACCAATCTGCCGTAGAGTTTTCTGGCGGAATTGATTTCTTATTGTCTTGAGAATAATACCAGCAGTGATCAGTTTATGGGATTCTAGTGAAGGTGAAGCCCATGAGATTGACTGATTGAGCATCTGTGTACATTATCTTATATTCCAGCCACTACAATGTAACCTGCACTGCAGTTATACATTATCTAACACTTTAATGCACTTGTCATTTGTCAGATGTGAAGATATCTTACTAGGTATCACAATCTAGGGGATCAAATCTCAGCAGTAACACTTCCTAGAAAAATCCAAGTGGTTACAAGTGGAAACCGGGGATCATCACAGCGGTACCAGAGGAAGAGTAGTCCTCATCAGGATGTTATTTTGAGCTATATATCCTTCATCGTTCGGATAATTTGAAGCTAAAGTTAGCCACATCTAAGTTTCAGAAATATATGAGATCAAATGCGAGGATGATGATCCAACAAGGAAAACCTTAAGGAATGGCTAAACTGCAAGGTAGCTAGCTAGCATACAAGCAGTGGTTATGTCGGCCAAGTAGAAATTCAGTGTCACTACACCAGAAAAGCCCCTTGTACCAGCAGGAATCGCAGCAACAATTAGTTGGAAGTCGAATTCCATGACGTTGGTGACATTTTTAGGGTTTACAGGCGTCATAATGTTCCTTAATTTTAGTGTCTACTATTCATTCTTATATCTCACCTTAATTGGTCCACTGACAAATATAGTACCCACGAACATATATGGGTGTTCTCGGAGAGAACTTAAAAAGAGACTACCTTTTTTTTTGTTCTTATTTATCTTATATCAATTGATGAATTGATAAACAATGGGCGCATGTGATTTGCACAGACCATAGGTGGCATCTGCAACTGTGCAGCAACAGAAAGGCTAAAAGCGACATGAGCTAATCTATCGATTGATTCTTCGTGATCAATTTAAATGTGAAAACAAGAGACACACTAATGCCTTGGCCCTATCTATCTCTGAAGAATCTTTTGTAGTTGTGCTTGCTATCAATCTATTACATAGCTGTTGCTAGAATTGGAATTTCCGTATCCTGGAGGTGACAAGACACACAGGCGTGGGCGGTGGCGAAATGGGTGCGGGGCAGAAAAACCCGGAAGAAAAACCAAACCGGGTGCGGAAAGAACCGGACGGGGGGATGCGGGGGAGCGGTGTCGCGCGCCGAAGATGGCTTGGGTATTGAATATTAGGGTGTGTTTGGTTGGGCTGTGGCTTTTGGAAAAGCTACTGCGGAATGTGGCTTTTGGAAAAGTAGCTTTAGCAAAGTTGCTGTGAGATGATTAGAAGTCCCTTTGGTTGAACTGCTGTAGCTTTTGGAGAAGTCCCCTCACTTACAAGCTGGCCCCACGTGTCATACACAGGACTTTCTTCTTCCTCTCGTCAGTGCTCGTCGTGTCGAGATGGAGCTCGTCGCGGGCTCGCGGCTGTCTAGGGGAGGGGCTTGCCGAGCGCCGGAACCCAAAGACGAGCAAGCAAGAAGGCGCAAAACTTAAACAAACCGAACATGCCAATGCTAGTTTCCACTCAATCTTGCAAACAAACACGACATCAGGACGAGCAGAGCACCCAAGCAAGATCCAGAAACGGAGCGCTCAGAAAGCAAATTCAGACTGGGATTGCGGCGAGGTGGGCACCTGACGATGGAGCGGCTCGTGGATGTGCTCGTAGTCCATCAATGGCGCGGACTATGAATCAGTAGCGAGGCCAGGTGGAGTGGGAGGTAGGGAGGCCGGATGAGGAGGAGAAGAGAGGAGCCGTGGCCGCGCTCGAGCCCTGTCGGGGAGTCAAGAACTAAGCAAACACCAAAAAGAAGGATTCTGGAGCAATGGAGATCGCTCTACAGAACACTAGCCTTTTCTCTCTCCTTCCTTTCTTTTCCAGGTGGGAACTATCAAGGCAGATATAAGGGATAAGAATATCTCTATCCAAATATGCAATCTTCCATGCTTGTGCTGGATGTTTGCGTCATTTACAAAAAAAAAAGTTGAAAAAACTAGAGAAAAGATCAGATAATAATCTATCTGACTTTCTTCAGATGCCTGCAGCATCATACAGGTAGACAGCAACTGTGCTACAGCATCTTTTGCTCTAATCATCCTAGCTTTACCTCACACAAGTTTTTTGTAGGGAAGGATGCAGCAAAGGATATGAAAAAGCAAAGATTGCAGCGTCGGTTCGTGGCATCGCAGTGCCTTACATCTGATATGGTCAGCCTGGTTTACAAAGCAGCAGCAGTTCAATTTGCTGAGAAAAGCCGAGGGCAAGTTGGCCAGATTCCATGCCACAGATAAGGCTGGTCAGTGAGGCGATGAGGGTTGGCTGGCTATTTTGGATGCTATTCTGAAAACCGGCTGAGGGAATTGATCCCTAGTTCGTAAGAAACTGGCTCGATCAGCCAGTTGGAATTGGTTCTATGTGTCGTATGACGAAGTAGTGGCCGTACCATTGCTAAGACAGACACAGTTCCTGTATAGGTAGGCTATGCATGGAAGCATGACATCTGTAGCATTTTTAACTTTGAGGTAGGCACTGCATGCACTGTGTCCTGTCGCAGGTGGAGAATGCATATGAATTCTGGTCTATGCAAGGCTATGTGGATCCATATATCTGTATTACTAAATGCTGGTTAGTTGAGACTTGAGAGACAAAAAGTTTTAAATGTAAGCCCCATTTCAAACAGGGAAAAATTCTTGAAAAATCCTAATATTCCAAACATGCCTTGATTGTTGACTGTTTATCTTGATAGCTTGGCAGCTCCACTTGCGTAACCAAACAGATGTAGAAAGAGAACAATTCTGCTTTGTACAGTTTCCTGGTGAAATTGAGTTCCTGTTAAGTTGAGAATCATATCAGTACACAGCAGATTTTGAGATTCCAGTTACGTTCAAATCCCAGCAGATTGGCATCTGTACATGCAGTCACATCTGGTACATTATCCCTTGCAGGTTGCAGCAAAGGATTCCAGCCTTCGCAATCCAACCTGCACTGCAGCAGTACGTTCTCTACCACTTTCTTTGTTCGCATGTCATTTATCAAATGCGAAGATATCTGAGGTATCACAACCTAGGGGATCAAATCCCAGCAGTAACAATTTCTGGGGTAACTAGGTGGATGAGCTATCCTTCCTTTTGGTAGTCAGATGTTACTGAAAGTTAAAATTAGTCATAGGTTTTGGAGAAACATGAGACGGAATTGGTTGATGTGCTGGAGAGGCAATTTTTTAAACAATATTATTACAAATAGCTAACATGTTTTGGTGTTACATGGCCTATATAATGTTATAGGCTGTGAGCTTTCGGTATTATATTTTCTTCTATTTTATAGAAACTTTAATTATCTATCTATATCTAAAACCATCTGTTGTATACTTATTCTAATTATCTAATACAGTGACCTTTAACTTTAGGAACTGATCACAAACATTATTACAGAATAAAATATGCACTCGATTTAGCTTGTCAGTGACAAAACATATTGCGAGTATTATTGTGGTGCTCGACGACAAAAAACAAACTGTACGATTCGTTTTTGTTCCTTTTTATCTTCTGAGATCAATCCATATCAACTTGTATATATCCAACCACGAGCACATGTGATTTGCAAATAGCACCAGATGGCCTCTATACACCCCTGCAATAACAAGCTAATTACAACATGCACATCATATCAATAGATTCTTTTCTCTCATTCCCTTTTTCCCCAACTAAATAATTTTGTTGCTAGATTACTTAAAAATTTTTTTTGTGTGATCAACTTTAATTGCAAAATTACTTAACACTCTATCTCTGTCTCTGCTGCCTCTGAAAAATCTGGGTGTGCTTGCTTTAATTTCGATCTATTCCATAGCTGTACCTAGATCAGCTACATCTGAATGACAAGAAATTGACATACTCCTGTTTTGTATTCCAGTACTTAAATGGGTCCTCTATTAGATTAAATTTCATGAGCATATATAGTTCTTTCAAGTTAGCAGCGAAAATAACTGAAACTAGGGCCTATCTTCTTGCAATATTTTTGGCACACAGGGAAATTACGGTATCTGCTAGTGAAATTACAACGTCATTAATTAGGCATTCAACAAACAAATTTGTTGTTTAGTTCGATTCTTCTAAGTTAGTTCACAACATAATTTCTCGTTTTTACTTGTAAATTGCACCATTAATATGGCTATACAGTGTTTTTTTAATACCAAAAAACATAATCGGTGGAATCATGTTCTCTTTGTGACAAAAAAGAAACAGCATATTTCCACATCAGCAAGGGTTCATTGATATTCCCCTTAAGCTGCTACCAGTACCACCTTGGTTCCCAGAATGATCGACGGTGCTCATCTCTTCTTCCTCCAGGTAACCACCTCTATGGACACTAATTTTGTAGGGACAGGCAGGCTTGGTGCACCTAGATCCTTACATTAATTGCAACCTCATATCCCTTGAGATGGCAATAATTTTGCAGAGATAACTTTGGACGCACATTGGCCATTTGCATACATTCTCAACACAACATAACATTCCAAGATATATTCCTTGGGCCTTATTGAAAAGACAAATTGCACATTATCCAAACACATATTGATCTTATGCCTGCAGACCATCCTTTTCAACAAAGTGATCAGCAAACCGTAGAGCTTTTGGCATCCAAATCTACAAATATGGTACATTGATCTTACTAAAATATATCGTTCAGAGTCAAAGATGTCCCATATATGGATGTATAGTATGGTCCTAACTGGCCACTGTTGTTGCTTTGCCAGCCTATAGATTCCTAGCTTAGAACATTTTTCAATTGTTCCAGAAACTCTCACATTAGCTCCTCATCACTCATTGTCTCACTAAACTATACTGTCCTCGCCTGTTTGTAAAAGTACATGTATGCTCCATCGAGACCCGGATCCGCTAAGGAAACCCTGGAGTGGAGGCCTCCAAACTCTATAAAAGGCAGCCACCCCCTGTTCTCCCAAACCATCCACCCATACACACTCATCTCTCCACACGTGCATCCACAGCAGCTTGACAGAGCTCGAGAGCTAGAGAGAACGAGAAGCTCGCGAGAGAGAAATCTAGAGAGGTTGGCAAAGAACCAAAAGAAGCAAAGCAAATGGATCGCGTGATGAAGCTGGCGTCGGAGCGTGCTGTGGTGGTGTTCACGCTGAGCTCCTGCTGCATGTGCCACACGGTGACGAAGCTGATGCAGGACCTGAGCGTGAATTCCCTGGTGCACGAGCTGGACAGCGATCGCAGGGGCAAGGAGATGGAGCGCGCCCTGCTCAAGATGCTCGGCGGCAGGGGGCCTGCCGTCCCAGCCGTCTTCATTGGCGGCAAGCTTGTCGGTGGCACCAACAGGATCATGTCCCTCCACCTCGCCGGCGAGCTCGTGCCCATGCTCATGAAAGCTGGCGCGCTCTGGGTTTAGGGAGCAGGGCAGCAGGTATCTCGCCTCGTGGAAAAATAAAGACACCATGGTCCAAGAGTACCATGCAGGGTTAGTAGTGTGAGGGCAGGTTTTTCCCGTCCTGTTCTTCTGAGTTCTGACAAAATAACGAGATGGCCTTGTAGAAGCTAGTGATGGGCGAGAGAGATGGCCTTCCTCTTTTTTATGTTTTGTTCCAACTTTGTAATGCTACATGCGTGTACACTGATCAATTACCCTTTTTCAACGGGCTTATGAATGAGAGTTTTATTTGTATACACTACCGGATTCGGCCCCTTCGCCGAGAGGGAGCTTACTCTCGCTGAAGGGGTCTTTCCTCTCGGTGAAGCCTTCCCCGAGAGGAAGCTCTCGGCGAAGGCCTCACGGCGCCGCTCTACCGGTGAAGAGCTCTTCGCCGAGAGCATGCAGGGCCCCTCTCGGCGGACATGTGCCGAGAGGCCCACCTAGCTCTCGGCGAAGGGATTTTCATAAAACAAAAAAAAAATAATCCCAGGCCAAATAATGTTTATTTAATAAAAATAATGACACACTGTGTTTATTTAATAAAAATAATGTTGATACATACATAAGCGAGCTGGTTCTTGATGCTGTTTCCCTCACATGCATATCGATAGATCTTTGATAGCTAACTTTTGGTTACACAATGCAAATATATGTATCTCAAATCTTGAATTTTGATTTTGTGCCCTTTAATTTTATAGCAGTACATCGTGTGACATATAGGTTTTTACAAGTTTAGAATAATAGATGCCAAAAAAATAATATTGTCATGTTTCAGGTCCAGTGTTCTAAGAACAGCCCCCAGTGTGTATTTTGGATTGAACGATCATCCACATGGAGTTCAATTTGCGAGCTTCAGTGTTGAGCTTGATCATTAAATGAAATTTATCTGAAAGTTAGCAAGATCAGTAGGCGGACATTGAAAAATTAATCAAAGATTAGAGCGGCGCATGAATTGTTTTTATGCATCAACTACTAGTGAGATTACATATATGCACATATATTAATGCTGCAATATACTTTCATGAGAACTTGAATAGCATACAATTTCCTAACATGTTCAGCTCAATTATATTACAAGAAACTTGTTGATGAGTTGATTGGGGTTTGGTACTACAACTTGAATCGCTTAAGGCAAACAAAGGTTATGGGCACCATTTTATCTCATGATTGTAATGCTTAAAGAATGAAGTCGCCCATCAACAATTTTTTCGTAGACATTTTTCTTAATGTTTTGCTTGACAAAGCAACAATAAATCTAACTATTAAAGCTATTTTACGTTAAGAGCATGAGCTAATCTTTTCCCCAAGAGCAAAAGGGGGGCTTATCATCATAACCAGGGCAGCCCACTATTTTGATATGGAGTCATGACACATTGCATCTGTTGATAAGGAAAATGTTCCATTTACCAAAGTAAATTAAAATAATATTATAAAGTCAATAATCAAGAAACAAATGATAACCATATTATTATCTCGAAACGGTATTATTTATTTTTTTATTACTGTAACATTAAAATAAAATAAGTAGAGTGGGTGCATTGTCTTTTTTTGCTGGTTCGATTACTCTAATCACAAGGGTTCAAAGTACTTCCCATAAATAGAACTAATGTTCCTTGGAAGGATCTTTTTGTTATGTTGGACTAGATGGTAATAACAACTATATTATATCTCCATGGGAAAAATATACGAATCACACCGTGATCTTTATAAACACATTTTCACAAGTCAAACTGTAAATACTAGTCAAACCAAAATGTTATTTGGATGATTATTTTGGGAAAAAAACTGCATTAATTACTTTACTGCAGCTGATGAGAACCTATTTGAAACAAGGATGCATGAAAGCTGGCCGGACATAATAGAATTTATATGCATACTGCTAAAATTAAGCTAACAAAGTAATAACATGTGATGTATGCAGCCTTTGAATTGAACTGCAAGTATAGTGGAATAGAACGAAACATTTGGCATTCCAACTTTGGGAAGCCGCATGATAGGTAGTTTTCCTGTAACCAACTAATAACTTATTGACATACGTCATCACCCAATGCGGCTGTAAGTGGCCGTGGTCATGAGATCGAAATAAACAAATGCTAGATTCAAATCTTATCATAAACTTTGGGAATCTTTCGTGCTTTGGAGAGATTCCATATATTTGCAGTGGATGGTATAAAAAATCCCAATATTCCTCTTGTATCTTGCTAGGGCCCATTTAATTTGTTCTAAACTTTATCTACGCACTATGCATGCCGACGCCCTCGCAACTTTAAGAAATTGACAAGGACACATGCATCAATGGAGAACTACGCGTCTATATATGTTTACCTATATACTTTCTGATGGTGATTATGATGTAATAGCTTATATGTTACTTTATTTGTTAGGTGCACTGTTAATATCATGATAAGAACCGAATAGCATACCCTAATAACATATAAGTAACTAATCTAAATTATAAACATTTTCTTTTAGTGAACAAACTGATGAATTGAGTGAAAACATTAAAGTGAGCCAAGAAAACAAAACACAAAGAATGGTTTCAATTTCATCACCCTATAGTTCAAGGATCTTATTAGCTTTAAATTGATTTTCATAGCATAATCCTTGCCTCAACTCAGCTTGTTCGTAATTATTCCTACACTACTTTCAATACACATGCACAAATACAAGATTAGCCAATTAAATTGAGGAACAATTACCATATGAAAAAAGTAGCTAATTAATTAAGTCCACGAGCAACATGCCCCCTTATAATCCTGAACCCTACAGTCCATTATGGCATAATAAGGTCCTATCTGAGATGGCTTATTTCAACTTTGGTTTAACATGTTTTGCGCAAAAGAGACATATATAGCGTGAAGCTGTTTTGTAAGCCAAGACTAGAATGAACTAGCTAGAAGCCGGGTGAAGCCATTGTTTTTTTTGGTTCACCGGTTTTAACTTCACTGCAAGTGAAGTCATTTTTTTAAATGGGCCCTAATTTTACCTCTGAAATAGAAAAAAAATACTTTTTAAAGAAATAAAGAATAAGAAACGAAAGAGACAGTATTATATATGCCTTAAAGCACTACTCATTTTGAGCTACACGTCGAAGATTCTTATGCTCATTATCTACAACATCTCTCTCTCTCTCTCTCTCAACATCGAACAAGCACCCACTATTCTCCTCTTCCTCTATCCTCTATCGGATGAACACTATAAAAGGGCATCACACCCTGCCTTCGCAAAAGCACACAACCACAAGCATCCACCATTGTTTGCTAGCAAAGTTCCATTCAGCTTATAGAGAAATCAAGAAGACAGCACGCGGCGGCGATGGCTGAGAGGGTGTCGAGGCTGTCGACAGAGAAGGCTGTGGTGATCTTCACGCGAAGCCAGTGCTCCATGTGCCACACGGTCTCCAGCCTCTTCTCCGAGCTCGGCGTGTGCGCGGCCGTGCACGAGCTAGACAAGGACCCCCGCGGCAGGGGCGTAGCCAGGATTCCAACATTGGGGGGGCCAATCAGCTATAAGGGGGGCCAAACAAGCAATTTTCAAGTCAAAATGGACTTATTTTACTTAGTTTTCACTAATTTTTTTGATTTTACAATGGTGGATTAGTGTTTTTCTGGAGCATTAGGGGGGGCCAGGCCCCTGCCCGCCCCCCTGGCTCCGCCCCTGCCCCGCGGCCGCGACATGGAGTGGGAGCTCGCCCGCCGCCTCGGCCGTGCGCCGCCCGTCCCCGCTGTCTTCGTCGGCGGCAACCTCATCGGCTCCACCGACAGGGTGATGTCGCTGCACCTCGCCGGCAAGTCCTCCATGCATCGGCAGTAACTACATAATCCCTCAGATATAGCTCTCGACAAGGATTATGAGAAGTTTTGTTTAGCGGCTAACGGTAATAAGCCTCTAGCAGGGCTGAAAAGGGTCAGGAATGGCTAGTCTCTGTGTCTTTGAATGGAGATGGACAAATGTAACCCTGACCTTTCCACCATTTTAAGTGAGATGTGGATTTTGAATTATCACTACTTCTTGTTGGTTTTGGATTATTGTGGTCTGATATTGAGCAGGGGGTGAATATAAATATGAGACTATACAAGCCTAAGTAGCCAATACCTGCAAAGGTTTAATCATTACAAGCACTACATGTACTTGTAATGATTAAATTTCTACTCATCATTCTTTCCAAGAACAGCGCTGATATTTCGATGAGTTTGCTTCCATTTCTCTAATTTGATAGTTCTCTTTGCTATACTATTTGTTCAAAATGCTGTGCACATTTATTGTACTTTCGCAGGGTAACTTTATGCTTAAAAATAATTTAAAATTAAGGCACAAAGTGCAAGACACATTTATTTGTGCAGTGATCACATGTGGAGATGTCTCGGTTTTAGACATCCGATGTTGCAACTTGCTCGAAATCTTCTCAATTTTGTTACACAACCTCTAAATGCCATAACATGACATCCAGACAAGTTTCATGATTTTCGGACTTCGTTCGGATTTTATATAATTTACAAATACTTTTCCCGCAAGTTGTTGGTCATGATACGGCAACATGATGTTCAAAATTTCATGTGAGTTCCTAGATACGACCTCAACATACACCAAACATAATGAATATCATTTTTTGAATGAAGAAATTTCATTACTTCATGCACCTGCAGTTCAAATTCGAAGAATGTAAAAAAATTCAACGAAAAGAAAAAAACTAATGAAATATATCAAAATAATTTAAAATTACCCCAAATTTGAACAAGAAGTTTCAAATAACGTGGGATGGTCTCACAAAAAAATTGGGGCAAAAAAACTAAAAAAAGAATTATTCCCCGAGTGCCTTTTACTAGCACTCGGGGAAGAGCCTCTTCCCCGAGTGCCTGACCTACGGCTCTCGGGGAATTAAAAGCCCATCACTCCTCGCCGGCCCAAATTAACCCACCATCGGCCCACCACCATCCCCGCGGCCCATCCGCCGGCCCACCTATCCCCGGAACCCTAAGTACTTAAGCCCCCTCTCCCATCCGCACGCCCACACAGCTTCAGATCCCCCCACTCCCTACACGCCGCCGCAGCTCCTACTATCCCGACCCGTCTCTCCTCCCATGGCGCCTCCTCCGGCCACCTCGCCTCCGGTCGTTCCCTCCCTCTCTCTCCGCCGCCGCCTCCCTCCCTCCCGCCGGCGCAGTCGCACCGCCCCCCTCCGTTCGCCCCTCACCTTGTGGCGAGGAGCAGCGGCGGGGTGAGGAGCGGTGGCGGCGGATCCGGCCCCCGCGCGCCTCGACCTCCGGCGCGACCTCGTCCTCCTCCAGGTGCGGCGCGGCCTCGACCTCCTCCCGGCGCGGCGCGGCCTCGTCCTCCTCCCGACGCGGCGGCGGTGGTGTCGGCGTGGCCTCGACCTCCTCCTGGCGCGGCGCGGATCCGGTGGTGGTGCGGCGGAGCGTCCTCCTCCCGGATCCGGTGGTGGTGCGGCGGGGCGGCCTCCTCCCGGATCAGGTGGTGGTGGCGTGCGGCGGCGGCGGCGGTGGTGTCGGCGCCCCCCTCTCTTTCTCTGTCTCTCTATCGCCGGGTGGTGTTGTGGTGGTGGCGCCGTGTGGTTCTGGTGGCGGTGCCGTGTGGTGGTGGTGGTGGTGATTTTGGTGGCGCCGTGCGGTGGTGGTGGTGGTTCTGGTGGTGCGGCGGCGGCGGCGATGGCGTGCGGTGGCGGTGGTGTGCGGCGGTGGGGACCATTTTTTTTAAAACAGAAAAAAATCTTCCCCGAGTGCAGAAGAAAACTCTCGGGGAAGGACACTGAAACGGAACAGACGGCGTGAACACCTCTTTCCCGAGTGTGCGATATGTGGCACTCGGGGAAGACCTCTTTCCCGTGAGTGGCTTTCCCGGAGCCTCTTCCCCGAGTGTTGCACTCGGGGAAGGCGTACCCCCGTGCAACTGGGCCATCCCCGAGTGCAACCGGCACTCGGGGAAGCCACTGGCTCCCGTAGTGTGTGCTGGCTACACTAATTTGGATGCTATTCTGAAACCTATTGAGGTGATTGATCCTTCGAAATTGGCTTGATCAGTCGGCCGGAATCAGTTCCATGTGTCGGAAGATGAACAACTGGCCGTACCATACTAGTGGTATTCCCCATCGACATCGCCACCACTTGCGTCAGGACACGCATTTAGGCGTGTACGTGCTGGGAGCAATGGCATCTTTGGTACTCCATTTCATTCTCTTTTGATAGGCATATTTCCAAAATTTCAGATTTTCACAAATGATAGTAATATTTGCCAACAATGTAGACCGCGGCAATAAATTAATATTGCATCAACAATATGAGTAGTCATCGCATCGTCCACCGTTGGAGAACTGATGAAAAAGTTTGTTTGCACTACATAGATGATACATAGATCGAGTTGTTTTTCTTGGTCATTGTGTTAAGGTGAGAATAACCCTATCAAAGGAGAATGGAGGGGAGTGGTATTTCTCATGCTGAGGTAGGCGATGTACTGTGGCAACTGGAGAATGCAGAGAGCGTTCAGAATTCTAGTGTCAATGGAAAACAATGCTAGCCAGATTTATTTCAGAAATAATAAAGTAATCCCGTTTGGGACAAGGTGACTTTCACTGAAGTGTTCCGGAGTGATATTCCACAAATTAAAATTCAATGTGCATGGGAATTTCTGGTGAATTTGCTCTCTCCTATTCACTTGAGCGAATAATATTGATCAGCACGCACAGAGCAGATGACGAGATGGAGCATCTGTTCACGTAGTCATGTCCAGTACATTATCCTTGTTGCTATGGATTCGAGCCATCACAATCCAAACCTGTACTGCAAAGCTATATACTTTGCCATTTGTCAAATGGTAGGAAATGTTCCTGCTTCAAGAAAGGAGAAAAACAAGAGGTATCACAAGCAACTTAGGGGGATCAAAAGCAACCCAGCAGTGAGTAATTGGATGGTTGACATTGGGAACGAGAAAATCCCCAAGGCATCAAGTGCATATATAGTCTCCTTCATATGTCCTCGAAAAAAAAAAGAAATGGGACCTCATATATACCTTGAAAATTTTCTGAAAATGCTTATCAATGCATGTGTCCATCTTTTACCTCATATATACCTTCCTGCCAAGGGCTATAATAAGATGCATAATAACTTGTTCCGATGTGAATATACTCTAGTATGATATTAGAAATTATATTGTTTGTGATAATATTTAGACTGCAAATATTTCGATTTGACACTAAGTTAAGCATTTTACAAGTTCTTGAAACAGTTTGTACCCACCTATCAAGTTGTTGTATTAGATCGACCATTTTAGAAGTTTTTTTTTGACCAATCTGCACCCACCTGACAAATTACTGTTCTAGATTAAGCATATTACAAGTTATTGAACTAATCTGCACCCATATGACAAGTTGTATGGTGGACGCAATTTACTCTTCTTGGATTTCAGTCAGTTTTTTTCCCGAATTTTTGCATAATTTTATCTTATTGGTGGTGACTGTTAAATAGCCATATCGTTAAATATCGATAATACTTTGGCCCAAGTTCACTTTAATTCTCAAAGTCCAGTTATTTTTTTTCCAATTTCCAAAAATTTATGGTGAAAACCGGCATATACCGCCTGGCCACCTCCGGTATATTTTTTCTATTCCAAAAAGGTGACACTGCTTCTAGGTGAAGTTAATTATACACCACTGACAAGGTATGTTTTGTCAGATACTTCATTTATCCGTAAAAACCATGACAGGAGATGTATCAAATAAAGTGTTATATATCCCATGACAAGAAAAATGGGGTACAGCTGCATGCCCATAGGCCATATGCATCCATATGATATTCTCAGTAGTAGGTCAACACAACCTTAGCATTCTTAGATATATTCCTTGGGCCCTATTGAAAAGACGGCTCGTGCGTTATCCAAACAAATACTGATCTCATGCATGTATACCATCCTTTTCAATGAGCAAAACCACAGAGCTTTTTGGATTATATTCAAATCTGAAAATGTGGGACCTTAGCTTGAATGTATTTTATTAGCTATATATTCTTAAAGTCAAATAAAGATGTATTATGCATGCATGGTCCTTCCTATATGCCTCCTTGGAATATTTTGTTTTTTTCCAGAAATTCCCAGACCACTCTCATCACACTAAATGTGAGTTCCCTGCTCGATCTTACTTGCAGCTAGCTCTAGCAAGACCCGGACCCGTTATGGCAACCCTAGCCCCTGCTTGCAAACTCTATAAAAGGCAGCCACCCTTCTCTTCACGTACATCGATCCACAGCAGCTTCACAGAGCTCGACAGCTAGTAGTATAGAGAGCAAGAGTGAGAGCGAGAAGCTCGAGGAGATAGAGATCTAGAAAGAGAGGGACAGAGAAAGAAATCTAGAGAGATCACTTCTTGCAGCCAAGAATCCCCAAAAAAACCAAAGCAAATGGACCGCGTGATGAAGCTGGCGGCGGAGCGTGCCGTGGTGGTGTTCACGCTGAGCTCCTGCTGCATGTGCCACACGGTGACGAAGCTGATGCAGGACCTGAGCGTCAACGCCCTGGTGCACGAGCTGGACAGCGATCCCAGGGGCAAGGAGATGGAGCGCGCCCTGCTCAAGATGCTCGGCGGCAGGGGCCCCGCCGTCCCCGTCGTCTTCATCGGCGGCAAGCTCGTCGGCGGCACCAACAGGATCATGTCCCTCCACCTCGCCGGCGAGCTAGTTCCCATGCTCAAGAGCGCCGGCGCGCTCTGGCTATAGAGACTGTACGGTGGTGGTGGTGCCAAGGGCAGGTTTTTTCCCGTTCCGTTCGTCTGAGTTCTGACAGAATAATTGAGGCAAACAGAGTAGCTTGCTAGCTTCTTTTTCTTGTTCGTAGGAGCTAGTGAGTGAGTGAGACAGAGATGGCCTTTGATAGATGTGTGATTTCCTCTCTTTTTTAGATGTTTTCTTGCAACTTTACTGCAATAATTCGTGTGTGTACTGATCCTGATCGGATCGCCCTTTTTCGATGGGCTTTCATATGAATAATGCCAATATATATATGCAGTGTTTTAGAAGTAAACAGTATGATGGCATGTGTTATGTAGATATACAAGTATGCATAGCATGAATTTGCCAATATTGGTCATCACATTGGTGCTTTATTTTGGTTGTCTTCTGATCAGTCACACTAACTGTTGATGTATAACTAATTAACCTATGGTTCTTGCTGCTGTTTGCCATCAAACGCATTATATGGTGATAGTTTATTGATCATTAGCCAACTTGGCCTCTCATTCAAGTATATATAACTTGTTATATATATCTCTAAGCTTGCAATTTGGTTGTTAGTGATGCTTAGAGTGTAGCAATCGTGTATGTACCCATCCTCACTTGTGCTGATCAATATAGGTCATTTGCTTTGTTACTCTCGGTGATCTGCATGATTGCATCTCTATATGGCTTGCATTGGTGGCGGTGTTGATTCTTGGTAACCTTTCAAGGAGGTGTTTTGTAGAAGTAGTATGAAGTGTTGTGCGTTGATCCGGAGTGGAGAGAAGATTATCACTAAAAAGATTACTTGGTCATCTTGTGGACCATATGTAGTGAAGAGTGCAACTCTCACAACCTTGGATTTTTTTTTGTAGGGTGGGGGGGGGGGGATTTTTTAAAATATGACATTTGCAAGGGCGAGTCAGGCCCGACCCTGAGGGGGGGGGCGGCGAGAGGGGCGGCCGTCCTGGGCCCCAATGCCTAGGGCCCCATGCATGTAATGTACATCATGTCATCTATAAATAATAGGAAAAATGCTAGTCATGCTGAACTGATTTTTACTATGCATATCTATGATTAAATAAATTGTTTGATATGAATATTTATATACGCTGAGTACTTATAGGCAACATTATCTTTATTATCATTAGAGCTCCGGGTTTCCATTCGTCCTGGGCCCCTAAAATCTCAGAACCGGCACTAGGGCGAGTGCCTCACCCGCTCTTATTTTTGCAGCTACAAATAGTTGCAGAAGAGATAGAGAGAGAGAGAGAGACCAATGCATGTATGTGTTATCTTTTCACAATGACATTGTTGTCCAAATCACGAGATCAGCATGAAGGTAGAAAATTAAACAAAAATATTACATTACATACACTCCTTCTGACATGATTGTATTATGCTCCACAACATATACATCAACAAAATAGTATACTCCATTATGTGTCTATACACAATTAAATATAGTTTGCAGGAAGCATATAGACGAACCATTGTATGATCTGTCTTTTACTATCTACGCGACATGGTTGTGAATGCCCTTAGTAGTGTCAAACTCATTTATTAAAATTTAAAAGTCACTTGTTGATACTCCTACCATCCACGAATATAAGAATTTCTAATGACCTTCATTTTCTCAAGAATATAAGCACCTCTACAAACTAAACTCTCAAACAATAATTATTCCTATGGAATTTTGTGTGTTAAGCCAATCAAGTGTGCTCCTGCTTGATGTAAATTGTAAATCATATACATATTCAAACTACCTCTTAATGTTATGGAAAATCCCAAAAGGTGGCTAGAAATATGGCAAATTAGGAGTGCTTTTGCTTGTTTAATAAGGGGTACGTATAATAGACTTTCTCCTTGTTGCTTAATCTATTTGCCTAAAATTGCTACAAATTCTTAATATATTTGTGGACAGTGGGAGCGCGAGTCAGCTACTTATTGGTTGGTAATAAAACTTGAATCCGTTAACGCAAACAAAAGGCAAGCAGCCAAGCACACAACTTATCCATGAATGATTATTCTGTCTCATAATTGTAACATCCAAAAGAATGATGTTGTCCAATCTAGTGAAGCTATTTTATTTACATTGAACAGCATGACAGTTCTTTTGGCCAACAGCTAGGTTTCTTTAAGTTATGACCAGGGCAGCTGATTAATTTGATATTGTACCGTGATATTTATGTATTGCATATATGTTAGTGAAAATGTTTGTCTTATCAAAATCAACTAAGAAAACTAAGAAATTCAAGAATAACGAAAGAAAGGATATACTATACACTATATGGAAAGTAACATATATTTATTTCTTGATTAAGAGACCTTAAAATAATATTTAGTAGGTGCCGATTATCTTTATTCCCTGGTTTGGTTCCTCTAATCACATATGTGTAAAGTACTTACCACAAGTGGAACAAAAGTCCCATGGCAGGATCTTTTTGTTATGTTGGATTAGATGGTAATAATTATCTCTCCACTAGGTAAGAATAAGCATAGCGTGATAATTGTTGAATATATACTAATGTTCACAAGATATAATATATTCAACAAAATCTTAGTCAAATCACAATGTGAATAGATGATTACTTTTAGCAAAAAAAACTTACATTTTAAAAAGCCTAATTTACTAAGAATGTCTTCGGGCAGCAATTAATTAGATGAAAAGGTGACGAGACATAAAGTTTATGAGCTTTAATTTGTTCCCGTGCTTGGATAGTATCAGGTGGTACCATGTAGTACCTTGTACTAATATTTTTTTCACCAGCAAATTTAATTAGGTAGCACCGGGTAGTATCAGGTAGTACTAGGCAGTACCAATAGGGTAGTACCAGTTAGTATCGGGTAATACTAGGTAGTACCAGGTAGCACCTAGTACCGGGTCCACCAAAATGGTACTATCTGATAAAAGCACCATAAAATTTCCTAAAGTTTATATGTATGTCGCTACAATTTACATAAAGTGGTGTATTTCAGCCTTTGAAATTTTGAAATATAGAGATAAGAAAAAAATGAGCTTGACGTATATATGTGACAGTGGATATAAAGATGACACACATGCATGCATGGATATCATATATTTATAAAGATCGACTGCAAATTAAATAGCAGCCTCGGATCGCAGCATCACACATGTATATATGCACTGTATACGTATGCACTAAAACCTTGTAAGGTCAAAGAGATGCCTCTACCTAGCTACTTTACCTTTTTGTTTGCAACACGGTGCCTTTATATTTTATATTCCAAAACCACACTGGGATGCTGTGAAGATCAGAGCAAGCACAAAAGGAGACGACGTGGCCTCTTGGATGCCACATTATTGTGAGCTATATATGGGAGCGAGAGTCTAAATTCCAATATGTTTTGGTAGGACCGATCTGCTAGTGTGGAATAAAAACTTTAACTTTGACTTTTGTTTTTTCTTTTTTATTTTCTTGCAGAGAACCTATTTTCTTAACAGATTGCGGAATCTGAATTGATTATATTATGATGACTGTTCGATCAGTTGGTACTAATGTGAAGTGCAGTGGTAGATGTACTCGTTTCTCACGTCTGTTACGCGTGCTTGTACGATCGAATCCATGGTTCATCTGTGTATTAGATATCACTGTCACGGATAATACATATACGTGTTTTAGTTTGGTTTTATACTGCATACTGTCGAACATGCTGCTATATTACTATATGTGAACAAAATTATATTGGAATATAAATTTAATATAGCAAGGAACAAAAGCTTTATGAACGCAAGATGGGATGTATTTATAAATTGAATTTATTAGATATACATAGACGAATTGTTATATACACTGCACTGCAGAGAGAATGATGTTAATTAAATTGAATAATTTGTTAAGTATGAATAAACAGATCGATATATATAGTACAGTGTGGTGAACTGGTGACAACAAGCTAGTAATAGGTTTATTCATGAGTACTAGTTTGTCCTTTAATTTCATCTTCATTTTTCTATATAAACATAATGATACGATATGTATTTGTAAATGTCTTTGCAGAACAAAGTAAAATTCCACATGCATTTTTACATTAGGTACATTTTAGTATTTAGTATAATAAGAACCTGATTGCATAACATAGTAATACCAAACTGATTGATTTCAGTGGTGAAGCCAGGATCGAGCCCCTAGGGGGCTCTCCTGTGCTTCTTCCACCTCCAGCTCCCCCTTCCTTCATCCTTTTGCTCTCCCCCCGGTGCTAGATCCGCCACTGATTGATTTAACTGATGAACACTTTCTTTTAATTATGATTTATTAGTGCAAGATATATCTAGGTATGAAAAGTATAGAAACCGATGAATTGAGTTGCAGATTACCACATCATGGTTTTTTCGTCGTTTCATCATACCGCATTTCAAGAATGCTATTAACTTAGAATTGATTTGCATGCATATATAGCTTAGCTCTTTGGCTCACCTTGATTTTGATTTGTGCCTTCACAATTGTCAACACACACTGTTGATGTCTTTCCGGAGCCAACAAGCACACGGAGGAGCTCCTTGCCGCATCTCTGCGTAGGGCAGTCAGACAGCGTTGGAGCGACGGTTAGACCGGGGTCGCCGGGTTCACCGGCGAGAAACCAACGAACGCCCACCTGGGAGGGATCCCGTCGGGGCAGGCGCACCTTGGGTTGTCCTAGGCTCGGCAGGCCAGCTAGGACATTCTCTCATGCCGCGGAGGTAGTAGAGGAACGGAACATGAGGTTGGAAAAGAAGGCTAAAGAGGAGCGGAAAGGTAAATACGATAAAAGATAAGTTTGATAGATTTGATTGTGTTCCTTTCAATCGGTCATGACCCTTTTATATTTATAGGGAGGGGAGGTATTGCCCCATTAGGAGTCGAAATCCTTACAAAATTTTGTCAAAATACAACTCCTAACTTGTATTTGGCTGGGTAGGGCGGTCTAACCGCCTATGTGACGTGCAGATCTTCCAGAAGCCATATCTCTCTCTCTCTCTCATCTGGACTCCGAATTGGACGTTCCATATATGAATCTTGATCTACTCGACGAGAGTTATCCAATGGGAAAGTCCAAATTACCTTTTGAGGACTTTGACCAGGGCGGTCTAACTGGGTTGGTGGGGCGGTCTGACCGATTTTGCCCAGACCTGCCAATTTTGGGTGCGAATATATGCCTCCTTATTTTCTGGTAAAGCTTGCGTGCCAGAAAACATTCTCAATGGTCAAAATCATCTAAAGATGATAATGAATAGTATATCACCCATATGATGGATTCTAGACTCTTTATGAATGCTATGGTAACCGAAATAAAATTCTAGTAAGTACAACATGTATGGAACTACAATTTCAGTTTTCTGAACAACATATCTAATAACTGAAATCTTGATATGGCCATGGCGGCCAACCGTAGTTCTTTGATGTATCACAAGCATAATATTGATAACTGTAAAAAGAAGACCAAGGATTATACCAAAACCATGAATTGTATTTAGGTATACCTGGATATGCAGTCCATGTCACATGCATCGATGGAATAAATGATGAAGACCAATGTGACGACCATCGATGCTTCTTTGCTTTTGGTGATGAAGAATTCCAACTTCGATCCTCTAACCGATTGTTTTGCTTTTGCTCGGCTATCCTCTGATATTTATGCAATAATTCAGCAAATTAAAGCTTGGTTTCTTCCTCGTCACCTTGCTGTTTGGTGTGACAGTCTCGGCTTTACCAAATTTTTTGGCATGACCGGTCAGACCGGTCTGGTCACCGGTCAGACCGGTTCCTTCGGAACCAGCCACTTTGACGTCATCTTGTCCCCCAGCCAAACATGATTGTTGCTCAACTATATTTTTTTAGACATGTTTGTCATTGGGGACAACTTGATTAGTAGAACTAGGCGATGATTTTTTCAATATTCGGATTTTCTATGTCTAGTATAAAATCTGAATTTTTATTTAATCTACCATCTTTTTTGACACGATAGACTTGTTTAATCACATTTCGCTTATTTTTATGTGCTGACCGATTCTTTTGATCAAAATGATCATTATGCATAGGTGATGGATTATTAACTACTGGCTCTCTATAATTAATATAATCTAAACACAAACATCGAGAAGAAGACGACATATATGAATTGTAATACCAAGGAGAATAAGAATAAGGCATATTAAAACAAAACTCCCACGACATCGGTGTAGGTGATCCATATGGTGGAAACGACATTGATTTGTGGGAAAATTACTCCATTGCCGACCCCAATTATGGAACTTCTCGCTAGGAGAAGATTTTGAATGTTTCGAATTTTTAGACCGACTATACGATTGACATTCTTTTGTCTTTGAGACTTAGCTGGAAGTTTCTCATTAAACTTCGGCTCTTCTCTTTGATGCATATGACAGCCTTTGGATTCAACGGTTTTCCAAACACCAATCTCGGGCTTTTCAGGCTTAACCATCTTTGGTTTAAATTTATTTTGCAAAAGCCTGGGAGAGGTGGTTAGACCGGGTTGCAACCCGGTTAGATCGGCCTCGGTGCAACCAGCAGCTTCACCTTTGTTTTGTTGCCCCCCGAGCATCGAAGTACTAGATGTAGTCTCTATGCTCTTGATAGGGGATTTTGGGTCAACAATTTCGGCTAGAGACGGCCGACTTGTTTCTTGACCAACAACATCACAACTTGGCAAAGCTTTGCAAGGATCGACAATATCATTAGCCAGCTCTTTAATAGCCGACTTTTGACTAACATGAGTCGAATCTGAACTATCCTCTTTATCAATTAAATATTTGAGATAATAACTCACAAAATCGGATAGGTCATTAGATAAATTACCTGAGGATTGCATGTCTTTTGATGTGTCGATTGTGGATGACGGACTCCTTGATTCGGATGACACCTTGCTCCGTCTTGCGAAAACAGGACAGAAACAACCTTTTGTCCGCCAAGCGACGCTCTCGCAAGTACTCCTCAGATAGATCGATGTTAGGTTTTGATAGATCAACCATGGTAGCTAGATCATCGTTCCCCAACGGAGTCGCCAATTTGTTGACGCCTTTCCAGAGCCAACAAGCACGCGGAGGAGCTCCTTGTCGCACCTCTGCGTAGGGCAGTCAGACCGCGTTGGAGGGATGGTCAGACCGGGGTCACCGGGTTCACCGGCGAGTAACCAACGAACGCCCGCTTGGGAGGGACCCGTAGGGGCAGGCGCACCTTGAGTTGTCCTAGGCTCGGTAGGCCAGCTAGGACGTCCTCTCATGCCGCGGAGATAGTAGAGGAACGGAACATGAGGTTGGAAAAGTAGGGTAAAGAGGAGCGAAAATGTAAATACGATAAAAGATAAGTTTGATAGATTCGATTTTGTTCCTTTCAATAGGCCATGGCCCGTTATATTTATAGGGAAGGGAGGTCTTGCCCCATTAGGAGTCGAAACCCTTACAAAATCATGTCAAAATACAACTCCTAACTCGTATTTGGCTGGGCAGGGCGGTCTAACCGCCGGGACCCCGCGGTCTAACCACCAATGTGACGTGTAGATCTTCCAGAAGCCATATCTCTCTCATCCGGACTCCGAATTGGACTTTCTATATATGAATCTTGATCTACTTGACGAGAGCTATCCAATGGGAAAGTTCAAATTACCTTTTGTGGACTTTGACCAGGGCGGTCTAACTAGATTGATGGGGCGGTCTGACCGGTTTCGCCTAGACCTGCCAATTTTGGGTGCGAACACACACATGCACACATTAGAAAATTAGCCAACTGCAAGATTTGTGGGCTGTGCTAGACATAATATAGTTGGCCACTAATTAAAAAAACAAAATCGAGCATATAAAAAAATGAAAAAGAAACTAAACGATAGTGACAGTATTATGCCTTACAGCGCTGCTCATTCAGAGCGTGCAGTACACAGTCGAAGATATTCTTATGCCCATTATCTACAACATCTTTGTCTAGATATATATCTCTCTTTTTTGCGAATCTCTGTACTCTGTCTCCAACAAGCACACACTGTTCTCCTCTTCCTCCATCCGATGAACACTATAAAAGGGGCATCACACCCTGCACTCCCAAAGCACACAACCAGAGAGACACACTTAAGCACATAGCCAAACACTTCACACGCTAGCAAGCTAATAAGCATCCTAGCCTATCTAGCTCATTTTCACTACTCCAAGCTCTATCTAGAGCGGCGATGGCGGAGAGGGTGTCGAGGCTGTCAACAGAGAAGGCGGTGGTGATCTTCACGACGAGCCAGTGCCCGATGTGCCACACGGTGTCGAGCCTCTTCTCCGAGCTCGGCGTGTGTGCGGCGGTGCACGAGCTCGACAAGGACCCCCGCGGCCGTGAGATGGAGCGGGAGCTAGCCCACCGCCTCGGCCGTGTGCCGCCGGTCCCCGCAGTCTTCATCGGCGGCAAGCTCGTCGGCTCCACCGACAGGGTTATGTCTCTGCATCTTGCCAGCAATCTTGTGCCCATGCTCAAAGGCGCCGGCGCCGTATGGCTCTGAATCCATCCATAATTTTGCTGGGTTTATATATAAATTTGCACCTTTGCAAATGCAAATTAATCAAACTGCTGGGTGCATCCAACAAGAATATTCGAGAAGTTTTGTTTTGCAGCTAGTAGAGTTACCTCTGGCAGCTGAAAACAGTGAGGAATGTCTAGCCCGTGTGGTTCAGTGTAAATGGACATGTAACCGTCTTTCCAGTTTTTCAATGGGCTATGAATCTTCGATATTTTCTTTGCACCACAGACTCCGACCTCCGACGTTCACATACACATATACAACTCAGATCACTCATATGAACAGAAGTACACACATTTTATATATTATGGTCCATCACGCTGAAATAGTAGATCAACGAATCTTGAGGTTAACGGCAGCCACATTAACTACCATTGTAAGATGTGTGTTGAGGACTTCGAAGTTTGGTTGACATGTTCCACTATAAGCACTCCCAATGCGGACTTCACCATGAAGTCTAAGTTTATTAATTACCCTCTCATTTATAGCTTTTTGTTGATGTGACACCGTATTTATTGAAGAAAGAGACGTAAAACATAAGAAACTAAGTCTAACTAAGAAACCAAGTCTTCACGCAAATCGAGACCGTTTGTGAGCGAGACAAGTGGGTCATAGGATACTAGAATAGAAAATTGCATTGTGAAAAGTTTCTTGACACACGAAGTCCTAGAGCATAGAAACTATGATAGTTTATAGCATTAGGAACCTAAACGACAACTGAGTCTCTCCTATCCTTCTTTGTTCATAAAAAAGAAGTATCTAACTGAAAGCATATTCTTTTTCTCACACTAGAAATTGAATTAAATGAGCACAGTATGTGCTTGTACTGAACAAGTTTCTACTTCTCATTGTTCTTTCAAGAACAACGCTAAGTCCATGAGTTTGTTCCCACATCTTAAATTTGATGATTTTTTCTTGGTATTTTATTTTATCTCTAATCAGTCCAACCTCATACTTTCTGATTATAGAGGAAGTAGTCAGTCATACCACAAACTGCTGAAACATCTCTTTAGTGACGATCTTGTGCCCTTTTAACCGACCATGGGTGGAGCCACCATGGTGCACGCATATTCTCAGGAATACCCAACTATTTTGCTAAAATATCAAGTATATGCTAAGTATACACACATGTATATATGTTATATTGAGCCAAGATCTCTTGTTTTTAACTTTGGAGTATAATTCTGCCCAATGCCCTTCTTCGACTTCCATGCCTCTTCACTCTCAGGCTAGCTTGTTGGTCAAAGTTTTACTTTTTTACCCAAGTTCTAAATCCTGACTCCGCCACTATAACCGACGAGCACCACAATACATCAACACCCACTGGTAGGGAGAGGGGATTTAGTCTCGTTTGGTAGAGGCCTTAGGTCTCTCATGTCCAACCGGGACTAATGACGAACCGAGACTAAAGGGGGGGGGGCACGCCAGCGCCCACCCCCTTTAGTCTCGGTTGGTAATACCAACCGTGACTAAAGGGTCTCGTCTCCTTTTTTTATTGTTTTCAATTTGAGCGTATATTCTAATTGTTGTCTCACCCGTATTTGTATGTATACATATTTGCACTTGTATCTATGTATACCTGTCTATATATATACCATATACGCACTTACACTTATATATAAACCTATATATCTACATATATAAACTTATAAATGTATATATACATAATAATTTATACACATCAAAATAAATAGTATTTTCTTAAACTAGTATATATACATCAAAACCCTAAACCCTATAGTATATATACATCAAAATATCATTCAGTTCAAATTTCTAGTCTCAACTTTCCTCGGAGGTGAGTTGGTCAATTGGATGGTTGTCATAAAAATGTTTTCCTTTTGGATCAACCACCTCGTCCATGAGGAATCCCATGAGAGCTTCTTGAATTGCCAAGAGACCATCTTTCTCAATGAGTGCGTCCCTTTTTATAATCTTCTGTAATTTGCAAATAGGTTAATATATTACACCGAACGATTAAATATATAAAAAAGGATAAAAATGATGTATTATTAATAGGTTTATTTTACTTACACTATCATCATCCGAGTTGCCAGAGTAAGCGTGTATGTGCTCACAGACGTAGTACCCGCATAAATTATTTCCTGGTTCTTGTCTCAAACACTAAAGTGGAGAGGAGAACAGATTATGAAATATTAGTGTTATACATTTTAAATATTCCCAATCTGAAGTTGTTATTTGGTATACGTATCGGAAAATTAGTGACCCATCTAATTGTTGGTCGAAATGGTCCTCGGTGTTTTGCAATGAACATGGTCCAAGCTCTGAGGGAAAATAATAAAAGATATAGTGTTAGTATAAAAGCTAAATATATATATTGCATTAAAGAAAATGTCTTAGATAGAATTATTACTCTTGAAATACTTCTTGAAGGTCTTGGTATTGTGAGGGATATTTTCTCAATGAATCATACACATTGATGTTGCTATTGTCGACAGTGATTATCAGTAGAACCCAGTGGAAGCTGTATGCATGCTCATAAAGATTAGAATTGACTAAATAGAATTAACAAGGATAATTAGATAACAATCGTACTTACTTGAAGTTGTAAGGCAGTAGGATACAATTCTTGTAATGAAACTCATCTAAGGTCCTAAAAATTGTCTCGATTGTTGTTTTTCGTTGGTCTCGGATCTCCTGTTGGTTAACTTTTGATGGGTCCATGAAAACAACTCTTGAATAACCCTTCCTTCGCATCTCAGTAAGTTGCAGGCTACACAAGAAGAAAGCCAAATGTTAATTAGTAGATCGACAAATGTAATAAATTTATTAATAAACATATGAAAATATGTCACTTACAGACACCAGGTCATCATAAGATCGGTATTCACGGCGTCCAGATGGTAAACTTCATAGATATCACTGAATCAGAGCCAGACCACCTTCTCGTTTTAAAGGGCAAAATCTTCAGGTCTCACGAGCATACCAAACATCTCCAGGCCATCAGCTGACTTCTTCAAGTACCAATCATGAAATCTGCGCATCTTAGTTGGGAGCTTATTGACCAATTCTGGCTTCACTAAAGGTTGTCCTAGCTCAAAGCGCCATCTAGGTACGAAATTTTTATCCACTGGTAGGTCTTGAAGGCCGAGAATACCACCAACATGAGCCAGTTGTTCATAAAATTCAATGACATGAGCCAGTTGTTCTTCAGACATGTTTTCAATAGCTGCTTGTTCTTCTGCACTGAGGCCTGCAAAAAAGTCAGTCGGATTGGTCGTCGATGCATCTATTTGCTTCTCCTTGTTCTTGTTTGTGGCAGTCCCCGACGTCGACACAGGTATTTGCTCGATGTAACTATTCGGCGACCCTCGTCGTCTCTTCTTTTGATAAGACTTGTCCACCGAACGGTCATAGTCCGTTTTCAACTCTACCCTTCTCCTGTTTTCTTCCTTCTCGCGTATGAAAGCCTTGAGTCTGTGCATACGACCTTCATTTTTTTGGCCTCCAGCTGTTCCTGTCGAGTTTCTTCTCTCACTTTTACAAACCAGTCTGTGACTTCTTTTGTTGAAATGTTCTAGCTCCTGGGATATCTAGCTCTAGCTCCTCAAAAGCAGGTTGACAAATGTTCTCTATGCTAACTGAGGCGTAGCCAGGTGGAATCGGCATATCGTGGCTTGTCTGTCCAGGAAAATGCGCAAAAGCACTTCCGTCCGCCACCTGTATATATGTAGAGAAATAATAATTAATTAGTTATTATTAGCATGAATTATACCTTCATTGTGAATGTCTGTCTAGAAATTTCTAAGTCATATGCATCAATTATTGAGCTAATAAAAGCATGAATTATACATACCTTCATTTTGATGTTGCCGAATGGCTTGTGTAGCTCACATGGGGTGTGCCGACAGATGTCAACCACAGGGTACCGTTGGCTGTCATCCACTTGAACTCCTTCTATTGCCCTTTGCTCTTCAGGGACCGTTGTGGAAGCACAACTGCTTTTGCGAGCAGAAGGACCCACTTGTACTTGGGGCAGTCCTCCAGATTGGTCCATCTCATTTATTGTGGCGGCCACTCGCCGTTCAATCTCTGCCGTCATGTTTTCTTCGTGTTCTTTAAGTCTTTGCTCTATGGCTTGGCGCCGTTCCTCCTCTTTGCGCTCTCTTCTTCTTCTGCGGCTTCGATAGGTGGCAAAGTCTCCCCTAAAGGTAAATTTCCATGGTACCACCCCGTAGCCCCTGCAACGTCCTGGGTGTTCTGGATTCTTGAGCGCCATAGTGAGCTCATCCATCTCTCTGTCGACCTTCACTCTCCCCGCTTTGACATCTTCAATTGTTTTCAATATTTCAAGTGCAGCCTCTCGTAACGAGGGTGGGAAATCAAGGGTACCATCTTCAGAGTTAATTGTGCCTCCATGAGCATAATACCAATTCTTCACTCGCTCGGGCCACTCATAGACCGCTGGTATGGTACCTTGTGCGAGAAGGTCTTCTTCCTTCTCCCGCCACTTGGGACCTGCACTTGGGTACCCTTTAGTCTCGGGTCGTAACACCACCCGGGACTAAAGTCCGGGGGTAATAATTGCCGGATTGAGCCGTTGGGAGCCCCCCTTTTGTCACGGTTGGTAATACCAACCGGGACTAAAGGGGGGCCGGCTACAGCGCCCATTTCGGACCACGTCGACGAAAGGCCTTTAGTCCCGGCTCCAAAGTTGAACCGGGACTAAAGGGGCGTACAGAAGCCTCCCGCTCTACCAGTGACCTCCATTGTATCCACATGTCGGAGAGGACTGGATGCCCTGGTATGTTAGCAACACATGCCCACCTAGCTAGGGTACGTTTTGTGGGAGCCTTGATTGGAAGTGGTAATAACTACATAGGCCTATAGGGTGTCAGGTAATGTGTGTTTGTTGCAGTCACACAACTCCCACAATATAGACTCCAATCCATCACCAATGGGATGCCGCATTTGGGGCTAGTTCTCAAATTCCTCAAGGATCATTCTCGTTAATACACAAACGTTCAAATTGGTTCTCTTTCTTTGTCAGGGACGGCCTACCTATAACTGTGAAAGATGTATTTATTTGTCACGAATCTATTTTGCCGGACTTATCTTTGGCAGTATGGAATATATATATCATCCCTGGAATTGAAAAAGAAGTGGGATATTTTCATGGTAATTTTCTAGAATTGTGAAAGTTACCCAGCGAGCGAGTTGTGAGGGAGAAAGATGTATGTATGACTATTAATCTCCGTGTACAAAAACAACCATTGGAGAATTAATCCTCCTACTGCTATTACTGCTAAAAAAACTAGTCCTTCCATCGGCCACTGTTCTCGCCACCTTCATTTGTAGGCCATGCATCACCTCATGTTGTATGCAAAAGGTCTCCACCGCCTCTCGCTAGTTCAACAATTAAAAGGAGAATATATATTTGATGAACTAGAGAGGGGCGGTAGAGCCCTGCATGGAGAAAATAAACATATATTAGTCCCGGTTTGTGACTCCAATCAGCAATCATTGTCTCTCCCATAGTTCACAATGTTGCATCCAACAGCTCACAAGGTGGCGATCGAGAATTACTCGTTAGGTACGTTTACTCTAATGTTGCATCATTAAAGGGTGGATAGTTATTGTGCCACAACATCTTTTTATTTGCTCTAAGCTTCCTACTAGCTTTAGGTGTTATAAGAGTTCTGCAGGGATGGATTCAGTGGGGATACAAAAAAGCAATATCGCTCCGTCGGATCGTGGCATCGCACAATGCCTCATATCTGATAAGGTCAGGCTGGTTTACAAAGTAGGGCAACACAATCTGCTGAAAAAAAAAGGTGTGTGCAAGTTGGTCAGATTCCATGCCACAGATAAGGTGTGTGCAATCGGCTGGCTATTTCGGATGCTATATTCTGAAACCTGCTGAGGGGATTGATCCATGGCTCCTTTGAAACCAACTTGAAGAGCCGGTCGGAATCAGTTCCATGTGTCGTATGACGAAGCACTGTCCGTACTATACCGGTATTCCCCATCGTTGTCGGCATCATTCATGCCATGCTAGTAAAAGATTTCTACGTTACTTTACTGGATTATTAGGTAGGCAAGCTTATGTGAAAGGTGTGGAGAATGCTGGAACTTCCCATGACAATTTGCTGTCCCTACTACTGTAAAAAATAATTTTGCTATCCCAATATATAAAACCTTCTGAATTGTAGTCTATGCAAGACTGCATCCATGCATATTTCTGGATCATAACAACGCGGATGATAAATTAGGTCAAGTATTATTGAGAGAGAGAGAGAAAAAAGAAAAATCTAAGCCCCGTTCGAGTAGTAGAATTCATATGTTCCAAATAGGCCCTAATTGGTAATTATTGGTTAGTACGACCATTTATTTGAGAACCTTGCCAGATCCTGCTTGCATAACGAAAGATATAAACAAACCAATCTGCCGTAGAGTTTCCTGGCGGAATTGATTTCCTATTGTCTTGAGAATAATACCAGCAGTGATCAGTTTATGGGATTCTAGTGATGGTGAAGCCCATGAGATTGACTGATTGAGCATCTGTCTACATTATCTTATACATCTAACCTGCACTGCAATTATACATTATCTAACACTTTAATGCACTTGTCATTTGTCAGATGTGAAGATATCTGAGGTATCACAATCTAGGGGATCAAATCTCAGCAGTAACACTTCCTAAAAAATCCAAGTGGTTACAAGTGGAAACCGGGGATCGTCACAGCGGTACCAGAGGAAGGGTGATCCTGATCAGGATGTAATTTTGAGGTATATATCCTTCATCGTTAGGATAATTTGAAGCTAAAGTTAGCCACATCTAAGTTTCAGAAATATATGAGATCAAATGCGAGGATGATGATCCAACAAGGAAAACCTTAAGGAATGGTTAAAACTGCAAGCTAGCTAGCTAGCATACAAGCAGTGGTTATGTCGGCCAAGTAGAAATTCAGTGTCACTACACCAGAAAACCCCCTTGTACCAGCAGGAATCGCAGCAACAATTACTTGGAAGTCGAATTCCATGACGTTGGTGACATTTTTAGGGTTTACACGGGTCATAATGTTCCTTATTCCTTAATTTTAGTGTCTACTATTCATTCTTATACCTCAAGTTAATTGGTCCACTGACAAATATAGTGCCCACGAATATATATGGGTGTTCTCGGAGAGAACTTTAAAAGAGACCACCTTTTCTTTTTTTTGTTCTTATTTATCTTATATCAATTGATGAATTGATAAACAATGGGCGTGTGTGATTTGCACAGACCATAGGTGGCATCTGCAACCGTGCAGCAACAGCAAGGCTAAAAGCGACATGAGCTAATCTATCGATTGATTCTTCGTGATCAATTTAAATGTGAAAACAAGAGACACACTAATGCCCTGGCCCTATCTATCTCTGAAGAATCTTTGGTAGTTGTGCTTGCTTTCAATCTATTTCATAGCTGTTGCTAGAATTGGAATTTCTGTATCCTGGAGGTGACAAGACACACAGGCGTGGGCGGTGGCGAAATGGGGGCACAGGAGGACGGGGGCATAGTCTATGCGGTTTTGCGGACCCCACGATATGGACACGTGGGATGTGGAAGGACCGACCGGGGGAGAAAACCCCGAAAGAAAGTCCAGATCAACCTACCCTCGGGTCACCCGGCCCCGCTTTTTGGGTCACCCGGGACAACCCAGAAAAATGCCTGTGAATCAGCCCCAAACTTTCGATCGATGGATCTCCCAAATGGCTCGGTGGATTGCAACCACATTTTAGGCAAAGGAGAAGCGTCCCATGAGGAAGCTATACCTAAAGGACAGGTTATGCTCCAAAAATCTCGGCCTCTAACTCCCTACAACTCCCGGAATAACGAATCACGTGGATGAACACCTAGAGCTCGAGTTCATCCGGAAAACCATGAATCGACGGTGATTCCCGGCGTTTGAGGGGTCAAGATCATCCACAAAGAGGCACAATGCATTCACCCATGATCCCTGCAAAGAAATCCAGAGAAAGCGACGAACGAAAATCCCCAAAAATATCCCTGAAAATGACACGAAAATCACAAAGAGCTAAGAGAGGGAAATCAACACAACGCCGAATTCTTCCATACATCTAGAGGTCAGATCCTATACAAATGCATGAAAATTCTAGCCTATGGAGCAAAGGAATTGACAAGCAGTCCAAATGGATGAGTTGCCATCCAACCCTAGAACTATATATATGAGGTCTCTCCGATGGAGGCAAATAACCCACACTACCCCTAGAACTTAAAGGAAGATACATACCCCTCAGGGGCAATATTCCCATCAGGCGGCCACGCCTTTGCCGCAGTCGGCGTCCTCCCGACGTGAGCCCCGTGATCCCGCCGCGTGTCCCCCGCTTCGAAGCTTCTCGGCACGCCCGGATCCTGTCTCCGCCCGCCGAGTCTCCGGTGTTGGCTTTGTGGAACAACCCTCGACGGTTTTGTGGTGAACCGCCGCAAACCTCGCAAACTCGGTGTAGCCTCCACGCCAAGCTCCTCTTGACTCGGCAGCCACGTCGTCCCGACTCAGTGTTGGTTTTGTGGAGTAAACCAACCAAACCCCGCGTGCAGACTCCGGTTGTTAGCCGCTACCCTGCACCGGCTCATGTTCATGACTTCGTCTTGCTTTTCTTGCCACCATGCGGCTCGCACTTGATCCCGTTTGGCCACCATGTCCATCAATCCAAGCCTACTTGTCTCTCCACTTCTCGGAGGCCCTGCAAGGCTAAGACCTTTCGCGCTTGCTCTTCACCTGCACCAACGCAAATCAAGCCGCAACCTGCACCTACAATACTCGGCCAAGAGTCAGTCCACACCACATTGTCAATCACTCATCACTAAGGAGCGACCATCCACCGGTCTTCGGACGCTTCAGTCCTCAATCTCCCTATTGATGAGTGCATTGACAACACACACAGTCACCAATTCAGAAAAGAAAGAAAAAGAAAAGAAACGAACAAAAATCTCAAACAAGTGATCAAAAGCCAAACAAAAGCTGAAACACGATCACTTGAAAGAGAAAGTCTCGGCCCCCTAAGGCAAGGGCAACTACTCAACACAACCGAGACAAGACACTCACAACGCCGACTCCTCGAGGGGAGAACAAAGGGCTCGACACCATCGGCAAAAGAGCAAAGCACAAAGCAACTTCAGGCTACACAAAGAGCTCCCCATGCATGAATGCAAGCTCCCCCTGAACAAATGCGTGCAAACTCAAGTTCTCCCCCTGAATTGAGTATCTCCTCAAAATTTTCTCCCCTTGATGCACTTAAACTGAATTGGATGCACAAATTCTCCCCCTTGTTGGTAATGCATGAATCAAGTCTACAAATGCAAGCATGAGCTTCTCAAATAGACAATGATCACAATAAGATGCTACGAACAAGACATAGAGCAAGCATGATAGTCCAAAATTCCGTACGAGCATCGCCAACAAGATAGAAGGAACATATATACATGTGACATGGTCATGAACAAAATTAAGCATTTTTCATTAAAAATTCCCTCTCATGAGCATAGGATCTCAACATGACCAAAATGAGTACAAATAACATACACCATACAAACTTCATGCGAGGTCACAAGATCTCATCACAAGGTCATCACAAACACCCACAAGCCATCTCATGTCATGTCAAAGTCACCGAGCCATGCACCTACTTCTAGATATGAGACTTCCCATTAGTAGATATCATGCAACGGTTTACCACCCAAGATAAGGAATTTAAAGCATAAAAGACATGATATACATGGTAGCATATTTTTCAAGCATAGACATTTCATAGATACCAATTTCATTTTCAAAGTTAAGCATGGTACATGAAATGCCTTTGCGGCAAAAATAAGCTTATGCTCCTCCACAAGGTAACATGTAGGCTAAACATTCATGATGACAACAAGGTTTTTGACCCCAAATGAAAAGAGCATGGTTCCCAAGCATGAATTAAGCAAGATATAGCCATTTGAGCACAAAATGAGCATGAAAGGGATTCTACTCATAAGAGAGGATCAATTTAAAATTTCACAAAAAAAATATAGCCATTTCACATGCATACATATCCCAAACTACCAAGAGCATAGCTATACATCATAAAAGCTCATCAAGCATGATCATAGGATCATCCACAACATATCACAGTGGTCAATGTATATGAGAGAAGCACATCCTCCAAAGCATATGATACAAATGAAGTCTGGGATACAAAGATGCTAAAAATGATATGATACATGAATGAAAAATGAAAGCTACATATGTACATGAGATGCCCAACCCAAGCTCAAAACGGGACAAAAGAGCACAAAACTCACAAGCTCCCCCTAAACACATGCACTGGGGTCAAAGAGCATACAAAGCTCACCCTAAATACATGCGATTGGGCGAAGAGCAAAAGAGACCAAGTGGCTTGACGAGAGCCACACACCTCAAAGTCACAAATCTACTTACCTTGCTCACTCGTTCTCGTCCATCATCCCCGAAAGTGATGTACTCCTTTGACACCACCAGGGCGAGGTTGGAGAGCCACCTTCGATCTCCGAGCATGTGTCACTAGCCACCGGAGTCGATCCACCAAAAGTCCTCCAAGCCTCCCGCCTGCAAAATCAAAACCAAGAACAAGGGCGAGCAACCGACTCAACACTGGGGTTAGTACAAAAATAGTCAAACCAGTGCCGAGACATCTGCTCAAAAGTGGGGTTAGCAAAATCCATCCTATCATGCCAATCAAAGCTATGACCACCACAGGGAATCATCTCACGTCTCGCTTGAGGAGTACGAGCACCACAAAATGGAAAACGTGGTCCGTAGCCCCTCTGAGACTCAAAGCTGCGACTTCTTCCAAACTCGTACTGACCATGAGGTGGAGAACGTCCAGCAAAGAAACCACCGTTAGACTCAACACGCCTATCACCTGCACCACGACCAAAGGAACCGAACCGATCAACACCACGACCATGAAAGCCGAAACTCCCAGCACCTTGGGTAGGAAAACCTCGATCCCTCCAAGCTGGAACCGTATGAACAACACCCTCACTCTGAGGCACAACACGAGGCTCATGCATACCACGAGAAGGGTTGTACCTGTCCTTGTTTGCCATCTCCCTAGCAGACCTCTCATTCCTTCTCCTCCTGAAACAAAACTCTTTCTTGTGACCATCCCTCCCACAATACTCACAATGGAAGCGGACTGGTTTTGGCTTAGGTTTTGGTTGTGGATTCTTCTTAAGCTTTTTTTCTTGCTCACTTGGCTTCTCACTTGGTTTCTCTCTCGGTTTAAGCGGTTCGTTTGGCTTGGGTGCAAACTGGTTCTTGTGTGTAGTTTGGGGCGGAACTGGAATTTCCCCAATTTTCCCTTCTCTCTCACCACTACACTCTCCAACCTTATCCGATCCAAGTGCCTGACCATCAAATCGCTTAAATGCTGCAATCATCATACCAAGTTGAGGCTCCTGACCAGACAACCAACTCATCAACTTGTGCAACTCACCATTCTCATTCTGCAACCGATCAACATATTGCATAAGCTCTAGATTTTGCACAGCATGAACCTCACAAGTAGAGCAAGCAATGGCAATAGGAGATTTCAAAGCAGCCTCAAGACAACAATGCGAGCACGAGACCCATCTAGTTTTCCATGCAAAACATGGCAAGTAGTACATGCTCCTAACAAAGCAGGTCTAGACTTCAACTCATCAATATCATCCCTAAGCACATCTAGTTCCTCAAGCTTTGAGGCATGCTTCTCCTTAAGCATAGTCAAATTAGACAAGAAAACAGTGCAATCACCACAATCAATCTCATCAGTCACAACAGGAGCAGCCTTAAGAGCATCAATCTCAAGCCTAGCTTCTAGGTTCTTGGACTCTAGATCAGCTACCTTGTCCTTAGCTTCCTCTAGCGAAGCTCTAAGCTCTTTCCTAAGCTTCTTAGCCTCTCTAAGCATGCTATCACGGTTGTCAAGCAAAGCAACCAACTCCTCATTCTCCTGACACAAGGAAGAGTGCTCATCACATACCTCATCCTCGGAATCTAAGTCCGAGTCATCCTTCTGGCTTCTCTTGCCGCTGGAGCTGCGAGCCATGCCGCAGAAGCCGTCCTTTCGGCTGGAGCTTAGGCCTATCACACAAAGGCCATTGAAGTGCTTGCTGAGGGTCTTCTTCTTCTTCTTCTTCTTCTCCTTCTCCTTCCACTTGTCACTCTCTTCTTCTTCATCACTCGAGCTTGATAACGTGTCCTCAGAATCCGATTCGACGTCGCTCGATTTCTTCATCTTCTCTCAAGTCCGTGCCTTCCTCCCATGTCCATGATCCTTCTTTTTGGACCTTCTTCTCTTGTCGTTGGACTTGTGCTTGTCGTCATTGTTCAACTTCGGACACTCAGCGAAAAAGTGTCCGGTCTTGCCGCACTTGAAGCATGTCCTCGAGTTCCTCCTTGAGCTCATTCGGTTCTCGTGCATCCTCTCGAATATTCTCGACAACAGTGCTAGGTCGTCCTCGCCTAGCATGTCAAAATCCTCGTCTGGTAAGGACACAAGAGAAGACAAAGAGTACATCCTGAAGGATGGGTTAGCGTTAGTCCTTGAACCAGAAACGAGAGCCAGACTATGGGGGTCAGTCGGGTTCTCGATTTTGCCTCTCACACCTATATCAACTTCAGACGACTTAAGCTTGGAGAAGAGCTCATCCACAGTGAGTGTCTCATAGTTGCTGGACTCCATGATGGTCTTGACCTTGGCGCTCCACACAATACGATCAAGAGAGTGCAAGAGCTTCAAAGCTCTGTCATGGTGGTCATCGTACGGAAGCACGGTCACATTGGCCCTCATGTTGTTCACAATCACGGTGAATCGCTGAAACATGGTGTCAATTGACTCACCAGGCAGATGAGTGAAATTCTCATACTCCATCCGGTAAGTCGCAAACAAGTGAGCCTTCACCTGATTGTTCCCAACATGGGCAATCTTAAGCTTATCCCAAATCCTACAAGCTAGGTCCTCTGCACACACACCCGATCGAATTCGGATTGGCAAAGAGCACGAAACAAGTAATCGACCGCCTTATTGTTGGCGTCGTTCATATCCCTCGATCCTTAGTCAAGGAAGTTTATGGGATGAACATAGGCAGTGTTCTCCGTCACATCCCAAAGCAACTAACCCTTGCCATGAAGAGAAGCGGACATCTGTCTTTGCCACATCTGGTAGTTCTTCCCATCGAAGTGCGGAGGACTCGAACCCCTTTCCTGCTACGCCATCGTTGGATCTTAGACTGGTTAGAGTCACAAAGATCAATAACCGGCTCTGATACCAATTGAAGGACCAGATTGGTGACCAGAGAGAGGGGGGAGTGAATGGGAGCCGATAAAAAATCTTTCTCAAAAGAACTCGTCCTATATCCCAATCACAACTCCGAGAGTCACGCACGAACAAGTGGGAGCACACACAAACCTCTCTCGAGACCTTAGGAACAAAGCTTGAAAGGCTAAGAAGCAAAGCGGAAGCAAGCACGAAAGAGCTCGAGCAACACAGAGGAAGGCTGAGACCTACCGGGTCACCCGACCTCAAAGTCCGGGTCGCCCTAAGGCAAACAGAGCCGCACCGGGTCACCCAGCCTCAAAGTCCGGATCAACCTACCCTCGGGTCACCCGGGACAACCCAGAAAAACACCTGCGAATCAGCCCCAAACTTTCGATCGATGGATCTCCCAAATGGCTCGGTCGATTGCAACCACATTTGAGGCAAAGGAGAAGCGTCCCATGAGGAAGCTATATCTAAAATTTTATGGCCTTTAACCCACTAAATCGAGAGCAATCACAAAACTCGTGGAAGAACACAAAGAACCCTAGCACAACCTTGAAACGGACCAAACTCCCTATTCACTTGGAGACTTGAAGCGAAACTATGGGGAGATGATGAACACCTCAAGGAGAGGTTATGCCCCAAAAATCTCAGCCTCTAACTCCCTACAACTCTCGGAATCACGAATCATGTGGATGAACACCTAGAGCTCGAGTTCATCAAGAAAACCATGAATCGACGGCGATTCCCGACGTTTGAGGGGTCAAGATCATCCACAAAGAGGCACAATGCACTCAACCATGATTCCCGCAAAGAAATCCGGAAAAAAACACCCTCAAATCGACGAATCAAGCGACAAACGAAAATCCCCAAAAATAACCCCGAAAATGACACGAAAATTACAAAGAGCTAAGAGAGGGAAATCATCACAACGCCAAATTCTTGCATACATCCAGAGGTCAGATCCTATACAAATGCATGAAAAATCAGAGGAATTGACAAGCAGTCCAGATAGATGAGTTGCCATCCAACCCTAGAGCTATATATATGTGGTCTCTCTGGTGGAGGCAAATGACCATGCTACCCCTAGAACTTAAAAAAAGATACATACCCCTCAGGGGCAATTTGGTCAAGTAGCGAATATTCCCATCAGGCGGCCATGCCTTTGCCGCAGTCCGTGTCTTCCCGACGCGAGCCCCGCGATCCTGCCGCGTGTCCCCCGCTTCGAAGCTTCTCGGCACGCCCGGATCCCGTCTCCGCCCGTCGAGTCTCCGGTCTTGGCTTTGTGGAGCAACCAAGGAACCCGACGGTTTTGTGGTGAACCACCACAAACCCCGCAAACTCGGTGTAGGCTCCATGCCAAGCTCCTCTTGACTCGACAACCATGTCGTCCCGGCTCGGTGTTTGTTTTGTGGAGTAAACCAACCAAACCCCGCGTGCAAACTTCGGTTGTTAGCCGCTACCCTGCACCGGCTCATGTTCATGACTTCTTCTTGCTTTTCTTGCCACCATGCTGCCCGCACTTGATCCCATTCGGCCACCGGGTCCATCGAGTCAAGCCTACTTGTCTCTCCACTCCTCGTAGGCCCCGCAAGGCTAAGACCTTTCGCGCCTGCTCTTCACCTGCACCAACGCAAATCAAGCCGCAACCTGCACCTGCACCTGCAATACTTGGTCAAGAGTCTGTCCACACCACGTTGTCAATCACTCATCACTAAGGAGCGACCATCCACCGGTCCTCGGACGCTCCGGTCCTTAGAATATGAGAAAGCAAATATATCTAAGAGAGAGAGAAATATATATGCATACATATGAGATTCCCAGTAGGTCACTACAACATAAGGTTCAAAATTAATGTATTCCTTGGGTCCCTATTGAAAAGACTATTCCTTGGGTACTTTTGAAAAGATGGCTTAATATTTTGATCCCATGCATGCCAACCATATCCTTTTCAAGAAAGTGTGCAAAATGAGCAAACCAACGAAGCTTTTAAAGAAAGCATGCAAAATGAGCAAACCAGCGGAACTTTTTGGACCCAAATCTACCAATATCACTAGTAGAGAAGGAGCTTTTCGTATGCCCCTTTAGGCCCTGTTTGGGGGCAGCTTTTGGAGCTTTTGCTTCTCCAGGAAGCTCCAAAAGCCAAAAGCTCCCCCAAACGGGGTCTGCTACTCCTAGAAGCAAAAGCTTGAAAAGCTCATTTTACACTAACAATCGAAAAGCTCCCCTCGCGGAGCTTCCCGAGCTTCTACGGCCGAACCATTTTTTCTTTCTTTCCCCATCTCTTCTCCGTGCAGACTGAAGGCGCTCCTCCCCCGCCGGACCCGTCGGTGCTCGATTCACGGCCTCTCCCCCGCCGGCCGTGACCAGGCCCCTTGTTGGCCGGCCATCGCCGCTTCCCCAACTTCTCTCAGCCGGAGCTCCACCACCGCACCACCATCTCCAGCGCGAGCAAGGACCGGTGGGCGCGAGCTCTCCTGGGCGGAGACGGCAGAGCCAAGCTTGCAACCGCAACTCGGGGCTAGTGAGAGTGAGCTCCCATGGGCGGTGCGGCCAGGGCTCGGGGCCGGTGGGGCGAGCTCCTCCCGGGGATGAGGTCGAGCGGCGCGGCTAGGGCCCAGACGGCCGTGGCTCGAGATCCAGCGGGGGCGGGTCCCCCAGACGGCTGCGGCTCAGGATCCGGCAGGGACGAGGTCCCAGACGGCCGCAGCCATGCCTCGGAGCCGGTGGGCGAGCTCCTGGGGGGCGTCGCCTTGAGTTCTCCGTTCCCCCACGGACAACACGCAAAATCACAATTTTGATAAGCTCTCCCAAACAGGCATGGCTAGCTTCTCTGAAAAGCAGCTTTCTAGGGAAGCAAGGAGAGCTTTTCCAAGTAGAGCTTTTGGAGAAGCTTAAGCTCCCCCAAACAGGGCCTTAGTCCCGGTTCAACTTTGGAGCCCGTAATAAAGGGGTTTTGTCGATGTGACCCGAAATGGGTGCGGGAGCCGCCTACCATTTTGTAACTAGGGACTAAAGGCCGGCGACCCTATAAACCGGCCTCCTTCTTCCTCCTTTGCCTGTCTAAGCCATTGTTCCCCGTACTGACAACTCAAGCTCCTCCTCTCCATGGCGCCTCAAGCCTAGGGAGTTGCTGCGAATTTTTTCTTCATCAATCAGTGAAGATTTCTCTTCTCCAAAGTGTTGGCAAGGTTTGAATCTTCATCCTCCCTTCATTTGTTGTGATTAAATTTTGTTTTATGGTTTAGAGATAGAGAAAATAGAAATTTTAATTTCTAGCTAGGTAGGAGGAGCTAAGAGATGTGATTTTTATATATACTTTAGATTTAGAAAGATATAGTTAGGATGATACTAGCATTGTTCCTTCTTTCATTAAATTTTTATTAAGCATTCTCTTATTTTCTTGTTTTTCATATAGAGAAAATTGAATTTTACTTCTACATATAGTGAGAGATAGAATTGCTGGATTGTGTGGAAGTGCAGAGGAGTGCAAGACACCTAGAAGATCATATCCAATCCATCCAAGTGCTAAATTGCTCATCCATAGACTTGCATATGCTTTGTGTATGTGCTTAGTGTTAGGCTTAGCTTAGAGCTGAGTGAGTGCAAGGTTGTGCCAACCTTGTGAGGTGATTCTTGAGTGAATCAAGGTGTACAAGGTGCGCCGGAAGCCTTGGGGCCTAAGTGGCTCACCGGCAATCGTCTTCGACCTTCCGGCTTGGTGTGGAGTGGCGAGGACACTTTACGCGGGGGACGTGGAGACCCCCTTCCTTGGTGGAGAAGCTCCTTAGTGGAGGCGGCATCAAGGTGACCAAGGGAGCTTGGCGAGTGTCTAAGTGGCGAGCCTTTGTGACGAGTCAAGCGGTGCTCTTGGGAGAGACTTGGTGACCGAGAAGCAATACTCTTGTGTGAGTGCTTCAACAACGTGGACTAGGGGTGGCTTAGTGCCTACCGATACCACAGGATAAATCGCGTGTCAAGAGTTTGCTTCCTCTCATCCCTCTTTACGTTTCCGCATTTACTCTCTTGCAATCTTTGCTTGCCTTTACTTTCCTAGAGTAGTATCTTGCTAGGATTGGCGATAGGTTGCAAACCTTGTTTTGGGATGGGAGTTTCACACTAGAACAACCATAGTTGCACATCTAGATAGTATGTTCTAGTTTATATTCATGCAAAAGTAGTGAAGCCATAGGTTAAGGTTTTTAGTTGCCTAATTCACCCCCTCCCCCTCTTAGGCTAACGAGCATCCGATTCCTTACAAACGCCTCAAATCTGATAAGGTCAGGCTAGCTGATTACAAAGCAGCTAGCGGCAGCTCAACCTGCTGAGAAAAGCCGCGTACGTGCAAGGTGGTTGGATTCCATGCCGCAGATAAGGTCAGCGAGGCTGGCTACACTTTGGATGCTATTCTGAAACCTATTGAGGTGATTGATCCTTCGAAATTGGCTTGATCAGTCGGCCGGAATCAGTTCCATGTGTCGGAAGATGAACAACTGGCCGTACCATACTAGTGGTATGCCCCATCGACATCGCCACCACTCGCGTCAGGACACGCATTTAGGCGTGTACGTGCTGGGAGCAATGGCATCTTTGGTACTCCATTTCATTCTCTTTTGATAGGCATATTTCCAAAATTTCAGATTTTCACAAATGATAGTAATATTTGCCAACAATGTAGACCGCGGCAATAAATTAATATTGCATCAACAATATGAGTAGTCATCGCATCGTCAACCGTTGGAGAACTGATGAAAAAGTTTGTTTGCACTACATAGATGATACATAGATCGAGTTGTTTTTCTTGGTCATTGTGTTAAGGTGAGAATAACCCTATCAAAGGAGAATGGAGGGGAGTGGTATTTCTCATGCTGAGGTAGGCGATGTACTGTGGCAACTGGAGAATGCAGAGAGCGTTCAGAATTCTAGTCTCAATGGAAAACAATGCTAGCCTGATTTATTTCAGAAATAATAAAGTAATCCCGTTTGGGACAAGGTGACTTTCACTGAAGTGTTCCGGAGTGATATTCCACAAATTAAAATTCAATGTGCATGGGAATTTCTGGTGAATTTGCTCTCTCCTATTCACTTGAGCGAATAATATTGATCAGCACGCACAGAGCAGATGACGAGATGGACCATCTGTTCACGTAGTCATGTCCAGTACATTATCCTTGTTGCTATGGATTCGAGCCATCACAATCCAAACCTGTACTGCAAAGCTATATACTTCGCCATTTGTCAAATGGTAGGAAATGTTCCTGCTTCAAGAAAGGAGAAAAACAAGAGGTATCACAAGCAACTTAGGGGGATCAAAAGCAACCCAGCATTGAGTAATTGGATGGTTGACACTGGGAACGAGAAAATCCCCAAGGCATCAAGTGCATATATAGTCTCCTTCATATGTCCTCGAAAAAAAAAGAAATGGGACCTCATATATACCTTGAAAATTTTCTGAAAATGCTTGTCAATGCACGTGTCCATCTTTTACCTCGTATATACCTTCCCGCCAAGGGCTATAATAAGATGCATAATAACTTGTTCCGATGTGAATATACTCTAGTATGATATTAGAAATTATATTGTTTCTGATAATATTTAGACTGCAAATATTTCGATTTGACACTAAGTTAAGCATTTTACAAGTTCTTGAAACAGTTTGCACCCACCTATCAAGTTGTTGTATTAGATCGACCATTTTAGAAGTTTTTTTTTTGACCAATCTGCACCCACCTGACAAGTTACTGTTCTAGATTAAGCATATTACAAGTTATTGGACTAATCTGCACCGATATGACAAGTTGTATGGTGGACGCAATTTACCCTTCTTGGATTTCAGTCAGTTTTTTCCCCGAATTTTTGCATAATTTTATCTTATTGGTGGTGACTGTTAAATAGCCATATCGTTAAATATCGATAATACTTTGGCCCAAGTTCACTTTAATTCTCAAAGTCCAGTTATTTTTTTTCCAATTTCCAAAAATTTATGGTGAAAACCGGCATATACCGCCTGGCCACCTCCGGTATTTTTTTTTCTATTCCAGAAAGGTGACACTGCTTCTAGGTGAAGTTAATTATACACCACTGGCAAAGTATGTTTTGTCAGATACTTCATTTATCCGTAAAAACCATGACAGGAGATGTATCAAATAAAGTGTTATATATCCCATGACAAGAAAAATGGGGTACAGCTGCATGCCCATAGGCCATATGCATCCATATGATATTCTCAGTAGTAGGTCAACACAACCTTAGCATTCTTAGATATATTCCTTGGGCCCTATTGAAAAGACGGCTCGTGCGTTATCCAAACAAATACTGATCTCATGCATGTATACCATCCTTTTCAATGAGCAAAACCACAGAGCTTTTTGGATTATATTCAAGTCTGAAAATGTGGGACCTTAGCTTGAATGTATTTTATTAGCTATATATTCTTAAAGTCAAATAAAGATGTATTATGCATGCATGGTCCTTCCTATATGCCTCCTTGGAATATTTTGTTTTTTTCCAGAAATTCCCAGACCACTCTCATCACACTAAATGTGAGTTCCCTGCTCGATCTTACTTGCAGCTAGCTCTAGCAAGACCCGGACCCGTTATGGCAACCCTAGCCCCTGCTTGCAAACTCTATAAAAGGCAGCCACCCTTCTCTTCACGTACATCGATCCACAGCAGCTTCACAGAGCTCGACAGCTAGTAGTATAGAGAGCAAGAGTGAGAACGAGAAGCTCGAGGAGATAGAGATCTAGAAAGAGAGGGACAGAGAAAGAAATCTAGAGAGATCACTTCTTGCAGCCAAGAATCCCCAAAAAAACCAAAGCAAATGGACCGCGTGATGAAGCTGGCGGCGGAGCGTGCCGTGGTGGTGTTCACGCTGAGCTCCTGCTGCATGTGCCACACGGTGACGAAGCTGATGCAGGACCTGAGCGTCAACGCCCTGGTGCACGAGCTGGACAGCGATCCCAGGGGCAAGGAGATGGAGCGCGCCCTGCTCAAGATGCTCGGCGGCAGGGGCCCCGCCGTCCCCGTCGTCTTCATCGGCGGCAAGCTCGTCGGCGGCACCAACAGGATCATGTCCCTCCACCTCGCCGGCGAGCTAGTTCCCATGCTCAAGAGCGCCGGCGCGCTCTGGCTATAGAGACTGTACGGTGGTGGTGGTGCCAAGGGCAGGTTTTTTTCCCGTCCTGTTCTTCTGAGTTCTGACAGAATAATTGAGGCAAACAGAGTAGCTTGCTAGCTTCTTTTTCTTGTTCGTAGGAGCTAGTGAGTGAGACAGAGATGGCCTTTGATAGATGTGTGATTTCCTCTCTTTTTTAGATGTTTTCTTGCAACTTTACTGCAATAATTCGTGTGTGTACTGATCCTGATCGGATCGCCCTTTTTCGATGGGCTTTCATATGAATAATGCCAATATATATATGCAGTGTTTTAGAAGTAAACAGTATGATGGCATGTGTTATGTAGATATACAAGTATGCATAGCATGAATTTGCCAATATTGGTCATCACATTGGTGCTTTATTTTGGTTGTCTTCTGATCAGTCACACTAACTGTTGATGTATAACTAATTAACCTATGGTTCTTGCTGCTGTTTGCCATCAAACGCATTATATGGTGATAGTTTATTGATCATTAGCCAACTTGGCCTCTCATTCAAGTATATATAACTTGTTATATATATCTCTAAGCTTGCAATTTGGTTGTTAGTGATGCTTAGAGTGTAGCAAGCGTGTATGTACCCATCCTCACTTGTGCTGATCAATATAGGTCATTTGCTTTGTTACTCTCGGTGATCTGCATGATTGCATCTCTATATGGCTTGCATTGGTGGCGGTGTTGATTCTTGGTAACCTTTCAAGGAGGTGTTTTGTAGAAGTAGTATGAAGTGTTGTGCGTTGATCCGGAATGGAGAGAAGATTATCACTAAAAAGATTACTTGGTCATCTTGTGGACCATATGTAGTGAAGAGTGCAACTCTCACAACCTTGGATTTTTTTTTTGTAGGGTGGGGGGGGGGGGGGGGATTTTTAAAATATGACATTTGCAAGGGCGAGTCAGGCCCGACCCTGAGGGGGGGGGCGGCGAGAGGGGCGGCTGTCCTGGGCCCCATGCATGTAATGTACATCATGTCATCTATAAATAATAGGAAAAATGCTAGTCATGCTGAACTGATTTTTACTATGCATATCTATGATTAAATAAATTGTTTGATATGAATATTTATATACGCTGAGTACTTATAGGCAACATTATCTTTATTATCATTAGAGCTCCGGGTTTTCATTCGTCCTGGGCCCCTAAAATCTCAGAACCGGCACTAGGGCGAGTGCCTCACCCGCTCTTATTTTTGCAGCTACAAATAGTTGCAGAAGATATATATATATATATATATATATATATATAGAGAGAGAGAGAGAGAGAGAGAGACCAATGCATGTATGTGTTATCTTTTCACAATGACATTGTTGTCCAAATCACGAGATCAGCATGAAGGTAGAAAATTAAACAAAAATATAACATTACATACACTCCTTCTGACATGATTGTATTATGCTCCACAACATATACATCAACAAAATAGTATACTCCATTATGTGTCTATACACAATTAACTATAGTTTGCAGGAAGCATATAGACGAACCATTGTATGATCTGTCTTTTACTATCTACGCGACATGGTTGTGAATGCCCTTAGTAGTGTCAAACTCATTTATTAAAAGTCACTTGTTGATACTCCTACCATCCACGAATATAAGAATTTCTAATGACCTTCATTTTCTCAAGAATATAAGCACCTCTACAAACTAAACTCTCAAACAATAATTATTCCTATTGAATTTTGTGTGTTAAGCCAATCAAGTGTGCTCCTGCTTGATGTAAATTGTAAATCATATACATATTCAAACTACCTCTTAATGTTATGGAAAATCCCAAAAGGTGGCTAGAAATATGGCAAATTAGGAGTGCTTTTGCTTGTTTAATAAGGGGTACGTATAATAGACTTTCTCCTTGTTGCTTAATCTATTTGCCTAAAATTGCTACAAATTCTTAATATATTTGTGGACAGTGGGAGCGCGAGTCAGCTACTTATTGGTTGGTAATAAAACTTGAATCCATTAATGCAAACAAAAGGCAAGCAGCCAAGCACACAACTTATCCATGAATGATTATTCTGTCTCATAATTGTAACATCCAAAAGAATGATGTTGTCCAATCTAGTGAAGCTATTTTATTTACATTGAACAGCATGACAGTTCTTTTGGCCAACAGCTAGGTTTCTTTAAGTTATGACCAGGGCAGCTGATTAATTTGATATTGTACCGTGATATTTATGTATTGCATATATGTTAGTGAAAATGTTTGTCTTATCAAAATCAACTAAGAAAACTAAGAAATTCAAGAATAACGAAAGAAAGGATATACTACTACACTATATGGAAAGTAACATATATTTATTTCTTGATTAAGAGACCTTAAAATAATATTTAGTAGGTGCCGATTATCTTTATTCCCTGGTTTGGTTCCTCTAATCACATATGTGTAAAGTACTTACCACAAGTGGAACAAAAGTCCCATGGCAGGATCTTTTTGTTATGTTGGATTAGATGGTAATAATTATCTCTCCACTAGGTAAGAATAAGCATAGCGTGATAATTGTTGAATATATACTAATGTTCACAAGATATAATATATTCAACAAAATCTTAGTCAAATCACAATGTGAATAGATGATTACTTTTAGCAAAAAAACTTACATTTTAAAAAGCCTAATTTACTAAGAATGTCTTCGGGCAGCGATTAATTAGATGAAAAGGTGACGAGACATAAAGTTTATGAGCTTTAATTTGTTCCCGTGCTTGGATAGTATCGGGTAGTACCATGTAGTACCTTGTACTAATATTTTTTCACCAGCAAATTTAGTTAGGTAGCACCGGGTAGTACCAGGTAGTACTAGGCAGTACCAATAGGGTAGTACCAGTTAGTATCGGGTAATACTAGGTAGTACCAGGTAGCACCTAGTACCGGGTCCACCAAAATGGTACTATCTGATAAAAGCACCATAAAATTTCCTAAAGTTTATATGTATGTCGCTACAATTTACATAAAGTGGTGTATTTCAGCCTTTGAAATTTTGAAATATAGAGATAAGAAAAAAATGAGCTTGACGTATATATGTGACAGTGGATATAAAGATGACACACATGCATGCATGGATATCATATATTTATAAAGATCGACTGCAAATTAAATAGCAGCCTCGGATCGCAGCATCACACATGTATATATGCACTGTATACGTATGCACTAAAACCTTGTAAGGTCAAAGAGATGCCTCTACCTAGCTACTTTACCTTTTTGTTTGCAACACGGTGCCTTTATATTTTATATTCCAAAACCACACTGGGATGCTGTGAAGATCAGAGCAAGCACAAAAGGAGACGACGTGGCCTCTTGGATGGCACATTATTGTGAGCTATATATGGGAGCGAGAGTCTAAATTCCAATATGTTTTGGTAGGACCGATCTGCTAGTGTGGAATAATAACTTTAGCTTTGACTTTTGTTTTTTCTTTTTTATTTTCTTGCAGAGAACCTATTTTCTTAACAGATTGCGGAGTCTGAATTGATTATATTATGATGACTGTTCGATCAGTTGGTACTAATGTGAAGTGCAGTGGTAGATGTACTCGTTTCTCACGTCTGTTACGCGTGCTTGTACGATCGAATCCATGGTTCATCTGTGTATTAGATATCACTGTCACGGATAATACATATACGTGTTTTAGTTTGGTTTTATACTGCATACTGTCGAACATGGCTGCTATATTACTATATGTGAACAAAATTATATTGGAATATAAATTTAATATAGCAAGGAACAAAAGCTTTATGAACGCAAGATGGGATGTATTTATAAATTGAATTTATTAGATATACATAGACGAATTGTTATATACACTGCACTGCAGAGAGAATATGTTAATTAAATTGAATAATTTGTTAAGTATGAATAAACAGATCGATATATATAGTACAGTGTGGTGAACTGGTGACAACAAGCTAGTAATAGGTTTATTCATGAGTACTAGTTTGTCCTTTAATTTCATCTTCATTTTTCTATATAAACATAATGATACGATATGTATTTGTAAATGTCTTTGCAGAACAAAGTAAAATTCCACATGCATTTTTACATTAGGTACATTTTAGTATTTAGTATAATAAGAACCTGATTGCATAACCTAGTAATACCAAACTGATTGATTTCAGTGATGAAGCCAGGATCGAGCCCCTAGGGGGCTCTCCTGTGCTTCTTCCACCTCTGGCTCCCCCTTCCTTCATCCTTTTGCTCAAAATCTGTAGGAGGAGGGGGCGCCCCCTCCCCCAGTGCTAGATCCACCACTGATTGATTTAACTGATGAACACTTTCTTTTAATTATGATTTATTAGTGCAAGATATATCTAGGTATGAAAAGTATAGAAACCGATGAATTGAGTTGCAGATTACCACATCATGGTTTTTTCGTCGTTTCATCATACCGCATTTCAAGAATGCTATTAGCTTAGAATTGATTTGCATGCATATATAGCTTAGCTCTTTGGCTCACCTTAATTTTGATTTGTGCCTTCACAATTGTCAACACACACTGTCGATGCCTTTCCGGAGCCAACAAGCACACAGAGGAGCTCCTTGCCGCATCTCTGCGTAGGGCAGTCAGACAGCGTTGGAGCGACAGTCAGACCGGGGTCGCCGGGTTCACCGGCAAGAAACCAACGAACGCCCACCTGGGAGGGACCCCGTCGGGGCAGGCGCACCTTGGGTTGTCCTAGGCTCGGCAGGCCAGCTAGGACATTCTCTCATGCCGCGGAGGTAGTAGAGGAACAGAACATGAGGTTGGAAAAGAAGGCTAAAGAGGAGCGGAAAGGTAAATACGATAAAAGATAAGTTTGATAGATTTGATTGTGTTCCTTTCAATCGGCCATGACCCTTTTATATTTATAGGGAGGGGAGGTATTGCCCCATTAGGAGTCGAAACCCTTACAAAACTTTGTCAAAATACAACTCCTAACTCGTATTTGGCTGGGTAGGGCGGTCTAACCGCCTATGTGACGTACAGATCTTCCAGAAGCCATATCTCTCTCTCATCTGGACTCCGAATTGGACGTTCCATATATGAATCTTGATCTACTCGACGAGAGCTATCCAATGGGAAAGTCCAAATTACCTTTTGAGGACTTTGACCAGGGCGGTCTAACCGGGTTGGTGGGGCGGTCTGACCGATTTCGCCCAGACCTGCCAATTTTGAGTGCGAATATATGCCTCCTTGTTTTCTGGTAAAGCTTGCATGCCAGAAAACATTCTCAATGATCAGAATCATCTAAAGATGATAATGAATAGTATATCACCCATATGATGGATTCTAGACTCTTTATGAATGCTATGGTAACCGAAATAAAATTCTATTAAGTACAACATATATGGAACTACAATTTCAGTTTTCTGAACAACATATCTAATAACTGAAATCTTGATATGGCCATGGCGGCCAACCGTAGTTCTTTGATGTATCACAAGCATAATATTGATAACTGTAAAAAGAAGACCAAGGATTATACCAAAATCATGAATTGTATTTAGGTATACCTGGATATGCAGTCCATGTCACATGCATCGATGGAATAAATGATGAAGACCAATGTGACGACCATCGATGCTTCTTTGCTTTTGGTGATGAAGAATTCCAACTTCGATCCTCTAACCGATTGTTTTGCTTTTGCTCGGCTATCCTCTGATATTTATGCAATAATTCAGCAAATTAAAGCTTGGCTTCTTCCTCATCACCTTGCTGTTTGGTGTGACAGTCTCGGCTTTACCAAATTTTTTGGCATGACCGGTCAGACCGGTCTGGTCACCGGTCAGACCGGTTCCTTCGGAACCAGCCACTTTGACGTCATCTTGTCCCCCAGCCGAACATGATTGTTGCTCAACTATATTTTTTTAGACATGTTTGTCATTGGGGACAACTTGATTAGTAGAACTAGCCGATGATTTTTTCAATATTCGGATTTTCTATGTCTAGTATAAAATCTGAATTTTTATTTAATCTACCGTCTTTTTTGTCACGATAGACTTGTTTAATCACCTTTCGCTTATTTTTATGTGCTGACCGATTCTTTTGATCAAAATGATCATTATGCATAGGTGATGGATTATTAACTACCGGCTCTCTATAATTAATATAATCTAAACACAAACATCGAGAAGAAGACGACATATATGAATTGTAATACCAAGGAGAATAAGAATAAGGCATATTAAAACAAAACTCCCACGACATCGGTGTAGGTGATCCATATGGTGGAAACGACATTGATTTGTGGGAAAATTACTCCATTGCCGACCCCAATTATGGAACTTCTCACTAGGAGAAGATTTTGAATGTTTCGAATTTTTAGACCGACTAGTACGATTGACATTCTTTTGTCTTTGAGACTTAGTTGGAAGTTTCTCATTAAACTTCGGCTCTTCTCTTTGATGCATATGACAGCCTTTGGATTCAACGGTTTTCCAAACACCAATCTCGGGCTTTTCAGGCTTAACCATCTTTGGTTTAAATTTATTTTGCAAAAGCCTGGGAGAGGTGGTTAGACCGGGTTGCAACCCGGTTAGATCGGCCTCGGTGCAACCAGCAGCTTCGCCTTTATTTTGTTGCCCCCCGAGCGTCGAAGTACTAGATGTAGTCTCTATGCTCTTGATAGGGGATTTTTGGGTCAACAATTTCGGCTAGAGACGGCCGACTTGTTTCTTGACCAACAACATCACAACTTGGCAAAGCTTTGCAAGGATCGACAATATCATTAGCCGGCTCTTTAATAGCCGACTTTTGACTAACATGAGTCGAATCTGAACTATCCTCTTTATCAATTAAATATTTGAGATAATAACTCACAAAATCGGATAGGTCATTAGATAAATTACCTGAGGATTGCGTGTTTTTCGATGTGTCGATTGTGGATGACGGACTCCTTGATTCGGATGACACCTTGCTCCGTCTTGCGAAAACAGGACAGAAACAACCTTTTGTCCGCCAAGCGACGCTCTCGCAAGTACTCCTCAGATAGATCGATGCTAGGTTTTGATAGATCAACCATGGTAGCTAGATCATCGTTCCCCAACGGAGTCGCCAATTTGTTGACACCTTTCCGGAGCCAACAAGCACGCGGAGGAGCTCCCTGTCGCACCTTTGCGTAGGGCAGTCAGACCGCGTTGGAGGGGCGGTCAGACCGGGGTCGCCGGGTTCACCAGCGAGTAACCAACGAACGCCCGCTTGGGAGGGACCCGTAGGGGCAGGCGCACCTTGGGTTGTCCTAGGCTCGGTAGGCCAGCTAGGACGTCCTCTCATGCCGCGGAGATAGTAGAGGAGCGGAACATGAGGTTGGAAAAGTAGGGTAAAGAGGAGCGAAAATGTAAATACGATAAAAGATAAGTTTGATAGATTCGATTTTGTTCCTTTCAATAGGCCATGGCCCGTTATATTTATAGGGAAGGGAGGTCTTGCCCCATTAGGAGTCGAAACCCTTACAAAACCATGTCAAAATACAACTCCTAACTCGTATTTGGCTGGGCAGGGTGGTCTAACCGCCGGGACCCGCGGTCTAACCGCCAATGTGACGTGTAGATCTTCCAGAAGCCATATCTCTCTCATCCGGACTCCGAATTGGACGTTCTATATATGAATCTTAATCTACTTGACCAGAGCTATCCAATGGGAAAGTTCAAATTACCTTTTGTGAACTTTGACCAGGGCGGTCTAACTAGATTGGTGGGGCGGTCTGACCGGTTTCGCCTAGACCTGCCAATTTTGGGTGCGAACACACACATGCACACATTAGAAAATTAGCCAACTGCAAGATTTGTGGGCTGTGCTAGACATAATATAGTTGGCCACTAATTAAAAAAACAAAATCGAGCATATAAAAAAATGAAAAAGAAACTAAACGACAGTGACAGTATTATGCCTTACAGCGCTGCTCATTCAGAGCGTGCAGTACACAGTCGAAGATATTCTTATGCCCATTATCTACAACATCTTTGTCTAGATATATATCTCTCTTTTTTGCGAGAATCTCTGTACTCTGTCTCCAACAAGCACACACTGTTCTCCTCTTCCTCCATCCGATGAACACTATAAAAGGGGCATCACACCCTGCACTCCCAAAGCACACAACCAGAGAGACACACTTAAGCACATAGCCAAACACTTCACACGCTAGCAAGCTAATAAGCATCCTAGCCTATCTAGCTCATTTTCACTACAAGCTCTATCTAGAGCGGCGATGGCGGAGAGGGTGTCGAGGCTGTCAACAGAGAAGGCGGTGGTGATCTTCACGACGAGCCAGTGCCCGATGTGCCACACGGTGTCGAGCCTCTTCTCCGAGCTCGGCGTGTGTGCGGCGGTGCACGAGCTCGACAAGGACCCCCGCGGCCGTGAGATGGAGCGGGAGCTAGCCCGCCGCCTCGGCCGTGTGCCGCCGGTCCCCGCAGTCTTCATCGGCGTCAAGCTCGTCGGCTCCACCGACAGGGTTATGTCTCTGCATCTTGCCGGCAATCTTTTGCCCATGCTCAAAGGCGCCGGCGCCATATGGCTCTGAATCCATCCATCCATCCATAATTTTGCTGGGTTTATATATAAATTTGCACCTTTGCAAATGCAAATTAATCAAACTGCTGGGTGCATCCAACAAGAATATTCGAGAAGTTTTGTTTTGCAGCTAGTAGAGTAACCTCTGGCAGCTGAAAACAGTGAGGAATGTCTAGCCCGTGTGGTTCAGTGTAAATGGACATGTAACCGTCTTTCCAGTTTTTCAATGGGATATGAATCTTCGATATTTTCTTTGCACCACAGACTCCGACCTCCGACGTTCACATACACATATACAACTCAGATCACTCATATGAACAAAAGTACACACTTTTTATTTATTATGGTCCATCACGCTGAAATAGTAGATCAACGAATCTTGAGGTTAACGGCAGCCACATTAACTACCATTGTAAGATGTGTGTTGAGGACTTCGAAGTTTGGTTGACATGTTCCACTATAAGCACTCCCAATGCGGACTTCACCATGAAGTCTAAGTTTATTAATTACCCTCTTATTTATAGCTTTTTGTTGATGTGACACCGTATTTATTGAAGAAAGAGACGTAAAACATAAGAAACTAAGTCTAACTAAGAAACCAAGTCTTCACGCAAATCGAGACCGTTTGTGAGAGAGACAAGTGGGTCATAGGATACTAGAATAGAAAATTGCATTGTGAAAAGTTTCTTGACACACGAAGTCCTAGAGCATAGAAACTATGATAGTTTATAGCATTAGGAACCTAAACGACAACTGAGTCTCTCCTATCCTTCTTTGTTCATAAAAAAGAAGTATCTAACTGAAAGCATATTCTTTTTCTCACACTAGAAATTGAATTAAATGAGCACAGTATGTGCTTGTACTGAACAAGTTTCTACTTCTCATTGTTCTTTCAAGAACAACGCTAAGTCCATGAGTTTGTTCCCACATCTTAAATTTGATTATTTTTTCTTGGTATTTTATTTTATCTCTAATCAGTCCAACCTCATACTTTCTGATTATAGAGGAAGTAGTCAGTCATACCACAAACTGCTGAAACATCTCTTTAGTGACGATCTTGTGCCCTTTTAACCGACCATGGGTGGAGCCACCATGGTGCACGCATATTCTCAGGAATACCCAACTATTTTGCTAAAATATCAAGTATATGCTAAGTATACACACATGTATATATGTTATATTGAGCCAAGATCTCTTGTTTTTAACTTTGGAGTATAATTCTGCCCAATGCCCTTCTTCGACTTCCATGCCTCTTCACTCTCAGGCTAGCTTGTTGGTCAAAGTTTTACTTTTTTACCCAAGTTCTAAATCCTGACTCCGCCACTATAACCGACGAGCACCACAATACATCAACACCCACTGGTAGGGAGAGGGGATTTAGTCTCGGTTGGTAGAGGCCTTAGGTCTCTCATGTCCAACCGGGACTAATGATGAGAGACAAAAGCCCCCCCCTTTAGTCTCGGGTGAATGAACCTGGACTAAAGGGGTCCTTTAGTCCCGGTTCGTATTACGAACCGAGACTAAAGGGGGGGCACGCCAGCGCCCACCCCCTTTAGTCTCGGTTGGTAATACCAACCGTGACTAAAGGGTCTCGTCTCCTTTTTTATTGTTTTCAATTTGAGCGTATATTCTAATTGTTGTCTCACCCGTATATGTACGTATACGTATTTGCACTTGTATCTATGTATACCTGTCTATACATATACCATATACGCACTTACACTTATATATAAACCTATATATCTACATATATAAACTTATAAATGTATATACACATAATAATTTATACACATCAAAATAAATAGTATTTTCTTAAACTAGTATATATATACATCAAAACCCTAAACCCTATAGTATATATACATCAAAATATCATTCAGTTCAAATTTCTAGTCTCAACTTTCCTCGGAGGTGAGTCGGTCAATTGGATGGTTGTCATAAAAATGTTTTCCTTTTGGATCAACCACCTCGTCCATGAGGAATCCCATGAGAGCTTCTTGAATTGCCAAGAGACGATCTTTCTCAATGAGTGCGTCCCTTTTTATAATCTTCTGTAATTTGCAAATAGGTTAATATATTACACCGAACGATTAAATATATAAAAGAGGATAAAAATGATGTATTATTAATAGGTTTATTTTACTTACACTATCATCATCCGAGTTGCCAGAGTAAGCGTGTATGTGCTCACAGACGTAGTACCCGCATAAATTATTTCCTGGTTCTTGTCTCAAACACTAAAGTGGAGAGGAGAACAAATTATGAAATATTAGTGTTATACATTTTAAATATTCCCAATCTGAAGTTGTTATTTGGTATACGTACCGGAAAATTAGTGACCCATCTAATTGTTGGTCGAAATGGTCCTCGGTGTTTTGCAATGAACATGGTCCAAGCTCTGAGGGAAAATAATAAAAGATATAGTGTTAGTATAAAAGCTAAATATATATATTGCATTAAAGAAAATGTCTTAGATAGAATTATTACTCTTGAAATACTTCTTGAAGGTCTTGGTATTGTGAGGGATATTTTCTCAATGAATCATACACATTGATGTTGCTATTGTCGACAGTGATTATCAGTCGAACCCAGTGGAAACTGTATGCATGCTCATAAAGATTAGAATTAACTAAATAGAATTAATAAGGATAATTAGATGACAATCGTACTTACTTGAAGTTGTAAGGCAGTAGTATACAATTCTTGTAATGAAACTCATCTAAGGTCCTAAAAATTGTCTCGATTGTTGTTTTTCGTTGGTCCCGGATCTTCTGTTGGTTAACTTTTGATGGGTCCATGAAAGCAACTCTTGAATAACCCTTCCTTCGCATCTCAGTAAGTTGCAGGCTACACAAGAAGAAAGCTAAATGTTAATTAGTAGATCGACAAATGCAATAAATTTATTAATAAACATATGAAAATATGTCACTTACAGACACCAGGCCATCATAAGAACGGTATTCACGGCGTCCAGATGGTAAACTTCATAGATATCACTGAATCAGAGCCAGACCACCTTCTCGTTTTAAAGGGCAAAATCTTCAGGTCTCACGAGCATACCAAACATCTCCAGGCCATCAGCTGACTTCTTCAAGTACCAATCATGAAATCTGCGCATCTTAGTTGGGAGCTTGTTGACCAATTCTGGCTTCACTAAAGGTTGTCCTAGCTCAAAGCGCCATCTAGGTACGAAATTTTTATCCGCTGGTAGGTCTTGAAGGCCGAGAATACCACCAACAGGCATCCCTGTTTGTTCATAAAATTCAATGACATGAGCCAGTTGTTCTTCAGACATGTTTTCAATAGCTGCTTGTTCTTCTGCACTGAGGCCTGCAAAAAAGTCAGTCGGATTGGTCGTCGATGCATCTATTTGCTTCTCCTTGTTCTTGTTTGTGGCAGTCCCCGACGTTGACACAGGTATTTGCTCGATGTAACTATTCGGCGACCCTCGTCGTCTCTTCTTTTGATAAGACTTGCCCACCGAACGGTCATAGTCCGTTTTCAACTCTACCCTTCTCCTGTTTTCTTCCTTCTCGCGTATGAAAGCCTTGAGTCTCTGCATACGACCTTCATTTTTTTGGCCTCCAGCTGTTCCTGTCGAGTTTCTTCTCTCACTTTTACAAACCAGTCTGCGACTTCTTTTGTTGAAATCGCGTCTGTTTCTTCTTCTGTCCTCTCCCATGGTAGCTTCGTTGGCTCGAGCTTTTTCTTTGCTGGTCGTTTTCGTTTTTTCTTTGGTGGTTGCACCGACTTGCAAGATTGTGCTCGAGACCTCTGTGGCGCGTGCTCTGCGGCCGATTGTTGCTGAGGTGAATTGGGAGGGATGTCATCATCGTGATCGTCGCTGGAGCTCGCTTCTCCCGGATTGTATGGTTCTTGCGGAGAAGGTGAGCGAGCAGGTAGTGATGACGGCCCCGGAGATGATTGTGGAGGCTCCAGGGGATCTCTCGGAGATTCATCGTTCACAGGGATTAGGACGATGTAACGTTTTGGCCATAATATGATACCGTGTAGCGCATCCTTAAGTGTCTTTTCCCCATCATCTCTTGGGATATCTAGCTCTAGCTCCTCAAAAGCAGGTTGACAAATGTTCTCTATGCTAACTGAGGCGTAGCCAGGTGGAATCGGCATGTCGTGGCTTGTCTGTCCAGGAAAATACGCAAAAGCACTTCCGTCCACCACCTGTATATATGTAGAGAAATAATAATTAATTAGTTATTATTAGCATGAATTATACCGTCATTGTGAATGTCTGTCTAGAAATTTCTAAGTCATATGCATCAATTATTGAGCTAATAAAAGCATGAATTATACATACCTTCATTTTGATGTTGCCGAATGGCTTGTGTAGCTCACATGGGGTGTGCCGACAGATGTCATCCACAGGGTACCGTTGGCTGTCGTCCACTTGAACTCCTTCTATTGCCCTTTGCTCTTCGGGGACCATTGTGGAAGCACAATTGCTTTTGCGAGCAAAAGGACCCACTTGTACTTGGGGCAGTCCTCCAGATTGGGCCATCTCATTTATTGTGGCGGCCACTCGCCGTTCAATCTCTGCCGTCATGTTTTCTTCGTGTTCTTTAAGTCTTTGCTCTATGGCTTGGTGCCGTTCCTCCTCTTTGCACTCTCTTCTTCTTCTGCGGCTTCGATAGGTGGCAAAGTCTCCCCTAAAGGCAAATTTCCATGGTACCACCCCGTAGCCCCTGCAACGTCCTGGGTGTTCTGGATTCTTGAGCGTCATAGTGAGCTCATCCATCTCTCTGTCGACCTTCACTCTCCCCGCTTTGACATCTTTGATTGTTTTCAATATTTCAAGTGCAGCTTCTCGTAACGAGGGTGGGAAATCAAGGGTACCATCTTCAGAGTTAATTGTGCCTCCATGAGCATAATACCAATTCTTCACTCGCTCGGGCCACTCATAGACCGCTGGTATGGTACCTTGTGCGAGAAGGTCTTCTTCCTTCTTCCGCCACTTGGGACCTGCACTTGGGTACCCTTTAGTCTCGGGTCATAACACCACCCGGGACTAAAGTCCGGGGACAATAATTGCCGGATTGAGCCGTTGGGAGCCCCCTTTTGTCACGGTTGGTAATACCAACCAGGACTAAAGGGGGGCCGGCTACAGCGCCCATTTCGGACCACGTCGACGAAATGCCTTTAGTCCCGGCTCCAAAGTTGAACCGGGACTAAAGGGGCGTACAGAAGCCTCCCGCTCTACCAGTGACCTCCATTGTATCCACATGTCGGAGAGGACTGGATGCCCTGGTATGTTAGCAACACATGCCCACCTAGCTGGGGTACGTTTTGTGGGAGCCTTGATTGGAAGTGGTAATAACTATATAGGCCTATAGGGTGTCCGGTAATGTGTGTTTGTTGCAGTCACACAACTCCCACAATATAGACTCCAATCCATCACCAATGGGATGCCGCATTTGGGGCTAGTTCTCAAATTCCTCAAGGATCATTCTCGTTAATACACAAACGTTCAAATTGGTTCTCTTTCTTTGTCAGGGACGGCCTGCCTATAACTGTGAAAGATGTATTTATTTGTCACGAATCTATTTTGCCGGACTTATCTTTGGCAGTATGGAATATATATATCATCCCTGGAATTGAAAAAGAAGTGGGACATTTTCATGGTAATTTTCTAGAATTGTGAAAGTTACCCAGCGAGCGAGTTGTGAGGGAGAAAGATGTATGTATGACTATTAATCTCCGTGTACAAAAACAACCATTGGAGAATTAATCCTCCTACTGCTATTACTGCTAAAAAAACTAGTCCTTCCATCGGCCACTGTTCTCGCCACCTTCATTTGTAGGCCATGCATCACCTCATGTTGTATGCAAAAGGTCTCCACCGCCTCTCGCTAGTTCAACAATTAAAAGGAGAATATATATTTGATGAACTAGAGAGGGGCGGTAGAGCCCTGCATGGAGAAAATAAACATATATTAGTCCCGGTTTGTGACTCCAATCAGCAATCATTGTCTCTCCCATAGTTCACAATGTTGCATCCAACAGCTCACAAGGTGGCGATCGAGAATTACTCGTTAGGTACGTTTACTCTAATGTTGCATCATTAAAGGGTGGATAGTTATTGTGCCACAACATCTTTTTATTTGCTCTAAGCTTCCTACTAGCTTTAGGTGTTATAAGAGTTCTGCAGGGATGGATTCAGTGGGGATACAAAAAAGCAATATCGCTCCGTCAGATCGTGGCATCGCACAATGCCTCATATCTGATAAGGTCAGGCTGGTTTACAAAGTAGGGCAGCACAATCTGCTGAAAAAAAAAGGTGTGTGCAAGTTGGTCAGATTCCATGCCACAGATAAGGTGTGTGCAATCGGCTGGCTATTTCGGATGCTATATTCTGAAACCTGCTGAGGGGATTGATCCATGGCTCCTTTGAAACCAACTTGAAGAGCCGGTCGGAATCAGTTCCATGTGTCGTATGACGAAGCACTGTCCGTACTATACCGGTATTCCCCATCGTTGTCGACATCATTCATGCCATGCTAGTAAAAGATTTCTACGTTACTTTACTGGATTATTAGGTAGGCAAGCTTATGTGAAAGGTGTGGAGAATGCTGGAACTTCCCATGACAATTTGCTGTCCCTACTACTGTAAAAAATAATTTTGCTATCCCAATATATAAAACCTTCTGAATTGTAGTCTATGCAAGACTGCATCCATGCATATTTCTGGATCATAACAACGCGGATGATAAATTAGGTCAAGTATTATTGAGAGAGAGAGAGAAAAAAGAAAAATCTAAGCCCCGTTCGAGTAGTAGAATTCATATGTTCCAAATAGGCCCTAATTGGTAATTATTGGTTAGTACGACCATTTATTTGAGAACCTTGCCAGATCCTGCTTGCATAACGAAAGATATAAACAAACCAATCTGCCGTAGAGTTTCCTGGCGGAATTGATTTCCTATTGTCTTGAGAATAATACCAGCAGTGATCAGTTTATGGGATTCTAGTGATGGTGAAGCCCATGAGATTGACTGATTGAGCATCTGTCTACATTATCTTATACATCTAACCTGCACTGCAATTATACATTATCTAACACTTTAATGCACTTGTCATTTGTCAGACGTGAAGATATCTGAGGTATTACAATCTAGGGGATCAAATCTCAGCAGTAACACTTCCTAAAAAATCCAAGTGGTTACAAGTGGAAACCGGGGATCGTCACAGCGGTACCAGAGGAAGAGTGATCCTGATCAGGATGTAATTTTGAGCTATATATCCTTCATCGTTAGGATAATTTGAAGCTAAAGTTAGCCACATCTAAGTTTCAGAAATATATGAGATCAAATGCGAGGATGATGATCCAACAAGGAAAACCTTAAGGAATGGTTAAAACTGCAAGCTAGCTAGCTAGCATACAAGCAGTGGTTATGTCGGCCAAGTAGAAATTCAGTGTCACTACACCAGAAAACCCCCTTGTACCAGCAGGAATCGCAGCAACAATTACTTGGAAGTTGAATTCCATGACGTTGGTGACATTTTTAGGGTTTACACGGGTCATAATGTTCCTTATTCCTTAATTTTAGTGTCTACTATTCATTCTTATACCTCAAGTTAATTGGTCCACTGACAAATATAGTGCCCACGAATATATATGGGTGTTCTCGGAGAGAACTTTAAAAGAGACCACCTTTTCTTTTTTTTGTTCTTATTTATCTTATATCAATTGATGAATTGATAAACAATGGGCGTGTGTGATTTGCACAGACCGTAGGTGGCATCTGCAACCGTGCAGCAACAGCAAGGCTAAAAGCGACATGAGCTAATCTATCGATTGATTCTTCGTGATCAATTTAAATGTGAAAACAAGAGACACACTAATGCCCTGGCCCTATCTATCTCTGAAGAATCTTTGGTAGTTGTGCTTGCTTTCAATCTATTTCATAGCTGTTGCTAGAATTGGAATTTCTGTATCCTGGAGGTGACAGGACGGGGGAGGGGGGGGGATAGGCTATGCGGTTTTGCGGACCCCACGATATGGACACGTGGGATGTGGAAGGACCGACCGGGGGAGAAAACCCCGAAAGAAAGTCCGGATCAACCTACCCTCGGGTCACCCGGCCCCGCTTTTTGGGTCACCCGGGACAACCCAGAAAAACGCTTGTGAATCAGCCCCAAACTTTCGATCGATGGATCTCCCAAATGGCTCGGTGGATTGCAACCACATTTTAGGCAAAGGAGAAGCGTCCCATGAGGAAGCTATACCTAAAGGACAGGTTATGCCCCAAAAATCTCGGCCTCTAACTCCCTACAACTCCCGGAATAACGAATCACGTGGATGAACACCTAGAGCTCGAGTTCATCCGAAAAACCATGAATCGACGGTGATTCCCGGCATTTGAGGGGTCAAGATCATCCACAAAGAGGCACAATGCATTCACCCATGATCCCTGCAAAGAAATCCAGAGAAAGCGACGAATGAAAATCCCCAAAAATATCCCCGAAAATGACACGAAAATCACAAAGAGCTAAGAGAGGGAAATCAACACAACGCCGAATTCTTCCATACATCTAGAGGTCAGATCCTATACAAATGCATGAAAAATCTAGCCTATGGAGCAAAGGAATTGACAAGCAGTCCAAATGGATGAGTTGCCATCCAACCCTAGAGCTATATATATGAGGTCTCTCCGATGGAGGCAAATAACCACACTACCCCTAGAACTTAAAGGAAGATACATACCCCTCAGGGGCAATATTCCCATCGGGCGGCCACGCCTTTGCTGCAGTCGGCGTCCTCCCGACGCGAGCCCCGTGATCCCGCCGCGTGTCCCCCGCTTCGAAGCTTCTCGGCACGCCCGGATCCTGTCTCCGCCCGCCGAGTCTCCGGTCTTGGCTTTGTAGAGCAACCGAGAAACTCGACGGTTTTGTGGTGAACCACCGCAAACCTCGCAAACTCGGTGTAGCCTCCACGCCAAGCTTCTCTTGACTCGGCAGCCACGTCGTCCCGACTCGGTGTTGGTTTTGTGGAGTAAACCAACCAAACCCCGCGTGCAGACTCCGGTTGTTAGCCGCTACCCTGCACCGGCTCATGTTCATGACTTCGTCTTGCTTTTCTTGCCACCATGCGGCCCGCACTTGATCCCGTTTGGCCACCGGGTCCATCAATCCAAGCCTACTTGTCTCTCCACTTCTCGGAGGCCCCGCAAGGCTAAGACCTTTCGCGCTTGCTCTTCACCTGCACCAACGCAAATCAAGCCGCAACCTGCACCTACAATACTCGGCCAAGAGTCAGTCCACACCACATTGTCAATCACTCATCACTAAGGAGCGACTATCCACCGGTCTTCGGACGCTTCAGTCCTCAATCTACCCATTGATGAGTGCATTGACAACACACACAGTCACCAATTCAGAAAAGAAAGAAAAAGAAAAGAAACGAACAAAAATCTCAAACAAGTGATCAAAAGCCAAACAAAAGCTGAAACACGATCACTTGAAAGAGAAAGTCTCGGCCCCCTAAGGCAAGGGCAACTACTCAACACAACCGAGACAAAACACTCACAACACCGACTCCTCGAGGGGAGAACAAAGGGCTCGACACCATCGGCAAAAGAGCAAAGCACAAAGCAACTTCAGGCTACACAAAGAGCTCCCCATGCATGAATGCAAGCTCCCCCTGAACAAATGCGTGCAAACTCAAGTTCTCCCCCTGAATTGAGTATCTCCTCAAAATTTTCTCCCCTTGATGCACTTAAACTGAATTGGATGCACAAATTCTCCCCCTTGTTGGTAATGCATGAATCAAGTCTACACATGCAAGCATGAGCTTCTCAAATAGACAATGATCACAATAAGATGCTACGAACAAGACATAGAGCAAGCATGATAGTCCAAAATTCCGTACGAGCATCGCCAACAAGATAGAAGGAACATATATACATGTGACATGGTCATGAACAAAATTAAGCATTTTTCATTAAAAATTCTCTCTCATGAGCATAGGACCTCAACATGACCAAAATGAGTACAAATAACATACACCATACAAACTTCATGCGAGGTCACAAGATCTCATCACAAACACCCACAAGCTATCTCATGTCATGTCAAAGTCACCGAGCCATGCACCTACTTCTAGATATGAGACTTCCCATTAGTAGATATCATGCAACGGTTTAGCACCCAAGAAAAGGAATTTAAAGTATAAAAGACATGATATACATGGTAGCATATTTTTCAAGCATAGACATTTCGTAGATACCAATTTCATTTTCAAAGTTAAGCATGGTACATGAAATGCCTTTGCGGCAAAAAGAAGCTTATGCTCCTCCACAAGGTAACATGTAGGCTAAACATTTATGATGACAACAAGGTCTTTGACCCCAAATGAAAAGAGCATGATTCCCAAGCATGAATTAAGCAAGATATAGCCATTTGAGCACAAAATGAGCATGAAAGGGATTCTACTCATAAGAGAGGATCAATTTAAAATTTCACAAAAAAAAATATAGCCATTTCACATGCATACATATCCCAAACTACCAAGAGCATAGCTATACATCATAAAAGCTCATCAAGCATGATCATAGGATCATCCACAACATATCACAGTGGTCAATGTATATGAGAGAAGCACATCCTCCAAAGCATATGATACAAATGAAGTCTGTGATACAAAGATGCTGAAAATGATATGATACATGAATGAAAAATGAAAGCTACATATGTACATGAGATGCCCAACCCAAGCTCAAAACGGGACAAAAGAGCACAAAACTCACAAGCTCCCCCTAAACACATGCACTGGGGCCAAAGAGCATACAAAGCTCACCCTAAATACATGCGATTGGGCGAAGAGCAAAAGAGACCAAGTGGCTTGACGAGAGCCACACACCTCAAAGTCACAAATCTACTTACCTTGGTCACTCGTTCTCGTCCATCATCCCCGAAAGTGATGTACTCCTTTGACACCACCAGGGCGAGGCTGGAGAGCCACCTTCGATCTCCGAACATGTGTCACTAGCCACCGGAGTCGATCCACCAAAAGTCCTCCAAGCCTCCCGCCTGCAAAATCAAAACCAAGAACAAGGGCGAGCAACCGACTCAACACTGGGGTTAGTACAAAAATAGTCAAACCAGTGCCGAGACATCTGCTCAAAAGTGGGGTTAGCAAAATCCATCCTATCATGCCAATCAAAGCTATGTCCACCACAGGGAATCATCTCACGTCTCGCTGGAGGAGTACGAGCACCACAAAATGGAAAACGTGGTCCGTAGCCCCTCTGAGACTCAAAGCTGCGACTTCTCCCAAACTCGTACTGACCATGAGGTGGAGAACGTCCAGCAAAGAAACCACCGTTAGACTCAACATGCCTATCACCTGCACCACGACCAAAGGAACCGAATCGATCAACACCACGACCACGAAAGCCGAAACTCCCAGCACCTTGGGTAGGAAAACCTCGATCCCTCCAAGCTGGAACCGTATGAACAACACCCTCACTCTGAGGCACAACACGAGGCTCATGCATACCACGAGAAGGGTTGTACCTGTCCTTGTTTGCCATCTCCCTAGCAGACCTCTCATTCCTTCTCCTCCTGAAACAAAACTCTTTCTTGTGACCATCCCTCCCACAATACTCACAATGGAAGCGGACTGGTTTTGGCTTAGGTTTTGGTTGTGGATTCTTCTTAAGCTTTTTTCCTTGCTCACTTGGCTTCTCACTTGGTTTCTCTCTCGGTTTAAGCGGTTCGTTTGGCTTGGGTGCAAACTGGTTCTTGTGTGTAGTTTGGGGCGGAACTGGAATTTCCCCAATTTTCCCTTCTCTCTCACCACTACACTCTCCAACCTTATCCGATCCAAGCGCCTGACCATCAAAGTGCTTAAATGCCGCAATCATCATACCAAGTTGAGGCTCCTGACCAGACAACCAACTCATCAACTTGTGCAACTCACCATTCTCATTCTACAACCGATCAACATATTGCGCAAGCTCTAGATTTTGCACAGCATGAACCTCACAAGTAGGGCAAGCAGTGCCAATAAGAGATTTCAAAGCAGCCTCAAGAGAAACAATGCGAGCATGAGACTCATCTAGTTTTCCATGCAAAACAGGGCAAGTAGTACATGCTCCTAACAAAGCAAGTCTAGACTTCAACTCGTCAAGCTCGGCCCTAAGCACATCTAGTTCCTCAAGCTTTGAGGCATGCTTCTCCTTAAGCACAGTCAAATCAGACAAGAAAACAATGCAATCACCACAATCAATCTCATCAGTCACAACAGGAGCAGCCTTAAGAGCATCAATCTCAAGCCTAGCTTCTAGGTTCTTGGACTCTAGATCAACTACCTTGTCCTTAGCTTCCTCTAGCGAAGCTCTAAGCTCTTTCCTAAGCTTCTTAGCCTCTCTAAGCATGCTATCACGGTTGTCAAGCAAAGCAACCAACTCCTCATTCTCCTGACGCAAGGAAGAGAGCTCATCACATACCTCATCCTCAGAATCTAAGTCCGAGTCATCCTTCTGGCTTCTCTTGCCGCTGGAGCTGCGAGCCATGCCGCAGAAGCCGTCCTTTCGGCTGGAGCTTAGGCCTATCACACAAAGGCCATTGAAGTGCTTGTTGAGGGTCTTCTTCTTCTTCTTCTTCTTCTTCTTCTTCTTCTTCTTCTTCTTCTTCTTCTTCTTCTTCTTCTTCTTCTTCTTCTTCTTCTTCTCCTCCTTCCACTTGTCACTCTCTTCTTCTTCATCACTCGAGCTTGATAACGTGTCCTCGAAATCCGATTCGACGTCGCTCGATTTCTTCATCTTCTCTCGAGTCCGTGCCTTCCTCCCATGTCCATGATCCTTCTTTTTGGACCTTCTTCTCTTGTCGTTGGACTTGTGCTTGTCGTCATTGTTCAACTTCGGACACTCAGCGAAAAAGTATCCGGTCTTGCCGCACTTGAAGCATATCCTCGAGTTCCTCCTTGAGCTCATTCGGTTCTCGTGCATCCTCTCGAATCTTCTCGACAACAGTGCTAGGTCGTCCTCGCCTAGCACGTCAAAATCCTCGTATGGTAAGGACACAAGAGAAGACAAAGAGTACATCCTGAAGGATGGGTTAGCGTTAGTCCTTGAACCAGAAACGATAGCCAGACTATGGGGGTCAGTCGGGTTCTCGATTTTGCCTCTCACACCTCTATCAACTTCAGACGACTTAAGCTTGGAGAAGAGCTCATCCACAGTGAGTGTCTCATAGTTGCTGGACTCCATGATGGTCTGGACCCTGGCGCTCCACACGGTATGATCAAGAGAGTGCAAGAGCTTCAAAGCTCTGTCATGGTGGTCATCGTACGGAAGCACGGTCACATTGGCCCTCATGTTGTTCACAATCACGGTGAATCGCTGAAACATGGTGTCAATTGACTCACCAGGAAGATGAGTGAAATTCTCATACTCCATCCGGTAAGTCGCAAACAAGCGAGCCTTCACCTGATTGTTCCCAACATGGGCAATCTTAAGCTTATCCCAAATCCTACAAGCTAGGTCCTCTGCACACACCCGATCGAATTAGGATTGGCAAAGAGCATGAAACAAGTAATCGACCGCCTTATTGTTGGCGTCGTGCATATCCCTCGATCCTCAGTCAAGGAAGTTTATGGGATGAACATAGGCAGTGTTCTCCGTCACATCCCAAAGCAACTAACTCTTGCCATGAAGAAAAGCAGACATCTGTCTTTGCCACATCTGGTAGTTCTTCCCATCGAAGTGCGGAGGACTCGAACCCCTTTCCTGGTACACCATCTTTGGATCTTAGACTGGTTAGAGTCACGAAGATCAATAATCGGCTCTGATACCAATTGAAGGACCGGATTGGCGACCAGAGAGGGGGGGAGTGAATGGGAGCCGATAAAAAATGTTTCTCAAAAGAACTCGGCCTATATCCCAATCGCAACTCCGAGAGTCACGCACGAACAAGTGGGAGCACACACAAACCTCTCTCGAGACCTTAGGAACAAAGCTTGAAAGGCTAAGAAGCAAAGCGAAAGCAAGCACGAAAGAGCTCGAGCAACACAGAGGAAGGTTGAGACCTACCAGGTCACCCGGCCTCAAAGTCCGGGTCGCCCTAAGGCAAACAGAGCCGTACCGGGTCACCCAGCCTCAAAGTCCGGATCAACCTACCCTCGGTCACTCGGGACAACCCAGAAAAACACTTGCGAATCAGCCCCAAACTTTCGATCGATGGATCTCCCAAATGGCTTGGTCGATTGCAACCATATTTGAGGCAAAGGAGAAGCGTCCCATGAGGAAGCTATATCTAAAATTTCATGGCCTTTAACCCACTAAATTGAGAGCAATCACAAAACTCGTGGAAGAACACGAAGAACCCTAGCACAACCTTGAAACGGATCAAACTCCCTATTCACTTGGAGACTTGAGGCGAAACTTTAGGGAGATGATGAACACCTCAAGGAGAGGTTATGCCCCAAAAATCTCGGCCTCTAACTCCCTACAACTCTCAGAATCATGAATCATGTGGATGAACACCTAGAGCTCGAGTTCATCCAGAAAACCACGAATCGACGGCGATTCCCGGCGTTTGAGGGGTCAAGATCATCCACAAAGAAGCACAATGCACTCACCCATGATTCCCGCAAAGAAATCCGGAAAAAAACACCCTCAAATCGACGAATCAAGCGACAAACGAAAATCCCCAAAAATAGCCCCGAAAATGACACGAAAATTACAAAAAGCTAAGAGAGGGAAATCATCACAACGCCGAATTCTTGCATACATCCAGAGGTCAGATCCTATACAAATGCATGAAAAATCAGAGGAATTGACAAGCAGTCCAGATAGATGAGTTGCCATCCAACCCTAGAGCTATATATATGTGGTCTCTCTGGTGGAGGCAAATGACCACGCTACCCTAGAACTTAAAGAAAGATACATACCCCTCAGGGGCAATTTGGTCAAGTAGCGAATATTCCCATCAGGCGGCCATGCCTTTGCCGCAGTCCGTGTCTTCCCGACGCGAGCCCCGCGATCCTGCCGCGTGTCCCTCGCTTCGAAGCTTCTCGGCGCACCCGGATCCCGTCTCCGCCTGTCGAGTCTCCGGTCTTGGCTTTGTGGAGCAACCAAGGAACCCGACGGTTTTGTGGTGAACCACCACCAACCCCGCAAACTCGGTGTAGGCTCCATGCCAAGCTCCTCTTGACTCGACAGCCACGTCGTCCCGGCTCGGTGTTTGTTTTGTGGAGTAAACCAACCAAACCCCGCGTGCAAACTTCGGTTGTTAGCCGCTACCCTGCACCGGCTCATGTTCATGACTTCTTCTTGCTTTTCTTGCCACCATGCGGCCCGCACTTGATCTTGTTCGGCCACCGGGTCCATCGAGCCAAGCCTACTTGTCTCTCCACTCCTCGTAGGCCCCGCAAGGCTAAGACCTTTCGCGCCTGCTCTTCACCTGCACCAACGCAAATCAAGCCGCAACCTGCACCTGCAATACTCGGCCAAGAGTCTGTCCACACCACGTTGTCAATCACTCATCACTAAGGAGCGACCATCCACCGGTCCTCGGACGCTCCGGTCCTTAGAATATGAGAAAGCAAATATATCTAAGAGAGAGAGAAAAATATATGCATACATATGAGATTCCCAGTAGGTCACTACAACATAAGCTTCAAAATTAATGTATTCCTTGGGTCCCTATTGAAAAGACTATTCCTTGGGTACTTTTGAAAAGATGGCTTAATATTTTGATCCCATGCATGCCAACCATATCCTTTTCAAGAAAGCGTGCAAAATGAGCAAACCAACGAAGCTTTTAAAGAAAGCATGCAAAATGAGCAAACCAGCGGAACTTTTTGGACCCAAATCTACCAATATCACTAGTAGAGAAGGAGCTTTTGGTATGCCCCGTTAGTCCCGGTTCAACTTTGGAGCCAGTAATAAAGGGGTTTTGTCGATGTGACCCGAAATGGGTGCGGGAGCCGCCTACCATTTTGTAACTAGGGACTAAAGGCCGGCGACCCTATAAACCGGCCTCCTTCTTCCTCCTTTGCCTGTCTAAGCCATTGTTCCCCATACCGACAACTCAAGCTCCTCCTCTCCATGGCGCCTCAAGCCTAGGGAGTTGCTGCGAATTTTTTCTTCATCAATCAGTGCAGATTTCTCTTCTCCAAAGTGTTGGCAAGGTTTGAATCTTCATCCTCCCTTCATTTGTTGTGATTAAATTTTGTTTTATGGTTTAGAGATAGAGAAAATAGAAATTTTAATTTCTAGCTAGGTAGGAGGAGCTAAGAGATGTGATTTTTTATATATACTTTAGATTTAGAAAGATATAGTTAGGATGATACTAGCATTGTTCCTTCTTTCATTAAATTTTTATTAAGCATTCTCTTATTTTCTTGTTTTTCATATAGAGAAAATTGAATTTTACTTCTACATATAGTGAGAGATAGAATTAATTTTACATTTAGCTAATATTATTTGAAGTTAGTTTGCAAAAATATGCTCATTAAGAAATCAGATAAAGAAAGTAATAGACATAAAGAAAATGTGCTACCTATTTCCATTCTTTTATCATTTAGATATATAGAAAATAGAAATTTTTATTTCTAGGTAGCTATAAGAGGAACTAAAAGATTAAATTCTTTTATTAAGTTTTTTTGTTTTTATATAATAAATTTAAGCATTCTCTTATTTTTCTTGTTTTTGATATACAACCGTACATCCTAGCTAGCTACAGTCTTACATCACTGGATAGGTGGTGTCGGGGTTCTCAACCGCCGAGCAGTAAATTTGTATCGGATCGTGTGTCCGACCCGGATGGTTAGCACGGGAGACATCGGGATTTAGACTGGTTCGGGCCTCCGAGGAGTAATACCCTACGTCCAGTGTCGAGCTGCTGTGTTCTCGTGCTAGGGTTGTTTGTAGTAGGGGTTACAAACTTGTCGGGAGAGGGTATCGAGCCCAAGTCCCTGGGGTGTGAGAGTATTTTTCGTCAGCCTTTATGACGGTTGCCCTCCTCTCCCTTTTATAGATGCAAGGGGGAGGGGCAAAAAGGGAATACAAGTAAAAGCTACAGTCCTACGCCGCTGGGACCTCTCCTCGCACGTCACCGTCTGCCAGGGTGCATCGAAGGGGGGCTGGGCTGTGTTGGCGTCGAGGTCGCCACGTGGCCGGGCGACGCTGTTTATCCCGGGCACCTGGCGCTTCTTCCGAGCTCTTTGGTGCTGACTCGGCCCGCCTGAGTGCAGGATGAGCCCGCCACGTTGGGACCTAACCGTAGGCTAGCGCTAATTGTAGGGGGCACTCGAGTGCCTCTGACGGGGTTGGCGTGCCGCAGAGCCGGACGGGACAGCGCGTCGGGGGCCGTGTGGTCAAACAGTGCTGCATTAAGGCTCTTGTCAGAGCCGGCCGCCCGCGTGAGCCGCCAGCTGGTGTGTTTGCATGGCGTGGGGACTGGTGCCCCACGCATCGTCGTGGGGGAGCCCGGTCGTCGGGATGGCGCCACGTTCGTGTGGGCCCCGGTCTCCTCGTTCCGACCTCCTTGTGCAGGACGGAGACTTGTCGTGCGAGGTGGAGACTCCTCATGCGAGGCAGAGACTCCTCGTGCGAGGCGGAGACTTGTCGGGGAAGCCTCCAACTGGTCGGAGATGGAAACTATTCATGTGAACGAGCAAGTTGTCAGAGGCGAGGCGGAGACTCCTCGTGCGAGGCGGAGACTTGTCGGGGAAGCCTCCAACTGGTCGGAGATGAGGCGTCTTGTCAGTGATGGTCTTGACAAGGATCCACAGTCCTCCTTATCCTGAATCTTGGCCTTCACATTGTCAGTGGTGTCAAACGACCCTATCTCGAGGGTGATTATCTTGCCGTTGAAGGGGGCCCTATCCGGGCCCTCGTCAGTAGCCCCCGAGCCTGAGGTGGGAGTTGAAGACTCGCCCACAGGCTCAGATGAGAGGCGTCGTGATGCTTTGTACTCTTAGTTCTCTTGGTGGGTGCGCACGAGCGCATCCGCCGGATGTAGCCCCCGAGCCCATGAGTGAGTTGTAGACTCGCTTGTGGGGTTTTGATCTTCAGAGGTGTTGTCGTGGTTCCGGGACCTTTGACCGAGGCGGTCGTGGCAGTCGTGGGCGTCGTGGAGGTCGTGGCTGACGTGGCTGATGTGACGACTTGAAAAGACGGTGCGTGGCCGATTCAGATTCTTGGGCCCAGCGGGTATTGAGGCGTCACGCAGGCGGGCGTTAGTTTCCCCAGGTCGCGCGCACGTGTGCAGGCATCTTTTCGGCGTGGCGGGCCCAGCATTTAAGGCCGGTGGCCACGCCCCTTCTTTATTAATCGTGTACCGGCTGCGGATTTGAAACTTTTACTTCTCTACCTTCTCCAACGCCATCGCCGCTTGCTTACTTTGCCCTTCACACCCACAACGCCGCCGCCACTTTCTCCTACGCCGTGTGCGAGAGCCCGTCGTCGCCATGTCGAACTGGTCGCGCTCCAACGTGTCCCGCTCGATGCTGCTCCGTCTCGTCGCCGCCGGGCAACTCCCTGCGCTCACTGATGCCAAAGAGTGGAGGGTGCCCAAGGACGAGTCTGTGCCACGCCCGCCGAAGGGATTCGTCATCTCGTTCGTGGCGTTCCACGAGTGCGACTTCTCCATCTCCGCCGGGTGATTCATCCGGGCCGTGCTTTTCGAGTACGGGCTCCAGCTTCAGCACCTCAACCCGAATAGCATCCAGCAAATGGCGGCGTGCGAGGTGTTGTGCGAGGGGTACTTGGGGGTTGGTGCCCACTGGCACCTCTTCAAGTACTTCTTTATGTTCGCCTGCTTGAAGGACGGCTCCCTTACGGCGACCGTCGGTTGCGCCAATCTCCGGATGAAGCAGGGCAGGGGCGACATGTACATCCCCTTCTCGCTGACGAGCTCCAACAGCGGATGGCACAAGGGCTGGTTCTATCTCAAGAACGATCCCGAGCACGCGCTGCCGGAGTTCACCGGAGTCTCCATCGCCAAGGCGCCGAGAAACTGGAGCGACGGGCCTCCGAAGGCGGAGCAGGAGTAACTGCTCAAAGAGCACTGGGCGGCGCTAGTCCGACTTCGCAAGGCCGGGGTTGACCTGGCGGCCGTCATTGGCCAGTACCACACCCGGGGGATCGTCCCGCTCCGGAGGCGGCCTCTCCGCCTCTGTGAGATGACGGCCAGCAGGGCCCCTTTCGCAGGGACTGTGACAGCGCCCGAGCTACCCTCGTGGGACGAGGTCCAGCGCCGCGTGGCGTTGGCCATTGGGAAGGCGTCCTACTCGTGGCCGCCGTCGCAACTCTTGCCGATGCTCCCCAACGAGAGGATCGAAAAGCTCGTAAGTGGTCTCTTTTTTCGATAAGTTCTCCGACTAGTTCGGCATTATTGTCTATTTTGGATCTTCTCGGAAACTCGTGATGGTCGTTGAATTCTTTTTGGTTCTTCCTCCTTTAGCTGAGGAGCTCCCATCTCGTGCCCGCGAAGCCCCCTCTCCCGCAGGAGGCGATCATCAACCGCAATCAGGCGGCCGCGGACAGGCGAAGGGCCGAGCGCAAGGCGCGGCACAAGGAGAAGGAGATCGCCAAGCGCGATCGGAACGACGGCCGCATCAAGCGCCGCAAGGTGGGGGAGGCCAACATCTCCTCTAGCGAAGATCCGTCGCCGTCACCGCCGTGGAGTGGGGATGAACCGAGCGTAGATGTCGATTGGAGCGGCATCTCCGGGTCGCCCCTTCCTTCACCGCGCCGGGCGGCGGAGGTGAGCTCGACACGACGGTCGGAGCCGGCCGCCCGCGAGAAGGGCGTGGGTTCCAGTTCGCAGCCGGGGGCCCGCCCCGCCCGAGAGGATCAAAGGGTGACCCGCTCTCAGGCGGCCCCTGGCGGTTCACGCGCCTCCGAGGGGCGGAGGGATTCTCTGCGTCGAGACGATCCGTCCAGGCGGTCGGCGGATCGCAACTCTTCCTCCCGCTGCTCCTCCATTGATGCCGAGCGTCCGGACTCGGACTCCTCGAGGAGGCATTCATCGTCCAAGGCGAGGTCGACCCCGCCGGCGTCTAGTCCGAGCGTGGCGCAGGGGGGGAACGCGGGCACTCCCCAGCGGCGCCTCCAGTCTCTGGTCATCCGCGGCGGCGGCGTTCCGGCCGTGCAGGTTCCCCTATCCACCGGAGGGAATCGGGAGGTGGCCTCTGGCGTGGCGGAGACCGGGAGGGCCGCCCCCGAGTCGTCGATGGATCGAAGCGCCGCCCCCAAGTCGTCGGAGGATCGAAGCACTGCTCCCAAGTCGTCAGGGGGCGGCAGGCCAGCTCCCGTGCCGGCGGAGCGTCGGGATCTGGCCTCTGAGCTGCCGGGGGCCAAAAGGCCAGCCCCCGAGCTGGGCCCATCGGATAGGCCTATCAAGCCGGTCCGCGTCCGATCCACCATGTAAGCGCTCGCTCACTTTTCCTCATTGCCTTGCCGTTCTTCGTCGTTCTACTGTTCTTCGTTCTCGTTTTGCTTCTTATCTTTAATTCGTACTTGCCTCAGCTGCGCCGACACCGGCGTGCTCAGCCTTGCGCCACTGAAACACGCAGTGCTGGGCGCGTGCGACCCTCAGCTCGAGCCCCGCCCGTCGCCTCCCTACGCTGAACGGTTGGCGGAGCAGGCCGGGAGCGGGCTGGTTGTGGCGACCGAGGTCGTCGAGACAGCGGCGCTTCCGCTGGCGTCGGACGCTGATAACCCGGCCGAGAGGCAGACGGCCTCTGAGGTGAATGACAAACCGGTGGCGATCGAGCCGCCAGTCGAGGCCTTCGTGGAAAGCGGTGACGCCCGGGTGTCGTCTCTCAAGAAGGACGTGCCCCCGCCGCCATCGACCGGCGGAGATGAGACCGAGGTGCCGGCGGCGGTGGAGGCCTCGGAGCCTGTGACGTCGCAGGCAGGCGGGGACGAGGCGGAGGTGCCGGCAGCCGACGGTGCGGCTGCCCGCTCCCGGGAGATCATCGACCTCGACGGGCCTAACTTCTCGGGCGGTGACCCAAACAGCTTCGAGGTTGTGCTGGAGCGGTTGCTGGCGGACCCGGAGGAGTTAGGGGTCGGGGCTTCCGAGTCGGCCGCGCTTGAGGCTGCGACCATGGCTGGCGCGGCGGGACCAGACGATACGAAGCTTGCACCCGAATCGACCGAGGCGGAGCAGCCGGAGTCGGGCCTGGTCGGAGTAACCGGGGCTCTCGTGGCCTCAGTCGCAGCCGGGGCGGCCGAGGAGATCCTCGGAGAGCCTGCAGCCGACGCAGAGCTGGCTGTCGCGGCGTCCTCACCCCCTGCCGTGGTCGTGGGAGAGCCCGCTACTAGCGTGCCGGAGCCGTCGTCAACCCAGCCCGCCGCCCCCGTCATTGAAGCGGCGCCCATCACAAGCCCGACCCGCCCGGTCCCGCAGGAACACGATGTCCCTGGGGGCGCCGCGGGTGGCGCCTCCCCAGAGACCCAGGAGGTCGGGGAGGGCTCAGGCGCGGGGCTGCTTCTGGAGCCAGAGGAGAACAGCGCGCGGATCACGGACCTTGTGTGCTCTGCGTGGGCGGCTGCCTACGAGGCGGACGCGCTTGATGACGAGGATGAGGAGGCCGAGGCCTGCCGCCACCTTGAGCGAGGTCTCGTGTGGGCGCGTCGTGTGTTCGACGTGCTCATCCTTCCCGCGACGACAGTAAGTCCCCTCGAACCGGGAGCTTAACTTTGTTTTTCCCATTTCGTAAGTCTTGTAATTGGTGATCTCTTGTCCGGGACAGACGCTCTCAGAGTGCGGCACAAGGAAAGCGCGCACCATCAGGGAGCTCCAGGCGGAGCGGTCCCAGCTGGAGATGCAGCTGGCTGTCGCTCGTCTGGCCGCCGCCGGGGCGGTGGCGAATGAGGCTTCGTCGAAAGCCAGGCTCGAGGCCGCCGTGAAGTCCGCGAAGGACCACGCCATGGCCGCACAAGCCGCTGCCGCCAATGCTGCGACGGAAAGGAGGTCCCTCGAGGCGAGGTTGGCTCAAGCGGAGGCAACGGCTGAGGAGCTGCGGGCCGCCGTGACGATCGCCAACAAGGCTATCGAGAAGGCCACCGCCGCCGCCGCCACCGCGGAAAACACCGCCCAGAGCACTGCCCAGGCCGCCGTCCAAGAGAAGACGGCGCTCGAGTCGAAGGTGGCGGAGTTGGAGCAAGACTTGGCCACCACCGGCGCGGACCTCCGGACGGCCAACAGACAGTTCTCCGAGGTGGCCAACAGGCTCCAAGACGCCACCGACGAGGTGACCCAGCTTCGGAACGCCAACTCCCAGCTGGCGTAGGATGTCAACAGTGAGTGGGCTTCGACACTTCTGGCCAGGAGTCCCCTTTCCTGTCATCGGTTTTTGTTGATGTTGATTTGTCTTCTCGCGGTCATAGGGCTACGCGCACATCGCGCCGCGATGACCGTAAAGCCCACGGAAAAGTTGCAGGAGGTGAACGCCGCTGAGCTCAAGATCCTCGAGAAAGACGGGTCGATCAAGAGGTTGTCGGAGCAGCTTGAGAGTAAGTCCCCTCGACCCTGCCTTGTCTTCTTCCCGCTCGGCTGCGCCATATCTGTTCATTGCAATTCGTCGATCCTTCACAGAGATCAAGACTGAGCTTGAACAATCCCGGATGGCCCAGGAGCAGGCCAGGACTGAGCTTGAACAAGTCAAGAACTCCCGGCGTGAGTTGGAGACGTCACGTCGGCAGAGCATCCTGGAACACGCCAAGCTCGGGAAACTTCTTGGCCAGGTCTTGTCGGAGCTCGGAGTTCCCGTCGGGCTGATGCTCCCCGACACACTTGTAAAGCAAGTGGAGCATCTCCCGGAAGTTGTCAAGGAACGGGAGCTGTCGACTGCTCGGAAGGTGGTGCACCGGGTGCTCGCCATGTTCGACTCCCACTACCAGGGGCTGGACCGCATGGCGCTGAGCGGCGGCTGGATCCCTAGAAGCTCCGACAAACACTGCGACCGGCTCGAGGAAGATTGCACCTCCTTCGCCCGCGCCATGGCCGACGTCGCGATGAAGGACCTGGACCTGATTCCACGAGACACACCAGAAGACCAAGAGAGCTCCAAGCCTTCGCATTAGATGTATCATTTTATATGTAGGCGGTTAGGAACAGCTCGTACTGTGTAACGCCTTGAATAGTTTCATGTCGTCGAAAACCTGTTCGAAAATGTTACAGCTCAAACATTCTCGAGCGCCAAGTGACAACCACAGCAACGCGTAGTAGAACTTAGGGACTTGAGCTAACCGAGCTTTACTCTGGAGCCGCGGAGGCGTAGGAGTCGGAAAGCCCAGCCATCCCAAGCCGTTTAAGAAGTGCTATGCGTTCGTAGCCCCCGAGTACTCGGGAAAGTTTGAAAAGTAACTTACGCATTTTTCGTTAAAATCGTTTCGGACCAGAGTCTGGGGGGTTGCTCAAGCGTTTTTTAGAAGAGGTCGGATGGAGACCCGTGGACTCGGACTGTGCTCGCAAGCCTTCGCACCGTAGCCACAGAGGCGTAGGTGCTAGGAGCGTTGAACGAGCAACAGCATCAAGCTCCGCGCGGGCCGCCATCTTTACCTCTCGCAAGGTTGAGCGTTCCGCCAAAAAACCTCTCGCGCGTGCGATCGGTCGCGACATAGTTGTCGATTTTTGTTTTGAAAAAACAGGAAAAACGAAAGGAGGGCATCGTGCCCTGGGAAGCCCCCGAGTGGAGAGTGTTTCTGCGCAGGTGCAGAGACACTTGCCGCTCAGCCTTTAGGGAAGTTGCAACACTTAGAAACATAGCAACCGAGGAGTTTATGAACTCATAGATGTATGAACAAAGCATGCAGTATTTATTCATTGATTCACAAGATATGAAAATTTACTTAATGGTAAAACGGCCGCACGTGTTCGATGTTCCAAGCGTTGGAGACGTCTCGACCGTCCTCGTATAGAATCTTGAATGTTCCGGGTCGGAGTACTTGATCGACGATGAAAGGCCCCTCCCATGGGGGCGAAAGCTTGTGTCGATCCTTGCTGCCTTGAACCCGTCGGAGGACCAGGTCCCCGACCTGGAACTCGTAGGTGCACACGTTGCGCTAGTGGTATCGTCGCAAGGCTTGTTGGTATTTCGTCGAGTGCAGCAGCGCCACGTCGCGCGCCTCGTCGAGCTGGTCGATGGCGTCCTCGAGCGCGACTTGGTTGCCCTCCTCAGTGTATGCCCGTACTCGGGGACTGCCGTAGTCAATGTCCGTGGGTAAGACCGCTTCCGACCCGTGCACCATGAAGAACGGCGTGAAGCCGGTCGCTCGACAAGGTGTGGTGCGTAGGCTCCAGAGAACAGATGGCAGCTCGGCTACCCATCTCGCTCGAAACTTGTCGAGGCGCTTGAAGATGCGAGGCTTTAGCCCTTGTAGGAGCATGTCGTTGGCCCTCTCGACCTGCCCATTCGTCTTTGGGTGCGCCACGGCGGTCCAGTCCACGCGAATGTTGTTGTCATCACAGAAGTTGAGGAATTTCTTCCCTGTGAACTGGGTGCCGTTGTCGGTGATGATCGTGTTGGGTATGCTGAAGCGATAGATGATGTCGGTGAAGAACGCTACGGCCTCTTCGGAGTGGACGTTCACGATGGGTCGTGCCTCGATCCACTTGGAAACTTGTCGACCACCACGAGAAGATGCGTGAAGCCCCCAGGCGCTTGTCGGAGTGGCCCCACCATGTCGAGGTGCCACACAGCAAAGGGCCATGTGATGGGGATGGTCTGGAGTGACTGCGCTGGGAGGTGGGTTTGTCGAGCGTAGAACTGACATCCCTCGCAACGCCGCACGATATCCTTGGAGTCCGGCACCGCTGTGGGCCAATAAAATCCTTGTCGGAACGCCTTTCTGACAAGAGTTCTCGGACCGGCATGATGTCCGCACGCTCCAGCGTGGATTTCTTGTAGTAGCTCCTTGCCCTGGTCTCTCGGGACATAGCGCATAATTATGCCTGTTGCACCCCGCTTGTAGAGCTCGCCCTCGATGAGGACGAAAGCTTTGGCTCGCCGTGCGATGCGGCGGGCCTCCGTCTGGTCGGAGGGAAGCTTCCCTTCGACAAGCCACTCGAGGAGAGGGAAACGCCAATCCGGGTCCTCGAGGTTCAGCTCGGACTGCTGGTGATCTCCATAACCTCTGGCCCTTCGGGTTCTTGCGGCTTTCCCCCCTCGATGCGCACGGATGGTGCGTGCTGGTCGCTTGCGAACACCCCGTGCGGTACTGGCTTCCGGCTCGATGCAGCCTTGGCAAGGATGTCCGCAGCCTTATTGTAGTCACGCAGTACATGATGAAGCTCGAGCCCATGGAACTTGCCTTCCAAATCACGCACGGCCTGGCAGTATGCCGCCATCTTTGGATCAACACAATTTTTCTCTTTCATGACTTGTTCCACGACAAGTTCTGAGTCTCCTCTGATCTCGAGATGGCAGATCCCGAGCTCGACCGCGATCCGAAGGCCGTTGATGAGCACCTCGTACTCGGCGACGTTGTTGGAGGCGGGGAAGTGAAGTCGAACCATGTACTCCGTGCACACGCCCTGAGGCGAGATGAAGACAAGGCCTGCTCCCGCACCTTCTTTCATGACTGAGCCGTTGAAGTACATCGTCCATGTCTCGTGCTCGATGGGCGCCGGTGGGGTTTGCATCTCCGTCCACTCGGCGACGAAGTCCGCCAGCGCCTGCGACTTGATAGCACTACGGGGCGCATACGAGATGTTTTGCCCCATCAGTTCGAGCGCCCACTTGGCTATCCTTCCTTTGGCCTCGGGGTTCTGGATCACCACCCCGAGCGGGTACTTGGATACCACCGTGATGGGGTGCGCGTCGAAGTAGTGTCGGAGCTTGCGCTTGGTGATCAGGACAGCGTACACGAGCTTTTGCATTTGCGAGTAACGAGTCTTTGAGTCGGAGAGTACCTCGCTCACGAAATAAACTGGGCGTTGCACCTTGAGTGACTTCCCGGGCTCTTCTCGTTCAACCACCAGTGCAGCGCTGACCACCTGGGTTGTCGCAGCGATGAACAGGAGCATCGGCTCTTCTGGCGCCGACGCCGTGAGTATCGGCGGGCTCTTCAGGAGGTTCTTGAGGGAATCGAGCGCTTCCTGAGCCTCGGGCGTCCATGCAAAGTGGTCGGACTTCTTTATCAATCGATACAGCGGCAGGCTACGCTCCCCGAGTCGCGCTATGAAACCGGCTGAGAGCCGCGAGGCAGCCTGTGACACGCTGTACACCTTTTAGGTTTTGGATCGGCCCCATGTCCGTGATGGCCGAGATCTTCTCGGGGTTGGCTTCAATGCCGCGTTCTGACACGACAAAGCCGAGGAGCATACCCCTCGGGACCCCGAAAATGTATTTCTCGGGGTTAAGCTTCACCCCGTGCACTCTCAGCCTCGCGAACACCTTCGTGAGGTCTGGGACTAGATCGTCGGTCTTTTTCGACTTGACCACGATGTCATCGACATACGCCTCGATGATTCACCCTATGAGATCCCCAAAGACGCGTTGCATGCATCTTTGGAACGTGGCGCCCGTGTTTTTAAGCCTGAAGGGCATCATCTTGTAATAGTAGGCGCCGAACGGAGTGATGAAAGAGGTCGCCAGTTGGTCCGCTATGCACATCGCTATCTGGTGGTACCCGGAGTACGCATCGAGAAAACAGAGGGTTTCGCACCCAGCTGTTGAATCGACTACCAGATCTATGCGAGGCAAAGGAAACGGATCCTTGGGACATGCCTTGTTAAGGCTCGTGTAGTCAACACACATCCTCCATTTTTTATTCTTCTTCTTTACAAGTACAGGGTTAGCAAGCCACTCGGGGTGGAATACTTCTCGGATGAACCCTGAACTAAGGAGCTTCTTGATCTCCTCGCCGATCGCCTTGCACTTCTCGTCGTTGAGGCGGCGTAGGCGTTGCTTCACCGGTTTCGATCCCGGCTTGATGTTCAGTTTGTGCTCGGCAACCTCTCTCGGGATCCCCTTCATGTCGGAGGGTTTCCATGCGAACACGTCGAGGTTCGCTTTGAGGAAGTCGACGAGCGCGCTTTCCTATTTAGGATCGAGTGCCGTCCCGATACGGAGCGTGCGGCCATCGTCGGAGACGGCCGCATCCTTGACGTCCTTGGCGGGCTCGAAAGAGCAGGCCACTCGCTTGGACGACTCGGGGATGTCTTGGTCCTCGGAGGGAGGCTCGGGGTGGAGCCTCTCGGACCGAATCAGTGCCTCCGCAAACTAGAAGCACTCAGCGTCGCACTCGAATGCGCGCTGGAACGTAGTCCCCACCGTGATGATCCCCTTCGGACCGGGAATCTTCAACTTGAGGTACGTATAGTTAGGCACGGCCATGAACTTCGCGTAAGCTGGCCTCCCGAGGATGGCGTGGTACGTCCCCGAGAACCCCACCTCTTCGAAGGTGAGGGTTTCTATGCGAAAGTTTTGCAACGTCCCAAACGTGACGGGCAGATCGATCTGCCCGATTGGGAGTGCCTCCATTCCGGGGACGACCCCATGGAATGGTGCGGTCGATGGCCGCAGCTTGGACCGCGGGATGCCCATGTCGTCGAGCGTCGACACATAAAGCACGTTAATGCCGCTCCCCCCGTCCATTAGGACCTTATGGATCCGTTTGGACCTGAACAGGGGTGCTACCACTAGTGGGTAGGCTCCCGGCTGCGGCACACGGTCGGGGTGATCCTTGCGGTCGAAGGTTATCGGAACCTCCGACCACTTCAGGTATGATGGCGTTGCAGACTCGACGTTGTAGACCCCGCGCCGGATCAGCTTCTCTTGGCGTCTTGAGGGTCGCGCCGGGGATCCGCCGAAGATCATGTGGACTGCCCCGTCCTCGCCCGGGTACTGGGTTCCCACGTCATCGTCGTCGTTGTCGGGGAGAGGCGCGGCCTTCTTCTACGGATCCACCACCTTAGGCTTAAGCGTGCCGTTGACGTAGTTCTTCATCAAGCGGTAGTCCTTGAGCGCGTGCTTGAAGGGGACCTCGTGGTGAGTGCACGGCGCCTCCAAGAGCCTCTCGAAGTGGTCCTTCGGGGGACCGGTCTTGGGTGGGTTGCTCTTGGGGCGTGTAGCCTTGCGCTCGACCGCCGCGACGAGGTTGTCGTCACGACGACGCTTGTCGTTCTTCTTCTTCTTTTTGAAGCGTGAGGACGACCCTTCGCTGTGGTCTACGACCTATTTCCCCTTGCCCTGAGGGTTGTTGAGAGTCGCCGCGACCGCCTCCTCGCCGTCCACGTGGTTGCTCGCGATGTCGAGGAGTTCCCGAGTGGTTCGGGGCGTACGGCGCCCTAGTCGGTGGATGAGGGAGGTGCAGGTCGTGCCGTTCTGGAACGCCGAGATGGCGTCGTTGTCTGTCACGCTGGGGAGCTCGGTGCAACGCTTCGAGAAACGCCGGATGTAGTCACGCAGGCTTTCCCCCGGCTACTGCTTGCAGTTGCGCAGCTCCCACTGCTTGCCGGGTCGGGAGTACGTGCCCAGGAAGTTGCCGACGAAGACGCGGCGCAACTCCGTCCAGTCGTTGATCTTTCTGCGGGGCAGGTGCTCGAGCCATGTCCGCGCGGAGTCGCCAAGGTAGAGCGGCAGGTTCTTGATGATGAAGAGGTCGTCTGTCGCTCCGCCCGCGTGGCACGCGAGCCGGAAGTCCTCCAACCACACGCTGGGGTAAGTCTCCCCGTCGTATCTGGGGACGTTGGTCGGAGCTCGGAAGCGCGAGGGGAACTTCGCATCCCGCACGTTCTGTCCAAAGGCCCGCGGGCCCCTTTGGTCCGGCGACCAGCTGTGATCACGGTCGTCGTCGCTGTCGTAGCGTCGTCCGCGTCCCCGGTCGTCCTGTCGGCGTAGGTGGCGCTCGTCGCGGTGGTCGCGGTTGTCGCCATTGCTGTAGTTGTCGACGCTGGCGGCTCGGCGGCGAGCCTCGATGGTGTTCCGGGCGTCACGGTTGGGTCTGAGACGTTGCTTGACCGCCGACCCTCCGGCTCCCCCCCCCGTGGCTCTAATGCCGCGAAAGGGACGGATTCTGGCGGTGTGCAGAGGGTACCGCCCTCCCATCGCACGCCGACCACTGGCGTGACGCAGAGCTCTCCGCTTGCTGTGCTGCCGCCGTCTCGAGGAGGGCTTTGAGTTGCTGTCGTACCCTCCTCTCCTCGTGGGTAGCCGCCTCTGGGCAGTGCGCAGTAGCATGGCAGTGGCTGCCAAGTTCTGCGACGCTCGTCTGAAGAGTGGCAGGGCGTCGCCGTCGACGTTCGCGTCCTCATTGGTGCGCCGGTTGCTGTCGGGCGCGTGTCTCCGGGCCGGCGGCGTCGGAGCGCGGGCCCTGGACTGTTTGGCGGCTGGCCGGCACTCCTGCCGCCCGCCGTCCCCTTCGCGGCGTTGCTCCCGCACCGGGACCTGCTGCGGGTCCGGTCGCGGGTTACGCGGCCTGTCCTCCCCGAGCTCTCGGTGGAGGTTGGCCAACTCCTCGTCGAGCTGGCGCCTGGCCTCGGCGAGCTCATCGAGGCGCGCCCTGCGCTGGGCGTCCGTGGCGCGATGACGCGGTGCCAGCTCCGCGTCGGTGGAGCTGCTCGAGCTCAGCGCCACGCAGACGAAGCACTCACGCGTGAAGTCGTGCGCGGGTGCCGGAGTTGCCCGTCGGGTCGTCGTGGAGCCCGGGGCGGTGTAAGATGCTCGCAGCGCGTCCACGTAGGCCGTCACCGGGTCGTCCGGGAGGCCCTGCAGTCCACGGGGGTACATGGCGGTGTACCGCTCCATGAACTCGCCCCAGGCGAGCGGCTCGGCCCCGCTGGCCTGGAAGGCAAGGTCGGTGAGGTAATAGGCGGTGAGCCTAAAACGCTCCTGTGTCGGGTTTGGCCCCAACATGGCCATGATCGTCTCGTCCGAGAAGCCTCGGACGAACGCCACGCGCCCCGTCGCCGCTGTCAAGGCGTTGGGGTGGGCTGGCCGGGCGAAGGTGCGCCCGACGACGGACTCCGCCGGCCCAGTGTAGACGAAGCCGAGGGAGCCAAAGCGCATGGTGGCCCCGAGAGTTAGCGAAACTCCGCGGCCTTCCATCCAGATCGTTGGTGAAGTTCGGCGAGACACACGATGTGCCCCTACCTGGCGCGCCAACTGTCGGAGTTCTCAACCGCCGAGCAGTAAATTTGGATCGGATCGTGTGTCCGACCCGGATGGTTAGCACGGGAGACACTGGGATTTAGACTGGTTCGGGCCTCCGAGGAGTAATACCCTACATCCAGTGTCGAGTTGCTATGTTCTCGTGCTAGGGTTGTTTGTAGTAGGGGTTACAAACTTGTCGGGAGAGGGTATCGAGCCCAAGTCCCTGGGGTGTGAGAGTATTTTTCGTCAGCCTTTATGACGGTTGCCCTCCTCTCCCTTTTATAGACGCAAGGGGGAGGGGTAAAAAGGGAATACAAGTAAAAGCTACAGTCCTACGCCGCTGGGACCTCTCCTCGCACGTCGCCGTCCGCCAGGGTGCATTGAAGGGGGGCTGGGCTGTGTTGGTGTCGAGGTCGCCACGTGGCCGCGTGACGCTGTTTATCTCGGGCACCTGGCGCTTCTTCCGAGCTCTTTGGTGCTAACTCGGCCCGCCTGAGTGCAGGATGAGCCCGCCACGTTGGGACCTAACCGTAGGCCAGCACTAATTGTAGGGGGCAGTCGAGTGCCTCTGACGGGGTTGGCGTGCCGCAGAGCCGGACGAGATGGCGCGTCGGGGGCCGTGTGGTCAAATAGTGCCGCATTAAGGCTCTTGTCAGAGCCGGCCGCCCGCGTGAGCCGCCAGCTGGTGTGTTTGCATGGCGTGGGGAACTGGTGCCCCACACGTCATCGCGGGGGAGCCCGGTCGTCGGGATGGCACCACGTTCGTGTGGGCCCCGGTCTCCTCGTTCCGACCTCCTTGTGCAGGACAGAGACTTGTCGTGCGAGGCGGAGACTCCTCGTGCGAGGCGGAAACTCCTCATGCGAGGCGAAGACTCCTCGTGCGAGGCGGAGACTTATCGGGGAAGCCTCCAACTGGTCGGAGACGGAAACTACTCGTGCGAACGAGCAAGTTATCGGAGGCGAGGCGGAGACTCCTCGTGCGAGGCGGAGACTTGTCGGGGAAGCCTCCAACTGGTCGGAGACGAGGCGTCTTGTCAGTGATGGTCTTGACAAGGATCCATAGTCCTCCTTATCCTGAATCTTGGCCCTCACATTGTCAGTGGTGTCAAACGACCCTATCTCGAGGGTGATTATCTTGCCGTTGAAGGGGACCCTAATCCGGGCCCTCGTCAGGTGGGGGCTGTAGCTCAGCGATGTAGGACTGTAGCCAGATAGGAAATGTAGGGTTGTAGCTTGGTGATGTAGTACTAGAAGTGGGAGAGCAAAATGTATATGATGGTGAGGTGAGACTGCAATAGTTCCTAGAGGATCAGGGTCATCTGAGTTGCTGGTTCATAAAGGTTATGTACATTAATAATAGTGTTGAATTCTATCCCCTTTTGTTTTTCTTTTTATGCATATATTGAATTCAATCTGTGTAAACTAACCCTACTTTTTGTGAATAATATGTGTTATTTTGATTTGGATATAGTTTGAGCTAACAATGTCATCATCAAGTGGCGTTGGTAATGATCGTTGCCGTGGCATAGTCCGTGGCCGTGGCAGTGGCGGTGGCCGTCTTGGTGGCGGTGGCTGGGAGGATCCGTTGCCTTGTCGTCCATAATTGCACTTTCACCGCGAGATTACCTTGCAAATGGGGGATCACACACGTGTAGGCAACGTGGTAATATAATGATCGAAATTAATTTGCTTTACATAGATTTTTTTTCACTTCACATGGAAAATCTATAATTTTTGTTACATACAATTATTGTAGGTTATCAACAATATTAGATGGCTCAGAGATATTATCGATGATATGGCCGGTACTCCTCCTATAGTGCAAACTGAGCGTATTGAGAACACGGCAAGAGTGCATATCTCTTTCACCATACCTGCTCGATTTGCAGACTACCAGTCGTTGCCAGTAGGCATGCCACACCCAATGGTTCCCATTGCAACAGTGGGCTCAGCATCATTTATTCGGTTAACCCAAGAGAGGACTGCCGTGGAGAATTGTCTACAACAGCTTCATAATGTTGGTTGCTTCGTGAGACCTTTCCTATTTTAAATTAAGGCACCTCGAGGCGGGTGAACGCAATGTGGTTCAGACTACAGAGAGGCTTTGCAGGGCTCATCGAGATTTGGTATAAGATATATATCCTTTTTATTCATTCTTATTTAATTTGTTTATATTACATATTTTTAACTTTCATAAGGTTACTATATCTCATCATCATTTGGTTGTGTAGGATCTCTCTGGTTCTACCTATGCTTCAATGAGCTTCCGTGCGATTCTTAATCAAGTCGTGGAAAGAGTTGGGGTCGATTACTATGGTGGGGAGCCGTTATTCACCAGAAATTGGAAGCATCAAGTAATTCTAGCTTTCTACATGCCGGAAGAAAGGAAGATAAGGGTAGAGTTGAAAACAGACTATGACCATTCGCTGGCCAAGTCTTATCAAAAGAAGAGACGACGAGGGTCGCCAAATAGTTACATCGAGCAAATACCTGCGTCGATGTCGTCGACTGGCGCAAAGAAGAAGAAGGTGAAGCAAGCAGATGCGTCGATGAGCAATCAAACTTACGTTGCCTCAGGCCTCAATGCAGGTGAACAAGCTCTTCTAAATATGCCTACAGAAGATCTGGTTCATGTCATTAATTTTGTTGAAGAAACAGGGATGCCTGTCGGTGCTATTCTCAACATTGAAGAACTACCAGCAGATCAAAATTTCGTACCTAGATGGCACTTTCAACCAGGAGAACCTTTAGTCAAGCCAGAATTGGTAAAGAAGCTCCCAACTAAGATATTTATGAAGTTTATCAACTAGACGCCCTGAATACCGTTCTTATGATCGTATAGTGTCAGTAAGTGGCATATTTTCATATGTTTATTAATAAATTTATTGCGTTTGCTGATCTACTAACTAACTTTGTCTTTCATTTTCTGTAGCCTGCAACTTAATGAGATGTGACGGAAGGGTTATGAAAGAGTTGGTTTCATTGACCAATCAAAAGTTAACCAACATGAGGTCCAGAAGCAACCAGAAAAAACAATTGACACAATCTATAGGACCTTGTCTGAGTTTCATTCCAAAAATTCTATACTACTACCTTACAACTTCAAATAAGTTCGATTGCCATCTAATTATACTTGTTAATTCTATTTAGTCAATTCTAATCTTTATGAGCATGCATACCGTTTCCACTGGATTCTTATGATAATCATGGTCGACAATAACAACATCATGGTGTTTGATTCGTTGAGAAAAGACCGCTCACAATACCAAGACCTCTTCAAGATATGTTTCAAGAGTAATAATTCTATCTAATACGTTTCTTTAATGGAATATAGTTTGCTTTTACTAACAATCTATCTTTTATTATTTTTCCTCGGAGCTTGGAAAAAATTAATTGCAGAGAACCGAGGACCATTTAAACCAACAATTAGATTCTATACTGATTTTCCGGTATGTAATCCAAAGAACAACTTCAGATTGAGAAAATTTAAATTGTATAACACTAGTGTTTCATAATATGTTCCCCTCTCCACTTTAGTGTTTGAGACAGGAACCTAGAAATAATTTATGTGGATACTACGTCTGTGAGCACATACACTATTTCTCTACAAACTCGAGAGATTATATTGTAAGTAAAATAAACCTATTAATAATACATTATTTTCTAACTGCTTATATATTTAATTGTTGGGTGTAATATATTAACATATTTGCACATTACAAATGGATATAGTTAGGGACGCACTCATTGAGAAGGATCCTCTCTTGGCGATTCAAGAAGATCTCATCGGATTCCTCATGGACGAGGTGGTGAATCCAAAAGGAAACATCATTATCACAACCATCCAATTGACCAACTCATCTCCACTAGAAGTTGAGACTAGAAATTTGAACTGAACAATATTTTGATGTATATATAATAATCTTAGAAAATACTATCTATTGATGTGTATAAAATTGTGTGTGTATATATTTGTAAGTTTATATACTTAGATATATAAGTCTAAGTACGTATTTAGTAGACACGTATACATAGATACTTAGTGCAAATACATATACGTATATATGCACTTGAGACAACAATTAGAATATATGCGTGTAACAATAATTAGAATAACTCAAATTGAGAAACAAAATAAAGGGACGGGGACCCTTTTGTCCCGGTTGGTATTACCAACTGAGATTAAAGGGGGTGGGCGCAGGTGCTGGCGTACCCCCCTTTAGTCCTGGTTGGTAATACCAACCTGGACTTACCCGGGACTAAAGGGGAAGCCTTTTGTCTCTCACCTTTAGTCCCGGTTGGACTTTAAAGCCCTGTGGCTCTTACCAACCGGGACTAAAGGTTGTCTCTCTGCCTGTGTATGGTACTTTGAGCTTACTCCATCCGTCCCTGAAAGACTGTCGTTTTCGCTTCCCGAGAAACAACTTTGACTAAGTATATAAAAATATATATTAATATTTGTAGTGCAAAATTAATATCATTAGATAGATATTTGAATCTAGTTTTTTAACAAATTTATTTGGAGATACAAATATTTCATGTATTTTCTACAAATTCAGTCAAACTTGTGGCACGAAAATCAACGACTATAACACTAGCAAAAGAATAACTAGGGCTTGCAAACAAGCTTGCAAAAGCTAGCTTGATGCCTTGTAACACTAGCTGACTTGCAAATTCATGACCCGGCCGGACCCGGCCCGTTATGGAAACCTGCCAGCCAACGATCTATAAAAGGCAGCCTCCCCTATGCTCCCAAACCATCCATTCCTACACACTACGTGCCTCTCAACAACAGCTTGAGATAGAGATCTCTCGAGAGAGAAATTGTGTGCAAGCTCACGCGAGCTGTGAATCTGTGACCACCATCAAACTAATGGCCGACCGCGTGATGAAGCTGGCGTCGGAGCGTGCCGTGGTGGTGTTCACGCTGAGCTCCTGCTGCATGTGCCACACGGTGACGAAGCTGATGCAGGACCTGAGCGTGAACGCCCTGGTGCACGAGCTGGACAGCGACCCCAGGGGCAAGGAGATGGAGCGCCCCCTGCTCAAGATGCTCGGCGGCAGGGGCCCCGCCGTCCCTGCCGTCTTCATCGGCGGCAAGCTCGTCGGTGGCACCAACAGGATCATGTCCCTCCACCTCGCCGGCGAGCTCGTGCCCATGCTCATGAACGCTGGCGCGCTCTGGGTCTAGAGACCAGGGCACTGCCGCTGAGTCCTACACGTCACGTTTACGTGGATGCATGGGTGGCCGTGCATATATCAATATATGCATGCAAGGAAAAATAAAGTTGTGTGTGTGTGTCTAAGGGCAGGTTTTTCCCATCCAGTCCTTCTGAGTTCTGAAAAGAATAACTAGGCCAAACTAGCTTGCAAGCTAGCTTCATGCCTTGCAGGAGGTGCTAGCTAGTGAGCAAGAGATATGGTCTTGCTTCTAATTTCCTCCTTTTTATTTTTGATATTTTGTACTAATTAACTTGCAATGGCTAGTGCCATGCGTGTACCGACCGGTCGTCACCCTTTTTCGACGGACTTATGAATATATACATGAGAGTTAAAAATAATATTAATAGTAAGCAATCTGTGACAACACATGTCCTGTGAATTTATACAGTCAGCCTGCATACAATGCATTAATTTTTTTGGTTTGATCATCTAGTTGTATATTGGGTTGACTTCTAATATAAGGGAACTTTTAAGATACTTGTAATTAATGTGAGATCGATTCGGTGAAATCTAACGGTGGTAGTACCAATAGGATAGTACCATTTGGTGGACTCGTTACTATCCGATACTACTACCTGGTACTACCGGATACTACCTGGTCCTATCGAATTAAATTATTAGTTGGTAGAAAAAATATCAGTACAAAGCTCCTAATATATATAATTGTTCATGATGGAGTAATAATGTTTATATAGCTGATCTCTTCTAATTAGTCACACTGAGTTTTTGAGTAAATAAGTTGTTGACAATAGGTCAAGCTTAGTCCTTGCTGTTGTTTGCCATAAAGTTATTATTAAACCATAATTAATCTATATAGTGAAGCTATACTTTACATTGAAAAGAGCAAAGAGCAAAGGAGGCAACCATAATTTTTAAGTTTTTATTATAAACTAGAACGACTAAACGAGCTTCCAACTAATTTGATATGGTGCCATGATTGCTTATATCAAAGTCAAATTATAATAACTTAGGAAAGTCTAGAATAAAAAACGAAGGATAATATACTTCTATCTGCAAAAAGGTAAATTTTATTTATTTCTTATTATAAAGCATGAAAACAAATTAAAATGTGCATAGCCTTTATTCTGTGGTTTCGTTCCTGTAATCACATAGGTTTAATTAAAAGACCTTCCATCAAATGGAATTAAAGTTTAATGGGCAAGATCTTTCTGCTAGTTCAGTCCAACGGTAATATTATATGCCCACTAACTGAGAAAGTGAGAATCATCTATCATAGCATGCATTATCGTCAACTTATATACTCATTTGCACAAGTCACAGTGCAAATTTAACACAAAACCTTTGTCAGATCAAAGTGTGGTTTTATGATTATTTAGAAAAAATAATTGCATCATTTCAAAAGGAATAATATGTTACTAATTATGGATTTAAACAACATGTTGATTAACTTATTAATAGCCAGCTAGACATAATTTTTGACCTAATGTAAATGAGGTATGCATCAGGCTTTAGACGCTACTGCACTTTACCATAGATTAATTGTTGATTTGCATGATGTATGTATGCAACTACTTAGACAGATCTACTAGCAGTGACAGGATGGATATAAAAGTGTTGTATATGCATGCATGGGATATATAATAGATTGCAATCTGGTGCCCGTTCGTTCAAAAAATATAATAGATTGCAATCAGTCTCGGATCGCGGCATCACAAAATGTATTGTCTACGCACTCAAACATGGTGTTGAAAAAGATGCCTCTAGCTACTTGGTGACTATACTGTACATATCTTTTCATTTGCATCAATACTTTATATTTTTCAGATTCCAAAACCACAATAGGATGCTAAGATCAGATCATGCCAGCCAAAGGCATGACTTTTGAATTTTTATATTATTTTTTCTTGTGGAATATAAATTGATTCTATTCATGTACATGCAACGACCGGTTGATCAGTGGGGAGTGATAGCGAAGTGGTACATATACTAGATTGGTGCAGTGTGTTGTGTGTTACGTGTGTGTACGATCGAATCCACACTTCAATTCATCTCTGTGTGTTTTAGCTTTAGTTTTTTATTATTTTGTCAAGATGAGCATAAGTACTACACTAACATGGATATATATAAATTACAAACTGAACTGCTATTTGAGCAAAATTAGAGCTCATCACAACCACCATGGGAGGAAAAGGATGTTGTTACAGAAAAAAAATGCTAATGTTTGTTTTGTCTAGGATTTCATTCAGACATCGAGTCCCACTGCACCAGCTAGTTCTAATTAAGGACTATTGTATTGTTGATAAAATTTATTGGCACAACAAACATTTAGTTTATAGTACACTGCAGTGACAACAAAGTATATATAATCAGTTTTATTTGTGACAAACAAAGAGTTTCTTGTCATGGCTACGATTTAATAGGATTGGAAACAAAAAGCAGATGCAATTAATTCTCTGAACTGAACATTAGGTATTCCAACTTTGGGAAGCCGCACAATGGGTAGTTTTCGTTCTTTTATGAAATGCGTATTGTGCATGCATATTTCACTACTTTGCATATTTTGCCGACAGGCGCGTGGGTCTGTTTCCATCATCTTTCGTTTTCTGATATATGCCTATTGTTGGCATATCAAACAAGCACACACCCACTATTCTCCTCTTCCTCTATCGGATGAACACTATAAAAGGGCATCACACCCTGCCCTCGCAAAGCACACACAGCTGCAAGTATCAACACTGTTTATACTAGCAAAGTTCGATTCAGCTTTTATAGAGAGAAACCAAGAAGACAGCACGTGGCGGCGATGGCGGAGAGGGTGTCGAGGCTGTCGACGGAGAAGGCGGTGGTGATCTTCACGCGAAGCCAGTGCCCGATGTGCCACACGGTGACCAGCCTCTTCTCCGAGCTCGGCGTGTGCGCGGCGGTGCACGAGCTGGACAAGGACCCACGTGGCTGCGACATGGAGCGGGAGTTGGGCCGCCACCTCGGCCGCACGCCGCCTGTCCCCGCCGTCTTCGTAGGTGGCAAGCTCGTCGGCTCCACCGACACGATCACGTCCCTGCACCTTGCCGGCAAGCTCGTGCCCATGCTCAAGGCCGCCGGCGCCATATGGCTCTGAGAATTCCTCCATCCATCGGCAGCAACTATACATAATCCCTCAGATATAGCTTTCAACAAGGATTATGAGAAGTTTTGTTTAATTAGCGCCAACGTAATAGCCTAGCAGCTGGGCTGAAAAGGGTCAGGAATGTCTTTGTAAATGGAAAAAATGTAAACCACCTTTCCACCATTTTAAGTGAGATGTGGATTTTGAATTATCACTCCTTGTTGGTCTTGGATTGCGGTCTCATATTGAGCAGGGGGTAAATATAAAGAGCTTTGTTACCCTACTTGTAAAGTACTGGAAGGTACTTGGAATGATTTGGTTTTTGAGAAAAAACAAAGACTATTGCTGCTCCTTTACATGTTATCTATTCAGTTATCCGCTGACTTCGTACATGGGCTATTCTACAGAAGGCAACGTTACAAAATTTGGTTGCAATGGCATGTAAACGATTGGTGCAGGTGGCCAAGGGATTTTATTTAGGTTTATCTTGATCAAACTTAATTTTATAGATGATCTAAAATTAGTTCTAAGTTGTCATAATTCACCCATTCTTTTTTTAAGATTGGGCTCCTGTTTTCCTTACATCCAGTAAATGGGCTACTGCATTGGACACCCATCAGGTCATCAATTTTTAATCCTTCCAGGTTACCTTATCAGTTATCCATTTGCTTCACTCATTGATATATTACAGAAACCAGGTTCATAGGGCTTGTCCAGTGGGTCGCAACACCTGGGGTGGTTAAGGAGTTTTTTTTATCAAGGCACATGGGTGGCAGTCTATTATTAACACGTGATTCTTCTTTTTTATTTCTTTATTTTAGCTGTGTGTATCCTAGTAATATAATGCAGAAGCAAGGAATATAGTTCAAGGTATTTACATTAGCTTGATGTAAAACCTTGAACTTTTTAAAATCTCCCTTGTCGAATAAAATCAGGTCCACTTCAGTTCTCATTGACCATTACCTGCATGGTCCATGTATGGATCCAATCCAAATTGCCATGAGTTCCTCTAGCTCCAGGGGGCTATCATCAACATACAATCTTTTTTTTAGCCAGTTACAATGTTCCACTATAGATTGCTTTGGTATATTTATTGAGCTTGTGAGGGACCTACTATGTTGATTTACTTAATGGTATTCAGTTCTAGATGATTGTAACTTGATTTTTATGGGAATTTAAAATTTTCACAGGTCAGTGGAAAATATAAACACGTTGAAGGGAAACATGTCATATATATTTGACAATATCATTAGTCATATTGATGCCTCCAAAAGATACCTCATTCCCTGCGTTCTGCATTTCGTACAATATGCATAATTGCATATCCTACCCATAAGAAAATAAACTAAATCTCAATTATATTTATCTCTTTTTTAAAAAATATGGGTAAATTAATGGATTAGACAAAGTCAAGACAGATGACTGGTGGCCATCACTACTACTATGGCGCCATGCCGCATCGATCCTTTGACATAACGATATATGTTCGATGCTGAGGGAAACATGCATCATCCTGCCAAAGCATCGTTGTACGCAATTCATCATGGTATGTACCCAATAAAGTTACATGGTACGTAGGCACGTAGCAATCCTCCTCTCAGTGTCAATGACCGCACAATCTTGCAATGTTCCTTGTTTTTATTTACAGTACACAGTTCTAGTACCACCATGCCGCTGATAAGATTCTTTTCAAAGCAGCAGTACCAATTCTAAGATTTAGGCCATTTTGTCAAGTACAAAACTCCAAAAACTTCAGTGTCACTCTTAAAAGTTTCATGGGTCTGAAATGCTTAGTTTGATCGATCTGTGATTATCACTTGACAATTTAGCTTTCATATACTCCTTCCATCCTGAAATATAAGGCATTCTAAGATTTTTAGAACAGATTAAAGAGGTGGGAAAATGTCACATATACCCTTAGCCAATGATAATTAAAGGCAAGTTTTCTGGTTAACAAGTGCAATATTTGGCAAGTCTTTAATTGAGTTGATTGAGTACTTACCAAAAACTCCTATGATGCCTTATATTTGGGACAAATTTTGAACCCTTCAATGCCTTATATTTCAGGACGGAGGGAGTATTCCCTGTGTCATCTTTTCAATGGAAACATTTTGCATCTTAAAAGAAAAAAAAGGAAAGAAAAAGGCATCTTGAAGGTGAAGATGGAAGGATGACAATAGAGTCAGTCTCTTAGATCTCATTGCATAGGTAGGATAGATTCAGATACAACTAGTGCGAATTATCATGTTCCAATTCATAATGGATGGGTTCCTTAAAGCTAATATGGTTTTGGTTTGAGCTAACGTGCTGATGGGCTAGCTAAGATCCTCATAGGTGTCGGTGCATCATGAATTTATCCAAGGAATATAGCAAGAGCATTGCCCCTGTAGGTTGTTATTAGCTCTTTTGTGAAGCACACGGTAAAAGTAAAATCATAATTAAGCACATTATTGAATTGTACCCTCATACATCTGTACGTTTTTTAATTTAGAGAAGATGAAAGCACTGTATTAATCATTCTAACTGAAAGTTTATCTGTATATGTCCAACAATTTTCTTGAGAGAGATAGTTGAACAAATTGCAGGGTTGATTGGACTAGACAACTTGAAAATGAATCAGGGCTGTGGTTATTTGCACTTAATTAAACTTTTGGAACTTTCTGCACCTGGAATGATATGAGGTAAACTAACATCCCTCTTGCAAGAGCCAAGAGTGCTAAAGTTACAAGTGCCCCTTGAGAAGTTGAGGAGTCAAGAAATAAGCAAAAATAAAAAGGAGCAAAGGATTCTGGAGCAATGGAGATTGCTCTACAGAACATTAGCTTTTTCTCTCTCCATCCTTTCTTTCCAGGTGAGAACTATCAACACAGATATTGGGTATAAGAATATCTCTATCCAAATATCCAATCTTCCGTGCATGCCTTGTGCTGGATGTTTGCGTCATGCACGAAAAAAATGGGGAAAAACCTAGAGAAAAGTTCAGATAATGTCTGACTTTTTTCAGATGCCTGAAGCATCATACAGGTAGATAGCAATTGTGCCGCAGAATCTTTTCTCATTTAACATTCACTCTCAGCAAGGGTACGGAAAAAAGATTGCATCGTTGGATCGTGGCATCGCAACGCCTCATATCTGATAAGGTCAGGCTGGTTTACAAAGCAGGAAGCGGCAGCTCAACCCGCTGAGAAAAGCCGCGTGCGTGCAAGGTGGTTGGATTCCCTACATGCGCGCGGCAGATAAGGTCGGTCAGCGAGGCGATGAGGGCTGTGCTGGCTACACTTTGGATGCTATTCTGAAACCTACTGAGGTGATTGATCCCGGCTGGTTCCTTTGAAATTGGCTTGATCAACCAGCCGGAATCAGTTCCATGTGTCGTAAGGTGAACCACACTGGCCGTACCATACTGGCGTCGTCGGCACCGCTCGCTGTTAGCATTGGCGTCTGTGGTTCTCAGGCTGAGGTAGGCGATGTACTGTGGGTCTGTGGCAACTGGAGGATGCAGAGACTGTTCAGAATTCTAGTCTATGCAATGGAAAATGTTATCCTGATTTCTTTCAAAAATAAAGTAAGCCTGTTTGGGACAAGGCGTGACTTTCACAGTTCCAGAGTGATACTCCAGAAAAATTCAATGTGCATAACCTTAGCGTTCTGAGATATATTCCTTCTTGGGTCCTATTGAAAAGACGGCTCCTGCGTTATCCAAACATATATTGATCTCATGCATGTATACCATCCTTTTCAATGAGCAAACCACAGAGCTTTTTGGATTCAAATCTGAAAATGTGGGGGCCTTGAACATATTTTATTAGTTATATCTCGTTTTCAACGTCAAATAAAGATGATCTCAATATCTCATGCATGCATGGTCCTAGCTACTGTGCTGCATGATTCCTCGGAACATTTTGTTTTTCCGGAAACTCCCAGACCACTCCAAACACTAACCCGGACCCGTTATGGAAACCCTAGCCCCTGCTTGCAAACTCTATAAAAGGCAGCCACCCATGTTCTCCCAAACCATCCATCCATACACACTCATCTCTTCACGTGCATCGATCCACAGCAGCTTGACAGAGCTCGACAGCTAGAGAGAGAACGAGAAGCCAGCTCGAGAGATAGAGATCGAGAGAGAGGGAGAGAGAGAGAGAGAAATCTAGGGAGATCACTTCTTGCAGCCAAGAACCCTCCAAAGCAAATGGACCGCGTGATGAAGCTGGCGTCAGAGAGGGCAGTGGTGGTGTTCACGCTGAGCTCCTGCTGCATGTGCCACACGGTGACGAAGCTGATGCAGGACCTGAGCGTGAATGCCCTGGTGCACGAGCTGGACAGCGACCCCAGGGGCAAGGACATGGAGCGTGCCCTGCTCAAGATGCTCGGCGGCAGGGGCCCGGCCGTCCCCGCGGTCTTCATCGGCGGCAAACTCGTCGGCGGCACCAACAGGATCATGTCCCTCCACCTCGCCGGCGAGCTCGTGCCCATGCTCAAGAACGCCGGCGCGCTCTGGCTGTAGAGACGGGACGAGAGATGGTGCCAAGGGCAGGTTTTTCCCGTCCTGTTCTTCTGAGTTCTGACAGGAATAAAACTTAGCTTGCTAGCTTCTTTTCTAGTACACGTAGGAGCTAGTGAGTGAGTGAGAGAGAGGTGGCCTTTGATGTGTCATTTCCTCTCTCTTTTTAGATGTTTTGTCGTAACTTTACTGCAATGGTGCGTGTGTGTACTGATCGATCGCCCTTTTTCGATGGGCTTGCATAATGTCAATATATATGCAGTTTAATAAGTAAACAGTATGATGGCATGTATTATTTATGTATATATACAAGTTTGCATAGCATGTATTTGCTCATATTATTGGTCATCACATGGTTGTTTTACTTTGAGTAAAATACACCAATGGTCCCTGAACTTGTCTTGTGGTGTTATCTGAGTCTCTAAACTCTCAAAATGCATTTTTTATGTCCCCAAAGTTGTTTCAAGGTGTCATCTGGGTGCATATACTATTAAAGTGCATATTTAGACCCCAAAACTAGTCCTCATGTTTCATCTAGATCCCTAAACTCTAAAATACATTTTCAAATCTTAAAACTTGTCACATGACAATACTGATGGAAATGTTTTCTCCTCCCTCGTTGCCTTCACAACTAACTTATGTAGTGTCTCCTCCCTCGTTGCCTTCACAACTAACTTATGTTAGTCTCCTCCATCGTTGCCTTCACAACCAACTTATGTTAGTGATCGCACATGTTTTTCTTGGCATTTGATTGTAGGTTAAAAATGAACTTTATGTGTTTAATTAAGGAGTTCTTGATGCTGTTTGCCATCAAACACATTACATAGTGATAGTTCTTCATTAGCTATCTTGGCTTCTCTCATTGGTTTTATATATCTCTATGCTTGCATTTTGATTATTAGTGCATAGGGTGTAGCAAGCGTGCATGTACCCATCCCTATCAATTGTGTTGATTACTTCAGGTCATTTGTTTGTTACTCTTGGTGATCTACATGATTAAATCCCTATATGGCTTGCGTTGGTGGTGGTGTTGATTCTTGGTAACCTTTGAAGGAGGTGTTTTGTGAAAGTAGTATGAAGTGTTGTGCTCGGTTCGGAATCCGTTGATCCGGAGTGTGGAGAGAAGATTATCACTAGAGATTACTTGGTCCTCTTGTGGACCATGATGGAGTGATACACTTCTGCAGGTGGTCCAACTAGAACTAGTGAAGAGTTCGAGTCTCACAACCTTGGGAATCATTTTGGGGTTTTATAACCCTCTCTTTACACTACTTATAAAAGATTTGTAGGGCTGGTTGAAATGACATTTACAGGGGTGGGGGCGGAGCGTGGTAACAAATATCTAGAGAGAGAGAGAGAGAGAGAGAGAGAGATGCAAGCCATCATCTAGCAGTGGCCCTCGGGAGAAAACACCAATGTGTTATACGTGTTATCTTCTCCCAATGATGGTATTGTCCAAATCACGAGATCAGCAAGAAGGTAGGAAATTGAATAAAAATATAGATTACATACACTCCTTTTGACATGATTATATTCTCCTCCACAATATACATCAACAAAATAGCATACTCCTTTATGTGTCCATGCACGAAGCATATAGACGAACCATTGTATGAACTGTCTTTTGCTGTCTATGCCCTTAGTAGTGTTAAGCTCATTTATTGAAAGTCACTTGTCGATACTCCTACCATCCACGAATATAAGAATTTCTAATGATCTTCATTTGTTCATGAATATAAGAACCTCTACAAACTAAACTCTCAAACAATAATTAATTATTCCTATGGAATTTTGTGTAGTTAATCCAATCAAGTGTGCTCCTGCTTGATGTAAATTGTAAATCATACATATTTAATCTGTTTGCGGATATTAGGAATTTTGTGTAGTTGATCCAATCAAGTGTCCATACATAATTTTGTCTATTATTGTTATGAAAATCCCAAAAGGTGGATAGAAATGTGGCAATTAGGAGTGCTTTTGCTTGTTTAATAAGGAGTATAGTAGACTTTCTCCTTGTTGCTCAATCTGTTTGCCCAAAATTGCTAGAAATTCTTAGTATATTTGTGCACAGAGGGAGTAAGCTACTTGGCTGGTAACAAAACTTGAATCCATAACGCAAACAAAAGGCAAGCAGGCAAGCACATCCAAAATTGCTAGAAATTCTTAGTATATTTATGCATGAATAATTAACATCCAAAAGAATGAGGTTGTCCAATCTAGGTGAAGCTATTTTACATTGAACAGCATGACAGTTCTTTTGGCCAACAGGTAGGGAGCTTTTCCTTATGACCAGGGCAGCTGATTAATTTGATATTGTACTGTTTTCTTTATGTATTGCATATATGTTAATAAGGGCAAAATGTTTGCTTTTATCAAAATCAACTAAGAAAACTATGAAATTCAAGAATAAAGAAAGAAAGGATACCACTATTGTACGGAAAGTAACATTTATTTATCTCTTGATTAAGACCTTAAAACAAATAATTAATGGGTGCCTATAGTCTTTATTCCCTGGTTTGGTTCCTCTAATCACATATGTGTAAAGTACTTCCCACAAATGGAACAGAAGTCCCATGGCAGTATCTTTCTGTTATGTTGGATCAGATGGTAATGATTATCGCTCCACCAGGTAAGAATAAGCATAGTGTGATTATCGTTGAATTATATACTCATGTTCACAAGTTATAATATATTTAACGAAATCCTAGTCAAATCACTATGTGAATTGATTATTACTTTTAGCAAAAAAACATAATTATTTAAAAAGGCCTAATTTACTAAGAATGTCTTTGGGCCGCAATTAATTGGATGAAAGGTGATGAGACATCAATTTTATATGTATATTCCTACAATTTACATAAAGTGGTGTATTTCAGGCTTTGAAATTTTGAAAATAGACAAGAAAAATGAGCTGGATGTATATATGTGACTACAACTTTAGATAGCTCTAGCGGTGATAGTGGATATAAAGATGACACACATGCATGGATATTTATATATAATCGATCGACTTCAATCAGCAGCCTCGGATCGCAGCATCACACATGTATATATGCACTGTATAGGTATGCTCTAAAACCTTGTGAGGTCAGAGAGATGCCTCTACCTAGCTACTTGGTGATCACACTTCACCTTTTTATTTGCAACATGGCGCCTTTATTGTTTTAGATTCCAAAACCACACTGGGATGTTGCAAAGATCAGGGCGAGCTAGCAAAATTAAAGGAGACGACGTGGCCTGTTGGATACCACATTGTGAGCTATATATGGGAGCGAGAGTCCAAATTCCAATATATTTTGGTAGGACCGATCCGCTAGTGTGGAATAATAACTTTAGCTTTGACTTTTGGTTTTTTTTTTTTTGCAGAGAACCTATTCTATTAACAGATTGCATAATCTGAATTGATCCTATTTTGATCAGTTTGTACTAATGTTGAAGTGCAGTGGTACATGTACCGATTCTCATGTCGTGTTATATGTGCTTGTACGATCGAATCCATGGTTCAACTATGTAGTAGATATCACTGTCACGAATAATATCTATATGTGTTTTAGTTTGGTTTTATACATAATAACTACACGGAATAGGGGGTGTATGTGTGTGTGTAATTTGTACAAGTTGAACATGGCTACTATAGTACTATAACTGAACAAAATTATATTGGAATATAAATTAATATAGCAAGGAACAAATTGTTCACACTGTGAGCATAGGAGTGAAAGAAAATTGCCAAAGTTTGGTCTAAGAAAAGCTTTATGGACGCAAGATGGGATGTATTACATAGATGAATTGCAGTGAGAATGATGTTAATTAAATAGGAAAATTTAGGATGATGCTTGTAATTAACGTGAGTCATTCATTAAATAAAATCTAACGATGGAAGTACCAATAGAGTAGTACTAGGAAGTACAAGTTTGGTGGGCCAATTTGTTAAGTATGAATTAATAGATAAGTAATACAGTTTTATTCATGAGTACTAGAAATTTGCACTAGAAATTTGAACAACATGGTTGACTTTCATGCTCATTGATCAACATCAACTCCCCCTAGTTGGTCAGCAAATTGTGCTGATTGATCAATCAGTTGTGTAATAAAAAAAGAATAACAAAATAAACCAGACTGAACTCTAGGACTGACAACAACACGGCAAAAGAATAACAAATTACACTTTACCAAAGAATCTATACATTTCAAACAAAGTTATAAGGACTGGAGCATCAGCCAAATCACCAACTTCTATCCAAATACACACATGGCGCACGCAGTGGTTGTACTCTGCCTGACTTGGAGCTCACGCGAGAGTGGCGCAGCTTACCTCAGCTACCGCAAATCCTGCGGCGGTGTGGCTGGAAGCTTTTACATGTTTCCGATCCTAAACCCTAAACCCTAAGGCCACTAACAGCATGGTACATTGTAGCTGGGGGACCTCTAGCATAACACCTGCAAAACACAGGGCAAAAATCGACATTTTTTTAAATAAATAAAATTAACATTTGAGAGGGGGAAATAGTGAATAGAAAATGTGCAGGATGCTCTGTCATGCCAGCTTCTCCTCCAGTAGACCATCAGTAGTGTATTCCATCCACCTCACAGATACCTCTGCTTCTTCACTTGAATTATTATTCCCCTCTCTGGACTCTGCTGTCTTCCTCTCTTCCACCTCTCCATGCATGCAGAGGAGCAGCTCCCTCATTACTCTCCCTCCATTCCTCTTCTCTGTCCTCCTGAGTACTCCTCGTCTTGATCCTCCCTCTTGTCACCCTCACCTTGCCAAAGCGCTCGGTACATCGCCAGTACTGCAACCGATCCATCACCGTTCTCCCTCTGTGTTCGTCGGTTTGCCATGCCCCCACTAGCTAGGATCGATCCTCGTCACGCCAGCCGCCCACCGCCACCAGCCACACCATCGCCGGTCTCCTCACACCAGAATCCAAAAATTCTCATCACACCAAACCTTCCACTCCTCACTTTTCCCCCAAGCAAATCCAATCTTTACAACCGCATTACCTCCAACAACTGCCTCCTTAGTCCTTCTTACCCACTCAAATCCAATCCGCTGCGCCCGAAGTCGCGGCATTTGCGACTGTTTCATCCTTGACGCTCAGAATCCGCCGTACCTGAGTCCACTTCAGTCCAGAGAATCCGAGCTCGATGCTGTTTGCGCAGTGGAGCCCAATCTTTGAAGCCTAATTACGGCCAGGAGCGCCAGGAGATCGGGCGATTCGCAGGAAGCTGCAGGGCGGCGCCCTGGCTCCTCGCGCTCCGCCGGGTCCCATGTCGGACTCGCAGCTGTCCCAGAGCACGGTGGTGTTCGGACTCCGCTTGTGGGTGCTCGTCGGCATCGGCGTCGGCGCCGCCTTCGTACTCCTGCTCGTCCTCATATCCGTCCTCTGCCTCCTCGCCTTCCGCCGCCGGCGGCGGCAGCGGCCGGCCGACGCCGCCCAGCAGCTCCCCACAACGGCCCCTCCCAAGAATTGCGTGAATGTCAAGGTGCCCAAGGACATTCAAGAAGTTCCCTCCCACGCCGCCGCCGCCGCCCCGGCGAAAACGCAGCTCGCGCAGGTGCTCCAGCTGCCCACGCCACAGGTCTCCGAGCAGATCGTGACAGGCAAGGAACGCCAAATCACGTACCCGGAGCAGCAGCAGCAGCACCCAAGCCACCGGAGCGAGGGGCCTTCGCCGCACGGCAGCGACGGGAGCCGAGGTGGACGAGGTGGCGCTGCGGATCACGCGCCACCTGCGGTGCCGGAGGTGTCCCACCTCGGGTGGGGCCACTGGTACACGCTCAAGGAGCTGGAGACGGCGACCGGGATGTTCTCCGACGAGAACGTGATCGGCGAGGGCGGGTATGGGATCGTGTACCATGGCGTGCTCGAGAACGGCACGCAGGTGGCGGTCAAGAACTTGCTCAACAACAGGTACAGACCACCAACCAAAAGCTGTCAACTTCATGGACTGAAAATTTGCATTCACTTGGCATTGCTATCTTACACCTGACAGTGCAGATTAGGTGATTAATCTGTAATGGTTTTATTAATGCTGAATTCTAAAATGCTTGCCATTTTGTTGATTGCTATGGCTACTAATAGTTACCTTGCCGATTTTGAGTTTAAAGGTCACATTTAGCAAAAGGATTACATTTAACTGAGAAGCTTGTCTCAGACAATTCGCTTACATTTTCTAGCTAGTAGCTACAGTTGGTTTGAGATGCACAGTTCAGCAAGAGGGCTGAATTCTGTAAAAATTTTCCATGCCTGAATTTCTTCATTGTTTCAAAATTTTATACCCTCGATTTGTCAGGGGTCAGGCAGAGAAGGAATTCAAAGTTGAGGTCGAAGCGATTGGGCGTGTGCGGCACAAGAACCTTGTGCGCCTTCTAGGATACTGTGCTGAGGGTAATCAGAGGTATTGTCATGTGTGGGCACATCACTTGCATAGCTTGTTATGTTGTAGTATCAATAAGTTTGGTGATATGAATGTTGTTGATGTGGATCTTATTAGGATGCTTGTTTATGAGTATGTCGATAATGGGAACTTGGAACAGTGGCTGCACGGGGATGTTGGACCCGTAAGCCCTCTTACATGGGAGAACAGGATGAAGATTATACTGGGAACAGCAAAAGGGTGCCTGCCATTCAGCTTATTCTCGTTGATTACTGAATGTTACTATCATTCTGTACAGTTACCATAAATTTCTGTCATTCTGTAGGTTAATGTATTTGCACGAGGGACTTGAACCAAAAGTGGTTCATCGTGATGTCAAGTCCAGCAACATCCTTCTGGACAAGCACTGGAATGCCAAACTCTCAGATTTCGGACTCGCAAAGCTTCTTGGTTCAGAACGGAGTTATGTTACTACACGAGTTATGGGAACTTTCGGGTTAGCTTCTATGCACTGCACTTTTAAGCTTTTAGCACAGGCTGGGTCTGATGGATGGGTATTCTTCTTAATAATTACAGGTATGTTGCTCCAGAGTACGCGGGGACTGGAATGTTGAATGAAACAAGCGATATATATAGTTTTGGAATTCTCGTTATGGAAATAATATCTGGTAGGGTACCGGTGGATTATAATAGGCCACCAGGAGAGGTTAGTCATGGCTGTGCCTCCATATAGCCAGTGCTGTTTTATGAGCTTGTTTTAAGTGCGTTATAAATCTTCAGATCATACTTTTCAGGTTAATTTAGTTGATTGGCTTAAGACAATGGTAAGCAGCCGAAATTCTGATGGCGTTGTGGACCCAAAGATCCCCAAGAAGCCTACTTCTAGGGCAGTGAAGAAGGCTTTGCTAGTGGCATTGCGATGTGTAGATCCCGATGCTAGTAAGAGGCCAAAGATTGGGCATGTCATTCACATGCTTGAGGTTGATGATTTCCCGTATAGAGAGGTAAGTTAATAAAGTCATTATGTTCAATATTATTTAATTACATCTCAGAATGTGAATTGGGCTGTCAATATGTTGTGCATTTCTTTCAGTATCATGTGTCATAAAGTTACTTTTGACGACGATTTGTGGATACCATCAGAGCTGAGCTAGTCACTATTATTCTTTTAGTTGTACCATACATGTGTCTCCTGCTTCATTGCTAAGCATACTTGCACTGGTTTGTACTCTGAATTAGAGGACATCTTGACACATATCTTCAAAATTCTTTATTCCATCCCCTCAAGGACCATTTTGCCATTTCCAAATCGCTTCATTAGTTTGCTTTCTTGCATTTGCATTGGTTGATGTATCTATTGCTGTTGTTTTCAGGATCGCCGAGGCAACAGAGCACCAGGGCAAGCAAGGGCACCAGAGAAACCGGCAGTAGGATCAGGTGACCATGAGACCGACGGCAGTGCAAATGGGTGCCACACAAGACGAACCCTTCAGATGGAGAAACCCCCAGATGCCTAGGTATCGTCGGATTACTGATTCAGAATGTTGGGTCCTCATGATTTCTGAAGGAGAACAGTATCCAACTGAAAACAGGGTGCTGTTCGTTTCGGTGCTCTCATCCGTTTAGCTGAACTTGTGGTGCTGTAAAATGTTTCCAAATTCCAAGCCAGCAAATTCGATGTCAATGTGAATGAATGAGTGATGGCCTGGCATGGTTGCGAGCTGCCAACGACCAATTCCAAGCTCAGATCTTAGAGGAAGGCGACCACATAACACACCAATCAGTAGGCAGCTTGACCAAGATGCAATCCAACAACCACCAGGGAGAATCCAAGAGACGGCCAGACGGGACAGGTGGCGTCCACGTCATCGCTCCATACCATTCCATGCCCCACTAGTTGTGCCGCTGTGGCGCGCTCGCTGTCGCGGAAGCCCTGCGGCGGACTCGTGTTCCGGCGGCCGCGCCGACGGTGACCGAGTGACAGCGACGGGAAGCGTCGGTGCGCCGACGGTGACCGCGCAGCCGCTCGGTCGCCGTCGACGGGCCCGACCCTTTTTCACGTCTCGTCCCGCGCCATCCTTTCGCTCGTCCCTTCTCGTATGCATATGTGCACGTCGATCCTCGTAAACCAACCGTAAGCATAAGGTTTTGGTTGAGCAAAAGGAGAAGAGCAGAAGACCCTGTCTCCCATTAGGATAGGACAACAGAATGTTTCGGTTGGAACCTGGGAGCAGTAGAGCAAATCCTTTCCCAAAATCTCCTTCCTTCCTTTCCTTTGTACAGTCGACGAACTGGACTCAGCCCATGAGACTCCCAATCCGGGCCGGATTCAAGGCCCAAACAAGAACAGAGCGCGCGGAATTTTTTTATATATATTTTTACGATTTTTCAAAAATATGTGATCGAAAGTTTGTCAAAACTATACTACATTCGCCATACCATACGGCGTACGACGGTTGATGACGTGGCCCGCCAAATAGCGAGAAACCGTCGTACCATAGGACGGTTAGGAAATTCACAGTGGTTTTCCGCGTACAGCCCAACTGTTGCAGTTGTAGGCACTGCAACCGCCAAAATGGGAGACCAGCGGTTGCAGGCTGCACCGTTGTATGACGGGGCGGTTAGGCCAACCACCGTATGACATGGCGTTTGTGTCATACGGCGGTTGGATGCCGTATTTTTTATATAAATTGCACTACAACACACAAATTATCTGGTAAAATTTCTCAAATGCGAATAACTCATGCAAGTTACATCACTTGAACGGAGGAGAACTACATGAAAATAAGCCACACAAATTTGCAATGGCACGTGCGACGCAACTACTACCCTAACCATGCGCAGTTGCTAGTCCTAACATGCCTTAGAGTATTTAGAAAACCAACTACAGCATTCCTAATCTAGTTGTATGAGTACTGTCCGGAGATCCTACCGCCTGGCACGTGGCCTAACCACTGTACGTGGCGGTTTCTCCTGCAACCGCCTTATGGTACGGCAACCGTCGTATGGTACAACGATTGTAGTATAGTTTTGACAAACTTTCGAATAATCATATATATTTTTTAAAAAAATCGTAAAAAAATTTGCGCACACGCAGGGACCCTGCTTGACTGGCTGGAAGCGCACACAGAGGAGCGTTCGGTCCCTCAAGATGGCAACGGGGCTATCCCCGCCGGGTTTGTCCAGAACGTTCTCTCCCCCGAGTAAGGCTTTGTTCGGTTAGCCCCACCCCGGCCGGGAACACGGCCTGACCCACGAGGGTACCCCGGCCTGGGATCAAATACCGGCCAGCAAAGAAACTACGTTCGTTTCAGCCCGAGGCGAGTTTGTTCCCGGCCCAAAACCCCTCCCATCCTCCTACACCGGACCGGGGACAAAACATCGTCGGCCCAGGCGTGGAACACACCCCGCCCGCGAGGCGGAGCAACACAAGGCGGAGAGGTGGTGGCCGCGGCGGCGGCGTGTCCCTGGCAGCGGCAGCGCGTCCCCCCTCCCCCCGCGTCCTGAGCAGCAGCCGCAGCGGCGGCGGTCTTCGCCACGCGCCACGGCCGGCAGCCGCTCCGCCTCCTCTCCCCCGTCTTCGGCGAGCAAGGGAGCCAAGATCCGCGGGGACCCGAGCCTCCCTGCGCCTGAGCCGGAGCTCCGCGGGACTCCTCTGCGGCGTCGCGTGTCTCCGGCGGCGCGTCTTCGGCCGGCGGCAGCAGATCGAGTGAAGAAGCAGGAGGGCCCCTCCCTACGACCGTGACGGCGACGCACGGCAAGTCGGCGGCGGCGCGGTCTTCTCCAATCTAGCGCACAAACCCTTCGGTGGCCACCTTCTCTCCGGTGATTGCATCCTCACCCTTCTCGTCTTTTCTTCGTTTCCTGCTAGGATTTTGTGTCCATTGCCCGGATCTAGATGTATAGCTCTTGGTACTAGTAAGCCTGAAAATTTTGGTTCAGTGCAAGATGCAATGGCTTGTCCTGAACTAGCAATGGCTTGTCCTGAATTTTGGTTCAGTGCAAGATGCCGGATCTAGAACTTTCATCAGTAAATTTGGGTAATTGAATTTCAGTAATATCTTAAACTGTCAATTTTGCTAGTTGGTGTCTTTCTCAAAGAATTATTATGGGCCTATGAATTAGCTCTGTTCAATCTTCATTGCTGTCAATTCATTCTTGGCTGCTTGCTCTGAAGATGTGAGTTTCAACTGTTGATAGATAGGCTTGAAACTTTCAGTTAGGCTCTGTTGATGTAGCATGTTGATTTTGAGCAAGCAATTGTAGTCAAATTATTTGAAATCTGCAGTGATGTGCATATATATCATTTGAAATCAGATTATTTGAGCATATATACTGTAGGCCTGCACTTATACGGCAGTGATGTGCTTTCTTTGCCTAGTTCAGTATAAAATTTTTAGTCGTCCGTTATTGATGCATTGGTGCATGTTTATATCTATCTAGATCTATACGATTCAATAAAAAAAGTTCTATCTACTGTTTTCGGTTGCTCTTGCTCCAGCTGCTGTCTCACTTGCCAAGCAACTTTATCTCACTAGCCAAGCACACACTTGTCAGAATTCTTGAAGTTTTTCTTGCAAAGGAGGAACTGTATGGCCATATATGGTTGAGTCTGAAATCTTTGAGTTCTGACTAGATAAAGATTGTGATCCTTAAGTTAATGTTTCCATTTTTCTAAAGAAAAAAATTAGAAGGTGGGTCAGGTATGCGGATATGGCAGTAGCTTGTTTCAGAAGCATCACTTGGGGAATTTTGTTGATTTATGGAATGATTGTGGTAGAAGTGAATTGGGAGCCTTAAAATTTAGTAATGTTGATTTCACCTGATTTTTTTTGTTAAGAATTTAATCTGGAGTGTTTTTTGTTGGCTGCCTAATGCAGTCAAATATACATGTAGCTTGGCAATAAAATCACCTGATTCTACATTTGGTGCTGCCTTCTTGTTTACTACTTTTGGATGCCTGAACAAGTGTGCTGCTGTGTGTGTCATTCGGTTGCAAGGTTTTTTTTTCCTTTTGCTTTGCAAAATATTATACACCAGTGTGTTAAACTGTAATCAATCACTTTGACATGCATAACTTGCTGACCATTTTAGTTCCTCTAAACAATGCAGGACAGGGAGGTGGTTCAGGTGTTGGTGCAGAGGGACTGAGGGAGGACAGAAGTAGGAGTTGTAGGCTGCATTTAAACAAGCTAAATAAATTACATGTAAACTGCAATCAGTATAGCATTGCTCATTTACTCTTGTTCCTAGAACTGTAATCCATTGGCCAGGCTCACTGCAACGTACTATGCTGTCATATGACACTGAGCTATTTAGTTGTGCATGGTTGTATGCGTCTTGTACTTGTTCGTGTCTGTTATTAAAATTTCCTGTGTGCTCTGCCTAAAACTGTTGTATTCAATCCCAGCCTCCCAGGTTTTAACCGAACACATGATTCATTAGACAGGGATCATGGAGAAGGAAAGGATTGTTCCCCACAGGGATAGAGTGGCAAGGGAGGGGTCAACTCAATCCCTCCCTGGATTAAAACATCTTTGGGGTTTGAACCCTGTCAACCGAACATAGCCTAAACAAAATTCCTCCGTTCCCTGTCCTCGACATAGCTCACGGGGGAAGATTTTCCCCCGTCCCCGTCCCCGAACGGGGAACGCACACCCGACAAATCCCCGAAAATATAGCTATTGATTTTTTTTCCTCAGTTCAATATTAATGTACAAAGGAAGCTTCGAAGCACCTCCAGGATTACAAAAGAACGGAGAAAAGGAAGAACAGGACACAGATCGATTACACATCTATGCAAATTGCTAGCTTTCTCACTGAGCAAACCAAAATAAATAAAAAAATCCCTGCAATCTTCAGGCCGTTCTCTCCTTTTCTCCTAAGAATCACTCTGCAAGCAATAAATGACAATCTTTCATCATTGGCCCCCGTGGATTGTTGCACTTCGTGGGAATGTGCAGCTCAAGCACGCAGCTTCGACCTGCGGGGAGTCTGTCACTCCTGTCCGCACTCAGCAGGCCGCAGGGCATCGTGGGATTCAGAGGATGCAGATGGATTCATGGGCGTATCCTGTGGTGGAGCCGGCGCCTGAAACATGGGGAGGGGCTGAGGGGTGAGGGGAGGTGAGATCGACGGGGCGCAGCCGCTCGCTCATGTTCGCGTTGGTGAAGGAGGGGGCGGCTTGACAGGGGTGGACGAGGGAGGATGGGTAGAGACTGGAGAGAGCTAGGGTTAGAAGGTCGCCGGCCATATTTATATCAATGTTGTGGGCTTGGCCCAATACCCTTCGCTGGGCCGGCCTTTTTATCTTAACGTACGCGCACTCAAATTCAGATCCCCGAGGGGGGGCGTTCCCACACCCGCTTCACCCGACGGGGATGAGTTTTGGTCTGTTAAGTCACCCGAAGGGGACAAAATCATCGTATTAACATCCCCTAATGGAAGAAATCTCCATCGAGGATCGGGGATCGGGCCCCATTGCCATCCATAGTCCCGCACCGCTCGCCGAGCTGAGACGTCAGTCGCGGCCAGCAATCTCTAAAGACCGAAACCTGTCACATAGCCTTATACAAAACTAGGTGATACCCCGCGCGTTGCTGCGGGAATTTCTACAAAATTTGAAGGTAGAAACATTAAAATGATTGCATCGCAATATTTTTTGCAAGCAACACTGTAGAGGAAAACATATTCTTTTTTTTAGAGAGAACTACTTAGAAATTTGTAGCATGGTACTCGCAAATACTAACACAATGCATAGCCGCAGAGAATCAGTAGAAGACATAAATTCATGATTCTAGTGGATGGTGAAGTGGACAGCTTGCATGTTGAGAGAATCTAGTGGATTGTGACGTGGCCATCTTGCATGTTGAGAGAAGTCTATCGATGATGTGTAGTGAGTCTCACCTATCATCATACAAAACTATATTAGCGCTCTCCACTAAGAAATTCTCTCAATCTTCAACGCGCCACGTCATCCTCCACTAAGCACCCCACTGAGATGCTTTGATTGCTGATTCTCGCAGCGCGCCATGTCATCCTCCACTAAGCACCCCACCAAGATGCATTGATTGCTAATTCTATATCTATATTAAACTATATACTTCTCGCATGCGGTGCATCAGCCACATCATCTTAATTGTTTGCACCGTCCAATCTAAAAAAAATCTATATATCTATATTAAATTATATAGGAGCACCCCACTACAAAATATTGATTTCTATTTCTCTCAACATGCAACAATATGAAGAAATCATCTTAGTGTTTCTACTTCCAAATTTCACTTTAGTATTTTTATTTTCAAATTTCACCAAAAGATCCCGCGGTAACGCGCGAGGTATCACCTAGTATAAGTTTTATAGATATTTGGCCACGTCCACAGTTTTTCTGAGCCACAAGATCGCCTTGGCTGTAAAAATCGAGCCGTCTGTTCCCGAGCCCAGCTGCCTCCTCGCGTCGCCCGTGAGGGTGGGGCGAGCCCAATCCCGCGACAGAGCAGGTCAGCGTTGGCCCCTTCTTCTCTTCCCCGCGCCAACCGCATGGTGCAGGGCACTCGATGGTCGGAAGCGCGGTGCCAACGACGGGGCTGGTGTGGAGCTGGCGGCTAGCGCAGCGAGAGGGAGAGGCTCTGTCCTCGATCTGCGGGCAGAGCGGCGATGGACGGAAAAAGTCTATATCACCCTAAATCTATGGATGGTGGGTTACATAACTCCCAACATATGAAATGATCTATATCACCTCTTGATCTTTCCCAATCAATTATACCTACAGCTAAATAATATTATATACTTTAGTACATTTTTTACAGCTATGAAGAAAAGTATAGATTTAAAGATACTACAAAAAATATACTGAAATATTTTATATTATATGTTCACCGTGTAAATCTACTCATTTGGAGTCCAACACAATTGAATTTTTGATTTTATGATTTTTCTGTGATTTACTATGATTTTTTCAAAACTGCTTTAGGAGGTAATTTGACCGATTTTGAAAAGTTCACAGGTGATACCGACCGTTTCATAAGTTGGAGGGTCATGTAGTCCACGAGGGGGTGATATAGACTTTTCCGACGAGGGGTGGAGGGCCCATCCGCGCCCGACGATCGGCGCGTCAAGGGGCGGGGAGCCCGACCTCTGCCACCAGCAGCACAGCGAGGATTCTGCTACCGCCACCAGACGGGTGCACCACCGGACACGGATCCGCCACCACTGCTGGCTCGGCCCGCAAGATTGGGGCTAGTTGACCAGCCACCATCGCAGGCGAGCGCAAAGCTGGGGCAACGGCCAGAACAGGCCGGCACCGGCATAGCCACTGACGTAGGGGCAAGGGCAGGGGCAGGAGGAGGGCGTTATGCAAGGATCCGTCGGGGACGGCAGCGGCGCTGGGTCCCCTCCTCGCGTTGGCCTCCTTTGCCACCGCCGCGCTTATCGTCATGGCGTCCACCAACGACTTCCCGTCTGTCTCCATGCTTCACGAGCCCGGTCTTCGAGCTCCATGTCACCCCTGCACCGCGTTGATACCGCGAGCCCGGCCTACGTCCACTGCAACAGGTTGACCACGAGCGTCTGTACATGCAGGGAGCCCATGCCACGACATCGGTTGTTAGTCGTCACCCGCAGTGGCGAAGCGGCCGCTCCCGGCAGGCTACTGCTTGGGGAAGCAGCAACAACAATCCCCTCACCCACGTTGAAGCACCTCCATTGTTGTCCTTAGGGACGGATGCGGTGATGGGGCGGGGGGGGGGGGCTTGAGCCCCCCCTACCGCCAAGATCTCCATATGAGGGAGACCAAGAAGAAGGGGGCTGGAGGAAGGGGAAGGGGAATGAGCCCCCAACCCTACCATCCTAGCTCCGTCCCTGCGGGTGGTCCAGCGCCTCTTCAACTGCAAGTTAAAAGAAAATTTCGTTGACGAACGCTAGCTCCTCAGCAAGTACAACTTTGATGACTTTGACGCATAATATTTGAAAAACAGCGAACAAAATCCAAGAAAAGCAAAGCTAAAATGCGGCGGCCTACCAACGTAACGACCTGTGATCCTCTGCAGCGGGTTGAAGGTGAGCATCCGCTCGATGAGGTCCATCGCCACCCGGTTCATGCTCGGGAACATGCTCGCGAGCAGGCGCCGCAGGAACTGCGGCAGGCGCCGCATGTACTTGCGCGCGACCTCGTTCCGGATGAACCCCAGCTCCTTGTCCATCGATGTCCTGATCACCTGCCGATGATGAGATCATGTCGAAAGCGTTAGCGAGAAATGCCATCACCGTGTAACCTAATACCTTATCATGCGGATTGGTGAGGTTACCTCGGTGATTAAGTCCATGGGGTCACGACCGGGGAAGAAGGGCTAGCGGTTAATGAGCTCCATGATGATGCAGCTGACGGACCAGACGTCGATGGTGGCAGAGTAATCAGTGGAGTGAGTTGAGTAGGAGCTTGGGGGCGCGGTACCACCGCGTAACCATGTACTCCGTCATCTTGTCGCTCTCCAACGACGGTCGGGATTGTCCGAAGTCGTAGATCTTGCGGTTGTAGTTGGCGTTCAGCAGCAGGTTGCTGGGCTTCAGGTCCTGGTGGATCACGTTGGCCGAGTGGATGTACTTCAGCCCGTGTCCGATTTGGTACAGGAAGTAACACTTACAAGAGATATGATTACTCTGTCAGATGGTTAACAAGCTGACGACGACACCACCGAATAGCTTGTCTGACCGATTCCGCCATCAATTAATAACCAATAATTGAACCAAAGTCCAAACCTTGTCCAATTAACTTGTCTGGTAGGATTAGTTAGAAATCCACAAAGCAATCCCAATATACAAACTTTTAACACGAAAAGTACTAAAGCACAGAGGATCTAGATGCGAACTGAACCTGACTATGACACATTTTGCTTGGCGTGTGTGGTCCACACTTATGCCCAGTGCCTACCCAGAGATGGATCTGGCGGTGGGGCGGGGGGGGGGCTCAAGCCCTCCTACGGCCAGGATCTCCATAGAAATTAGAGGGAAGAAGGAGGGAGAAGAAGAGGAAAAATGAGGAAGTGGAAGAAGAAGGGGGAGCAGGAAGAAGAGGATCGGAAGAGGAATGAGCCCTCCAACCCTACCATCCTAGCTTCGTCCTTGGTTGTCCTAGAGCATGGTGGTGACGAATCGGACGCTTGCGACCTTGGAGTGGTAGCGTCGGATGCCACGGGCGTGTGGTCTCCCGGCACCGGCTCCAGTGTTGGTAGACGGCCGGCCCTCCACACCTCACCTTAGGGCAACTCCAGCCAACCTCTCATCCACGCTCTCATCTCGGATTTGAGAGCCAAACACGAAAAAACCATCTCCAACCCACCTCTCATCCGCCCCGAGCTATGAGGAGCTCTCATTCTCCCCCTCTCAACTCTCACTTCTGGGAGCCCCTCTTCCAAGCTCTCATCCTGCGAGCTGCCAACGGTCGGCCCTCCCGCGCGCCCAGGTATGTCGATTTCGCATCTCTGGCGGCCATGCAGTGAAGGAGAGAGGGAAAATCGTACATGTCCGGCGGCCATGGGGGTCAACAGCGCCCCCTATTTGGCTGCCGCTGCCATGGGGGTCGGCGGTGCCCCGCCCCGGAGGCTGCGCCCCGTGGGAACCGGCGGCACCTCACCCCGGGGGCCGCGCCCATGCTGGCCGGCGGCTCTCGCCTTGCGGGCGCACCCGTGGGGGCCGACGCCGCCCCCGGAGGCCGCACCCGGAGCCCTCGCGGCGTCTCCCCGCCTCTGCGTCGAGATCGCTAGGAGAGGAAGAGAGGGGAGGATGGGGGAGAGAGGACGAGTGGTGACTGAGGGAGGAGGGTGGGGGTAAAAAAACCATGTTGACAGGTAGGTCCCACGTGTAGAAGGGGAATAAAAAATGAAATTCGTTAGAAGTAAGGAGTTACATGAGAGTTGGGTTGGAGTTGGAACGAAAATAAAACCATCAAATGTAGATGAGAAATCCTTATATGGAAGAGTAGGGATCCGAATTTGAGAGTTGGGTTGGAGTTGCCCCCGCTGGTGCAGTCGGTAGCCCTCACCGCCTCGTCCTTGGATAGCAGTAGAGACCAGGGTTTTTTTCCTGACCGGAACCGGAACCGGGCCGGATACCGCGGTTACCGATCAGACCGGTCCGGTCCGGTTCCGGCTGGTTTGCTACCGGTCCAAATTCAAAATATGAATTTGAATTAAAAAATGAAAAAAATCCCAAAAATACTTCAAGATGTGTAGAATCTAATGGTGTTAAAAATTTTCAAATATTCGTTCATTTAGTATACTTTGCGGGCATTAGAAGTTCAACCAAAAAAGAAAAAGGAGAAAAAATTGGCCGGTTGAACTTCTAATGCTCGCAAAAATACTAAATGCACTAATATTTGAAAATTTTTGACACCATTAGATTCTACGCATCTTGAAATATTTTTAGAAAATTTTCTTTTATTTTCTAATTTTTTAATTCAAATTTGAAAACACGCCAAATTCTTTACTGCACCGGTTTTTTCAATCAAATCACCGGTAACCGGTCAAACCGGACCGGTAAATCGGTCAAACCAGCCGGCTAACCGGTGCAAACCGATTGAACTAGTGGTTTGATTTGAAATTTGAATTCCACCGATTTTTACCGGTTTCCGGTCAAACCGAACTGGTAAGCCGCTACCGGTCCCCGGCGGTTTGGCCTTACCGGTCGGGGGGAAAAAACCTTGGTAGAGACAGAGCTGCAGTTGCGACGTAGCAAAAACGTTTCAGCAACAGGGGACCAAAGGCATCAGAGGACACAGGCAGAGCAACGGCGGTGAACTGGGCGGCAAGCAGCCGCACATACAAAAGACGAGGAACGGATAAAGGTCAAAGAGAATGAATGGCTGGAAGAGAAAAAACATAGAAAAAAAGAAGAAGAGAAAGGCGTATAAAAAAGAAAGAACGATTGGTTAACAAGTAATAAAGAAAATGATTAGAAAGAAGAAAAACAAAAGAACTGGATATGAAGGAAAAAGAAATAGATAATCATTTGGTAATACATAATTCTATCTAATAATATTCTCATGTCATACAGAACTCAAATTATTGATTAATCTAATTTCCATTCATTTTTTCATTTTATGTATTAAATCACATTATTTATAATTGATGGTAAAAAAACTTATGTGTACATCCAAATCACATGGCCAAAGGCGCATAAAGGACATTTGACCTTTTACAAAATGCTTCTCCATCATAGGAACCACAGTCAAACATTTTAAGCCAAAGCCCATCTTTGCAACTTCTTAATTTAGTATCTTGTGTACATTACAATTGTCTAAAACAAATTTGAAGTGGATTTATAATCTATACAAAAGGTTGAAACGTCAATAACGAACGTGTCTAATGATTGAAGAAGTTGTACAAAACAAGACAGATGTAAAAAGGATTGAGCACGCAGAGAAGATGGCTCCTACCAATAATTGAAGAATCCAAATTTACTAACACATTTACAGTCTGTTGTAAATCTTATGCTGCCAAGACAATGCTATATATGGAGTACAATGTCAGTTGCCTGAGGCATTGGGTGTATCCATGAAAAAAATAAGAACATATGGACAATCCAATGCTAAAAGGTACAAAAATAACTCTAATCCTCCGACAGGCCAAGCGCGGCTAGTAAAACCAGGAGGAGGTGTCCTGCTGCAACTTATAACTTTCTCTATCTTTTGGCTAAGATAAAGTGTAGTATTTGTTTTTATCAGTTTAATATCTGATATGTGGACTATGCATCCACTTCGATATTAAATTAATTTTTTGTGGAGGAGGGTTGGCCTGCCACCGAGGCCCTCGCGCGTCGCTTTCACCCCCAGCCAAATCAAAAGCTAAAAGATTTTGAGCTTGCTGGAGCTTGTTTGCTTACCACGGGAGTTTTTTCTTAGAGTAATGCTAGGACACGGGCGTCCGATGCCCGCATCCATCCGTCGGACGAGCCATCTACAGCCCGTTACCCGAATAAAAATATCCACTCATTCTTCAATCTCCTCCCTCATTCTTATCCACTCGTTCTTCAGCCTCGTGCCCTCCGCCTACGACCTCCATCAGCAGGGCTACTGCTCCAACTCTCCTCGAGCTCTCCTCATCAGCTGCATATACGGTGCGTCGCCACCGCCACTGCGCAACACCTCGTCGGTGCGCTCCCCATTTTTCTGCCCTCTGCTCGCACGGGACGCTGCTGGTCCCCTCCCCATTCCTCAACTACATGCCCCAGCCTGCTCCTATTCCAGACGGACGGGGGGAGCTGCTCTGCGCCATGGACGGGAGCTGCCGGGAAGGGAGTTCGCCGTGGGGGAAGCAGCTCCACCGGGGTGTGACCCCGAAGCGCCGGGGCATCCCCCTGCGCGGTTGCGTTGCGCCGGGCACCGACCGGGAGGAGCTGACGGGAGGCCCCATCCTTGCCTCGCAACTCCTCTGCTCCGATGGAGGGCCGGCCTGCAATGGTGCGCGACCTGCATTCGGGTGCGGGGGCAGGCACGGCCTGCCTCGGTCCGCTGCTCCATGCGGCTTCCCCCAAGCCGACCGTCGGAGGAGCTCCGGGCGCAGCCTATGGTGGCCAACATGTAAGATTTTGAATGTTGCAAGCGGAGCGGATGTTCCATGTGTTTCGAACGTTTCAGAAGAACGTTGCAAGTGTTCTACGTGGATATTACAAAAGTAGATCTAGATGTTGTAATGTTGTAAATATTTTAGACAGAATGTTGCATTTGTCTAATCTGGATGTTACAATTTTTATTGAAGCGTTTCATGTGGATTTGAATGTTCCACGCAACATAAGTCGGATGTTGCGGTGGATTTTTTCAATCAATGGATGACAACAGTTTTTTCAACGGTTTTTTTGATGTTGCAAATGTTAAGTTTTGATGTTGTGATACTGTTTTTTGATGTTGAAAATACGTGGATCCCACCGTCCGGACGGAACACTCCATCCGGACGTCCGGCCGCTAGCGACGCCCTTTTTCTAAACGGTCCGAGTCCGCACAGCCCGCTAGAGTGCCATGGCCTAAATTTTCATGTGGAGTTATGCCTTTTCTGTCTGATTGAATTGGGCCTATCGACAGAACCAGACGTTCATATTGCGGTTTGACGACCTGATGGATACGGACTGGAAAGTGTGCATGAAAAAGTAGTTTTTTAAGAAACAGAAATATATTTTAATATTTCAGTCGCGGCATGTAGCTGTTTATCATTACACCGATAGTTTCCGAACACCAAGAAAAATGAAACAGCTTGATAAACAAGTACAAAATTATCCATAGGAAATTCTATTACTAAAGGACTATCCATCGGAAGAAAAAATCTCCATAGCTGTAGTCTTAAGCATACGGTCGCTAGTTCTTCTGCAGGAAAGTCCAAAAGCAGATCTTGTGTGTCTAACTCTATAATGCTCCTTAAGGAGAATATTTTGAGAGGTCCCGAGTTCGTTCAAAATAAAGAGAATATTTTGTCTTGATCATCAATATTCTTTTCCTTTCTACCATTTCACCGCACTTATCTTCTTTTATATCTTCACTCTATACTAACTCCCAGACTAGGGCCCACGTATCAGTTCATTTTTTACCCCACCCACCCAGACCCTGCCGGCCTCCACTCTCTCTTCCTCCTTGCTCCATCGAACGCAGATCCAATGCCTTACCTTCTTCATGGCACGCCGTACCTTTGCTCGTACAACAAGGCGCGCGGAGGCTGTGGACTGTAGTTTGTGGTGGAACTTGTTCATCAGGGTTCAAACTTAGCAGTTTTGTACGTCGACAACGAGGCACTAGTGACGACTTTATCAATTTTCGAATGCTCATAGGTCGTGCATGTATTCGTGGTGTGAGTAAGTGAATATTTGTGAGTATACATATGTATTGTGTGATTAAAAAAATAATGTAAAAAATTAACTTTGTTTGGCTTCTCTTCTTTCGGATTCTTGCATAGTATTTTTTTCTCTCGTACAAATCATCGCGCAATATTTCTCTCTAAACAAACTAGTTGTACAAAACAACACAAGACAAACAAAGCAATTAAAAGAAATGATAATATTTAATATTAGAAAAACAACATTTAATTTTTTTGAAATTAAGACAAGAGTACTGTCATATCATATAAGAAGGAAAAGCAAGCGTGCGGTTATTGTGATTACAAAAAAAAGGTTGAACATTTAGTTTGTTAATACTATTTTTTTCTTCGTGCATGTTGACACCCATTTGCTTATTTCGTTTTGGTGAAGAAAAATGCGAAAAGAGTTTTTTTTCCTTAGCCAACACGTGATCTGTTGGTGTGCGTTGCCTATCTCTATAGCGCTGCGGGACCCACCAGGCCACCACACAGTCCACGCCTCCTCCCAAACCACGGCCTCTGCGCGTTTTGAAGAAGCAAAGGTACACCGTGCTTTGAAGAAGGCAAGGCACCGGATCTACGTCCCGCTCCATCCGCCTCCCTTCCCGCAATCCCTCTCCATTCGCGTGGAGATCCGCCAGCGGCGAGATCCGGCCGCAGTGGTGGAGGAGGCGCGGCGGAGGGCCCCGTCTCGAGCTCAGGTGGAGGTCGACGGTTCAGGGATGGGTGACGAAGCTCCGTTGCGCCAATGAGCGGGCCGACGTCGTGCGCCCCTCTCCTTCCGCCGCTATCGGCCTCCTCCCTCCACCGTGCACCCCCGTCTACCTCCGTCGCGGCGTCTCCTGCTCTCTTTATCTCTCCTAGCCAGCCGCGGGGCCGCGTCGGCCTTCCCCCTGCTCCCTCCACCCCTCTCCTACTCGCGGCAGTCGTCGATCATCTCCACCCCGCTGGAGGAGGCTCCGATTGCGGCCTTGGCCCCTCCCTTGAGGACGCCGCGTGCAGGGGAGGACGACGAATCAGCGGCGGCGACCTCGAATTGGAGCCCGTGCAGTGGAGAAGTAGGCGCAAAACGGCGGCTTTCGCATTCCCCCTCCCGACAGCGTGCGTGGAGATGGCTGAAGCGCGCAGAGATGGCCATACTCGCCATGGGCCACGTCACCTTTTCTTCTTCTACGTCCCCCCTCCTCCACGGCCGTCGCCTCCCTGCCGCACACCGGCCTCGCCCTGCTCCTTTCGTTCCGAGCTTGGGCGCGAGGGCCTAGGAGGCAATGTACTTGGCTGATTCGCCTAGCAGTAAGCCCTCCTCTGCGGCCTGCACACCTTGTGGAGTTTGGCTCTGGCTTCTGGCGACGATTGGGAAGCGGCTTTAGCGGCGGTGACGAACATATCCCTGAGGGCTTCGAGGAATATGACCAGGAGTTTTGAACTTCGTTATAATTTTCCTTTTCTTTAAGATCCTGTTGGTAAACGAGTCGGTGTAATGTGTTAAGATCGATACATTTTCCTCCTAAAAAAGCTTGGGCGCGAGGGCGGGGTGGGGCCCGCTCGCCTTGTGCCATGTCAGCGTCTCCTCTCCGTCCGCTCGCAGTACCGGAAACGGGAGCCTTCCCGTAAGCCATGAAGGAGACCGGTGCAGCGTTTTTTTACTGTAAACGTTACTGAAATGTGGCATCGCGGATGGGTTACAGATCCCGCTGCGGACAGTCTAAAGCAACACTCGAGCCGACGTTGGCAATCTGCATTCATGTTCCTGTGACTGGGAATCGCCAAAAGGGGTTAAAGAAATCCTTACTTCAATCATTCAATGTGTTTTGTTTTGTTTTGAGCTACTACACAAAATGCAAGTCTAGCTAATGGCAAAAAATAGATGACCCGGCTTCGTTCATCGCACCTGATTTGATATAGTTCATGGCAATTTACCCTTTACATGTTCCTAGTAATTACTGCTCGATTGGTGATTTCAGATGACTTGCGTGTTATGGTTTTCATGCATCGACATATGAGTACAGGACACGTATAGTGTACATCGTGCCCCGATGACAGAGGATCGTGTGCTTCCTTGTAGGTTGCGAAGGCAGAAACTTTCCAGGGATAGATTGTTCTAAGCTGACACAACACTTCAGTCAGTTGTTAGCAGCAAGATTCTAAGGAAACATGCCAGCTGAAGGCAAGCGATTCGATTCCAGTTCCAGCAGGAGTCTTGAGTTGCAATACTGGTTTCAGAAAGCATGCAGTAAAAACTGGATCTTGATCGCTGCCGGTGAATATCTGAACGCTGCCGCAATGTCTGATGACTGCATGTCTGCTGATATCAGCAGTAGTACATCTGGTGATCACACCTACGGTGTGCCGTGTGCAAGTGCGACAGAGAAGCCATGGAGGAGCATCGATCCTCAATTTGCTTGCAGGGGCGTGCACGTCCAAAGCTACGTCGAGGGAGACAAGCAACAGCAAGGTATCATGGAACCACCCAAGCAGGCAAGGAACCCCGCGCCGCCGGGCTATAAGGCCGGAGAGCTTCGTCTTCTCCCGCCTCGCCAAACGCCTTAGCCTGCCCTGCCCCCCACCATAGCGTGAGACCTCGCATCGGCTTTCAGTCCAGAGACAGAGACAGAGACACGGCCGTCGGGCGCCATGGCGGCGGAGCAGGGCAAAGAAACCGTCGCACCGCCTCCGCCACCGCGAGAAACTGAAACCGTGGACGGCAAACCTGCTGAAGCTGCAACAGCCGAACTTGTCGCACCTCTTACAAGCGAACCGGCGGCGCCGCCGCTTGCCGTGGTGGAGCCAGGCGAAGAAATTGCCACACCACCTGCTCCTCCACCTCCACTTCCAAGAGAAGCCGAGCCCACCGACGGCGTTGCTCCCGCGCTCGACGCCGCACTGACCACGCCCGAGTCGGCTCGCCGGGCACCGCCGCAAGACAATCCTGGCGCCGCTGCGGCTGGTCAGCCGCAGCCGACAACGACGGAGGCAGGCGCCCTGCCAGTGCCACCCACGCCAACCAAAGCGGAGGAAGTGGCCGCATTGCCTCCGCCAGCCGAGACACCGTCGAGGGAGGGTGCTGACGGCGGTAGCGGTTGAAGCCGAGAAGCAGCTCCCCGCAGCTGCTGCGCCTGCGCCACCACAGCAACAGTCGCCGCCGCCGCTGCCGCAGCAGCAGCAGCAGCAGCAGCAGCAGCAGCAAGAAGCCTCCTCGGTTCATGAGGAGAAGAAGGACTCGGCGGCACCGGTGACGGCGCAGGAAGGAGAAAAGAAGAAGCCGGAGGAGAAGCTCGCGGCACCGGCGCCGCCGATGGCGCAGGATGGACGTAGCCGGTGGCGACATCTCCAGGCCGCCGTGCGCTTGATCTTCCTCCGCTGCAAGAGGGCTCCGTGCGGAGATCAGAGCACGCCACAGTCTCCAATGCCCGAAGACAAAGGAGGCGAGGCCAAGCCGCCGGTGTCAGGGAAGGAGGAAAAGAAGCCAGCACTGGCGGACGAAGGCGAGACTAAGCCGCCGGCGCCGGGCGGCGAGCAGCTGGCGTCAGGGCAGGAGCGAGTGGTCACATCTGTTAGTGAACGGCTTCACCACGGTTGGATAGGCTCAGGCAGACGCAGTCCACGCGCACGACGCGCTCGCCCCGGGCGTTCCGCGCTCGCCGCGGGCGTTCCGCTCCACGCCCGGCTCGCACGCTCCAGCGCGCTCGCCACGCTCCCGCGTAGTCCGCCAAGGCGGTTAGCCCCGATAGGGTCCTGTACACTATATATGTAAATCACCGGCGATCAGTAAAGGATGGGGGTTGATCTCCATTGCTTACTCTTCCTCTTCCCTAGATCTTTTTCTACATGGTATCAGTGACCGATCGATCGGACCTGGAAAATCCTTTCGCATACACCTCCTTCTCCGCGGACATGGCTCATTTCCCTGCTCATTCCTCTGACTCCTCTGCTTCCTCCGATGGCGTTCCGCATGTTGTTGTTCCCCCTGCTCCCACCAATGTCATTCAGCAACTCAACATTCGGAACCATGTTCCGATCGTTCTCGATCTCAAAGAGCCCAACTACTCTCAGTGGAGGTGCTTCTTTGATTCTGTCCTAGGCAAATTCGGCCTCGGACCACATGTCTTCTCTCCACCACCGCTCCAGGAGCGCGATGCGGATTGGCAGATGAACGACCATGCCGTCGTCAATTGGCTCTACACCACCATTGCCAAGAGTGTCTTCGACAACGTCTACAAGCCCGACTCCTCGGCATTCACCGTGTGGGGCGCCATTGAAGGCCTCTTCCGCGACAACGAGATGGAGAGAGCTGTGTACCTGGAGGCCGAGCTTCGCACTCTCCAGCAGGGCGAGATGAGCATCAACGACTACTGTACCCGCCTCAAGACCCTTGCCGACGGGCTTCGCGACGTCGGCCTCCCCGTCTCTGAGCCGAGTCAGGTGCTCAATCTCCTGCGCGGCCTCAATCCCCGGTACCGCCATATGAAGCCCACCATCAAGGCCAAGTTCCCGCCCCACACCTTCGCCAGCGCGCGCTCGTACTTGCTGCTCGAGGAGCTCTGCGACAAGCACGAGGCCAAGGAGGAGGCGGGCCAGGCGCTCTACGCAGGGCACACTACCTCTCCTGGATCCGGCTCCAGGGGAGGGGACGGCTCCGGCGGTGGGGGGCACCGCAACAAACCCCGCCAAAAGAAGCGAGGATCTGGATCTAACTCCGGATCCGGCAACTCCGGCGGTGGGGGGAACTCCGGCACTCGTGGCGGCTCCAACGGCGGCGCTCCCAGCGGCGCGGTTGGTAGCGGCGGTGCACAGCACCCAGCTGGTCTCCCCTGGGCCGCGGGCTATAACCCCTGGACCGGCTTGGTTCAGGCCTGGCCCATGAACCTACGGGCTCCAGCGGCTGGGGTTCTTGGGCCACGCCCTCCCTTCCAGCAACAGCAAGCAATGATGGCCCAGCACCAGATCAGCCCATCTAGCCCGGCGGGGTCGTCTTCTCCCTCTGTCTGGGACCAGACGGCACTCTACTCCGCGCTTGCCTCCGCCGGAATCAACAACCAGCCGCCACCGAGCTCCAGCGAGTGGTACATGGACACCGGGGCTTCCTCCCACATGACCAACACACCTGGTAATTTTCCCCATTCCGCTCCCCTTCCTTTTCCCACTTCCATCACCGTCGGTAATGGTGCGCGGCTGCCAGTGACACACTCCGCCGCCACCTCTATTCCAACAACCTCCTCCCCTCTTCATCTGCATAACATTCTGATCTCCCCTTCCATTGTTAAGAATTTGGTTTCTGTTCGTCAACTGACCCGTGATAACAATGTTTCTATTGAATTTGACCCTTCCGGTTTCTCTGTTAAGGACCTTCGCACCCGAACGGTGATGCTCTGATGTGAGAGCTCCGGCGCCCTCTACCCTCTCCGACTGCCGCCACAGCTCGCCCTCAGTACCACCTCGACGGTCGATCTGTGGCACGCTCGGCTTGGGCATCCGGGATCCACCGTTCTCCGCCAAGTCCTCCAGAACTTCGATTTCTCTTGTAATAAATCTGAGGTGCATTCTTGCCATTCTTGCAGAATTGGCAAGAGCGTTCGTCTCCCTTTTGCATCTTCAAACACTAGTACTCATTTTCCCTTTCAATTAATTCATGCCGATGTGTGGACATCCCCTGTTTTAAGCTTCTCTGGATACAAGTACTACCTTGTGATAATTGATGATTTTACACATTATGTCTGGACTTTCCCATTGCGCCAAAAATCAGAGGTTTTCCACTCTCTGCGCTCGTTCCTAGCTTATACTAGAACTCAGTTTGGTCTCCCCCTCCTTGCTATTCAATCTGACAACGGCCGCGAATTTGACTGTCAAGCACTCCGGCTCCTCCTCGCTGACCACAGCGTCGCCTTTCGCCTGTCGTGCCCGTATACATCCCAGCAGAATGGGAAGGCGGAGCGTGTTCTCCGAACTCTTAACGATTGTTTGCGTACTATGTTACTCCACAGTGCAGCTCTGACGGAGTTCTGGGCCGAGGCGCTCAACACTGCGACCTACCTCGTCAATAGGCGCCCTTGCCGCGCCACCGGAACAGCGACGCCCTTCGAGCTACTCTTCGGTGCTCCGCCGGACTACGACGAGCTGCGCGTGTTCGGGTGCTTGTGCTACCCTAACCTCACCGCGACTGCGCCACATAAGCTTGCGCCACGATCCGTCGCATGCATCCACCTCGGCTACCCGAGCGACCACAGAGGCTATCGCTGCTTCGACATCGAGTCCCGGTGCGTGTACACCTCCCGTCATGTCGTGTTTGATGAACATGTGTTCCCATTCCGAACGAAGCCATCTGCTTCAACTCCTCCCACGGCCGCCGACGACGACGACGACACGCCGCCGGCACTGGGAACCGTACCTCGGCGCGCCCCAGCACCTGCATGTACACCGTCGCCCACCACTTCGACGTCAAACTCATCCTCTCCTGCGGGCATGCATACGCCTCCAAGTACGACGACCGTGCGCAGGCCCTCTCATGCGGGCTTCCATACACCACCGTCTACGCGTACGACGACAGCGCGCAGCGACACGCTCACGCAACCAGCCCATGCATCGCCCACAAGGTCAACACCGCGCAGTGCGTCTAGTGCATCCACGGCTCCCATTGCATCGGTATCTGCGTCGCAGTCTCCCCCAACGAGCACGCCTACGCCCATGACATCTACTGCGCCTCTCGTAGCGAGTTCACCGCCGCATAGCCCGAACCCTAATCCACCACCTCCACCGACGAATCCCCAACCGCGCCACCACATGATCACCCGAGCAAAAGCTGGAATCTTCCAACCGAACCCACGCTACGCGCTGGCAGCATCATCCCCCACACCAGTCCCAACTTCCGTCCGCGCCGCACTCAAAGAACCCAACTGGGTCGCTGCCATGACTGAAGAATTCGCCGCTCTGCAACGCAACCAAACTTGGACCCTCGTCGACCGTCCTCCGGGGGCACGGGTGATCGTGGGCAAGTGGGTGTTTACTCACAAGTACGGTGCGGATGGCGAGCTGTCGCGTTACAAGGCGAGGTGGGTTGTCCGTGGAGATCTTCAGCGTGCCGGCGTGGACTTCGGGGACACCTTCACTCCAGTGGTCAAGCCGGCCACCATCAGAACGGTGCTCACCCTTATTGCCTCCAAGCAGTGGCCGGCGCACCAACTGGACGTCTCCAACGCCTTCCTCCATGGCAACCTCACTGAGCGGGTGTATTGCCAACAGCCAGCGGGCTTCGTTGATCCCGAGCGGCCGGACGCCGTGTGCCTGTTGTCGCGTTCGCTCTATGGACTCCGACAGGCACCGCGCGCTTGGTTCAACAGATTCATGGCGTTCGTCACCTGCGTGGGATTCACACAGAGTCGCTCCGATTCTTCTCTCTTCATCCTGCACACGGCGGCCGGCACTGCGTACCTGCTTCTGTACGTCGACGATATGGTGTTGTCCGCTTCAAGCAACACGCTCCTACAGCACATCATCTCCCAGCTTCGTTCTGCGTTTGCCATCAAGGACATGGGACCTCTGAAATTCTTCCTCGGCATCGACGTCCAGCGATCCAGTGAAGGCTTTTTCCTATCCCAGGCCAATTATGTTGCTGATCTCCTACAGCGCGCCGGCATGGCAAATTGCAAGGAGGCCGCGACACCGGCCGACACGAAGCCTAAGGCATCTGCAGAAGAAGGAACGCCTCTCTCCGACGGAACCTTCTACCGGAGCATGGCCGGCGCCTTGCAATACCTCACCATCACACGCCCCGACATTGCATTCGCCGTCCAGCAGGTCTGCTTGCACATGCACGCGCCGCGGGATGTTCACCTCGCCATGCTGAAAAGAATCATGCGCTACATCAAGGGCACACCTCAACTAGGCATACTACTCCGTGCCACAACGATGCCAACGCTCACAGCGTATACGGACGCGGACTGGGCCGGCTGCCCCGACACCAGACGCTCGACGTCGGGATTCTGTGTGTTCCTCGGCGATTCCCTCGTCTCATGGTCATCAAAGAGGCAGAACACTGTGTCCCGGTCCAGCGCGAAAGCCGAGTACCGTGGGGTGGCGAACGCCGTCGCCGAGTGTTCCTGGTTACGCCACCTCCTCGACGAGCTCCTCTGCAACGTTGACAAGGCCACGATGGTGTTCTGCGACAATGTCTCGACGGTGTACATGTCCCGCAATCCGGTGCACCACAAGCGCACCAAGCACATCGAGCTCGACATACATTTCGTTCGCGAGAAGGTCGCCATCGGTGAAGTTAGGGTTGCCCACATTCCCACGACGCAGCAGCTGGCGGACATCTTCACGAAGGGCCTATCTACGGCATTGTACACGGACTTCAGACGCAGCCTCTGCGGCAACATCAACGATGCTGCATCTGCGGGGGGGTGTTAGTGAACGGCTTCACCACGGTTGGATAGGCTCAGGCAGACGCAGTCCACGCGCACGACGCGCTCGCCCCGAGCGTTCCGCGCTCGCCGCGGGCGTTCCGCTCCACGCCCGGCTTGCACGCTCCAGCGCGCTCGCCACGCTCCCGCGTAGTCCGCCAAGGCGGTTAGCCCCGATAGGGTCCTGTACACTATATATGTAAATCACCGGCGATCAGTAAAGGATGGGGGTTGATCTCCATTGCTTACTCTTCCTCTTCCCTAGATCTTTTTCTACAACATCGCCTCCGCCACCGCCACCGCCAGCCGAGACATCTCACATCGTCACTGGAGAGGCCGGCGACGGCGGTTGAGGCTGAGAAGCCGCTCGCCGCACCACCACCACAGCAGCCGCCACCACACAAGGAAGAAGGCGGCGCTCCCGGACAAGCCTCCTCTGTCGAAGAGGAGGAGGGGAAGGGCGCGGCACAGGCAAAGGCGGAGGAGGGAGAAGAGAAGACAGCGCGTCGTCGGTGGCGATGTCTCCCGGCCGCAGTGCGCCTGCTCTTCCTCCGTCCTGATAGCTCTTCCCCGCACGGAGATCAACTGTCCATGGACAAAGAAGATGAGGTGAAGCCGCCGGCGTCAGGGCTGGAGGGAACGAAGACAATACAGGCGGAGAAGCCGGACAGCGCTGGAGGTGTTCCCGCGGAGCCTCACCAAGGCGAGATGAAGCCATCGGCACCGGATGGCGATGTGCCGGCGTCAGGGCAGAAAGAGCAGAAGCCGGCGCCGGCGACGGCGCCGAAGCCTGGAGTGAAGCGGAAGGATGAAGGCGAAGAAAGCAAACGCCGCCACGACGAGACCCTGGAGGCGCCGGTTGATGACATCAAGAGCCCGCGTCGTGCCGAGAGCCATGCTGGCGCCGTCGCTGGTCCTGAAGGAAGGCCGGCGGGGATGACGACGACGACGACATCAGCCCCCGGCTCTTCGACGAAAGGCGGGCAAGCTGCTCCTGCGCATCATGTCGTGGTACAGAGAGCACCGCTCCTCCTCGAAGAGAGTGGACGGTGAGCCTCAGGGAGGGACGGCGCCGCCGATGGAGGAGGTCAAGCCGGCTACGGCGGCGGATGGGGACAAAGGCGACGATGCCGGCACCAAGCCGTCGCCGGCGGACGGGAAGCAACCGGCATCAGGACCGGAGGAGAAGGAGAAGCTGCCCCACCCAAAGTGGGCGCAAGAGGAAGAACGGCTCGAGGAGATCCTGGAGGGTGCTTTCACGAGGCTCCTCGCGGCGGAGTACCAACCACCAACTCCGGCCCATCAGGAAGAAATGCCTCCTCACCTTCTCCGTCTTCGACCTCGCCTCCGAGGTGAAGAAACAAGTCATGGTCTACTGGTGGGTCTCCGAGTTCAACATCCGGCACCGGAGTGATCAGTCATCAGTTAAATCAGCTGCAGACGCAGCGCCGGCGGAGAACAGAAGAAGCTCCTGCTGGCAGGCACGTAATAAAACTGCAGCTCGTGCTGGTGGTGGAAACCATTCACCGGCACCGGAGGGTAGTAAAGCCGAAGATCACGGCGGTAATAACCCTGACACGGAGGCGGAGGGCATCTTCTCCGAGCTCTCCAGCCGTGGCTTCCTGGAGCCGATGAAGAACTGGTGCAGCAGGGTGATCCATGGCTGCAAGGTGAACCCCCTGGTGCACTGGATGCTGAAGCGCCGGGCGAGAGATGACCGCTTCGCCGACCTGGACGTGAAGGGAAGCCCAGCGGCCTTGCAGCCCAGTTCCAGCATCCTCTGCCTGACATCAGGCAACCGTGAACTGCTACAGAGAATGCGCATGGAAGACGAGTCACAGCAGGCCGGGAGTAAAAGTAAAACCAACACAACGAGATCAAATTCCCTGTCCCAACAGAGCCCTGCAGTCCCTGACAAGGCGCCAACCCAGGTATTTAACAATTTATGCTATGAGCATTTAATGTACATGGCTCCTAGTATTTATTTACTTATCCAAACATTGCAAGGTTAGAATTTTGTTAGAGAGGAAAAACCGAATAGTCAATGTGTTGTTGCAAACTTAGATTTTTTCTTAAAAAAAGAAAATACATTTCGTGCCATTTAATAAAGTGGAGCAACCAAATTCTGCTGCCATTTTCCACGCCGTGAAGTAACCCTTCGCCATGTCTAGCATCTAGCAAGAACATGCATAGCCCAGCATTGTTTGAGTCTCAGTAACAAAACAAAAACTAGACACCATTCAGGAGTAGTTGCAAGGCTGGAATTCAAAATATGTCATTTTCATTTTATACTTCAAACTTCCGAACATCGTTACAACAATTCTAACCAAAATTTTATATTTCCTCTTAATTTAATTTTTCTAATCTAAGTCCAATTTGAGTGCCATTTTACTAAAATTTCACTTTAGGAATTATCTTGAAGTGATTGATGGCTCCCCAATTTCATATCTGCCTAGTATTTTGTAATATCAACTAGAACACAATTAGTTTTTGCATCCTAAATTTCCTTCTTAGCATCTAACCAGCACAAATGCACAATCACAATTTTCTGTAACATCTAAAGAGTCCATATACCTAATCTATTTTTAACTGAAAAAACATTTTTCCTTGCACTATATATGGTGGCTCTCTAAATATTTGTCACTTCCTTTACATATGCATTAAAGTATGCATGATATAACCAACATTTTTGTTTTAATACTACATCTTTGCAAATATGAAAAATGGTATTTATGATCTCCATGAACCATCCTTTTGGATCTAGGATCACCAAAATAAAGGAATAGTTTTCATTTTCTTATTTAGAAAGTTCCAAAGATTCTTTTTCTTACTGAGTCAACTATAGGGGGGTTGCTTAACATTTAGAAGTTTACCATGCGGTTGACTGGTTGTCGTTTGATTTGAGTATACAATTCAAATGGCTGAGGCAGCTTCCAGATCCGCCCTGTTCGTTTGGCTTATCAGCCACCAGCCAGCAGTACTTTTCTCTCAGAACAAACCAGCCACCAGCTACCAGCCAACAGTACTTTTTTCTCAGAACAAATCAGCACCAGCCACCAGCGACCAGCCAAACAAACAGGGTCGTAACAGATTGCTAAGAAAGCTATAAAACAAGCAACTAACTAGGAATAAACCAATAATTTGGAGAACAATAGTCCTTTTCTAGTTATAAATATATTGTTTCAGTTTTCATGTTTCTTGATATATAAGGTAGAAATAGCTGCAGCACACTATTAGATAGATTTGTATCATTTTTCTTCCTGGAAAGCTATGTAAATTTTTTAGAAGAATACATAGGGACTCACCATGACCCTTGCATATCTACTTTGTTTAGGACCCAAAAGACACCGAGTCCACCCCTACCGAAGAGATTGCAAAATTATTCAAACGAAAGCAAGTAATCCTCAATATCAATGCACATGTGTACCTAGTCTCGAAGTCCACATTCTCGCAACTGGCCGACAGCTTGGTTGTGCTGCAGCTAGGCCGATGGTGTAACCTTGATGACAATACATACATGGAGGTGGATGGCCTAGAGTCTTTGAGTACCATTGGCTTACTCAAGAACCTTCGGTATCTTAGTCTTCGTGGGTTGTCACGGCTAACAGAGCTCCCAAAAGGGATCCGAAAGCTTAGGAAACTTGGAATCCTAGACATGCGAGGTTGCCAAAATCTTGTCCATGTGGCATCAAAGATCACCACACCATTGAAGCAGCTTACTCATTTGGACCTCACTGAGTGCTACATGTTTGAACATATTGGCCGAGGAATCACCTCTCTCTCAGAGTTGCAGGTGTTTAAGGGCTTTGTGTTTGCAACTGGAACACAAAGCAATAATGCATGTCGATTGCATGACCTCAGAAGGTTGAAGAAGCTACAAAAGCTCACCGTTAGCATCACCACTGATGCTAATGTAGGAAGGAGTGAGATGGTAGAGCTTAAGCATCTCGTTAGCCTTCGTAAACTCACAATCACATGGAGTGAGATACCAAGCATATTAGATGGTGACTCAGCGACGGTGAACGTTAGACGTGCTGATCTTATTGCTAAATGGACCAACTTTGAGCTACCACAAGAGCTTTTGAAGCTGGATCTCCGGTGTTATCCTAAGAAAGAGCTAAAACTCAAAGTGCCTGAGAATCTCAAGAAGCTTTATTTAAGAGGTGGAGATTTGATTTTTTTTTCATTTGAATCAATTGGTGAATCAGGACCAAGTAATTCCTCCAAAAAAAACAAACTCCATCAAGACATTGCGTCTAAGGTACTTAAAATACTTTAGTATGGAATGGAAAGATATTCGTTCATTATTGAGGGACATCGAATACGTGGAAATTGTGATTAAGGATGAAAAGCCAATGAAGGATGTGAATAAGGATCAAAAGGATAGAGAGAAAGAAAGAAAGGTTGTGAAGGATGAAGAAATGAAGGGTCAAAAGGATAGAGAGGAAGAGTGCAACCTTGTGATGAAGAAAAAGACAATATACTCTACTTTGGATGAGAATGGGGTATGGGTGAAGGATCAGAAGGAAGAGTATAACCTAAGCTTGTTTGCACATAGCAAGGAAAAAGAAGCTCAGGACGCCATGGAAAAGAGCAAAGGTGCCCTATCTAATCGTCATTATTCAAGTATATATATAATACTAAAAATCTTCTTTGTTAAGCACAAGAACTCTTTTATAGGTACTGACTTGGTTTTATATTCTTCTTTCTAGTTTCAGGACTTATTGAAGACCCTAACAAAGCTGATAGCATCGTTAAAGATAATGAGGATGACAATACTACACAAGGAAAATCAGGTTTGCCCTTTGCTAAAGATAAACTAATCTAAATTCCTATTATAATTATGAGCATTCTCAAATTGACAATGATGTTTCTTTGCAATTTAGAGGGCAAACAAGACCATGTAGCAACTAATGAGATGCCACAATAGTTGAAGATGGAACCAAATCCCATAGGATAGAAAGTGCAATAATCTTTTATAATGATGATACAGGTAAAGAATAACCATATTAGGCAACCTTGAAGTATACAAAATGTAAGTTATAGCCAATTTGTGTGTTGGCACAAGCTAACAAGAATGTTTGATTATATATGTAGACATTAAAGGATAGGAGGTGGTGTATTAGGCATTATGGAGGAGATGAGATATCAACAAATTAAGGCTCTACAAGTCAATATTCTTATGACAAAGAAGCTTTATGCGCTAGTGATTTTGAAGAAGAGGCTCATGGCAAATCCTCCAAGAAAAGCAAGTAGAAGGCTAGATATAGAGCTTCCTCTCATGCAAGCTTTTAATAGACAAGATGTCTGTGTTGATGATGATACAATGAAGCCAACAGTACTCAAGGAAAAACTACTACAGTCAAAGATACAATGTAGCCAATATAGCTCAATAAGATTGGTGGCAACAATTGATTGATCGGTTGTAGTGATGTACATACTAGAAGTACAATAATTACATTAATGACATTTTGTTTGTGCTTTCTAAGAAGGTGCTACTGATGTGAGAATATGACTCTGCTAGGGGCCAGCTCGTGTTCAAATCCCTTTTATCACTATTTACACACATGTAGGTGATTTTAACAATGGCACTTTTGTAAGTTTATACTAAGGGAAATACCTGTGGTTTATGAGTATGGTGCATGTGTGATAGGGTGGGTATACTAAGCGAAATACCTGTGGTTTATGAGTATGCTTATGTCATTCTTTCTATCCTTTGATGTGTCATTTCCTCTCTTTTTAGATGTTTTGTTGTAACTTTACTGCAATGGTGCGTGTGTGTACTGATCGATCGCCCTTTTTCGATGGGCTTGCATAATGTCAATATATATGCAGTTTAATAAGTAAACAGTATGATGGCTTGTATTATATATGTATATATACAAGTTTGCATAGCAGGTATTTGCTCATATTATTGGTCATCACATGGTTGTTTTACTTTGAGTAAAATACACCAATGGTCCCTGAACTTGTCTTGTGGTGTTATCTGAGTCTCTAAACTCTCAAAATGCATTTTTTATGTCCCCAAAGTTGTTTCAAGGTGTTATCTGGGTGCATATACTATTAAAGTGCATATTTAGACCCCAAAACTAGTCCTCATGTTTCATCCAGATCCCTAAACTCTAAAATACATTTTCAAATCTTAAAACTTGTCACATGACAATGCTGATGGAAATGTTTTCTCCTCCCTCGTTGCCTTCACAACTAACTTATGTTAGTGTCTCCTCCCTCGTTGCCTTCACAACTAACTTATGTTAGTCTCCTCCATCGTTGCCTTCACAAACAACTTATGTTAGTGATCGCACATGTTTTTCTTGGCATTTGATTATAGGTTAAAAATGAACTTTATGTGTTTAATTAAGGAGTTCTTGATGCTGTTTGCCATCAAACGCATTACATAGTGATAGTTCTTCATTAGCTATCTTGGCTTCTCTCATTGGTTTTATATATCTCTATGCTTGCATTTTGATTATTAGTGCATAGGGTGTAGCAAGCATGCATGTACCCATCCCTATCAATTGTGTTGATTATTTTAGGTCATTTGTTTGTTACTCTTGGTGATCTGCATGATTAAATCCCTATATGGCTTGCATTGGTGGCGGTGTTGATTCTTGGTAACCTTTGAAGGAGGTGTTTTGTGAAAGTAGTATGAAGTGTTGTGCTCGGTTCGGAATCCGTTGATCCGGAGTGTGGAGAGAAGATTATCACTAGAGATTACTTGGTCCTCTTGTGGACCATGATGGAGTGATACACTTCTGCAGGTGGTCCAACTAGAACTAGTGAAGAGTTCGAGTCTCACAACCTTGGGAATTATTTTGGAGTTTTATAACCCTCTCTTTACACTACTTATAAAAGATTTGTAGGGCTGGTTGAAATGACATTTACAGGGGCGGGGGCGGAGCGTGGTAACAAATATCGAGAGAGAGAGAGAGAGAGAGAGAGAGAGAGATATGCAAGCCATCATCTAGCAGTGGCCCTCGGGAGAAAACACCAATGTGTTATACGTGTTATCTTCTCCCAATGATGGTATTGTCCAAATCACGAGATCAGCAAGAAGGTAGGAAATTGAATAAAAATATAGATTACATACACTCCTTTTGACATGATTATATTCTCCTCCACAATATACATCAACAAAATAGTATACTCCTTTATGTGTCCATGCACGAAGCATATAGACGAACCATTGTATGAACTGTCTTTTGCTGTCTATGCCCTTAGTAGTGTTAAGCTCATTTATTGAAAGTCACTTGTCGATAATCCTACCCTCCACGAATATAAGAATTTCTAATGATCTTCATTTGTTCATGAATATAAGAACCTCTACAAACTAAACTCTCAAACAATAATTAATTATTCCTATGGAATTTTGTGTAGTTAATCCAATCAAGTGTGCTCCTGCTTGATGTAAATTGTAAATCATACATATTTAATCTGTTTGCGGATATTAGGAATTTTGTGTAGTTGATCCAATCAAGTGTCCATACATAATTTTGTCTATTAATGTTATGAAAATCCCAAAAGGTGGATAGAAATGTGGCAATTAGGAGTGCTTTTGCTTGTTTAATAAGGAGTATAGTAGACTTTCTCCTTGTTGCTTAATCTGTTTGCCCAAAATTGCTAGAAATTCTTAGTATATTTGTGCACAGAGGGAGTAAGCTACTTGGCTGGTAACAAAACTTGAATCCATAACGCAAACAAAAGGCAAGCAGGCAAGCACATCCAAAATTGCTAGAAATTCTTAGTATATTTATGCATGAATAATTAACATCCAAAAGAATGAGGTTGTCCAATCTAGGTGAAGCTATTTTACATTGAACAGCATGACAGTTCTTTTGGCCAACAGGTAGGGAGTTTTTCCGTATGACCAGGGAAGCTGATTAATTTGATATTGTACTGTTTTCTTTATGTATTGCATATATGTTAATAAGGGAAAAATGTTTGCTTTTATCAAAATCAACTAAGAAAACTATGAAATTCAAGAATAAAGAAAGAAAGGATACCACTATTGTACGGAAAGTAACATTTATTTATCTCTTGATTAAGACCTTAAAACAAATAATTAATGGGTGCCTATAGTCTTTATTCCCTGGTTTGGTTCCTCTAATCACATATGTGTAAAGTACTTCCCACAAATGGAACAGAAGTCCCATGGCAGTATCTTTCTGTTATGTTGGATCAGATGGTAATGATTATCGCTCCACCAGGTAAGAATAAGCATAGTGTGATTATCGTTGAATTATATACTCATGTTCACAAGTTATAATATATTTAACGAAATCCTAGTCAAATCACTATGTGAATTGATTATTACTTTTAGCAAAAAAACAGAATTATTTAAAAAGGCCTAATTTACTAAGAATGTCTTTGGGCCGCTATTAATTGGATGAAAGGTGACGAGACATCAATTTTATATGTATATTCCTACAATTTACATAAAGTGGTGTATTTCAGGCTTTGAAATTTTGAAAATAGATAAGAAAAATGAGCTGGATGTATATATGTGACTACAACTTTAGATAGCTCTAGCGGTGATAGTGGATATAAAGATGACACACATGCATGGATATTTATATATAATCGATCGACTTCAATCAGCAGCCTCGGATCGCAGCATCACACATGTATATATGCACTGTATAGGTATGCTCTAAAACCTTGTGAGGTCAGAGAGATGCCTCTACCTAGCTACTTGGTGATCACACTTCACCTTTTTATTTGCAACATGGTGCCTTTATTGTTTTAGATTCCAAAACCACACTGGGATGTTGCAAACATCAGGGCGAGCTAGCAAAATTAAAGGAGACGACGTGGCCTGTTGGATACCACATTGTGAGCTATATACGGGAGCGAGAGTCCAAATTCCAATATATTTTGGTAGGACCGATCCGCTAGTGTGGAATAATAACTTTAGCTTTGACTTTAGTTTTTTTTTGTTTTTTTGCAGAGAACCTATTCTATTAACAGATTGCATAAGCTGAATTGATCCTATTTTGATCAGTTTGTACTAATGTTGAAGTGCAGTGGTACATGTACCGATTGTCATGTCGTGTTATATGTGCTTGTACGATCGAATCCATGGTTCAACTATGTAGTAGATATCACTGTCACGAATAATATCTATATGTGTTTTAGTTTGGTTTTATACATAATAACTACACGGAATAGGGGGTGTATGTGTGTGTGTAATTTGTACAAGTTGAACATGGCTACTATAGTACTATAACTGAACAAAATTATATTGGAATATAAATTAATATAGCAAGGAACAAATTGTTCACACTGTGAGCATAGGAGTGAAAGAAAATTGCCAAAGTTTGGTCTAAGAAAAGCTTTATGGACGCAAGATGGGATGTATTACATAGATGAATTGCAGTGAGAATGATGTTAATTCAATAGGAAAATTTAGGATGATGCTTGTAATTAACGTGAGCCATTCATTAAATAAAATCTAACGATGGAAGTACCAAGTAGTACCAATAGAGTAGTACTAGGAAGTACAAGTTTGGTGGGCCAATTTGTTAAGTATGAATTAATAGATAAGTAATACAGTTTTATTCATGAGTACTAGCTAGTTTGTCCTTTGATTTCATCTTCATTTGTCTATATAAACATAATGACCCAACAATATGTATTTGTAAATGTCTTCAAAAAAGTAAAATTCCACATGTATTTTACATTAGCCACATTTTAATATTTAGCACAATAAGAACACTTTCTTTCAGTTATGATTCAGTGCAACATAAGTATTAAGTAAACTGATCACTCACTACCGGAATCGCAGCCTGTGCCGTGAGCTCAACTCTGTGCCGAGAGCCAGAAGCCAAGCTCACGGCACAGGGCTGCTTTGCCGAGAGTCTGGGCAAGAGCTCTCGGCACAGAAGGAACCCACGGTACAGACCATCTGTACCGAGAGGAAACAGAGCAGGCTCTCGGCACAGCTGCAGGCTCACGGCACAGAGGCTCTATGGCGAGAGCTACAGAAGCAGGCTCTCGGCACAGCGGAGAGCTCACGGCACAACGGGACGGCCGTGACGGCCGTTGGCCCGGCCGTCAAATGTGCCGAGAGCCGAGCCACAGGCTCTCGGCAAAGAATTCTTAGCCGAGTGCTTTACCAAAGCTCTCGACAAAGAATTAAAAAAAAATCAATTTCAGACCTCCAAACTTTTTGCTTCATCAACATACGCCCATACAAAGCATATGCTCAAATTTCACATAACAATTTTATTTCATTCTAGGTAATTTTTTCGTATATGTCCGATATGAACTGGAAGTGCATGAAATCATAAAGTAAAGTTAGTGAAAAAATGATATTCATGTTCATGAGACATCTCTAAGACCGTTTACATGAAATGACGCTAAATTTTCGACATTTGACTCTCTCATCACGATGAAGATCGTGAGGTAGAACAATTTAAAAATTGTATAAAATTCAAATAAAGTTTGAAAATCACAATTTTTGTCAAGCACCCATGATATCATATGAGGAAGTTGAGAAAAAAAATTGACAACATTTTGAACACCTGGACACATACGCTGTTTAGAAACTCGAACATCTCACGGGAAGTTTCTAGGAATTTAAACTAATGTCACTAGGTTTGGAGTCTAAGAGAAATTCAAAATTGACTTTGAGTACAAGAACATTTTTATAAGTAATATACATCATCACTGGTGACATATTGAATTTTGGAAAATTTTCGTGGCTGTTTGCTATTTTTTAAATTATTTTGACTAAATAATATCTCTGTGCCGAGAGCATTGCTCTCGGCAAAGAGATGATGTGCCGAGAGTTTTTGTCCTGTGCCGAGTGCATAGCAGAAGCTCTCGGCAAAGAATTAAAAAAAAAATTCATTTCCAGCTTTCCAAACTTTTTCCTGGATCAACATACACTCATACAAAGCATATGTTCAATTTTCACATAAATATAGATATGTATACTATATTTATCAATTTTATTTCATTCTAGGTAATTTTTTCGTATATGTCCGATATGAACCGGAAGTGCATGAAATCATAGGGTAAAGTTGGTGACAAAATGGTATTCATGTTCATGAGACATCTCTAAGACCATCTACATGAAATGAAGCTAAATTTCTGACATTTGACTCTCTCATCACGATGAAGATCGTGAGGTAGAACAGTTTAAAAATTGTATAAAATTCAAATAAAGTTTGAAAATCACGATTTTAGTCAAGCACTCATGATATCGTATAAGGAAGTTGAGAAAAAAATTGACAACGTTTTGAACACCTGGAGACATACGCTGTTTAGAAACTCGAACATCTCACGGGAAGTTTCTAGGAATTTAAACTAATGTCATTAGGTTTGGAGTCTAAGAGAAATTCAAAAATTGAACTTGAGTACAAGAACATTTTAACAAGTAATATACATCATAACTGGTGACATATTGAATTTTGGAAAATTTTCGTGGCTGTTTGCTATTTTTAAATTATTTTGACTAAATAATTCTGTGCCGAGAGCATTACTCTCGGCAAAGAGGTGATGTGCCGAGAGTCGGTGCGTAGGCTCTCGGCAAAGATGCTGCAGGTGGGCCCGCCAAGGTGCTGTGCCGAGAGCTGGCCCCGCACGCTCTCGGCATAGATGGGAGCACGTGCCTAGCGCGCGGTTCTGGAACCTGACGTGTGCTGCAGGTGGGCCCGCTCTAGCTCTTTGCCGAGAGCCAGATCTACGGCTCTCTGCCGAGAGCCGTAGATCTGGCTCTCGGCAAAGAGCTAGGACGGGGCCCAATTTGGCAGTGTTACAGCGTCGTCTCCACACTCATCACTCACACACAGACACAACACACACACAACACTTAGTCGCACACGCACACCATACACCGTCCGCCGGCGCTCCGCCTCGCCGCCCCGCCCGCCCCGCCTCGCCGCCCCGCCTCGCCGCCCCGCCCGCCTCGGCTCGCCACTCCCTGCCCGCCTCGCCTCCCCGGCTTGCCGCTCCACCCGCCCCGGCTCGCCGCGCCCCGCCCGCCCCGGCTTGCCCCTCCGGCCGTCTTCCTCCCCTCCGCCGCCGTGCCGTCGTCCTCCCCGCTGCCGTCGAGCCTTCGTCCTCCCCGCTGCCGCCGGGACGACCACCTCCTCCTCCCCCTGGCCTGCACCCCCTCGCGGCCGTAGCCGTGGGGGAGGCCGGCCCTGCTAACAACCGCCGGGCCTCCTCCTGCTCCTCCTGTAACAGGTAAAAGAAAGAAAATTTGGTTTTCAAATTTAGATAGCAAATTTAGGTTAGAAATTTCAGTTATCAAATTTTAGGTAATTTAGTTAGCTAATTAATTTAGTTATAGTTAGAAATTCAAGTTAGTTAGGATTATTAGAAATTTTAGTTTCCTAGCAATATTAAGTAAGGTAATACTAGCAAATTTAGTGTGCAATTTATAGATGACTATAGAATTCTTGCTAGTTAGCAATTAAGGTATCTAATACTAGCAAATTTATCATGTCTCTAATTTTTGTTGTCATACATATAATGCATGTCAATTTTATAGGGAGAGATGCCTTGATTTGCCGCACTGACCACCAGAGGCTTTTTTTTTGGAGGAAGAGGGGTGATTTGTCGATCTCCTAGGTGAGCCTCGTGGCTAGCTTGGGGGCACCACATGTTATTTGTCCGGCCATCGAGCCATTGGAAGAAAGCCCGTGTGTAGCCCGACCTTTGTGTCGTGCCTTTTGTTGCAGGTTTTGGAAACCTCACCGTACAGGGGAGGTGCTGCCGAAATTTTGAATAGACACTCATCATTGATCTATTTTTGCAGGAAAGTCTCTATTACAGTCGCCACCGCTGAAGGAGGAGTAGGAGGTCGCGCTCACATTGTCTCGAAGGCCTGGTCGACCCTTGTCTTGCCGCCCGCCCCTGCCTCGCCATCGAGTTACTAGGTGAGCATGCCCCTGCCTCGCCATCGAGTTACTAGATGTCGTAGATCGCGAAACCTAGTTAGGCGTCTCCCGTTCGGAAGAGATACAGTTCGAAATATGCAGAACTTTGCATATTTATGGCTGTATCTGTTTCGAATTGTCCACGTTTTTTGGACAGCCCGTGGATGCGTAGATAGGGTTAGTTTCTATGGTCTACTCCGATCCGAGACAGAGTTTCGGCAACACCTCCCTGTTGTTCTCTGGATACACAATCTCCCTAACGGGACGTGTATTTGGAGAACAGCGGGGAGGTGCTGCCGAAATTCTGTCTCGGATCGGAGTAGACCATAGAAACTAACCCCATCTACGCATCCACAGGTGGGATTAGGACCTATCTTTACCTATTAGAATGTGTAGACATCGTGTAGATGATGCAATGTTTTTTATATAACTCGTTGATATGATAGAGAATGGGTGACCGTTAGTGGATGTACAATGGATGGGCAAGTGCTGGTCGTGTGACACAGGAATGGATTACAAATGCTCAAGCTTTCCTTGATGAAGCATTTAGCAAGGTTAAAGGGCCTAAAGATAGTAAAACCACATGGTGCCCCTGCAGCCGCTGTGGAAACTCACGTCGTCTTACAAAGGTGGACATGGCATCACATCTCTACAGGAATGGATTTACGAGAGACTATTCAAAGTTGACCCGCCATGGTGAAACCTGTCGAATGAGAGACGAGGTTGTGAGGAAACGCATCGGAGAACTTGATGGTGATGCTGGAGTAGCAGACATGATAGATGACTTTCATGAGGCACATTTTCAAGGAGAAAGTCGATAGGAGGAACCAGAGCCAAGCGCGAAGGCATATTATGATATGTTGGCTGCAGCACAAAAACCCCTTCACCAGCACACCAACCTATCTCAATTAGATGCCATCGGCCGCCTGATGGCCGTAAAGTCTCAGCATAACCTGAGTCGAGAATGCTTCGATGCTTTGGTGACCGTTTTTGACGACATGCTTCCCAAAGGTCACATTTTGCCGAAGAACATGTATGAAGCGCAAAAAGTCCTTCGTGCACTTAAGATGCCATACGAGCAGATACATGCCTGTCCGAACGGATGCGTCTTATTCAGGAAAGAACATGAGAATGCGACGCACTGTCCGAAATGTAAAGCATCTCGGTTCATGGAGGTAGACTCTGCTGAGGGTAAAAAGACGCAAGTCACAATCCTAGTAAGTGTCCTACGGTACCTCCCGCCCATACAGCGGATCCAACGGATGTACATGACCAAGGAAACTGCGAAGCAAATGAAATGGCACAAAACGGGTTGTCGATATAGTGATAACCTTACACATCCATCCGATGCTGAAGCATGGACAAAGTTTGATGAGAAGCATGCTGACAAAGCGGGAGAGGCTCAAAATGTACGTGTTGCGCTGGCGACAGATGGGTTCAATCCTTTTGGAATGACGGCTGCCCCGCACACGAGTTGGCCCGTGTTTGTTATCCCCCTCAATCTACCCCCCGGCATCATCTTTCAACGACAGTACATATTCGTGTCGTTGATAATTCCTGGATACCCGGGAGATAATATGTGTGTGTACATGGAGCCTCTGATTGATGATTTGCTCAAGGCTTGGAATGAAGGGGTGATGACATACGACCGAGCTACGAAGACAAACTTCAAAATGCACGTGTGGTACATGTACTCCATGCATGACATGCCGGCTTATGGGTTATTTTGCGGCTGGTGTGTCCACGGGAAGTTCCCTTGCCCAGTATGCAAGGCAGCTCTAATGTTCATTTGGTTGAAGACGGGTGGCAAGTATTCTTCGTTCGACAAACATCAACAATTCCTCCCTGTTGACCATCCATTCAGACTAGATACCAAGAACTTCACGAAAGGTGTTGTAGTTAGAGATCCACCACCGCACATGATGACAGGTGCCGAGATTCAAGCTGAGCTAGACACTCTTGTGCTCAAAGAAGGACATCGTCGTTTTGAGGGATATGGTGTGGAACATGCCTGGTCTCAAAAGGCGGGCTTGTGGAGGCTACCCTATATGAAAGATCTTCTTCTTCCACATAACATTGATGTGATGCACACCGAAAAGAATATTGCCGAGGCACTATGGGCTACAATCATGGACATACAAGGGAAGAGCAAGGATAATGTTAAGGCTAGACTCGATCTAGAAATGTTATGCGACAGGCCAAAGCAAGTCATCCCGAAGGCTGTACCGGGAAAGACATGGAAAAGGCCTAAGGCTGATTTCGTCCTTACTAGGGAACAAAGGAAGGAAGTACTAGAATGGATGCAAAAATTAATGTTCCCTGATGGGTATGCTGCGAATCTGAGAAGGGGAGTCAACTTAGTTAATCTTCGAATAAAGGGGCTGAAAAGTCATGACTACCACATATGGATCGAGCGGCTTCTTCCGGTGATGGTTCGAGGCTATGTACCTGAGCATGTGTGGCAAGTGCTGGCAGAATTGAGTTATTTCTTCCGTCAGCTTTGTGCTAAGGAGTTATCTAAGGCTGTGATTGACAAACTAGAAAAAGATGCACCTGTATTGCTCTGTAAGCTAGAGAAGATCTTTCCACCCGGCTTCTTCAATCCGATGCAGCATATGATTTTGCACCTCCCGCGCGAGGCACGATTGGGGGGCCGTACAGAACCGTTGGTGCTATCCAATTGAGAGGTTTCAAAAGGTTCTTCAAAGTACATGTAAAAATAAAAACAAAGTTGAAGCTTGCATTGCAGAGGCAGCCATTCTGCAGGAGGTGACAAACTTTACAACTAAATACTATGTTGAGCACCTTCCGAGCGTGCATAATCAACCTCCTCGGTACAATGCTGGCGCAAATGAATCGAACCTCAGCCTTTTCCGAGGACAGCTCGGAAGTGCAAGTGGTTCGACGTTCAAGACCTTATCTCTTGAAGAGTGGCACACTATTACGATATATATTCTGCGCAACCTTGATGAAGTACGGCCATACATAAAGTAAGTTGTCAATAAAGGTCCTCATTTCCTTTCTCGTATCTTGCCTCATCTGCATCCAACCTCATTTGATTTGGTGCAGTGAATTTATTGGGTCACTTCCGCGTCGGTCAAGGCCCCCTATCGACCACGATGAGGAAAACGTTCTTCTACGTGCTGATTTCATTTCTTGGTTCAAACGGAAGGTAATTTAGGTTGTACTCTGTACATTAAAAGTAATTTAGCTCACATTCAATATCACATTAACCACAATCATGCCTGAACTTGCAGAGCCAAACCGATGCGTCTATGAGTCCTGAGTTGAGACAGGTTGCCGATGGTTTCTCCTTAAGGGTCAAGTCATATGCTGCTTATGACGTGAATGGATATCGCTTTCACACGACATGACATGAGCAGAAAAGGCCCAATCAAAAAACCACAAATAATGGAGTTTGTACACATGGCCAAACTGATGGGGTAGATTACTATGGAAGACTTGAAGAAATATACGAACTCGAGTATCGTGGTTGCAAACCTCTTAAACCTGTCATATTCAAGTGTCATTGGTATGATCCAAATGTTGTGAGACGGAACAAGAATCTTGGGCTAGTTGAAATTAAACAGTCATCCGTGTACCCAGGACACGATGTCTATATTGTGGCCCAACAAACCACGCAAGTATATTACCTCTCATACCCTTGTAAAAAGGACAAGCGTCTCAGGGGTTGGGATGTTGTGTACAAGGTATCACCACACGGTAAACTACCTACCCCAAACGATGAAGATTACCACCTACTAGACCCAAACACATATGCCGGAGAGTTCTTTCAAGAAGATGGGCTAGAAGGGAGGTTTGAGATAAACTTAACTGAAGAGATCGAAATGGAAGTAGACAATGAAATGGACGTCAACGTCGATGATGCAGAAGAGGTTGATAATGATGAGGACTTACAATTACTTGAGCGATTATGTTTAGGCAATGTCAGTGATGATGATGACATTGATCCTCCTTTGGAGCACGGTGTTGAGTCTTTCGAGATGCGTGATAGTGATGACGAGACTTATGATCCGGATATTTCGGATCGTGATGAATATTTCTAAAACATGTAAGATCCGTACTAATTGTAATTATGTTTCTAATTTTCTAGGATTCTTATTTACTACGATAATTTGTTTCTTATTTACTACGATAATTTGGTTCTTATTTACTAGGATAATTATGTTTTCTAATTTTGTAGGATAATTTGTTTCTTCTTTACTACGATATTTGTTTTCTTATTTACTAATTGGTATTTACATATAATTATGTACTAACTGGTTTAATGTTTTTATTTCAGGTGATTGATCAAAGATGCCAAAGCACCCTCCTCGTCGCGGCCCTCTGGTGAGGAGCATCAATGACTTGTACCAGGCCGGGCTGACGGCTGCTAGGAGGGCGACGAGGTCCCCCTCTGAGACACCCACCTCGTCGTCTGGATCCAGGCCTCGCAAAGGTGCACCCACTTCGGTGCCGTCGTTGTCGGATGAGGAGGATGGGGAGGATGAGGTGCAGCAGGAGAGTGATGAGGGGGAGGAGGCGCATCAGGATGAGGAGGAGGCGCATCAGGATGAGGAGGAGGCGCATGAGGCTGGGGAGGAGGATGAGGAGCTAGGGGGCGGGGCGGGGGCTTTGCCAAAGGTCTATTTGCGAGGCCCCGCTCGGCTTCCGGATCGACCCATACCGCTTGCGAACCGATCGATTATTAAACCCGAGGGACTACGGTAACTTATCACAACTTTTTCATTGGTTCTGTTCAAACTCACGATTGAAACTAATAATTTGTGTGAAATCATTTTGGCAGGGGGTGGGAGGTCGTGACTCCAGGTTCTCATAATCGTCTTCCCAATGGCATCTTGGGCGTTTTGTGCAGGCAGCACTACCCCGGGTTCGTGACAGTTGGCGAGGGAGAAGACGCTCAAGTGGTGCTGGTGACGACGTTTGACCACTACACCCTCATGATCGATTTGGCTGATCTGACACAGAGGACGTTCCAGAACAAGGCCCGTCGGGTGGTTGGCGAGTTTTGGGTGAGTCTTCCTTGCAATAAATTGTATTTCTTAGTAAATCGAATTAATTGGATATTCCTGAAGTATTAACATTGCTTCTACATGCAGGATTTCTACAGATGCCTGGAGGGATACGAGGATGCGGCGGCTGAGTGTGCGATGTTTACGTGTCGAAAGCTTGTGACAGATATGATTTACGAGTCACGTATCTCGCAAAATGTTGCCTACAAGGCTAAGTATGGTGAGAAAGTTAAAAAAAGGGACGTCCGAAACCTGCGCCTCACTCCAGAACAATACATGGAGGTAAATGCAGAAAATTACTAATATTCATTCTTCTCAGATTAAATATGTCCAACTTGATGTTCTTGTATGGTATGCACTTGATGACGTGCAGGTGCCTCCGTGGTGGCTCGTCGAGATGCATCGGGCTTGGAGTGCGACTGTGGCCTTGTGGTTTGCGCCCGATTGGGAGGCAAAACACCTCGAGCGTTGGGAGAGGCGTTTGAAGATGCCAGGACCCCCACACCATCAAGGCCCCCTTAACATCTGCGAGTATGCTCGTAGATGGGTATGTTAATCTATTTCTTTATTCTAACTCTCAATACTGCATAATTTACTGTTTTCTAACTCTCGATTGTTTTCCTGCAGTCTAAGTCACATGAGAATCAGTCTTGCGGTGAGCTCGAGGCATATGGTATGGCACACAAGGGCAGGGCGACGTCCGACATCACCTTCAACCCCGACGACCCGCCCGAGGTGTACACCAACCCGACAATCCAGCCCCGCATCACAAAGTACACCACGATGGCAAGGCAGGTTCGTGGGCCAGACTTCGATCCGGTGAGAGAGCCTCTTGATCCAGAAACCGTCGTCAGGATTGGAGAAGGCAGGAAGCATGGACGGTACTTCGTTGGCGACTCTCTCCTGGTCCCGCGCGATGTTCTGAGTCTCTCGCAGGTTCGATCTCGAGACAGGGCCACGAGCTCAGCCCCGCCCATAGAACGACGACCTAGCGTTACGGAGACCTTGCAGGCTAACTTCCAGGTTATTTCTGTTCTATCCGTCCTTCATTGACGTTTACATATGTTTCCTTGTATTCTAATGTTTGGATCAAATATTGTAGGCCCAACTTGCAGCAGAGAGGGCCGAGCGGGAGAGGCAGGCAGAAGAGTCCCAGAGGCAGATGCATTATATGCACGAGACTTACCAGAAGCAGATAGATGCGTTGCAAGAGGCCAACAATCAGCAGATGGCCGTCGTGCTCCAGTACATGCAGAACCTTGGCCACGTGGTGGTGCCACAGGTGCAGCTCCCTCCACCACTGCAGGTGTTGATCCCTCCACTTCCTCGACCGGCTGCTCTTTCTCCCGTGAGTTGCTTTCCAACCTAGCTTGCTCTTTTGTTTCTCGTATTGAGCTAGAATGACTTGATATAGATGCTTAAAAACTAGAATGACTTGATATAGATGCTTAAACACTAGAATGACCTAGAATTACTCGTAGTGAGCTAGAAAACCTTGTACTTTCGTTTCTTATTGTTGTATATAACTTATAACGATAGCGAAACCTAGAATGACGTAGAAATCGAAAATGACTTGGTATACATGCTCATAATCTTGTACTCCCTCCGTCCCAAAAAGAATGACGTTTTGGGATTCAAATTTTGTCCCAAAAAGAATGACGTTTTACTTAATTTGGCATGTGTGCATGTGCATGTAGGCATGCAAAAATCAATTAGCACCTAATATGGCAAATAAATAGAGGCAATCGAGGTCATTTCACCTCCTTAATAATCTGTCCTAAAATTTCTAGAATGACATTCTTTTTGGGACGGAGGGAGTATTATCATTCCTGATTTTCAATCCTATGCAGAATCTGTCGGCGGCATCAAATGACGGGCCTACGGGACACGACATGTCGCCGCCAGCTCAGTAGACTCTGTGGGGGATGCCGCGTGGCCCGTGGGGGATGCCGCATGGCCCGTCGACGATGGCTGGCGCTCAGCCCCCGCCTCACGGATCGTCATTCTCTTGGCCGGGGGTGACACAGCAGCCACCGGGGTCTGGGTGGGGGTCGTGGCCAGAGCAGCAGCCGCCGCAGTGAGTTCCTGGACTTAGCAACTTTTATTTGCATTTCGACCGCCGGACTTGCATGTGCCGTGTGTATGATTATGTACTTTCGTGACTTGTACTTGCATTTGGACCTTCGTGACTTGCACTTTGATTTGGATCTTCGTGTGGTTGTGGTGGTTATGATTTATGTGCTTGTGATGGTTATTATTTGCCTGTGATGAATATTACCTGCCTGTGATGATGTATAAGTGATGAGGGTAACTTTTGAGCCTGCCGGTAAAATAAAAAAAACCAGCACCCTTTGCCGAGAGCAATTGCTTTAGCTCTCGGCACAGAGGCATGACGTGGCCGCCTGGATAGGCTCTTTGCCGAGAGCCTGGGGATCTGGCTCTCGGCAAAGGAGTGGGGCCCGCAGCTGTCCAGGTTCTGGTGGGGCCTGCTGGTCAGGCCTTTGCCGAGAGCCAGGTCAACAGCTCTCGGCACAGGCGCGGGGCCCACCACTAACCGGGACCACCCACGGACGCGGCTGTGCCGAGAGCCAAAGCGTGGCTCACGGCAGAGCGGCCATCTGTGCCAAGAGCCGGGCCTGAGGCTCTCGGCAAAGGGGTGGGCCCGCAACTCACGCCGTCACCTCTACCCAGGTCTGTGACGAGAGTTAAATGGGGCTCTCGGCACATCTGTGACGAGTGTTTCTTCTTTGGCTCACGGCAGAGGGCCCTTTGCCGGCCCAGCGGTGCCGAGTGGGCTTTGCCGAGAGTTCCCTCTCGGCACAGGCTGTGCCGAGAGTATTCCGGCCTGTGCCGAGAGCAACTGGCTCTCGGCAAAGCCATGGATTCCGGTAGTGACTATGATAAGTATTAAATAAGAATAAAAAACACAGAGTGATGAATTGAGTTGTAGATTACCACATCATGGTTGTTTTTCGTTTCATCATGCATTCTACATTTCAATAATGCTATAAGCTTAGAATTGATTAACATGCATATATAGCTTAGCTCGTTGGCTCACCATGTTTTTAGTTCGTGCCTACACAATATAATTGTCAACACACACATGCACACATTAGTAAATCAGCCAATTGCAACATTAGTGGGCTGTGAAAGACAGAATATAGTTGGCCACTAAATTTTTTTTAACAAAATACAAAATCTATCAAGCATATAAAAAATAATGAAAAAGAAACTACGACAGTGACAGTATTATGCCTTACAGGCTTACAGCACTGCTCATTCAGAGCGTGCAGCACACACGTCGAAGATATTCTTATGCCCATGCATTATCTATAACATCTCTCTCCCTCTCTCTCTCTCTCTCTAGATATATCTTTCTCTCTTTTCTGCGAATCTCTGTACTCTATCTCCTACAAGCACCCACTGTTCTCCTCTTCCTCAATCTGTTAACACTATAAAAGGGGCATCACTTCCTGCACTCCCAAAGCACGCAACCAGAGAGACACACTTCAGCACAAAGCCAAATTAACACTTCACACGCTAGCAAGCTAAGCATCCTCGCCTAGCTCATTTTCACTACTCCAAGCTCTATCTAGAAGTGCAGAATAGCGGCGATGACGGAGAGGGTGTCGAGGCTGTCAACAGAGAAGGCGGTGGTGATCTTCACGACAAGCCAGTGCCCGATGTGCCACACGGTGTCGAGCCTCTTCTCCGAGCTCGGCGCGTGTGTGCGCAGCAGTGCACGAGCTCGACAAGGACCCCCGCGGCCGCGAGATGGAGCCAGCGCCGGCCCTATGTTTTCGAGTACCCCGCGGCGAACTCGTCGCAAAGGCCCCTTTAGACTACATATAATATATAACTTATAATATATTTTAATGTACCATGTCTCATAAATATCGAATATAAAAAGCAATATATTTGTACTTTTAGAACTAATATAATTACCTAAGAATAATATATCATTTGCTTGTCATGAAAAGATTTGTCATCGAGCATTTCTTGATGCAAAATCATCAAGGACGGCACTAAGATATCCCTCCTGATAGTGCACATAGCCAAGCACCCCTTTGCGATTCAACCAATTGAGCATCACGTTTTCTCTTATTCCTTTTCTTGACAATTGTTTCTAGGGGGTCATCTATGATCTGAGACCTAATCAAATTACAAATAAATAAATTATAACTATTATAATTAATTTAAAGAAAAATAATATTATTTTATAGAATAATAACCTCTGGCAGTCATGCAAGATGATCAGCTGGATTGGATGAATGGCTGTTGGCTGATCGCCGTCGCTGGCCGCCGCCGGCAGTCGTGCTCACGAGAGTCTCTTGACGGACGACGACGTGGAAGTGGCCGATGGCGATCACGATCAGGTGAGGTGTATCAGATTAGCCGATCAGGTGAGGCGTGGAGGCGATCTGCGTGTGCGTGGGAGTCGGCTAAATCGACATACTGAACCTCGGCATCGAACATCAGCGGTACGGTGGCGGCGGTTCTGGAACGTAACCTGAGTCAAGTTACAAAGGGAATAGAGTACTCTACTGTAGTCTCTGTTGGCCCCCCTCTTTCTTGGGCCCCCGGCCATCGCCTCTGCTGCATGGCCTTAGGGCCGGCACTGGATGGAGCGGGAGCTAGCCCGCCGCCTCGGCCGTGTGCCGCCGGTCCCCGCAGTCTTCATCGGCGGCAAGCTCGTCGGCTCCACCGACAGGGTTATGTCTCTCCATCTTGCCGGCAATCTTGTGCCCATGCTCAAAGGCGCCGGCGCCATATGGCTCTGAATCCATCCATCCATCCATCGGCGGCAGCAACTATATATATACTCGCCCACACCCATAATTTTGCCGGGTTTATATATAAATTTGCACCTCTGCAAATGCAAATTAATCAAACTGCAGGGTGCATCCAACAAGAATATTCGAGAAGTTCTGTTTTGCGGCTAGTAGAGTAACCTCTGGCAGCTGAAAAGAGTGAGGAATGTCTAGCCCATGTGGTTCAGTGTAAATGGACATGTAACCATATCTTTCCAGTTTTTCAATGGGGATATGAATTTTGATATTTTCTTGCACCAAAGGCTCCGACGTTCACATACACATATACAATTCACTCATATGAACAAAAGTACACATATTTTATATATTATGGTACATCACGCTTAAAGAGTAGATCAACGAATCTTTGAGATTGGGCTCTTTTACGGTGGACCATACCACCAGGTGCAGTATATGACTATTTTTTGTAAGGGTAAATAGATAATTTTTGCAATATTTTAATAAATTTGGCAACCTTGTGCCGATAAAATTTTTTTTCGTTTATGCCACAAGAAAAATTTTGAAAAAAAATCGTTTTTGAGATTTGAATTGAAAATTTTTGTTTTTGAATTCTGAAAAAATTTGGCCATACCACCGAGGGAAATGGAAAAAATTGAAAAAAATGATTTTGAAATTTGAATTGAAATTTTAAAAATTTGAAATGAAAATTGGCCATATCACCAGAGGGAAATGAAAAAAAATTGAAATGAAGAAATCATATATATTTCTTTTATGCCACCGAGATAAAACTTCCAATAATACCCCTATACCACCCATACCACCTATGTATACCACCCATACCACATGTGCAAGTTGTGGTAGTATGCAATTAATCTCAGCCGTCAGATCCTTTCATACTGGTCCTTTTCCAACAGTGGTATAGGGTGGTATGGTCCACCGTAAAAGAGCCCTTGAGATTAATGGGCGGCCACATTAACTACCATTGTAAGGTGTGTGGTGTTGAGGACTTGAAGTTTTGTTGACAGCAGGTTCTACTACAAGGAACCTAATAAACGACAACTGAGTCTCTCCTGGCTTGCGTTTCAAAATCGGCTTTGGACGGCTGACCGTCTAATTGAGCGTGGGTGGCCTAACCACAAGGTCTGCATGCTTTGTCACGCCCACGGCGAGACCTTGCTCCATCTTTTCACCAAATGTCGATACAGTTTGACTGTGTGGGATAGCAGTCTCTCCTGGGTCGCGCCGCATGTACCTCCCAGAGGCGATTGGACGTCCTTCACGTCTATCTACGTGTGGTGGACGTCAGTAGGCTTGATGCCTGGATATCCAACAAAGGGGTGGCGTTCTTTGTTAATCCTGATTTGTTGGGAGTTACAGAAGGAGTGCAATGCGCGGGTTTTTCAACATAAGTATCTTCAACCCGACCATCTTGTCCACAAGATCAAAGAGGAGGGTAGAAGTTGGGCCTTAGCAGGGGGGGGGGCAAACACTTGGGAGGAATCACCAATTTTGAAGAGTATTTTGTATAACATTCTTTTACTCGTTTTATTTTCTTTTGACCTAGGCCTCTAGAACTCCTTCTCTATTAATTAATACAATCCCCGCAAGCTTTGCGGGCTTTTACGTTAAAAAAACAATTGAGTCTCTCATGTCCTTCTTTGTGCGTTGATACTGAGAAAAGGTTTGATGAATCATTTCGTTCAAAAAAAAAGAAGTATCTAACTGAAAGCCTAAATGAAAAATACTTGTAAAGGGTGAAAAACAAGCATATATATTCTTTTGCTTACACTAGAAATTGAATTAAATGAGCACAGTATGTGCTTGTACTGAACAAGTTTCTACTTCTCTCATTGTTCTTTCAAGAACAACGCTAAGTCCATGAGTTTGTTCCCACATCTCAAATTTGATGAGTTTTTCCTTTGTATTTTATTTTATCTCTAATCAGTCCAACCTCATACTTTCTGATCATAGAGGAAGTAGTCAGTCATACCACAAACTGCTGAAACATCTCCCATTAGTGACGATCTTGTGTCCTTTTAACTGACTAGCACCACAATACATCAACACCTCCATTGTATCCACATATCCAAGAGGACGGGATGCCCTGATAACTATGGGGGTGATTGGCAGCTTGGCTAACCTTAGCCTGGCTAGGATCTGGAGCCAGGCTAAACTAAGCCTGTGTAATACAATGCAATTTGCTCGTGTTTGGCAAGGTGGCTAGAGATAGTTTGATTTTGCTATGCTCGTGTTTGGTATGCTGCACACTGTGGTAGGATAACCCTGTGTTCTTTAGAGGTGAGGTTATCACCATCATCCTCTTCTCTCCCCTTCCCAACCTTCACCTCACCTCTGGCTGCCGTGCTCCCTCCCCATCCTCCACCAGTGCTGCCCCGCGCTCGCACCACCGCCTCGCCTTGCACCCCCACGCGCACACTGGCGCCGCCACGGCGGCGGTCTTGCTCCTCCACCGTCCTTCTCCTCTGCGCGTCGCCGCCCCCTCCTCTGCGCATCACCGCCCCCTACTCCGCGCACCACGAGCCTGGCCGCGGTTGTCGCCCCCTCCACTGCGCGCCGCGGCCCCGGCAGCGCCGGTACCGCGCGGCGTGAGCTCCGCCGCGAGCCGACCGCGGGCGCCGCCCCATCCACTACGCGCCACGGCCCCGGCCGCGTCAGCTCCGCGCGCCGCCGTGAGATCCACTCCGCGGGCGTCGCGAGCTCGGCCGCAAGCCCAGCCGTGGGCGCCGCGAGCTCCGGCCGCAGTCGCGGCTGCCGCCTCCTCCACTACCCACAGCGGCCCCGTCTGCGCTGGCTCCGCACGCCGCCGTGAGATTCGCTCCGCGGGCGCCGCGATCTCGGCCTCCGCGGGTGTCGCGAGCTCGGCCGCCGCGGGCGCCGCGAGCCCGGCTGTGGGTGCTACGAGTTTCGGCCGCGGGAGCCGGTTACGCACCGCCAAAAGCAGAGAAGGGAGGTGAGCTGAATCACATTTAGGCTATCCGAAGCCTGCATAGTGGGGAACGGTCCTCATATGCGTTTCCCACTAGCCAGACTTTCATGCCTCTTTTGCATTGCCAGGGCCAGGCTAACACCCTGTGCAGCCTACCAATCACATTCACAGCTGCGTTGCATTGCATAAGCCTGGATAAGGCTAATGCAGCCTACCAATCACTCCCTATAGGACTATAGGGTGTCAGGTAATGTGTGTTTGTTGCAGTCACACTGCTCCCACAACATACACTCCAATCAACTGTGAAAGGTAGAGCCCTTCATGGTTAAAATAAACATATATTAGTCCCGGTTTGTGGCTCCAATCAGCAATCATTGTCTCACCCATAGTTCACAATGTGGCATCGAAGAGCTCACAAGGTAGCGATCGAGAATTACTCGTTAGGTACATTTACATCTCTAATGTTTCACATTAAAGGGTGGATAGCTATATATTGTGCCACAACATCTTTTTATTTGCTCTAAGGTTTCTACTAGCTTTAGGTGTTATAAGAGTTCTGCATGCGCAGGGATGGATTCAGTGGGGATATGAAAAAGCAATATCGCTCCGTCGGATCGTGGCATCGCACAGCACCTCCTATCTGATAAGGTCAGGTTGGTTTACAAAGTAGGGCAGCACAATCTGCTGAAAAAGGTCTGTGCAAGTTGGGTCAGATTCCATGCCACAGATAAGGCCAGAGGCGATGAGGGTCGGCTGGCTTTTTCGGATGCTATATTCTGAAACCAGCTGAGGGGATTGATCAGTTCCATGTGTCGTATGACGAAGCACTGGCCATACTATACTGGTATTCCCCATCGTTGTCGGTATCATCATGCTATGCTAGACGATGTCGTCTATGTTACGTTACCTTACTGGATGAGGTAGGCAAGCGCATGTGGAAGGTGTGGAGAATGCTGGAACTTCCTATGCATGACAATTTGCTGCCCCTACTGTTAAAAAACAATTTGCTATCCCAATATATATATAAAACCTTCTGAATTGTAGTCCATGCAAGACTATGCATCCATATTTCTGAATAGTATAATATAACAATGGTTGACAGATTATGTCAAGTATTATTGAGAGAGAGAGAGAGAGGAAGAAGAAATGGAAAAAATAATTGCCCCGTTTCGACTGGCAGAATTCATATGTTCCAAACAGGCCAAATGGCAATTTCTGTTTAGTATGACGATTTGTTTTAGAACCTTAACTGCCAATGCAAGCTCCTGCTTGCATAATCAAAGATATAAATAAACCAACCTGCTGTAGAGTTCACTGGCGGAATTGATTTCGTATTGGTTTAAGAGTAATACCAGCAGTGATCAGTTTATGGAATTCTAGTGAAGGTGAAGCCCATGGAGATTGACTGATTGAGCATCTGTGTACATTACCCTATGCAGCTATGGATAATATTCCAGCCACTGCAATCTAACCTGCACTGCAATTATACGTATCTAAGACTTTAATGCACTTGTCATTTGTCAGATGTGAAGATATATCTGAGGTATCACAATCTAGAAGATCAAATCCCAGCAGTAACAGTGTATAACACATCTCCTTGAAAAATTCTTGAGCCCGCTGCTTTTTGTTGGTCCATGTGGCTATGCAGGAATGATTTGGTTTTCGAGAAAAAAAAACTATCGCTGCTCCTTTACAGGTTATCTATTCGGTTATCCACTGACTTCGTACATTGTTATCAAAAAAAAAACTGACTTCGTACATGAGCTATTCTACAGAAGGCAACCTTACAAGATTTGGTTGTAGTGGCGTGTAAACGATTGGCGCAGGTGGCCAAGGGATTTTTTAGAAGGGCACATGGCTGGCAATCTAGTCTTATTAGGATTACAACTTATTAGGATTACAAGTCACTAGTGTATTTAGTCTTTCTTTTTTTTGTTAAGGTTGTGTGCACCTTATTAGATGTGCAGAGGTCCGGAGGATCTCAAGATTTTTGTATCACCTCATATAACGATCTTGAGTTTCAATAAAGCTTCCCTTATTAAAAAATATATATCATTCATCGCAAATAGTTAGCGTAATTTGAAGCTAAAGTTAGTCACATCTAAGTTTTAGAAATATATAAGATCAAATGTGAGGATGATCCAACAAGGAACCTTAAAGAACAGCTAAAACTGCAAGGTATGCTAGCTAGCATACAATGAAGCACAGTGGTTAAAAGTTGGCGAATTAGAAATTGTCAGGAATCGCAACAACAGTTGGTTCCATGAAAGTCGAATTCCATGACATAGGTGACATTTTTATGGGTTTACATGGTCCATAATGTTCCTTAATTTAATTGTCTACTAATCATGCTTATACCTCAAGTCCTCAACTTAATTGGTTACTAACAAATATAGTGCACATGAACATAAATGGGTGTTCTAGCTAGGAGAGGACTTAAAAGGAGTTTACCTATTCATTTCTTGTTCATATTTATCTTCTAAGGTCAATTGATCCACTTGATAGGACGCATGTGTGATTTGCATATAGACCATAGGTAGCATCTGCAACCGTGCAGCAACGGCAAGCTAAAAGCGACATGGCCAAAAATCATAACATCCACAGACCATGTTCCTTTTCTCCCACTCCCTTTATTTTCTTTGGTTAAAAATTTGTCGATGAGATAATCAATCGATTGATTCTTCATGATCAATTTAAATGTAAAAACAAGACACACAAATGCCCTGGCCCTATCTATCACTGAAGAATCTTTGGTAGTTGTGCTTTCTTTCAATCTATCCGTAGCTGTTGCTAGAATTGGCTAGATAGTAGGCACATCTGGAGGTGACAAGAAATCAACATATATAAAAAAAATCATATTCCTGTATCCTAAATGAATCCTTTCATAAGATTTAAATTTCAAGTGGATAATTATTTCAGGTAGCAACAAATTAAACAAGTAGCACAATGAAAACAGGTCTTTTGGGACGCGTGAAAATTAAGGTTTCTGATAGTGACACACAGCAGGGGTGAAGGACAGAAGGAGGCACAAGGCAAAGGTTGAGGGGAGCTAAGTGCCCCTATGCTAGCTGGACCATGCTTATGTAAACAAATGTTTAGCTTATGGCACCATTAATAGGATTATAAGATGCTTCTAAAATTTTTTAAAAACAGGAGTACTGAATGCATCATACTTTGTTTGTTGGAAAAAAATAGAAATAACTTAAACATTAGAATAGATCACCAATGTTCCCCTTTTTTGGCTACTACCACCTATTTTGCGCCTTTTAGCTCGTAAAGTAAACATAGAAACAGGGAGAGAGGTGTGGTAGAGCTGTTGATATGGATGGTCGGTCTACCGAGATGACCTCACCCTCTCTACGCTCCTTTGTAACATGAAGTTGCAATATAATCCAGCTGACTTTGCAGGAACTTTGAATAATGAATATGAGAAAGCAAATCTAAGAAAGAAAAAATTATATGCATACATATGAGATTCTCTGAAGGTCACTACAACATAACTTAACCTTCAAAATTAATATATTCCTTGGATCCTATTGAGAAGACTATTCCTTGGGTCCTATTGAAAAGATGGCTTAATATTTTGGTCCCATGCATGCCAACCATATCCTTTTCAGGAAAGCATGGAAAATGAGCAAACCAAAAGAACTTTTTGGACCCAAATCTATCAATATGTTACCTTGAGCTTACTTTAATATATCTTTAAAAGTCAATAAAGCGCCACATGGGTGTACTATGCATGGCCCTATCTCTACAACTAGCCACTACTGTTGTTACTTCCAGCTTATAGATTCCATAACATTTTTGTAAAGTTTTTCCGACAAACTCCAAATTATCAACCCTTCACTCATCATCAGTAAACTTGATCGTGATGATGAACTAGCAAAGACTAACAAGGGCAAACAAAGCTTGCAATGCAAGCTACTCCCCACCGTCCTGAAATATAAGGCATCCAAGGATTCAAAATTTGTCTTCTCATAGGAGTTTTTGGTAAGTACTCAATCGACTCAGTTAAAAACTTTTCAAATATTCTCCTTGTTAACTGAAAAAATAACAGTTGAGCAAATTGATGTCAATTTTCACCCAGAGTTTATCTCACCCACCTCTCACAGAGTGGCCCACTTTTCAGACCGTCCCCACCCAAAAGAGGTTGACGAAAATTTTCACCCCCCCCCTCCATAGTGCAAATTGGCTCCCGAGCACCCCCCACCCCCAAACTTTTTTCATCCAAACTTCTACCCGTCGGTCCCACCTCAACATGCAAATTCTTTAATCACGCATGGAAACTCTTTAATCACGCAAATTCTTTAACCATGCATAGTGACATAGTGTTTCCTTTCTTGCGCATGGAAACTCTTTAATCACGCAAATTCGCACAAATCACGCAAATATTTCCTTACAAATCCTTCCTTTGTTGCTGCCACACGTCATCGTTAAAGGAGTTTCCTTTTTTTCTCATCACGCAAATCATGCAAATCTTTCCTTTTTGCTAGATCTTTAATCTCGCATGGAAACTCTTTAATCACGCAAATATTTCCTTGCAAATCTTTCCTTTGTTGCTGTCACACGTCATCGTTAAAAGGAATTTCCTTTTTTGCTGGTCACACAAATCACGCAAATCTTTCCTTGCTTGCTAAATCTTTAATCTCGCACGGAAACTCTTTAATCACACAAATTCACACAAATCACGCAAATCTTTCCTTGCAAATCTTTCCTTTGTTACCGTGACACGTCATCGTTAAAGGAATTTCCTTTTTTGCTGGTCACGCATCACGCAAATCTTTCCTTGCTTGTAGGACTCACAAGGTGCATATAAATCTACTCATAGTAGTGCGGCATAATCTTTATTCGCGGCCTCCGCTAACATTCATCTCCAAACTCTTACGTCCTCCTCAGGTCCTGGCGTACTGCGGCAGGCGCGCCCTTCCGCCGTCACTGCAGACGTGACGACGCGCCCTTCCGCTCTTGGCTGCAGCGTTCCTCCTTGCAGCAACTCCCTACGGCCTACCTGCTGCTATCCCTCCAGGTTTATCCTAGCTTTTATTGTGGCTGCAAGATGCGCAATCCTTCATGTTGTTGTTACATGTGAAATCGTTGTTGGTACTGCTGGTCGCCCCATCATCTAGAAATTTCATCGTGAAGATCTTGGAAGGTTTTGTTTTATACCACATATTTCTTTTCAGTGGAATTTAATCTTGAACTAATCGTGGAATTGCGTGGATAACGTGAAGATCTTGACAGGTTTGTTTTGTACCACATGTTTCTATTCATTGCTGGATCATGAGTTTATGCATAACACAACGCATGCTTTTTGCAGAATGAGCAAACGAGTTCCCTTCAAAGGACATTACCAACACCAGATCTCGCTGTCCACCGGGAAATAACAAGAGGAACCTTGATTCTGCTGCTGGTGAGTGTTGTTTTAATTTCGTTCCTCATTTCCTCGTACATGATTGATGCTTATTTTTGTTTTATCATAAGAGCAAATTGTTATAATTTAATTTAATCTGTTAACTGGTATATATGCAGGGTAGACGAGTGGAAAGGGCACAAAGAACGTTAGATTGATGTCATTTGTATGAAGGATATATATTTATTGAGGTGCGTTATTTTAGTTGATAATTGTTACTGATAAAAAAATGCTGAGGTTTTTTGTTACTGATAATTATTACTAATTGAAGTAGGAGATGTTCATGTTTACATGTTATCCTACAGTCCTGCGGCAATCATCAACATGGTATCAAGCTTCTGATGAATATTGATTGACTCTACAGTCAACTGTTGCTTTATTTGTTTCTAGGAGTTGCGAATGGTAGTTCTTTGGTGAGTCGATAGTAGTTGCCAGGTTGTAATGTGACTTTCTTTTTGCCCTTGCCCTTGAGATCTTGAGCAGTGAGTCCGTGTTTGGGACAACAAATAAAGTTTGTTATTTTGCTGCATGGACTTAATGTCAAAGTTGTTGTTGCCGCACATGCCGAGAAGATTAATTAGATTGAGAAGCCGTTTCAATTTTATATTGTAGTTTATATGTAATAATTTTGGCCACATGTTCATTGGATATTCTTCCTACTTTATCTATCTATCTATCTATCTATCTATGGTTTTGTATTCAATTCTTTTTTATCACGTGCGTGTCGCACGTGCACTTTCACTAGTTAACTGAAAATAAACTTACCTTGTATTACCATTAGCTACGGATATATGAGATATTTTTCCCACCTCTGTAATATCCTACAAATCCTAAGATATCTTATATTTCAGAACGGATGGTGTAGAGCTTGATGCCTTTGCAACACTGGCTGACTTGCAAATTTGTGACCCGGACCCGGCCCGTTATGGAAACCCTAGCTGCCTGCCAACTCTATAAAAGGCAGCCACCTCTATGCTCTCAAACCATCCATCCCTACACATTTTCTCCACGTGCCTCTCGAGAGCTAGCGAGAAAGATAGAGAGAGCATTGTGCAAGATCACGAGAGCTGTGAATAATCTGTGACCCACCATCAAACTAATGGCGGACCGCGTGATGAAGCTGGCGTCGGAGCGTGCCGTGGTTGTGTTCACGCTGAGCTCCTGCTGCATGTGCCACACGGTGACGAAGCTGATGCAGGACCTGAGCGTGAACGCCCTGGTGCACGAGCTGGACAGCGATCCAAGGGGCAAGGAGATGGAGCGCGGCCTGCTCAAGATGCTCGGCGGCAGGGGCCCCGCCGTCCCCGCCGTCTTCATCGGCGGCAAGCTCGTCGGCGGCACCAGCAGGATCACGTCCCTCCACCTCGCCGGCGAGCTCGTGCCCATGCTCATGAACGCCGGCGCGCTCTGGGTGTAAACACCAGGCCAGGCACGCTACTGCTGAGTCCTACATGTGGCCGCGTGCATATATCAGTATCATGCAGAGAAAAATAAAGTGGTCATGCTCATATGCATTATGTGTAGTAGTGTGTGTGTCAAGGGCAGGTTTTTCCCATCCTGTTCTTCTGAGTTCTGAAAAGAATAACTAGGGCAAACTAGCTTGCAAGCTAGCTTCATGCATGTCTTGTAGGAGCTAGCTAGTGAGCAAGAGAGATGGCCTTGCTTCTAATTTCCATCCTCTTTTGCTTCTCTTCTTCCTTTTCATTTTGATGTTCTGTACTAACTTGCAATGGTAAATGCCATGCGTGTACTACCGATCGGTCACCCGTTTTCGACGGGCTTATGAATATATACATGAGAGTTAAATATAATATAATAGTGATAACACATATGCATGTCTTGTGAATTTATACAGTCTGCATAGAATGCATTAATTTTCTTGGTTTGATCATTATCTAGTTGTATATTGGGTTCTCTTCTAATTGTTCATGATTCATGATGAAGGAGTAATCTTTGTATAGCTTATCTCTTCTAAGTAGTCACACTAACTTTTTGAGTAAAAATATTGACAAAGTTAAGCTTAGTCCTTCCTGTTGTTTGCCATTAGAGGCTGAGTTAATTAATATATGTGTAGTTATATATGGCCATTATTGCTGTTTGCAGTTTGATTCTGTATCCTATAAAGTTATTGTTAAACCATAATTAATCTAAATAATGAAGCTATACTTTACATTGAAAAGAGCAAGCAGGCAGGACCTTATTTTTTCACCCCAAGAACAACAATACTTTTCATTATAAACCAGAACGAGCTACAGACTAATTTGATATGGTACCATTACATGTATATATTAATAGGTTGATTGCTTCTATCAAAGTCAAATAAAATGACATAGAAAAGTCTAGGTAAACAATTAAAGGATAATATACTACTATCTGCAAAGGTAAGTTTTATTTATTTCTTGATTATAAAGCATGAACACAAATTAATAGTGCATAATCTTTATCTGTTAAATTACTTCCCTCAATTGGCAAGATCTTCCTGTTATTTCTGGCCACTAGCTGTGAATTGTAGATCATAGCATGATCGTCAAGACAATATCTTTGTCAGATCAAAGTGTGGTTTTTTATTATTTAGAAAAAAGAATGATATGTTACTAAGAATGGATTTAGACCACAAGTTGATTCTAAAAGTTCTAACTTTTTATATAAGCATATTGCCGAAATTAATTAACCTCACGTACATGAGGTATGCAGGCTTTAAACTCAACACTTTACCATAAATTAGTTGATCTGCATTTATCTATACAACTACAATAGATCTACTAGCAGTGACAGATGGATATAAAGGTGTCGTATATGCATGCATGGGATATAATATAATATATTGCAATCGGTCTCGGATCGCGGCATCACAAAATGCACTGTGTATACGCACTCAAACCTGGTGAGGTAATAGTGATGAGACTTGAGAGATAGAGAGAGATGCCTCTAGCTAATTGGTGACTATACTTTATATATCTTTTCATTTGCATCAATACTTTATATTTTCTAGATTCCGAAACCACAATAGGATGCCAAGATCAGATCAAGCCAGCCAAAGGCATGGCTTGTGGGGTGCCACATTGTGAGCTATGAGAGCTCAATTCCTCTATGGTAGGTAGGGCTCGAATCCTCTACCGTGGAATCACTTTAGTTTTGACTTTATTTTTGTGGAATATATGAATTGATTCTATTCTTTGTACGTGCAACGACAGGTTGATCAGTGGGGAGTGATAGCGAAGTGGTACATATACTAGATTGTTGTGTAGTGTTACGTGTGTGTACGATAGAATCCACGCTTCAACTCATTGGTGGATGTCATTTTCATTGTTCATCTCTGTGTGTTTTAGCTTTAGTTTTTAAGTATTTTTCAAGATGTGCATAAGTACTACACTAACACGGGTATATATAAATTACAAAGTGAACCGCTATTTGAGAAAAAAAAATAGAAGTAATCACAACTGCTATATATGGGAGGAAAAGGATTGTTACAGAAAATAAATGCAGAAAAATGCTAAGGTTTTGTCTAGGAAAGTTTCATTTACACATCAAGTCCCACAAGCTGGTTCTAATTAAGGAATAATGTATTGTTGATAAAATTTATTGGCTCAACAAACATATATTTTATAGTACACTGTGACAACAGGCTATAATCAGTTTTATTTGTGACAAACAAATTAAAGAGTTTGTTGTCATGGCTATGGTTTAATAGGACTGGAAACAAGAAGCAGCTGCAATTCTCTGAACTGAACGTTATATTAGGTATTCCAACTTTGGGAAGCCGCACGATGGGTAGTTTTCTTTCTTTTCAGAGAGGCATATGTGCATGCCAAATTCACTACTTTGAATATTTTGCCGACAGGGGACATGGGTCTGTTTCCATCTTTCGTTTTCTGATATATGCCTATTGTTGGCCAAATATTTTTTACAATTGAAACTATTCACTACTACAATAAACATTTTTAGGACCAGCCCTACACAATAGTATATACAAAATAGTACAAAATGAGGTATTTTTAGGACCGGTTCCATGACCAACCATGAAAATGCAGCTCCAAGAATGGTCCACTCAGCATGACCGCTCCTAGAAATTTGTTCCAATAAAAACAAAAAAAAATGTAAAGATGTGCCACTACAAGAAAATATGAACTTCTACATTGTGACAAATTCATCATGACAATTGATAAAATGCCATAAGATGTTTCCATTTTTTATATAATGAACCAATTTTCACAGTGGGATTACCACATTATGTCCTAGCCATCACCATGTCACATGGTAGCAAAACTTTATGACATTTTTATCCTAAGTGCAATGATGCCATTTGTGCAGTCATGCACACTAAGGTTTTCATGATGTTTTCTAGGCTTGTAAGGAGGAAAAATGAGCACCTAAATCAACGACGAAAGAAGGACCATCACTCGATAAATGACGTAAAAACACGCTTTTGTCATATTACATTATGAGAGTTGCAAGATATATATGACAAATGAATTTTCGTCATTGGAGCATTACAGATTCTGAGTTAAATTTTAGTTTTATGACTCAAATACATTATCAACTATCATAAAATTTCTTGTAGCGGTGCTCACCATGGTGTGCCCACCACACCCTGTCCACTGGCCAGTGCCGCAGCTGCTCGGCCTGCTCGTGCAAATGCGCATATATATGCAGCCCAATGCCTCACCTCCAGCCACTGCCAACCTACCACGCCCACGCACCCACTCGCGTAGCCGGCAGCCATGCTCAGGCGCCTACCCGCTGCTGGCACCGCACCCTTTGCCTCACGCTGTTGGCTGTGTGGACAACATTTGGGAGTTGGTGCAAGGTAATATAAGGCGGCGGGGTGGCAGGAAAGAGATAAAGGAGATGGATGGAAGAGCTGACCCATATTGTACTTTTCCATTCGTGTCTCAATTAGTCTGACCGCATGTTGAAAAACAGCATTTTTCTAGGGCCGGACTGCTTAGGCAAACAGTCCTAAAAATCATCCATATATTCTAAGGTCCGGTCTGCTTAGATGAGTGCTGCTGAAAATACACTACCGGAAACAGAGGATTCGCCGTGCGCCCGACCCTTCGCCGTGCACATAATATTGGGCGCACGGCAAAGAGGTTGTTTCCCGTGCGCCGCACGCAAGACGCACGGCAAAAGAAATATACACGGTGAAAATAATCTTCGTCGTGCGCCACGCACGGCAAATGCCGTCCCCATGCGCCTCTCACCGATCTGCAGATCGGGACCGCCGTTACGGTTCACCGTGCGCCGGCCGTCAGGCGCATGGCGAAGTATTTTGTTCGTCGTGAGCCGTAGGTTAACACACTGTGAAGTATTTTGTTCGTCGTGCGCCAAAGGGTCACACACGGTGAAGTTTTTGGTTCGCCATGCGCCGTAGGGTGACACACGGCGAACATTTAGTTAATTTCACCGTGTGCCTTGTGTAGGCGCACGGCAAAGATGACAACAAAAATCATCATCTGCACTTCAAAATTTTTCTCCACTTTTTGTACAACATGTTCTACTCCATGTTGCAATTTGGAACATTTTTGTATTTGTTTGCTATATTTAACTAATTAATTACATTTCAAGCAATTTTTTGAATCAAGTCCAATTTGAACTGCAAGTGATTCAAATAATAGAATAAAATGAGTAGAAAAATGATATTTATGTTACTTAGCCCAATTTAAGATCTTACCCATGAAATCGAAAGAAATTTTGATTATCTTGACTAGGAATCTCGACCACTAAGAGACATGGGTACCCATGGGTCCCCACCGACCAGTGTCCCAGAGGTCCCTGCCAAGTGGACCCGACCTGTCAGAAGCCCCGCCGACCTGCGTGTGGCTCGAAGACCTTATCCACAGACCCGGCGACCTTGGAAGACACCGGGCGACCTTATCCGGATCCCGAAGGATCCGCGATGCTTGGAGTGCAAGACAAGCTACTAGCGCGCGGCCTAGCGCCGCCTGTAGGTCCGTGAATCATGGGATACTCCTTGTAATCCGGGAAGATAGCCTCCCATTTTGTAACCGACCCAGATACGGGTCCACCGACCTCGAATGGAAATCCTAACCCGTTGTCCATATAAGGCGGCCTAGGGCTCCATTCGAGGGGACTTGGACTCCCCCGACTCTGCATGATTCCACCGCCATACTGGACGTAGAGTTTTACTCTCCGGAGGCCCGAACCAATCTAAACCCTTGTGTCTTCGAGTTCATCGCTTTGCTTGCCGCGTTCCGAGCTTGATCCTCAAGCTACCACCTACGCTCTTAGTTCCCGATCCTCCCATTAACCTGCAAACCGCTTGGGTAGCCCCCTTGCAGATCAGTCCAGGTCTCACCCCCTGACAGTTGGCGCGCCAGGTAGCGGAGATCGGGAGCTCGCTGTGCAGTATGGTGGACCGATCTTGTGTCATCTTCCCGGCAAGCATGGCGGCCATCCTCGCCAACCTCGTGGAGATCTGCTTCGGCTCCTTCATGACGACCTCTCCTGTTCCGGCGGCTGCAACCTCCCCGGCGGTCATGGAACGGGTTGCAGCAGCGCCTGTCGCCACCACCGTTTCCGATCTAGCGACGGAGACCCACCCACCCAAACCCTATGATATCGTTCAGGGGATGGAGCGCGTCATCAACATGATGGAGGACACCCTCAAGATCTGCGAGCGAGCTCAACGCTTGACGCAGACAACGCCGTGTCATGAGGCCTTCCCCTTCGGTCTACGACCTTCGGCCGGCGTCTATTCGCGCCAGATTTCCAAGTCTCCCCAGATCCAATCTGGGCGGCGGGCCTCCGGCGACCTACGACCTACACCTTGCGCACGGCGCGACCCTCTCGACGTACCTTGCACCTACCATAAGGGTGCGAGGCATACCCTCCGAGGATGTCGCCTGAGGAAAAGGACCGACCAGGAGCAGCCCCGTCACGCTACACGAACTCCCCCATCCCCGGACGGTGGCAAGTTCCAGAAGGTCCGGATCCACGTCTCCCCCAATGACCCGAACGCCGTCTTCCGCCAGGTGCTCGTGGTTTCTGAAAACGAACCACCGCGTCACGGCGCAACGGACTCCGAAGAGGCGGCGCGCATCCAAGGGAACGCCTTGCGTGCCCAGTGACGTGCAGAAGAGCAGCGCTGCGCGATCCCTGCTTGCGCTCGAGACCTTCGCCTCGAGTTCGAGGAGGTGGGGCTCCTGATGTTCAACAGCCCCCAGGCCAACCTGGGTGCTGCCATGGCACGTCTCCAGCAAGCCGAGCCTACGCCCGAAGCTGAAGCGGCCATGGCTTACCTTCGGGTCACCACAGCTCTGGTAGAAGAAAAAAGCGCGGCCGCTAAGTCTGTCGCATCTTCGTCGAGCCATCATTCGCGTAGTCGATCCCATCGACCCCGGCGCAGCGACCTTCCACCCATCCAGGAGGAGGTCGATCAGCAGAACCCCGAGCAGTCCAACCGCCGGGCTAACGCCGCCAACGGTGGCGACCTTCGTGACAACCTCGACAACAACAGGCGCGCCCGCGACGCCCGCGGCTACATCGACCAACGCCACCGCGAGCGCGAGGAGCGGGAGCTGCACCGTCGCACGGAATACGACCGCGAGTGCGGCCCTCCTGGTGCCGTTCACTACATCATGGAGCGCGAGGAGCGCGACCACCACAACATCGAGAACAAGCGCCGTGCAGTATATGAGGAGCAGTACGGCCACCCGGAGGTCGCCCTCGCTAACCGGGATCATCAACCGCGCTCCCAGGTCGTTGTCCCTGTGCACAACAGGGGCGCTGCTCAGGCTGGAGGCAACGTCGACGACCTAGCCATCACCGCCTTCCCCGCGCTAGCTCCCCGACTCAGGTCGGTGGAGTACCCCGACAACTTCAAGCCGAACATCCAGAAGTATGACGGCCGCTCCGACCCCAACATCTGGCTGTCGACCTACTATGTCGCCGTCAAGGCGGCTGGTGGCGGCTTCGACCACATGGCGGCTTACTTCCCGCTAGTGATGGGTGAAGCTCCGTCACTCTGGCTCAACAACCTCCCGGCTGGCAGCATCAACTCCTGGGCCGACCTGTCCCAGGCCTTCACCTCTAACTTCCAGGCGACCTACAATCGCCGTGGAAACGCCTTCAACCTCGGGAGGGTCGTCATGAAGCACAAGGAGCGGCTCTACGACTACACCAACCGGTTCTTCAAGAACCGCAACACCTGCGTTGGTGTCAGAGACGACCAGGTCGTCAAAAGCTACAAGAAAGGCATCAAGGATCGCAAGATCTTTGAGAAGATCCACGAGTCCGGTGCCATCACCGTCGCTACCCTCATGGAGGTTGTCAACAAGCTCATCGACACCGACGAGGCGATGGTGAACTAGTTTGACTCCGATGTCGGACGCGACGCGGGCACGTCTGGCACCGCAGGGGACTCCAGTTCCAAGCTACGCAATCGACCTTCCGAGGTGCTCGCGACTGAAGGACGTTGACCTTCGACGTTCAACCTGGAGGAGTTCAATGCAGCGCTCGACAGCCCCTGTGGGTTCCACGAGGGAGCCACTCATACTGTCCGCGAGTGCTCGCAATTCAAGAGGGCCTTCAGTACCCCTGAGGACCCCAAGCGATCAAAGAAGGACGGCGACAGATCCTGTTCGCGCTGCTATAACAACAACTACCGCCACGACGACCGCCGCGACGACCGTGACGACCGCCGCAACAACTGCCGCGACGACCAACAGCCCGAAGCTCGCTGTGATGACCGCGACCTTCCACCTCCGCCGCAGACAGGCAACCCAAACGGGCCCTTCCAGCCTCCTACCCGATCGATCAACATGATCATCGGAGGTATCAAGTCTCATGTAAGTAGGAGGCGCTACCGCAAGGATAATTGCGAGGTCCACCTCATCCACACCCAGCCGACGCAGCCTCTGCGTTGGTCGAGCAGCCGATCACGTTCTCCAGAGCTGATCACTGGGTCCACATCCCAGATCCTGGGTCCTATCCACTCGTCGTTGAGCCCACAATGGAGGGAGCCCTGCTCCCCCAGACCCTCATCGACGGGGGGAGCGGACTCAACATCATCTTCGTCGAGACGTTGAAGAAGATGAAATTCGACTTCAAAAAGCTCATGGCGTGTGACGAGCCATTCTACGGTATCGTCCCTGGAAAGGCGGCCTATCCCCTGGGTCGGGTCTCCCTCCCTGTCACCTTTGGCACGGAGGATAATTTCCGCATGGAGTACCTCAACTTTGAGGTCGCTGACTTCAAGTCCTCCTACCAAGCGATCCTAGATCGCTCGATGTTGGCCAGATTCATGGCCGTCCCACACTACACCTACTTGGTGTTGAAGATGCCTGCTCCGAACGGGGTCCGCTCCGTCTACAGCGACCTCATGGTCTCCTTCAAGTGCGACTCCGAGGCCCTCGACATCGCCGTGACATCAGCCTGCATCGACGCCTCTACGGTCTTGGTCGCTGAGGCCAAGAAGGTCGCCCTAGGCGACCTAGCCATCCCGAAGCAGCAGCGCTCCGACACTGCTCTGAACGCCGTACCATCGACAAAGAGAGTCCACCTTGGCCTGCCCGACACGGAGAAGACGGTGGTCATCGGCGACGACCTCGGGGAGAAATAGGAACTCGCGCTCACCAGTTTCCTCCGGGATAATGCGGACATATTCGCATGGAGTCCATCGGGTATGCCGGGTGTCCCCAGGGAGCTGGCTGAGCACTCCTTGGATGTAAGCAAGACGGCCAAGCCTGTCAAGCAGAAGCTGCGCCGCTTTGCGAAGGATCGTAAGGAGGTCATTAGGGTAGAGATAATAAAGCTCCTAGCTGTCGGATTCATTCATGAATGTAAAAACCCGGTTTGGCTCGCCAACCGGGTGCTTGTACCTAAGAAAACCGGTCAATGGAGAATGTGTATCGACAACACCGATCTCAACAAGCACTACCCTAAGGACCCCTTCCCTCTTCCTCGCATCGACCAGGTCGTGGACTCCACGGCCAGAAGTGTCCTGTTATGCTTCCTCGACTGTTACTCAGGGTATCACCAGATAGCCCTGAAGGTCTCTAACCAGGACAAGACGGCGTTTATAATGCTGCACGGCATCTACTGCTACACGGCCATGACTTTCGACCTCAAAAACGCCGGTGCGACCTACCAGAAGGCCATCCAGAAGTGTCTGGAATCCCAGATCGGCGACAACGTTGAAGCCTACGTCGACGACGTGGTCGTCAAGACCACCGTGGAGGACAACCTCATCGCTGACCTCGCTCAGACCTTCGCCAACCTCCACCGCTACCGCTGGAAGCTCAATCCGGAGAAGTGCGTCTTCGGTGTCCCGTCTGGCAAGCTCCTAGGCTTCATGGTTAGCCATCGGGGCATTGAAGCGAACACCACCAAGGTTGACGCCATCCGTAGGATGCAGCGACCTACTGGGAAGAAGGATGTTATGAAGCTCACCGGCATGATGGCCGCCCTAGGTCGCTTCATCAGCAAACTTGGAGAGAAAGGCCTGCCCTTCTTCAAGCTGTTAAAGAATGCGGACAAGTTCGTCTGGACAGAGGAGGCCGACCAGGCCCTGGAGGAGCTCAAGACCTTCCTTACAACGCCTTCGGTGATGGTGCCTCCGGCACCAAAGGAAATGCTGCTGCTTTACATTTCCGCGACCACCCTGGTGGTCAGCTCGGTTCTGGTGGCAGAACGACCCGAGGAAGGCAAACCTTATCCGGTCCAGCGGCCCGTCTACTACGTCAGGGAGGTCTTGTCAGATAGCAAGATCAGATACTCGCAGCCTCAGAAGATGCTCTACACCCTCCTCGTCACATCACGCAAGCTCTGGCATTACTTGCAGGCGCACAAGATCAAGGTCGTCTCGGCCTTCCCTCTTGGTGAAATCCTGCGCAGCCACGACACCACTGGGCGCATCCTCAAGTGGTCCATCGAACTAGGCGAGTTCGACCTCGAGTTCTGCCCAAAGCAGGCCATCAAGTCCCAGGTCATCGCTGACTTCGTCTCTGAGTGGACAGAGACCCAGCAACCCCCACCATCGGAGAAGCCAGAGCACTGGAAGATGTACTTCGATGGTTCCCTGAACCTCGAAGGAGCAGGAGCAGGCGTGCTCTTCATCTCCCCCCAAGGCGATCACTTGAAGTACATCCTGCAGATCCACTACAAGGCATCTAACAACGGCGCTGAGTACAAGGCCCTCATCCACAGGCTGCGCATCGTTGTCTCCCTGGGGATCAAGCGCCTCATGGCTTACGGCAACTCTAAGGTCGTCATCGACCAAGTCAATAAGGCCTGTGATGTCAAGAAAGACACGATGGATGCATACTGTGCTGAGGTACGCAAGCTCGAAGGCCACTTCAATGGAATCGAGTTCCATCACGTCTGCCGCGACAACAATGTGGCGGCCGATGTTCTCTCCAAGCTGGGCTCCAAGCGCGCGCTGGTTCCGGCCGGCGTGTTTGTCCAAGACCTACGCAAGCCCTTCATCAAGCTACTCAGTGACCCAGAACCACCAACTGGTGACGCGCCTCCGCCAGGCAGCCGCGACGTCCTCATGGCTGAGGTCGAAGACGACTGGCGCCTCGACATTATCGCCTACATCCTCGATCATCGGGTTCCCGAGGAGAAGGCAGAACACGAGAAGGTCACAAGGTGCAGCGCCAACTACGTCGTCATCAGCACAGAGCTATACCGGAGGTCCGCCTCCAACGGTGTGCTAATGAAGTGCATCCTACGATCTGAGGGCCTCAGGCTCTTAGAGGAGATCCACGGCGGCGAATGCGGCAACCACGCAGCCTCCGCCAACCTGGTGGGAAAAGCCTTCAGGTCGAGCTTCTACTGGCCCACCACCATGGCCAATGCTCAGGACCTTGTCCGGCGATGTAAGGGGTGCCAGTTCTTCGCCAAGCAGCAGCAGATGCCGGCTCAGGCCTTGAGGACAATTCCCCCATCGTGGCCCTTTGCCATATGGGGTCTTGATTCGGTGGGACCTTTCAGGACCACCCCTGGCAGCTACAAGCACATACTTGTGGCCGTGGACAAATTCACCAAGTGGATCGAGGTCCGGGCCGTATCAAGCGTAACGTCGAAGGAGGCGGCCAAGTTCATCGAAGGGATCACCCACCGCTTCGGGGTCCCCAACAGGATCATCACTGACCTTGGCTCGGCCTTCACAGGGGACGAATTTTGGGACTTCTGCCAAGACAGCCTCATCGACGTATATTACTCTTCGGTGGCACACCCTCGGTGCAACGGCCAGGTCGAGCGTGCCATCGGCATGGTACTGCAGGCCTTGAAGGACCGCATCTTCGATGACATGTCGCCCTACGCCACCAGGTGGCTCGCAGAGCTGCCCCATGTCATCTGGGGCCTCCGGACCCAGGTCAGCTCGGCCATAGGGTACTCACCATTCTTCCTGGTCTATGGGTCAGAGGCCATCCTCCCCACTGACCTTGCCTTCGAAGCTCCCCGCATCCAACATTACGCGAGGGTACAGCAGAGCAGACACGCAAGGTCGACCTTGACAGCCTCGAAGAACATCGTGTGGCCGCACTCATGCGCCACACCCACCACGAGCAGCAGCTACGTCGCTACCACGACCGCAACGTGCGAGAGCGTTCCTTCAACATCAGCGACCTGGTCCTACGGTGAAACCAGAACACCAAGGACATGCACAAGCTCTCTGCGCCTTGGGAGGGCCCCTTCATAGTCAAGGAGGTCATTGGACCGGCGACCTATCGCCTCCAGCAGGCTGATGGCCAGGGCGTCCCGAACCCCTAGAACATCGAGCATTTACGTCGCTTCTACCCTTAGAAGACCTGTGCCAAAATAAAAGCTATGTACTCTACTCTCTTGTAATTTACAATAAATGAATATAAGATCCCCTCTTTGGTAGATCTCCTGCCGACCTACACCTAGGTCTCTGTTTTTTACTTTCCGTTCACCCTTGCCCCCTGAAGTGCTCGGGGGCTTGGTCTAAGTTAGGCCTGACACGCTCAGGGGTTGGCTTTGCCAACCTAAGGGTCTCACGACCTGGGGGGTTTTATGTTTTCCTTCCTTTAAAGCGTTATCCCTTAACATATATTTTGCACTTTTTATGCATATTCTTAAGTTGTGTGGTTGTAAGACCTTGGGTCCAAGGCCCCTCTCTGCGCGCCGGCTGCACCTAAGCCTCCACGCTGAGCCGTGCAGTCGGTAAGTCGTTCCTCCACTGAGTTGGGTTAGCGGAGGGAACACGTTTTGCAACTTCACCGCTTTTGAATTTTCATAACAAGCGTTTTTGCTACAAAAGGGGTTATGCTCTTTAAAGTAAAATGGAACCTTTTTCATTCATGCAAGTCCTTTACATCAACGAAAGGGTCCACGACCTTATTTACATCGACAATTTGATACATTCTAAACTGTATTTTCAGAGGTCGAACTTCTTGACGACCTCCTCCGCGGTGGCCTGGATGTCTTCAGAGTGCACCAGTTCCGCCTGGTCGACATCCTCCGCGACCTTCCGTAGGTCAAACACCGGCTCGTGGAACTTCACCGTGGCCAAAGCCGCCACTGCGGCGAGTTTGCTGGCATCCAGCAGCAGTGTCTTCATCCAACCTTCCGCCACGTCCAGGCGGGCGACGAGCTCCTTGGGCTCTTCTCCTTCCTCTTGAGGGACATAAATGTCCATCAGGTACTCAGCGGCCTCCTTGAGGTCGGTCAGCTGCTTCTCAAGACCTACAATCATCGCAAAAGGGTCGGTAATATCCCACAAGCCTCGACATAACCCATGAACACACCTCAAGACAAGAAGTACTTACCGTCCTGGACCTTCTTGGTGTTCTCCTTCAAGACCTTCACTTGGTCCTTGGTCTCCTTGAGCTCCTGCTTCAAGGCATCCTCCTTCTTCTGGGCATCTGGAAACATTGGATTCCAGGTCAGAGGATACTTCAACTCAGAGAAACTAAGGTCGGGAGTCTGTCCAGACATACCTTCCACAATGACCTTAAGGTCTCCTTTGGCGTCCTTCGCCTTCTCCTTGGCGGCTGCCAGCTCCTTCTTCAAGGCGGCTACCTCTCCCTCCGCCTGCCTGGCCATGGCGTTCTTCACACGCTGGATCTCCGCCGCGGCCTCGACCTTGGCCTGCAGCACGGCTTCCCGGGCAGCGGTCACCTCCACGTGAGCCTTGGCACCCTCCTTCACCAGGTGCGCCCGGGCCTGTGCTCACTCGGCGAGAGACTGCATCACAGCAAAAACTCAGCCAGGTCGAGACCCTTGAAACATTCAAAGCAGCAGCTGGAAACCATCAGGGTTAACAACAGGAACTTACCGAGAGCGTCTGCACAATTGTCCGCTGTGCCACCTTGAACTCGTCAAGGTCGCGGCGGTCAGTGACGATGTCGCCCTCCCACGGGGTCCCGGCATAAAGGCACCTGTCGTCCTCATCGCCATCTCCAGGCCCGCTCGTCCCTACAGCTTGCGGCTCCTGCACCGGCGGCGGGTCGGACACAAGCAGGTCGTCCTGAACACCCTCGACCCGCTGTGTGCTGCCGGCTGCGACCTTCACCACCTCCGATGTCACCGCCCCCGCGGCTCCAAGGGCCTGGCTCGAGACATCTGCCGCCGACATAGCCAGCGACTGTTCCACCAGCGCCCTTCCTCCCTTGTGCCCAAAGGCCTCCTAGCCTGAGGCATTCTTGGCACTGTCCGAGGCAGCGGGCGTCGACCTTTAAAGATGCGAAACCTCTCAACAAAGAAGAATACAAGACATTCAAGACCAACTACAAGCAAGCACAGTTTGTTGACTTACTTGCCACCGAGCTTCAACCCGGCCCTTATAGGCCTGGGCGGAGCTTTCCGCACCTTCTTCTACGACCCTGCGTCGCCCGGCTCATCCGCGCTCGGCTTTCAGCACCCCTCCTCCTCCACGACCTTGCGGGGTGTCTCTGTCGCCCGCTCGGCCCGCGCGTCGGGCGACCTTGCGTTGTTTTCTTCACCGACCGTTGCCTCAGTCTCGGTGCTAGCCGTCGTCGTATCTGTCGATACGGTAGGGCCCCTCCTCTTCCTCTTCTTCGTCATCGCCGCTTGGGTGGCGGTGATGGTTGCCGCGGCCTTGGACGCGGGCATCTTGCCCATAGCTTGGCGCGTACGTCGTGCTGGCTCCACGACAGTCTTTACCGCCGCCCTCTCTGTGGCGGCATCTTCATCATCACTACCCCCCACCGTTGAGTCGGAGAGGTAGTCCTCGATGCAATGCTGCGGAGGTGCCTGAACGTCTCCCGCAGCCCGAACCTTGAAGCTTCGCTCATCCTCGTCACGTAGCGAAGCTGGGCACCAATACACGCCCTCACGACCCTGAGTCAGAAGACCATGGTCAAAACCACCGAAAGACATGAAAGCTCCAATAGCAACGAAGGTCGATTCGGAACAAGGTTACTTACAGCTTCGGTGGGGCGATACACACTGAGTGCCTTAGGGCATGTCTGGTTGCGGATACGCCCAGTGAACAGGCCTTTCACCCGTGCCACCATCTCCTCCTTGGAAACCTTGCGCCGTGCGACCCGGGTGGGATCGGCCTGACCCCAGTACTCGTACACGGGGTGGACCCGATCCTGGATAGGCTGCAGAAGCTACCGGCTGAAGCTGATCGCCATGGTGCCGCCGGTCAGCCCCTCCATCTTCAACCTCTATAGGTCCTCCAGCAACGGCTTGAGGGCGTCGGTCTCTCGCGACGTCAGCTGGTTGGACCATTCTGGACCTAGAACAGGCGCGTACCCAGACCTTGTTGGAAGCGCTGGCTTCGGGCTGTCGAGGTAGAACCAACCTTGCCTCCAACCCGTGGTATTGTCAGGTAGCTCCAGGTCGATGTACACCGGCTTCATGTACCGGCGCAGCATGAAGCTGATGCTACCGACGACCCCGGACTTCCCCGTCTTCTTCAGCTTGAAGAAATACCGCCACAGGTGGAAGTGGGGCGGTATCCCTAAGTACGCCTCACAAAGGTGGATAAAGGAAGAGATCGTGGTGATGGCATTGGGAACGAGATGTACCAGGTCGATCCGGTAGAAGTAGAGCAGTCCACGAAAGAAATCGCCCGTGGGGACCCTGAACCCCCGCTCGATGTGCACGAGGAAGGCGACGGTCTCGCCGGTCCCCTCAGTGGGGAACGCCTCGCCAGCCACTGCCCTCCAGCCCACCTCTGCCTTGGGCTTCAGTAGCCCACGGGTCGCCAAGATCTGGATCTGCTCTTCCATCACAGTGGACGGCTCCCAAATGCTCTCCGGCAGCGGCGCGAGATCGGAAGCCATCTCTTCTTCCTCTACGCCGGTGGATCTAGCTCTAAATACCACGAGCGACTTTGTGCGCATACGATGGCGTGTGGCGCGGCGAGTCTAAGCACGGCGGCACCGCTGGCTTTGCTTGGAGTGCTCGCGCGGTGACAGCGGAACCCTAAGCGGTGCGTGGAAATGGAAGCAAGTGGGGCTCACCACCCGCGGCTCGGTCTCTTATAGATGGGCCCCAACGGCGCTGTGGGCCGCCGCGCCCAACGTCTATCCAGCGGATTTTTTGGCGCCCCAACGGATCTTCGCCCAATGGATATTTCCTCCAACGGCTCTTTCTGCCTAACGGATACAGGCAGTCACGGCTCGCGCCGTACGAGAATCTGTGACTGTCAGTTTTTTGGTCAACAACCCAACGGTCACGGACTCGTTATGCCCCACATCTAAGCCCTCAACCCAAACACTACTGATATTCAATTCAAGGTCGCCTGACCTACGGACGACCTACGGATCCGCCTCAACGCCTTTTTAAAGGTCGACAAGGGTCCTGCAGCTGGCCAGGTCGCCTCGTCCTACAACGGCGGGTTCACACCACGGCTTCCAGGCCCTGCTGCCTACTAGGTCTCTTCGACCTACCGTGACGCCTTTTACCAACGGCCCCATGCTTAAAGGCTCCACTACCCGTTGGCAACCTCTTGGTTTTGACTACAGCCCCTCCCTGAGGTCGCTGAGGCCCTGCTGCCTAATAGGTCTCTTCGACCTGCCGCGATGGCTTTTACCAACGGCCCCGTGCTTAAAGGCTCCACTGCCCATTGGCGACCTCCTGGTCTTGACTACAGCTCCTCCCCGAGGTCGCTGAGGCCCCGCTGCCTTCTAGGTCGCCTAGACCTTCAACCCTCAGGTTGACAACATGTGTTGTGTCACTGCACAATGGCCATGTCGATCCAGGTCGACACGAGATATTTGTCGATCTTCAAGACCTTCCAAAGGTCGGCGTGCTATTACAGCCCCGCTGGGACCTTGGTAGCCATACCATCACCACCCGGATGCCTCTACATACACGAGGGACATACTGTTTGTCATACAAACGTATGTGGATAGCTTCATAAGCTACAAAAATTTTGGCCCTTGGCCAATTACAACATACAAAGACATTAAAGGTCCTGAGCCACCTTACACAGTGTGTGCGACGCAGTCTACACTAATGAGATGCATCGCAAGCTTTCTTCTAGCTTCAGGACCTAGTTGAAGACCTCAACCGCTGCTGTAGAGGCAGCTGCCACACAGCCCCCTCTACTCGAGCTCCAGCAGGTTTCCTGTGGTACCCAGCATCCCGCCTGAGCTCCCCCACAAGATTCCAAATGGAACCAGCATCACCTCGGGTCTCCCCTGGTGGAGCTTGGTGGCTTCCAGCACCACATTAGGCCTCTCCGCGCAAGGCTCGTCGGTGCATGTGCTACCCCATGCTGCACCTGGATTCCTCGCTGGGCGCAGGTGAAGCGTCTGATTGGGTTCTTCGAGCTTCGCAAGCATTCTTCTAGCTTCAAGCATGGATGGCCTAGCCCTACGCTCTGGTGGACGGACACAAGCCCAGGGCGTGGGCAAATTACTACGCAGCTTCACCATGGCTTTCACAGGCAGTTTGAGTGCTTTGCAAAGTGGTGCAGGCGCCTATTTATACCTGCAGCGCTTGGCCTTGGATCCTATCTGCAACTTAGCAAGCATGGTGTTCTTATCCGGACTCTATTCCCACGTGAAGTATAAGGTCACTATTCGCTCGTGGGGGACGTTGGCGCACCTTTCCCCTACCTGACAACGTCCTGACGCTTTTTGTCCTTTGCGGGCGGACAGCGGCTGCAGCTCTCCTTGGGAGCAGCCCTGTGATCATACAGTGCACTTGTGATTCGGGTCACGACAGCTTTCGGTGTTTGGCGTCTTCCTTAAGGATTCCAGATGCTTTGTCGCATTTGCCTAGAGAATCAAGAAGGAAGCAGAAGGCCGTAGGTTCTCTCTTTCTTCATTTTTCGAGCATCAAACCGATCATCCTGGTCGCTTTACTGCTCGGGGGCTACTCCACGAGTGCGTCTCATGACGTCCTCTTCTTCTACGTCACCTCGACCTACTGGAAGCCTGCTTCCATTACTCCTCTGTTCGACCTACCTGCGGTCGGCACAACGACCTTTCTAAGGGTCGCTGGAGCTGTTTTGTCTTACCTGATCCAGGTCAGGTCGGCGGTTCTTCAAGGTCGGCGTCTCGTCTTCTCTACGACCTTCTGGACCTACATTCCAGGAGCTCGATGTTCGACTTCGTGCGCGCACTGGAGGAGTTTTTCTTCTTTTGGATCCCCATCCACCCTACATGACCTCAGCTATGCCATGTCTTCGCTGCGCCTCGACATGACCTCACTTCGGCCGCTACGCCTACACGTCGATCGGGGGCTTGAGAGACATGGGTACCCATGGGTCCCCACCGACCAGTGTCCCAGAGGTCCCTGCCAAGTGGACCCGACCTGTCAGAAGCCCCGCCGACCTGCGAGTGGGCCCGAAGACCTTATCCACAGACCTGGCGACCTTGGAAGACACCGGGCGACCTTATCCGGATCCCGGAGGATCCGCGATGCTTGGAGTGCAAGACAAGCTACTAGCGCGCGGCCTAGCGCCGCCTGTAGGTCTGTGAATCACGGGATACTCCTTGTAATCCGGGCAGATAGCCTCCCATTTTGTAACCGACCCAGATACGGGTCCACCGACCTCGAATGGAAACCCTAGCCCGTTGTCCATATAAGGCGGCTTAGGGTTCCATTCGAGGGGACTTGGACTCCCCCGACTCTGCATGATTCCATCGCCATACTGAACGTAGGGTTTTACTCTCCGGAGGCCCGAACCAGTCTAAACCCTTGTGTCTTCGAGTTCATCGCTTTGCTTGCCGCGTTCCGAGCTTGATCCTCAAGCTACCACCTACGCTCTTAGTTCCCGATCCTCCCATTAACCTGCAAACCGCTTGGGTAGCCCCCTTGCAGATCTATCCAGGTCTCACCCCCTGACAACCACGAATGTGTCTTCAAATGATTTTAAAATTCTAAAAAATCAAATGAGGTCCAAAAATTATGAGATTTGTCAACAACTCATGATATCATATATGGAGGTTGTGGTAAAAAATTGAGTGTGTTTCGCAATTTTATCATGTACGATGCTTACAAATGGGAACATCTCCGGAGATGAATCGGAGAATCAAAAAGGATGCAGTTAGATTTCGAGTGAAAGTGACGATCAAATTTGGTTTTGACTTCGAAATTTTTCCATAGACAACAAACAACATAAATTTTTTTCATGTGAAGTTTTTATAATTTTTTGCATCTATTTGATATTTTTGATGTTGTAATCACAATTATAAAAAAATTAGTTTTCCGTGCGTTAAATTGGAACACACGGCAAAGAAAAACTTCATTGTGCGCCCTTCCTGGAACGCACGGCAAACACCACCGCGCTGGCCCACCCAACCCCGCGCAGGCCCATCAGGCCACCGCCCCCCCTCCTAAAAAGAATCCTAGGTATAAAAACTGCCCCCTTCCTCCTCCCTCCTCCCATGCATTGCCTTCCGCAGCCGCCGCTTCCATTGTGACGGCCGCAGCCCCACCGCCTCACCTCCCTCTTCCTACTCCTCCCACGGGGCAGACTCGTCAGCACACTCCTCCCTCCTCCCACGGTGTCGTCGTCTCCTCCTCCTCCACGGCGTAGATCCGGCTAGGGCGGCGGCGCAGATCTAGCCAGGGCGGCCTCCTCTCCGGCGCGGCAGCGTCCTCCTCCTCCTTTCCAACCGGCGTTGCCTCCTCTCCATCCTCTCTAACCAGCCAAAGCTCATCGTCTCCCCTCCAGTCGCATCTGGTGGCGTCGCACAGAGGAGCTCTAGCCTGTGGGCAACGGCAACTGCCGTCACGGTCGTGCCCACCCACGGCTACATCTGGGGATTGCAGCTGCCGGTGCGGGGGATGTGGTGGCGGTGGATGCGGCCCTTCCCTGCTTCTCCTCCGACGGCGCGGTGGCCTCCTCCCTGCTTCTCCCCCGATGGCGCAGCAGCCTCCTCGACGGTGCGGCAGCCTTCTCCATGGCGCGGCGACCTCCTCCCTCCTCACTGTGGTGCTCCTCCAGATCGGCACGTGGAGCAGTGGTGGGGCTGCGGTGGTGCCAGCATGGTGGTGGGGGCTGCCGAGGTGGGGACCGAACGGCGGCGGGCGTATCCACTTTTTTTTATTGTTTTGTAAAATGTTTGCCGTGTGTTGGAGGCCTGGTACACGACGAAGTTCCGCAGTTAACGGCGCGTGAAGGGGGGTGCACTGCTGGCGCCTTTATTTCGCCGTGTGTCGTTGGTAACACACGGCAAAAATCGCCGTCGTGCGTCCTGATAAAAGGCGCATGGCAAAGGCTGTCCGCCATGCAGTTTCACCGTGTAGCCTTCGCCGTGCGTTTTCGGATATTACGCACGGCGAAGACTTTGCCGTGTGTGCTTTGGCCTTCGCCGTGCGTTTGGAGTGCACGGCGAACGTGCGGATTCCGGTAGTTATAGTAGGCACCTACAGGTCTTTGGTGGGGGGAGTCTCTAAAAATCTTTCTAGGACCAGTTAATACCATATGACCTTTCACCTATTCATATGGACCAACAATATCCAGGATATGCACATATAATCTGGCAGTGCCATATGGCTAGTGCTAGTACAGCTGACAACTAGTAACCTCACATGTGTCAGTTCCAAACCCTCATTTGTGCCGGCCATATCCATTGAACAACAAAGTGTATCCATGTTGAATGCCCATGCTAGCATGAATGCCTATCATAGTCAGCACAAATCATCAAAACAAAAAACTGGCAAACAAAATTATTTTCTAGACCCGGAAGCAACCCCTACTAATTAAGCCATCCTCATGTGTTAGGAACAAGTCACAAGTCAGACGTTTTTCACACGAAATGTGCACACGCGAGGTATTTATCCAGCCTTTGAACTCATGAGTCATGACTTCCCTCCTGACCACCCCATTTATACTTGGTTGCTATATGCAATAAAAAGTTTTACTCGTTTAACCCTTGTTGTCTAAAGCTTTGACTCATTGCTTAGACAAAAAAATTAACTACAAAGTTGTTGATATCAATGTATTATTTTCATATGACCTTTCAACTGCAAATGTTCCAGATTTTCTAATACAACATGAAATTCAAATTGTAAATGCCAAACGTATTTGTTTCATCTCCGGCTTTAGATGAGACAATACCGTTGAGTATTTCTCTGATAGTATCCATATATATAAATCTCTTCGAACAAAGGTGAAATTGCTCACCTTATTCTCCTCTGATAAAATTGCTAGATAAAAGGCTGAAGATGCTGGTGTTGATAAGTAAAAATTAGTTCACGCTTGTATATCGAAGTAATCAACAAACCAATATTGGGATACATCAGCATCCAATAATTATATGTGGCCGGTTGCCCTGGTCATGGAAAAGAGATGGAAGATTCAAACCTTATCATAAACTTGGGGATCTTTCACGCTTTAAAAAGATTATATAGGTTTTTTTTTGCTGTGGTTAGCATCAGAAAAAAAAAACATATTCCACATAATCTTGCCACGCATGAAGTTGTTTTGAACATTATCTGCTAAGCATGTTTGATCCATTAGGAACTTTTACCGAATGAAGATGGACACATGCATGTATGAAGAACTATGCGTCTATGGCAACATTTATTATCTGATGGTGATTACACAATGTAATAGTAGCAGTTTTTTAGAGCAACTCTAACAGATTGAGAAAACCAATCCCGTTTTCCTATATTCCTTGTTAAAGGGGAATGATGGGGAAATTACATAGCTCCAACAGATTGAGAAAAGAATCCACTTTCTCAATTAAGAAAACCAACCCCCCCCCCCCCCCCACACACACACACCCCTTTTAAGCAAAACACCCTTCTCTCATTTAGAAAGCGCGCGGATTCTACCCACTCTCCCCTTTCCTTCTTTCTCTCCCCACCGCAAGATGTCAAGCGAGCTAGTCATCCTAGCCATACGATGTCACCACCCCACCTTGTCGGTATATTGTGCCGGCCTTGTGCCACTGTACCCCTCGCACCTGTGCATCATCATGGCTGACCCCTCCTGCCGTGGTATGGGGAAAGGGAAAAAGAACTAGAGAAAGGGGGTCTGTTGCAGCACTCGTCCCCTTTTTACACTATTAGAGAAACACACATTTGTCCTAGGCCAGTTTTCACATTAGTACAAAGTATTTTTGCACCCGGTACTAATGGGTGCATTAGTACCGGGTGGGGAGTGAGAGCTTCGACACGCCCCTCGTGAGGAACCATTAGTACTGGGTGGACGCTAACCCCGGTAGTAATGTGGCACATTAGTACCGGGTGGCGGCTAGGACCGGTACAAATGGTCCAGACGCCCATTAGTACCGAGCAAGAATGCGGCCCGGTATCTAAGAAAGCACTTTAGTATCGGGTAAAAGGAAGCCCCAGTACTAATGTGCTCCCACCTCATCCATCGCTTGACACTTAGAAAATTTCATTCGCAGGAGGCCTCTCTCCCACTGCCTTATCTTCTCATCTACCTCTCACATCTCCTCACCTATCTCTCTCTCATTCATTCTGCATCTCACATCTCTCAACTCCCCTCTTTCCGGGGTCGGCGCCGCCGGCGTGCGCTCCCGAAGGCACGGCGGCCTGGGGAAGCCGGTGGAGTGGCGGGCCCCTACTGGTGCACGCACGATCTCCTGACAGTGCGGTGGCCTAGGGAGGTGCGGCGGCCTGGGGATAGGCGCCTCCCGACCATGCGCGGGGCCAGGCCGCGGCCTCTCGGCGGCAGCGCAGTGCAAGGCCGGGCCGGCCTCGCGACGGTGCAGGTGGCCTCCCTGGCGCGTGGTGGTGCAGCGGTGGTGGTAGGAGATCGATCTATTCATGTTGTTGTTGAGATGAACTTCATTTTTTTCGATTTTGTGAAATGTGTGTTTCTTGTTAGATAGTGATTGTGAATGTGATTATTGTGACACAGTGAATATGTTGTGATTTGTGTGAATGAGATGAGATGAATCTTGTGATTTGTGTTGTGGATGAGATGAGATGAGATGAGATGAGAAAGGAAAACATGATGTCGTACGGACATCCCAGGGCCCACTACCCAGGCGGGTACTGGCACCGACTACTACGTGGGCCCCCGGGACTACTCGACTTGTGCACCACAGTGTAAGACGGCGTGGGGCGCAAGGCAGCAGAGGACAAGTACTCGGATAGGAAGGCTAGGCATGTCCGAACCCATGTAGGGTACTCCTACCTGTGTACGGCTAGAACTTCTCCCCTAAACCGATTTGTAACCCTGCCTCCCGGACTATATAAGGTGAGGCAGGGACCCCTATCTATCTATCCGCATCATCTTGTAAACAACACCCCATCAATCAAGAGCTACGCAGCATACAGGACGTAGGGTATTACGCACATTGTGTCCCGAACCTATCTAAATTGTGTGCCACGTGTCCCTCCTTTGGGTTCCCGATCTCGGCGAGGCCACAATCATCTACCTCGGATAACCCCCTTGGTAGGTTGCCGGTCTAAAACACCAACAACAGGCGTGCCAGGTAGGGGCTCTCGCCGAAGATCTCATGGCGAACTCGACGGCTTCCATCACCATCAAGCCAACCGCCGCCTTCAACCGCGGCGAGACCTTCGTCTTCGGCTCCTGGGTCTGCACCGCTGATGGCGCTGGATCCTTCCAGCGCTACCTCACCATGACCCTGGACCCGGAGACCAGGCTCGTGATGCTTCCAGAAGTCACCACGGGCCTGCTCGTCGAAAAATTCGATGAAATTTCGCTCTAAAATAATGTCGCCAACTTCGAGTTTGGATCCACCTCCAACTCGAACTCGACGACTACATGGGTTGAGCCATGCGAGCTGGCTCCTGAGCCATTGTCTGGACCAGTCCTTCCCCACGAGCAATTCTCGTACGGCCTCCGCAGCGCCAGCGCAGCCTACATAGATGCACTCACCCCCCGTAGAGCCGGCAAGGAGATCGCCTCCGAGTACTACTCGGACTCCAACGTCGTCCTCGACTACAACTCTGTAAGGAATCGGATGCTCGTAGCCTAAGAGGGGGAGGGGGTGAATTAGGCAACTTAAAACCTTAACCTATGGCTTATCACTATTTGCTCAAAACATAAACTAGAACATACTACCTAGATGTGCAACTACGGTTGTTCTAGTGTGAAACTCCCATCCCAAAACAAGTTTTGCAACCTATAGCCAATCCTAGCATGATACTACTCTAGGAAAGTAAAGGCAAGCAAGGATTGCAAGAGAGTAATGCGGAAATGTAAAGAGGGATGAGAGGAAGCAAACTCTTGACACGCGATTTATCCCGTGGTATTGGTAGGCACTAAGCCACCCCTAGTCCACATTGTTGAAGCACTCACACAAGAGTATTGCTTCCCGGTCACCAAGTCTCTCCCAAGAGCACCACTTGACTCGCCACAAAGGCTCGCCACTTAGGCACTCGCCAAGCTACCTTGGTCACCTTGATGCCGCCTCCACTAAGGAGCTTCTCCACTAAGGAAGGGGGTCTCCACGTCCCCCGCACAAAGTGTCCTCGCCACTCCACACCAAGCCGGAGGGTCGAAGACGATTGCCGATGAGCCACTTAGGCCCCAAGGCTTCCGGCGCACCTTGTACAACTTGATTCACTCTAGAATCACCTCACAAGGTAGGCACACCTTGCACTCACTCAGCTCTAAGCTAAGCCTAGCACTAAGCACACACACAAAGCATGTGCAAGCCTATGGATGAGCAATTTGCACTTGGATGGCTTGGATATGATCTTCTAAGTGTCTTGCACTCCTCTGCACTTCCACACAATCCAGCAACCTCAAATGGGTGAGTGGAGGGGGTATAAATAGCCCAAGGCATCAAAAGAGCTGTTGGCTAAAAGCTGCAGAAAGTAGTACCATCGGATGATCCGACGCTATGATTTTTCGGGCGTCGGTTCATCCAGTGCTACTAGCCGTTGCCCTCCACTGCACTTGACCGTTGACACAATTTATCCGACGCTTCATCTGACACACCGTTGGTTCATCCGGTGCTGAAGAATTCGCGGCCAAAACCTTACTGTTAGCTTCTTCGAGACCGTCGGATGAACCGCTGCTACACCGTCAGTTCATCTGGTGCTACTGCTCTAGTCTTGGCGCATCTCTGTCTTGTTTAAACTTAGTCATCGGATAGACTGACGGTGCCCTCTAATGGACCATCAGTTCATCCGACGCTTCTGACTTTGCTGCTTTGTCTCTTCTATTCATCCGACGCATGTAGAAGAAGGACCGTCGGTTCATCTGATGGTGCCAATTGATTCCAGCCTCTGCGCAGTGTACCAAGTACTCCGACGCTAGCTTCTAGGGTACCGTCGGTTCATCCGACGGTGTCTTTTCTTTGTTTCCTTGCATCTTTTACTTGTTTCTTTGCTTCCTTTGATTGTGGTTACATCCATGGGACCTAGATATGTCTACAAGGACATGCTAGACAATGTGGTTAGTCTTATTGCTTGTGTTAGCATGAATCACCAAAATCAACTCGAACAAATGGCAAGTAGGGCCATGTTCGCTACAATCTCCCCCTTTTTGGTGATTTATGACAACACAAGCAAAGCAAGCATAAATTTGCAAAAATTGACAAAATTGAACCATTTACACTTGCTTGGATGCTTACCATCATCCAAACTCCCCCTAGATCAAACTTCCCTTTTTTGATCTTCTCTTCCTATGTTCACACATGGCTTGCTTCTTCCCACTTTGGAAACACTAGCTTGCTTTGGCTCAAATTCTCCCCCTTTGGAATAAAATCTCCAAAAAGGTGTCCAAAACAAAAGGATCTCCAAAGGAACTTTAGTAGGTCCTAGCAAACATAGCTCAAAGAAAAATGTTAAATGCAAGGGAGAAAGCCGCATGAACCATGATCCATATGTATGATATCAATGAAGATACCACATGTGCGAATAACTAAGGTGGATCACAAGCTCATGAGACTAGCATGATACAAACTAAGCTCCCCCTAAGTGTGTGCACAATATGATAGTGTGAAAATCAAGTGCACAACTACAAACACTTGTAAAACAAGGAGGCTTAGAGCATATCATGCAAGGAGGTAGCTTAAGAGACAAGAGATAAGACAAATGGGTTCTTGTAAAATTACCACTTGTAGATACCACTTGTAATCTTTTGATCATTGCATACCTCCGGGGGGGTCCACTCTACCTTTTTGGCACCACGTTGAGATGAGCCACTTGGAAATGATATCACTTGGAGATGACACCACTTGGAAGAGGCTTGCAAAGAAACACTTGGGGTACCACAAGGATTAGGAATGTATGAGTATATTACCTTTGAACTTATATACAAACATAAGCTCGCAAGGACATGACTCAATGGCATGAGGCTCATATTGCTATATTCACTCTTTTAGAGATGTTAGATCACATTGAGAGTGAAATAGCATTCTCTCAGAATGAAGTACCGCACCGGAACGCGTCACCAAGGGTCTACACAAGATAAGCTTGAAACAATGTTAGTCGCATAACCAAACCATAGGATGAGCTCCCCCTAAATGTGTGCATTTAGTGTTTGAATCACCAACCAAATGTATGCACATTGTTTGTGAAAACAAAAGGGAAACTAACCCTATAGCTTGCTCTTGATGCAAAGAGATATATATGAAAAACATGCATCATGGAAGAGCAAGTGTAGCTTTCCTACACACTAATCAAACCATGTAGGTTGCTCATGGGTTAGCACATGACACAAGCAACCTACCATATGTAAACAACTAGGCATAACAACAAATGCAAACCTAGACAAGGCAATGGAGCTACAATGATACATGAGATGAGTTCTAGTTTCTATTACCTCAACCGGGGAACTTGGGCAACACATGTCCAACTTGCAGACTTGACTTCTAGGCTTGAAAATTCACAACTTCTTTGTGCCAATCCTCCCAAGTCCCCGTTCTTCATGGCCTTCACATGGCCTTAGGAACCCACACCATTTGAGGCCCCTTCATGTTGGTGATGACCTCCTTGGGCACCCAAATGGGTTGGTTCCAACCCCGCTCCGTCTTCATCTTCCCAACCTTGTGTGCAACCACCTTGCCATTAGTCTTCTTCTTGATGACGTAGGTGTTGCTCTTGTTCTTGTTCTTGTTCTTGCAGTTGGGCTTGGTGTAGATGAGGGAGCTCTTGATAGTGGGGTTCATCTTCTTCTTCTCGCCCTTGTCCATCTTCTTGACAAATTGAGGGCACTTGTAGAACTTGTGCCCTTCTCCATGACACTTGTAGCAAGTTACGGTTGCACCCTTCTCAAGCTTCTTCACCATGGGATCACGGTTATCTTGAGAAGGTTGAACATTGCTCTTCATGTCTTGAGAGACTTTCACTTGTTCCTCATTGTTCTTGCCCTTACCCATCAAGCTAACCAACTTCTCTCGGAGCCATTTCACTTCTTGCTTGAGCTCATCATTCTTCTTGCTTATGAGACTATCACATGTTTCTTGGGCCATGAGGCACATGTGTGATGATGATAAGGGACCTTGCATGAAGCGGGTGGTGAAGTTCTTTCTTGATTCATCACTTGAGATACAAGAACATGATTCTCCACCACTTGTCCACTCACGAACGGTGACAAGTGCTTCTTGCTTTGGCTTCCTCTCCTTGACCACCTTCTTCTTGGGCTTGGGCTTGATCTTGGTAAACTTGATATGTTGATGATGACGCCCTTCTCTCAAGTGGACATTGTAGCCGTACATGTTGATTTTCTTCACATACTTGAAAATCTTCTTCACGTACATGGCAACCATCGACTCGACCTCTTCATCACTTGAGGAGCCTTCATCGTCATCATCATCATCTTCTTCTTCTTCACTTGAGCTTCCATGGATTGCCATTCTCCTCATCTCCTTCTCTTGTTGGCTTGAAAGAGCATGGCTTGCGGTTGGAGAAGATGGTTCTTGGGGCTTTTCTTGGGGCGCCTTCTTGGACTTGGGCATGATTTGAAGCTCATGTGCCATGATCTTGCTCAAGATTTGAGATGGCTTTAATTCTTCGAGCTTCTTCTCATAGATGATGGCCTTCACCAAGTCATAATCAGGCTTTCGAAGACTTTGAAGGATCTTGCGGTTGATGTTCAAGTCCGTGATGTTCTTTACGCCTAAGGCATTGATCTCATTGATAAGAACATTTAGGCGTGAGTACATAGATTCGGCATTTTCATTTGCAAGTTGCTTAAAGCTATTGAATTCCTCAAGGAGACAACCGTAGCGTTCATTAGCTACTTCTTTTGAACCCTTATTTTGCTCCTTGATGGTTTTCCATAGCTCATGAGCATTTTCACAAGTAAAAACTCTATTGAAAACGCCTACATCTAGAGAGGATAAAATGATACTCTTAGCAATCACATCAAATTGCTTTTCCTTCTTAGTACCATTTTTCACACCCTCATTGGTGACTCTCCAAACATCAAGGTCCTTCACTTGGAGGTAAGCTTCCATAAGCACCTTCCAATGAGGATAGCCCGTGCCATCGAAATGTAGAGCCAAACCTATGGTATCCACCCCTTTCATACCTCTATAGAGCAACCCACTAGGCGGTGAAGCCTAACCGTTCCAAAGAGCCGGTTTTCACAATTTACCAATCGAATTGGCGTTTCCTTGTGAAGGAAGTGAGTCCCGGCTCTGATACCACTTGTAAGGAATCGGATGCAAGTAGCCTAAGAGGGGGAGGGGGTGAATTAGACAACTTAAAACCTTAACCTATGGCTTATCACTATTTGCTCAAAACATAAACTAGAACATACTACCTAGATGTGCAACTACGGTTGTTCTAGTGTGAAACTCCCATCCCAAAATAAGTTTTGCAACCTATAGCCAATCCTAGCATGATACTACTCTAGGAAAGTAAAGGCAAGCAAGGATTGCAAGAGAGTAATGCGGAAACGTAAAGAGGGATGAGAGGAAGCAAACTCTTGACACGTAATTTATCCCGTGGTATCGGTAGGCACTAAGCCACCCCTAGTCCACGTTGTTGAAGCACTCACACAAGAGTATTGCTTCCCGGTCACCAAGTCTCTCCCAAGAGCACCACTTGACTCGCCACAAAGGCTCACCACTTAGGCACTCGCAAAGCTCCCTTGGTCACCTTGATGCCGCCTCCACTAAGGAGCTTCTCCACCAAGGAAGGGGGTCTCCACGTCCCCCGCACAAAGTGTCCTCGCCACTCCACACCAAGCCGGAGGGTCGAAGATGATTGCCGATGAGCCACTTAGGCTCCAAGGCTTCCAGCGCACCTTGTACAACTTGATTCACTCTAGAATCACCTCACAAGGTAGGCACACCTTGCACTCACTCAGCTCTAAGCTAAGCCTAGCACTAAGCACACACACAAAGCATGTGCAAGCCTATGGATGAGCAATTTGCACTTGGATGGCTTGGATATGGTCTCCTCTGCACTTCCACACAATCCAGGAACCTCAAATGGGTGAGTGGAGGGGGTATAAATAGCCCAAGGCATCAAAAGAGTTGTTGGCTAAAAGCTGTAGAATGTAGTACCATCGAATGATCCGACGCTATGATTTTCCGGGCGTCGGTTCATCCGGTGCTACTAGCCGTTGCCCTCCACTGCACTTGACTGTTGACACAATTTATCTGACGCTTCATCCGACGCACCATCGGTTCATCTGGTGCTGAAGACTTCACGGCCAAAACCTTACTGTTAGCTTCTTCGAGACCGTCGGATGAACCGCTGCTACACCGTCGGTTCATCTGGTGCTACCGGTCCAATCTTGACGCGTCTCTGTCTTGTTTAAACTTAGTCATCGGATAGACCGACGGTGCCCTCCAATGGACCATCGGTTCATATGACGCTTCTAACTTCGCTTCTTTGTCTCTTCTATTCATCCGACGCATGTAGAAGAAGGACCGTCGGTTCATCCGATGGTGCCAATTGATTCCAGCCTCTGCGCAGTGTACCAAGTACTCCGACGCTAGCTTCTAGGGTACCGTCGGTTCATCCGATGGTGTCTTTTCTTTGTTTCCTTGAGTCTTTGACTTGTTTCTTTGCTTCCTTTGATTGTGGTTACATCCATGGGACCTAGATATGTCTACAAGGACACGCTAGACAATATGGTTAGTCCCATTGCTTGCGTTAGCATGAATCACCAAAATCAACTCGAACAAATGGCAAGTAGGGCCATGTTCGCTACAAACTCGGACTCCTCCAACGAGTTCGACTTCGGATTGGATCCGACCGAGCCCGAGTCTGACTACGACTCAGGCTCCTACGCGGAGAAGCTGTTGTCAGGTCCTGCTACTGTCTTGGTCATCAAGTCAACTCCAACTGGTAGGTTCGTCTACTGGCCCGACCAGAAGCCCGCAGACCTAACCACAGACGGCAGCTCCCGCTGCATTGCCTACCTCGAGACGCTTCCCTTCCAGGAGGGAACCCCTATGTCACCTGTCACAGAGGAACACACTCCAACCAAGGTGGCTACTACCGACTCCGGCCTCTACTCGCCTGATCGTTAGGTGTTCGTAGCCGAAGTGGGTGACGCCTCCCGCAACCGTGAAGACCGGTACCTCGACGACATCTCCGATGATGAGTTGTCAGCGAACGCACCTGCTGACGAGACTACTGAAGCCAAGAACGCCTGACGCACTCGCAACCAAAGACGAGCAGACCAGCGTCGTCGGCTCCAGGAAGCTCTACCAGTCCGTAACCTCAACGAGGCTCTGGACGAAGTCGCAGCATGGCCCTACGAGACGCCTGAGCAATGCCTTATGTCCATCAACAGGATAGGGCGAGCTACGCCAGGCAGCCGTGCGGCTGACCTCATAGCCAAGCTTGCGGAGAAGGCCTACTTCATTAGTGTTGACGATCGCCGGAACCGAGTACAAGATCAAGAAGCCAGCAGCCGAAGCCGCACCCCAGAACCACCAGTCAATATGGGGCCCAATTGCATCTGTCCTGTGAATCAGCCAACTCCCAATCGCTCTAGAGCTACGAGAGGAGGACCCTCAGGTGGTGCGGGTGGCGGCAGCGGCGGTGGCAGCAGCGGCAGCTCCTCTCACGGCGGTGGCGGCGGACGTGGTGGTGGTGGCCGTCCCGGAGGCAGACGCCACGGGAACAGCCGTGATGACCGCGACGCCTACGACGCCCGCCACAAGATCAACGAGATACGCCGTACCAAGGTAGCCGCCAACGTTGGCGACAACGATGGCTTCCCCGCATTCTCGGCTCGATTACGCACCCTCCTATTACCCAAGAAGTTCAAGCCTCTTGGGATCTCCAAGTACGACGTGAAATAAGACCCAGCTCAGTGGCTGTGGTGCTATGCCCTGGCCATTGAGAACGCTAGTGGCAACAACGACATGAAGTGTCTCTACTTCCCCTTGTGCCTAGACCAAGCTCCACTCACATGGCTCGAGTCGCTCGACAAGAACTCCATCGATGAGTGGGACCAACTGAAGGCCCAGTTCACCAGCAACTTCGCGGGCGCCATGGGGCGCTCGGGTACTCGCATGGACCTGGCCCAAGTCAAGCAAGAACAAGGCGAGACGCTTCGCCAGTACATGCGGTGCTTCTTTGACAAGCGTGCGACCGTAGTCGACGTTACTAACAAAGAAGTCATTGACTGCTTCCAAGACGATCTCTATCACTGCCGCACCTTCGAAGACTTCGGTCGCCGCCGCCCGAGTTCAATAACAAAGCTCAAGGACATGATCACTTCATGGGCCTACGAGGAAGACAAAGCCATTGCCAAGTATGACTCCAATCGCGGCAAGGGCAAGAACAACGCGGGCGGCAACAACAACAACAACAACAACAACAACAACAACAACAGCAGCAGCAGCAGCAACAACAGCAACAACAACAAGGATCAGGGTGGTCGTAACAACAACTACTCGGGTCCTAACCGTAAGCATAAGCCAGACAATATTATTGCGGTAGTACAGCGCCCTACGAAGGATAACAACAAGAAGACCTCGGGTAGCTTCAAAGACTTGCTCAAGGAGAAGTGTCTGTGGCATCTGGAGAACAACCACACCACCGAGCAGTGCTTCCAACTTCGGCGAGCACTCAAGGAAACTCTAGAACCTCGCAACCCCCACAGCGACAAGAAGGGCAAGGCTAAGGTACCCGAGGGCAATGGCGACTACCAAGACCCCGACAAGACTGTCAACGTCATCTTCAGTGGTTTTCCTACCAAGCGAGCGCAGAAAGTAACACTGCGTGAGATCATGTCCATCGAACCCGCGACACCAACACCTCTTAGGTGGTCGGAGGTACCCATCACCTTCTCTCGCAAGGATCAGTGGACAAGCTTCTCCGAGCCAGGACGCTTCCCTTTCGTCTTGGACCCAGTAGTCGCAGGCTCCAGACTGACCAAGGTACTCATCGACGGCGACAGCGGACTCAACGTCCTCTTCACCAAGACCTTGAAGAAGATGGGCCTCGACATCACCAGCATGCTCACCAAGAGCACGTCACCTTTCTACGGCATTGTCCCAGGCAACGCGGCTATACCACTTGGCTCAGTGGTCCTGCCAGTTACCTTCGGGATGCGCAAGCACTACCGCACCGAGTACATCAAGTTTGAGGTCGCAGACTTTGAAACATCGTACCACGCCATCCTCAGCAGACCAGCTCTGGCCAAGTTCATGGCGACCCCACACTATGTGTACCTGGTGCTCAAGATGCTAGCACCCAACAGAGTACTCGCGCTGCAAGGGGACTTGAAGCGATCCTACGACTGCGACAACGAAGCCGTGGAATTTGCTGCAACTACTCAAGTACCCAATGCCATGATGGAGATCTTCGCCGCATCCAAAAAGCTCGCTCCAAGCGAACTCGAGATTCCAGCGAAGACCGACAACTCAAACAAGCCTCAGCCATCAGAAGAAGTCCAAGTCAAAGCCATTGACCTTGGCACTGGCGACAGCAGCAAGATGACTCTGATCGGCGCAGGGCTCGATCCTAAAGAGGAAGACGTGATCGTCAGCTTCCTCCGGGCTAACCGAAACATCTTCGCATGGAAACCAGCGGACATGCCAGGCGTGCCCAGGAGGCTGATCGAGCACTCACTCAACGTCGATCCTAAAGCTACCCCCAAGCGACAACACCTCCGTCGTTTCGCTGACGACCGACAGGAAGCCATCAAGAAGGAACTCGCAAAACTACTCGCGGCTGGCTTCATCAGAGAAGTTTTCCATCCTGAGTGGCTTGCTAACCCCGTCCTCGTCCGCAAGAAGAACACCAACGAGTGGAGGATGTGCGTTGACTACACGACCTCAACAAGCACTGCCCCAAGGATCCCTTCGGGTTGTCGCAGATTGATCAAGTCATAGACTCCACGGCAGGCTGCGACCTGCTCTGCTTCCTCGACTGCTACTCCGGGTACCACCAGATCGCAATCAAGGAAGAAGACAAGGAGAAGACCGCATTCATCACCCCGTTCGGTGCCTACTGCTACACCACAATGTCGTTCGGGTTGAAGAACGCCGACACTACCTATCAATGAGCTATCCAGGCCTACTTCAAGGAGCAGCTCAACAAGAACGTTGAAGCTTACGTGGATGACGTGGTCAACAAGACCAGGAACTCAGACACGCTCATCGCTGATCTTGAAGAGACTTTCGCATCATTGCGGGAGTACCAGTGGAAGCTCAACCCCAACAAGTGCGTCTTTGGTGTACCATCAGGGAAACTACTCGGCTTCATCATCGGCCATCGCGACATCGAAGCAAATCCCGAGAAGATCACCGCCATCACCAACATGAAAGCTCCGACTACTATCAAGGATGTCCAGAAGCTTACTAGTTGCATGGTGGCCCTGAACAGATGCATCTCAAGACTTGGAGAACGGGGCCTACCCTTCTTCAAGCTTCTCAAGCACCAAGAGAAGTTCGCGTGGACCGCGGAGGCTGACCAAGCTCTGACACAGCTCAAGTACTTCCTGTCCAAGCCATCGGTCCTCACGGCTCCTCGCAAAAAGGAACAGCTACTGCTCTACCTCGCTGCGACCACTCACGTGGTCAGTTCCGCCATTGTCGTCGAGAGGCAGGAAGAAGGCCACGCTTACCTAGTCTAGCGGCCTGTCTACTTCATCAGTGAGGTTCTGTCCGAGTCCAAGACCCGATACCCACCAGTGCAGAAGCTACTCTATGCAGTCCTCATCACCTCGCGCAAGCTACAACACTACTTCCAGGAGTACTCGATCTCCGTGATCACCGATTACCCGCTTGGTGATATACTCCACAACCGGGACTCCACCGGGAGGATTTTCAAGTGGGCGGTCGAGCTCGGTGCCCTCAACATCGACTTCAAGCCACGCACTGCTATCAAGTCTCAAGCATTAGTCGACTTCATGGCAGAGTGGCGGGAAAATCAACTACCCACACCAACAGAGCGGCCAGAACACTGGGTGATGTACTTTGATGGCTCACTCGAACTCGAGGGCGTAGGCGCTGGGGTACTCCTGATATCTCCGAAGGGCGAACAGCTCAAGTATGTCCTACAGATCTTTTGGAAGGTCTCAAACAACGAAGCCGAGTACGAAGCTCTCCTCCACGGGCTCTGTCTCGCGATATCTTTGGGCATCAAGCGGTTACTAGTCTACGGCGACTCTGCTGTGGTGATCAACTAAGTCAATGACTCCTGGGACCGCAGCAGAGAGAACATGGATGCCTACTGCCTAGAAGTCCGCAAGCTCGAGAGCAAGTTCCATGGTCTCGAGTTCCATCATGTCGTCCGCGACAACAATGTTGCAGCGGATGTCCTGTCGAAGCTGGGATCTTCTCGCGCCCAAGTACCTGCGGCAGATTTCATCCACGAACTACACAAGCCATCCATACCGGAACCGGCACCATCACCACTGACCACTGACCATGGGCTACCTCAGCCTAGTCAGGAGGTCATGATGATAGACGTGGATTGGAGGCAACCCTTCATCGACTACATCCGGGAGCAGAAGGTTCCCTCTGACAAGAACGCAGCTGAACAAGTCATCCGACGAGCCAAAAGCTACTTACTAGTCGGAGACAAGCTTTATAGGCGAGGTGCAACTTCGGGAGTACTCATGAAGTGCGTACCTCGGGAAGAAGGCAATGACATCTTGGAGGAGATTCACAAGGGCATCTATGGCAATCACGCGTCCTCCCGGACACTCGTGAGCAAAGTCTTCCGACGAGCGTTCTACTGGCCCACAGCCCTGGGCGACGCAGAGGAACTAGTCAGAAGGTGCCAAGGATGTCAGTTCTTCACCAAGCAACAACACGTCCCAGCCTACAAGCTCATCACGATACCGCCAACCTGCCCTTTCGCTTGCTGGGGGCTCGATATGATTGGCCCGCTACCAACTGCGCCAAGAGGATTCAATAGAGTTCTAGTGGCTATCGACAAGTTCACCAAGTGGATCGAGGTCAAGTCGATTACCTGCCCAAAGGCCGACAGAGTACTCGACTTCTTGGATGAGATTGTGCACCGCTACGGGCTACCCCATCGCATCATCACAGATCTGGGCTCCAACTTCAACAATCACCAGTTCTGGGAATACTGCGAGAACAGCGGGATCGACCTCTGGTACGTCTCCGTCACCCACCCGCACGCTAACGGCCAGGTGGAGCGCGCTAACCGGATGGTACTTGATGCCCTCAAGAAGTGCCTGCACGATGCTGCTAACACCAAAGGAGGCAAGTGGATCAAGGAACTACCCAATGCACTCTGGGGGCTTCATACTCAACCTACCAAGACAATAGGGCAGTAGCCTTACTTCCTGGTCTACGGCTCCGAAGCTATTCTACCTGCTGACATTATGTGGGAATCCCCAGCGGTTGAACAGTATGACGAAGGCGTTGCAGAAGACAGCAGGAGGGTTGATATCGACAGTCTCGAAGAAGCTCGCTGCGCCGCCCTTGTCCAATTAGCAAGGTACCTGGAGGGTATCCGACGCTACCATGACCGCAACGTTAAGGAACGCTCCTTCAACGTTGGTGACCTAGTCTTCCGTCGCATCCAGAACACGGAAGGACTACACAAGCTCAACTCGCCTTGGGAAGGTCCCTTCTTAGTATCAAAGGTGACCGGCCCAGGCTCCTACCGCCTCCAAACACTTGAAGGCAATGAAATCAGCAACTCATGGAACGTCGACCAGCTGTGTCAGTTCTACGTGTAGTCCTAGCGACTACCTATCTTCAGGGTCCAACTTTAATGGCTACCTAACGGATCCTTAGCTGTAAGTGGCCTACGGGTCCTGGCGCTGGTCTACGGACTACTCATCTTCAGGGTCTAGCTTTAACAGCTACCTAACGGATCCTTAGCTGTAAGCGGCCTACGGGTCCTAGCGACTACCTATTTGTAATGGCCCTGGCCATCCAAGTGTAATCTTTCATCAGTAATAAAGTTCGATATTACTCAACTTCTTTACTGAGTCTTTACATGAGACAACTATCTTTGAGTACCACTACTCATTAACTATCACAGCTAAGTACTCCGCGGGCTTCGTTGCAAGCCGCGGTAACGAGTACTCGGTCAATCAAACAATTCGAAATGCATTCAATTGTCTCACATAACTTAAACTTGTTTATCTTACAAACCATGCATGTACATGACTACCCTATAGGTACAACTACTAGAAGTTCAGCTTCTCGGTGACTTGTTCGGCGATTGGCGCCATCTCCTCCAGCAGTGCACGAACTGCTCATCACTGCAGTTTGCCACGACTCCACCAGTAACAGCATCCACCGGCGCTTTGGGGAAGTACAACTTCAAAAAGGTGAGTACCTGATTGGGGATTGACTTTGCCAAGTGCTTAACATATGTCGCCAAGTGTCCGGGGGCTTCCTTCAACCTGTCCACAAGTGGCCGCAACTGTTGACCGGCCACGTGTGGAACGAGCAACCTCGCGATCGGAAGAGCGGCTTATTCGAGTTCCTTCAATGACGCCCACAGCTTCTCACAGTCTTCATTGAGCTTCTACAGAGATTTATAACAACGCACAAGGTCAATGTCGCTGGTTTCGTGAAGCTCCATCCATTTAATACACTCATGCCGCATCTCCGCGAGCTCGTATTTGGCTACCTCTCGTGCATGCTGCTCTCGGTAACAAATATTCTTCAAATCGGTCTTCGAGGCCTTGACACACTCGAGGGAAGTCTCAAGTTCTGCAGATGACTCAACAGTACCATTAGATGCAGACATTAGCAAAATCAGTACACAAGCAGGTATGGCAAGAGACATACCTCTGTTCTTTTGCCGAAGCGACTTGTTCTTCTTGGTGAGCTCGTCCCTCTTCGTCTCCATCTCCTGGACCTCATTGTGGTACTGGGCGAAGGCGGTGTCAATCTTGGATTGGAGCAGTGCGGAGTGCTTCCTTGCTTTGTCCAGCTCCTTCTCAATCCCCTCAGTGCGGAGAACGGTGTCGCCGTACCCCTTCAGAAGATCGGACTTCTTTAGGGATCTTTCGACTACACCCTGCATCAAGGGAGTACAACTACATTAGCAATCAAGCTACTACCCTCGGCAATGGATTGATAATGGGTACTCGAGCTTACCTTCATCCATTGCTCTGATCGCCGCATGGACTCCAGGTTCATCGCGACGACTGCCGGATCTATCAACTCATCATCAAGCAACTCGAGGCCTTGGCGGCTCGAGCTGCTCGAAGACTCCATTGCCATGGACCTTATTGGTATTAGGTCCTCAATGTCCTTCTCTCGAAGGACGACATCAGTAGCCGAGCTTGGGTTAGGCTCTACTCGCGCCTCTTCCCTGAGCTCGGGGGCTGCAGCTGCGGTTTCTGCTTCCATAGGTGCGACTTCAACTGGATCAGGGAGTACCCTCTCCTCAACTTCAGGCTCTATCAACAAACAACCATGTGAGTTCGGAGGCTACAGCAACTACTCAGCAAGACAAAGTACTCAGCGTATCAGGTACATACCTTGAGAGGTACCGGTTTCTACGGTCGTCGCCTCCACTTCATCTTCTGCTCGGCGCGGGGGTGTGGGTTCTTGTGGTCCTGTCGAGAGGTCTCCACCATCGACAGAAGTACTCACTTCAGCTCCATCCCACGACAAGGGAGTGGATTTCCTGTGCAAAGTACTGCATCAGCAGCAAACAACAAGTTTATATCACTACTCGGATGGTCGTGTACATACAACGTCGACCGCACCACAGTGACGGTCGGGGTACCGAGGAGACTCGAGATATCCATGATAACGGGTGGTATCCCAAGCACGGTCTCCTCGGTGATCGCTTCAACAGCAGGCGGCTCCTGCTCTCGCACCTCCGGCTGCTCAATGGCTCCTGCCGCAGTGGGAGGAGAATCTTGGGGTTCCGCTGTCAACGGCTGCGGGTTCACTTCTGCAGCCACCGGCTGCTCCTGTGCCTCCACTGGCACGGCTCCTTCGACGACCGGAGGCGGGCTAGTGTTGTCTTCACTAGGTGCCCCCATGTTGATGGTTGAAACACGTGTCGAGTTTCGATCCGCAAGCATACGGACCACCTATAGCCTTTTTCACCACGGGGTGACCCCCAAGGTTCTTGTCAATCCGCGGAGCAAGGGGATTGCTAGCGCTTAACCAAGTACTAATCTAGTTGATTGGAAAACCTTTGAAAGAGGATTAATCTTAAAGTAAAGACAATCTAACCTATGTGAATCTAAGGTTGAATCTAAGGTTAAACTAGATGGCAAGGGTGGTACAAAAGAGAGATTAAGATACATAAGCGTTCCCTCCCTAGGGTCTAGGATCTCAAGAACATGCCTTTTCCCTAAATGTTGCCTTCACTAGCTTCATGGCGGTTATGCAGCCGCTAAGCCTTTTCCCTAAATCGTACTGTCACTACGCAAGGTAATCAACCACTTTCGCGAATATACCGTATCTATATCTAAGCATCCATAGGGTTAAGCTAATCACCACGATTACCATAAACCCTACTAAGACCACATGTTGTACACACATATGTAAATAAAGCAATCGCAAAGACATAGACCATAAAGCATCGATAGGCATAAGATTCACGTAGCAATTACATATCAAAGGTCCATCTAACCCTAGGGATGAACGGAGACATTACCCCATCATCTTACAAGGATTGAAGCACGTAGGGGTGATGGAGCCTCCGGAGAATGTCGTCGATGAAGATGACGGCGGTGAAACTCAGGAACACCCCTAGGCCGACGGCTTGGAGTCCTCCTCTTGCTTCCTCTTTAATTGTGTCATTTTGGCGTCGTCATCCCTGCGATCAAGATAGGGGGTCTTCTCGCATGAAGTCCGATCTTTACGTCTTAGTCCTCGGGGATGATCCTTCATAGCACCTTGGTCCTTGCCACCTTTGGAAGTGATTTGGCATTGCTCTTGAACACGAACGGAACTCCTCATTTGCTCCTTTGAACTCGTTGTGACTCCATCCCTTTTGTCCATGTTTTCCTGCAAAAACACAACACTTCCAAATGCACATACAAAGTTGAACTTGTTATATCATTAGTGTGCCTAGTGGCGGGTTAGTTGCATAATCAAGCTCAAACCAAAGTGTAATGAATATGTTTGGAGCACCAAAATTCACTGTCAACATCTCCCCCATGCTTAAACCTTGCTCGTCCTCGAGTAAGTAATCCTTGCTTAAAGGGGAAATCAGCGTTGGCTTCCAATGTTGTCCCTACACTTAGTCATTCATGACGAGGCAAATTGCTCTCTCTTAAGAATTTAGTTTTAAAGTTCAAGTTGTGACTGGCTTCTTTTTCATTATGGAAGATAGACTAACAATAAAGAACAAGCCACATTTAATAACCACAATGCTCTCAAACTTAAGTGAACTTCAAACCGTTACCTTGTTCCATGTAAGAATTTTCAAAAAGATGCATATCCAACATAAGTGAAAATCTCTTGCAAAAGCTCATGGAAACACTCATCTCATCAAGTCACTCAAGCCTATACTAGATTATTTTCAACCTATTCTACTCATATGTGATAGTGGAAGGCTTATGTGGAGCTTGGTAGGTTAAAAACAATCCTAGCAAAACATACATCCGAAATATTGTCTAATTAAGAGAGAGATCTACTGGAATTACCGAGACTCGTCAAAAAGGCCATGGAAAATAAATGTTGGAAATTAGAGAGAGGGATGAAACACACACATTTAGATAGGTGGACATGTGCAAGTGGCAAATGGATGATCCCGATGCACAAGTGAAGTCCTCGTTATCAGATTGCACATGGTTGGAAGATTTGAGTATGGATTTGTCTTCAAGGCACTTGAGAACTTATGAAGCAAAAAGAACCGAGGAGCAAGTTTATTTTTTTACTTTTATTTTATTTCCTTCTCATTTTTCTCTCTCTTTCTTCTTTTTTTTCTTCTTCCTTTTTTCTTATTTTTCTTTTCTTCTCATCATTTTTTCATTTTTAATATATTTTTTCTTTTGCTCCTCAGAACTTTTGCAACATAATACTTACTCAGCATTTGTCAAAGATGATGTGATGACTCCTCCCCCATGCTTGAATGATGCTCGTCCTCGAGCATAAACGAGAGGGGACCTATGGCTGCTAGAGAAGTACAAAATCCTTGTGTTCCTTTATAAATCTCTTGAAATCTTAATGGGCATCCTCCATGTCGAAACTCCACATGATCTTGGGTGCATTGATGAGTCCCTCCATATGTTATATATCTTGAAATCTTGCCAGAAAATCTTCAAAAAATTCGTCGAAAGATCATCCATACTCAAATTGGGTTGTGGACAAGGAGGTGATCACAAAAAGATGTTTTTGGTTTAGGGTGGATGCCCAGCGAGGTTTGTGAAATTTTCGATGTGAAAACCCACAATGCATGGACAAAGAGGCTAGCATGAAAAAGTTACACAAAGGAATGACCAGCTTCTTAGTCTCGAACCATAGAAATCAATCCTAATCCAACTCATCAAAACATATGTTTACAATCTATGGGTTTTGTTATCATAGAACATATATGTATATGGCTTTGGTAGGTAGAACTTTGCAAGAGCATCAAAAATGTAGACAGCATAAAAGTTAAGTTTTCATAAAAAACAACAAGGTATCCGGCTATCCATAAACTTAAATCAAAGAGCAAAGATATGTATGTGGGTCTAGAGTATAGTCATTTCACCTCCACAAATAAAAGAGCCAGTATTTAAATTAATTTTAGATCATGTTATAGAGAGCAATTAGCCAAGACATGTATAACTTCATGTAGGTAAAACAAAGCGGCAACTTTCATCATTTTTCCATAAGCATAGGCAATATAAAACATCGAGGTGAACACATGGTCATGCCTATTTATTGAAAATAAAAAGAAATCTAGGTTGTCCTCCTAGTAGCCATGTTATTGTTAAAGAGAAAAAACAAAAAGTTTCACCTAAGGTTGAAGGCATACTTACAAGCATTTATTTTTGGAAAAGAGAAGGTCCATGGAGGTGTTACCATCTTTTGTAGTTCTTCATTATCTTCTCCCGACATCTCCATGTATCGAATGTGGTTTTGCTTTTGTCTTGATTTTCCAATGCTCCTATACTTCTGAATTTGATTATGTATGCTTAATGGAGCCAATGGTCGCCCTTCTCTTCAATGTTATCATCACCATCTCCTCTTTCTTGTTCTCATCATCTCCTTGTTGTCTCTTCTTCATGGATTTCACTTCTGTCCAGAACAGAACATATATTGAAATATAGATCTATTGAAAAGTTTATGAAATTACCTTTCCAACGTGTGGTCATTCATCGAAAACGTAGTTCAAACAAGGGAGCTATGTCCGTTTTACTTCAGCGCTGCGTGCTGTCAAAACTGATTTCAGGACGTGTTGCACTCGGTGATTCGGGCATAACCGCTTGTAGGAACCTCCGATTGCCTTCATTCTTGATTTGTTGGAATTGTAACTTCATGGGGCTTCTAAATATCCAAAAGTACTCAGTGTTTTCCCTTTGAGACCATGCAAAATTTTGATGAGATCAGTGGCTTCTTGTGCATCGATCCGGAGATGTTGATGATCTTGATCTTTCTTTATCTTCTAGTGCATCATGTCACACTTCCGTGTTGAAGGTTCAGGGCCTCCCCCATGCTTAGCATTTTGCTAGACATAGAATAAGAAGACAAAGTATTTTTAGCTTAGCCATCCTTCAATTTCCTTGTCGTGAGAGTCTTTATCTTGTCTGCAAGACATTTTAAGCGCACATTCTACCCCCAAGGTGACGGTTGGGAGTAGATAAAATTGCCAACAATCCAACAATGTTTCCTAGGACTCTCAACTTGTGGCATAATTAGTCTAATGAGAAATAAAAACCTAATGGGTGTACGTGGTGCAAAGTGTGTATGCACATGAGAGGAAAGCATATAAACAAAGACAATGTTTTCACCTAGTTCTAAACACCATGTTTACAACTAGGTTGCCGAATTTCTCCATAGCCATAAAGGTTTATTTATCTAGGTTAAAACACCACGTCTATTCCTAGATCAATAACTCTTATAGCACAAGAAAAATTAAGCGCATTGCAAAGCTTATAAACTAACCAATGCAACATGAAAACATATGAAAAGCTAGCAAGGTTTATCAAACTTAACGATGATGGTCCGCAAACATGTTTAAACACCACGTTTACACAAGATTGTAAAAAGAAAATACTCATATCATCATATGAAGCATTAACATAGAAGATGAAGCATTCATCATTGAGCCTTATAAAACAACCAGGCCAACTATATGCAAAACATGTATATGCAAAGAAACAAACACCACATTGATGACAAAATTCAATGCATGCAAATAAATAAATATGAGCACAAACATGAAGGTTCTAAAAAAATGAAACTTAGATTAATTAGCCACAAGATAATCATCATAGGAAGGTGCCATTTATTCTCTCTAAGGAAGAAATAAAAACACAAGGAAATGGGTTGCCTCCTGAAAAGTGCTTCATTTAAAGTCATAGAGCTTGACTTTCTCACATACCTTCTTTTCGTCGCATAGCCATGGCCCTTCATGCAAGAAGAAAAGATGCCAATGCTGCTTTAATTCACTTCCCATGTTGCTCATGATCACTTTTGTTCAGAGGAAGTCTTGCCCAAGCTATCACTTTCACGTCATCGCTGTCTCGTTCCTTAATGCCCTTCGGTGCTGCCTCCACTCCATGAATTTTTCTTTAATATCCAGAACATAAAGTATACCTAAACTCTACTCCATTGCAAAGTACACAAATTTTCCTTTCCAACAAGCCTTTATTTGCCTAAATCGGACTCCGAACAAGAAAGTTATGTCTGTTATACTCCGGCGATGCAATCTGTCCTGAAATTTTCAGAACGCGCAACGCTCAATGTTTTCTCCATTACTCCTTGCACGGGTCTTCAAATTCGTTGGTTCTTGATGTGTTGGAATGGAAACTTGATGGAGCTTCTGAATATCTAATTTTTTTCATTTGTACACCTCTGAACAAGCTCTCAAATTGATGAAGACAGCAGCATCCATCGCGGGATTTGGAGAGGTTGATGATTTATCTTGCAACTCTTTAGGCATGACTTCTCTTTTCATTATTCTAGCCTTGTCTACATGGTTAGTGAAAATCGGGCCTTTCCCGACATGTGCTTATTTAAGGTCATTAGCTTGACCGAGCACAAAGCATGATCGAGATATGCAAAACTTATTGTAAACATACACGTCCATAATTAACACCACATGCAAATTATAGCCACAAGACGAGGTGTAATCAAAAGAAGCATATGTTTCATGCATAGCACTTAGCTCATCTTTAGGCAAAGGTTCTTTAGGTATAGAATCAATTAGTTCAAACATAAATGTTGCCTCTTTTTCATTCTCAAGAAAATCTAGCCTATCAACATGATCATTATTGGAACAAGGCATAGAATTTAAACTATTATTCATACTATTGGTTGAGCATGAGTATTTGAATATATCATCATTAATATCAATAATATCTTGAGATTTCAGCATGTACCTTAGCCTCGGAGCTTTCTCAACAAGAGTGATCTTTGGTTCGTCTTGTAGCGTTGAAATCAAGTCAATCTCAACAAGTGGAGTTGTCTCTTCATTAGCATCTTACAATTTCTTCAACTCATCATGTGGAACACATAATCCTTCAGTAATGTATGCATTCCTCTCTTCTTTGAAGTCTTCATGATCGTTACAATCTTCATCTTCGAAGTCTTGTATGTTGCTTTCTTTATCTTCCGTGTACCACATGTCGTCAAGATTGATCATCGTTGATTCACTCTTTTCTTCATCCTTGAGTACTTCCATGTCTTGATTTGCTAGTGTGTAGGCTTCAATAGCACACAAGCTATAACCTTGTGGAGAGGGGCCTTCTTGGAGTATTTGCTCTATGTCATCTCCCTCCCATTCGTCTTGTAGCTTGAGTCCTATCTTCTCCCATTTATCCTTCGAGTCACTAGGCTCGCCACGGTTGTACTCTTCTCTTTCTTCATTATAAATCTTCGAGATGTCACATTGATCGATCCATCCTTCATCTTCTTCTTCTCTTTCTTCTTCAAATATTTTTTGGATCGACTCTCCACTCATCTCTCGATCAAATATATCTTCAACTCTTTTAGCGACGTGTCGGTGTTCCTCCTTCCTTTGGTAGTTGATTAGGGGGGGGCAAAATCAACTCGAATCCAATCGGATTGATTGAACTCCGCCAATGGTCTAGCATTCCCCATACTTCGGCCTACATTCATGTTAGTTTCAACATTTTTAATATCCGAAATGACTTCTCTTACCTTGGGAAGTTGATCTTCAACTTCTTGTATGGTTGGCTTATTTCTCTTGACCTCCGGTTCGTCTTTTTCAGAAATTTCAGCAAGCACCTCGGGCTTGCTTTTGTCGTTTTGCTCCTCCCGACAACGTCTTTGCCAATCTTGTTGTGTTCTTTTTCCATTGCTTATCCTTTGTAGGATTTGTGCAGCTTCACTAATCGTTTTATCTATTAAATCACCACCTGCACAGATGCTTACAAAACGAGAAGAGTTAGGGGTTAGTGAAAAATAAAATGTATGCAACATCAAGTCACCGGAAAATCCCAAGTCCGGGCCTTGCTTGAGTAGTTTATTAAAACGGTCCCAAGCTTCATCAATTCCTTCATCTTCTCCTTGCTTGAAATTAAGCACTTGCCTCCTTAAGTCTTGGACCTTGCTTATGGGAAAGAACTTTGAAAGAAATTTCTTCATGAGCTCATCCCAATTTCCTTTTGCTTCAACGGACGCAAATGTGTACCATCTCCGCGCTTCATCTTCGAGAGAGAACGGAAAAAGATTCCACTTGAACCAAGTGGCCGGAACTTCTTCTTGTTGCACCGTGTTGCATATCATCGTGAATTGCTTAATGTGTCTATATGGGTTGTCATCCTCCAATCCTCTAAATGGGTTTGTCGCCACTAACTTGATGATTCTAGGCTTCACTTCATAGTGGGTTGTAGCAAGCGTCAAATCTGATTTTTGCATCTCAATGTCCTCCATTGACAGCATTGCTAGCTCCCTTAGCAACATCTCTTCATCTTCCAAAGGTGAGGTGAATAAATCCATCTAGCCACAAGAAAATAGAAAGAAAAACAAAACAAAAGAACTTTTCTAGAAAATAAGGGTTACATGTTAGTAATCAACAAAATTAATACTAGATTAAACGTAGCAAACTGGCTTGCTCCCCGGCAACGGCGCCAGAAAAAGGGGCTTGTTGATGGTTGAAACACATGTCGAGTTTCGATCCGCAAGCGTACGGACCACCTATAGCCTTTTTCACCACGGAGTGACCCCCAAGGTTCTTGTCAATCCGCGGAGCAAGGGGATTGCTAGCGCTTAACCAAGTACTAATCTAGTTGATTGGAAAACCTTTGAAAGAGGATTAATCTTAAAGTAAAGACAATCTAACCTATGTGAATCTAAGGTTGAATCTAAGGTTAAACTAGATGGCAAAGGGTGGATACAAGAGAGAGATTAAGATAGATAAGTGTTCTCTCCCTAGGGTCTAGGATCTCATGAACATGCATCTACCACATGAAAGGGGTGTTGCCCTCACTAGCTTCATGGCGGTTATGCGGCCGCTATGTCTTTTCCCTAAATCGTACTGTCACTACGCAAGGTAATCAACCACTTTCGCGAATATACCACATCTATACCACAATTACCATAAACCCTACTAAGACCACATGTTGTACACACATATGTAAATAAAGCAATCGCAAAGACATAGACCATAAAGCATCGATAGGCATAAGATTCATGTAGAGATTACATATCATGTATCCATCTAACCCTAGGGATGAACGGAGGCATTACCCCGTCATCTTACACAAATTGAAGCACATAGGGGTGATGGAGACTCTGGAGAACGTCGTCGATGAAGATGGCGGTGATGAAGCTTGGGAACACCCCTAGGCGGACGGCTTGGAGTCCTCCTCTTGCTTCCTTCCCTCCGCCGGCGTTGATCCTTGCGACGAACTCATCCAACTCTCTCCCTCATCTTGCGGTAGTGGCTTTCTGGTGAATGGGCATTGGTAGAATGATTGGATGCGGCGGCCATTGGAGGCAGGAGCTACAAATAGACCGAGGAGGGGCTAGGTCAAAGTGGGGGCCGAACCGCCACAAAAAGACCCTAGGCCGGTCGGCATGGGCCGGCCGGCCCAGGCCTTTTTCGGCCCATTTCGGGCCCGTCTTTCTCCCCGCGGCTCATCTTGACATTTTGGACTTAAACCCCTTTAATTGTGTCATTTTGGCGTCGTCATCCCCACGATCAAGATAGGGGGTCTTCTCGTATGAAGTCTGATCTTTACGTCTTAGTCCTCGGGGATGATCCGTCGTAGCACCTTGGTCCTTGCCACCTTTGGAAGTGATTTCGCCTTGCTCTTGAACACGAACGGAACTCCTCATTTGCTCCTTTGAACTCGTTGTGACTCCATCCCTTTTGTCCATGTTTTCCTGCAAAAATATAACACTTCCAAATGCACATACAGAGTTGAACTTATTATATCATTAGTGTGCCTAGTGGCGGGCTAGTTGCGTAATCAAGCTCAAACCAAAGTGTAACGAACATGTTTGGAGCACCAAAATTCACCGTCAACACCCCACGGTGTCCCAAACTTCCTCTTCATCACGGACAGCCGTTTCAACCTGCTCCATGGGGGGAATATCCTACAACATCATGACAATAACAAGTCAGTAACCAACGGTCAACAAAGGGTACTCGACTACTATAGTAGAAGTACTTACCTCTGGCCTGGTGTCTTCAGACACCTTCAGCTTCTTCACGACACGCTTGCGCGCCGTGTTGCGGGGCTTCCTTGGCGGATGTGGGACAGCATCCTCCAGACTAGCTACCGGCTCATCCACCGGCACAAACGGCATCCCAGCTCGGTGGAATCGCGATTGAAGCTGGAAGCGCTGCTGCAGCTCTGCTTCGTCATCATCATCAGACGACGTGTCTTCAACGACGACAGTGTCGTTGCCTTCACCAACTACTCGGCGCTCCTTGGCCTTCGCCTCTGCCCTTCCTCTGAATTTATCTTGAGAACCGGGTAGAGGGGGCATGGATACGTACTTCTCAACATCCGCCTACAACAAGCAGCAACAAGTATCAGTATGACTACTTCAACAATTAGTACTCGGGGGCTATAGCCAAGACTACTAACCTTCTTCGGCAGACGTGAAGCAGAGTACTCCTCCACTGGGCAAGGGGTGTACGAGGGCATGTCTTTGAAGATCCTACCCAACCTCTCGATGATCCACTCATCATCGATCTCTTCCTCGTGCAACCTCGAGGTATCATCCACCCCGATGTACTCATATCCGAGGTGCTCGCGCGCCATCAACGGCTGAATGCGCCTCTTTCTGAAACTGAAGGCCACATGCTTGGCCCTCAGTCCTGCCTTCCTCAAGGTGGTAAACTTCTCCAACAGCGCCGGTAGCTGGAGGCCTTCTTGCATGGTGGGCTCCGTGTTCCACCAGGGCTGATGCTCCGGCGGGTACCCACTCGGATTCGGCAATTCAGGATGGTGGTTGTTCACATAGAACCACCGTTGCTTCCAATCCTGGTTGGAGTCAATACCCTTGTATGGCAAGTACTGCGTGGTGGCGTCTTCGCGCATCTGAACACCAGCACCCCCGACTACCCTTGGATCATTCGCGCTGGGCTGGGGCTTCAACCGAAAGAACTTCCAGAACAGTACCCAGTGCGGCTTGATCCCCATGAAGGCTTCACAGAAGTGCACGAAGACGGAGGTATGAAAGATATTGTTGGGGTTCAGATTCACGTACTCGATGCCGTAGAAGCGCAGCATCCCTCGAAAGAAGTCACTGGCAGGGAGTGCCAGCCCGCGCTCGACGAACCGAGAGAACATCGGGATCTCGTCCGGATTTTTCTCCATCGGATATGCATCTCCGGTGGCGGCTTTCCATCCGTCGACCTCCTTCTCCCGCAAAAAGCTGATGTTGACCAGGGTGAGGATATGCTCGGTCTTCAGCTTCGATTTCTTCAACTCCTGCACCGGATTCGGTGGAGCGGGGCGAGACGATGACTGCCCGGCATCTCCCTTCTCCTCCCGGCTCCTCTTCTTCGACATTTGGGCTTTGGACGGCGACGCCTTCATCCTTCCAGTCACGAGCGTCTTCACTCGCATTCGCTCGGGGGCTGCAAGGTGGAGGCTACGGCGGCGGCACTAGCAGATCGATTGTTGAGGCGGCGGCAGCTGTGGAAGACCCAAGATTTATTCGCAAATGGCTAAGGCAGATGCAAGTAAGAAACCCTAAGGGGTTGCCCTCTTATTTATAACCGCACGGCCGGCTCGGCCCAGCGCGGCTGACTCAGCGCGGCCGGCGTGACCTTTCAACTTCCAGTACTCGACACTCCATATCTCGGGGGCTCGACTTCACACATTGGATTTGGAGGATTTCAACAGATCAAGGATCAACTACGGACACATTCTACAGTCAAGATAACCCTTCAATTCGAGAGAAGTACTCAACTCAAGGCTCGGGAGCTCCGTGCCACGTGTCCTTCGGTTTTTTCTCTGGATTTTTAGGGATAAGATTGGCAGAACTTCAGATTGACCCTCAGCTTGAATCTACAATTCGAACTAAGGCTCGGGGGTATGGTTTTTCAAGACAACATGAGTACTATTGAAGACCTTCGAGAGAAGCACTCGGGGACGTTTGGGGACTACTCAAGAAGACTTCAAGACTACTCAAGAATCAGCTGGAGTACCTTCCAGCCTCGGGATAATTCAAGCATTCTTAAGAACTTTCGGCTTGTAGAACTCGAGGACGCTCAAGGACTACTCGCGGAGGCTGTCAAGACTACTCGAAGACATCCTACTCGACTACAAAGTACTCGGAGGCTTGTCGTACGGACATCCCAGGGCCCACTACCCAGGCGAGTACTGGCACCGACTACTACGTGGGCCCCTGGGACTACTCGACTTGTGCGCCACGGTGCAAGACGGTGTGGGGCGCAAGGCAGTAGAGGACTAGTACTCGGATAGGAAGGCTAGGCATGTCCGAACCCATGTAGAGTACTCCTACCCGTGTACGGCTAGAACTTCTCCCCTAAACCGACTTGTAACCTGCCTCCCGGACTATATAAGGTGAGGCAGAGACCCCTATCTATCTATTCGCATCATCTTGTAAACAACACCCCATCAATCAAGAGCTACGCAGCATACAGGACGTAGGGTATTACGCACATTGCGGCCAGAACCTGTCTAAATTGTGTGCCACATGTCTCTCCTTCGAGTTCCCGATCTCGGCGAGGCCACAATCATCTATCTCGGGTAACCCCCTTGGTAGGTTGTCGGTCTAAAACACCGACACATGAAGCTCACGGGGGAGCACACATTAGTACCGGGTGAAATACCCGGTACAAATGTGCCCCCCCCATTAGTACCAGATGAACAATACCAGTTCGATACCCGGTACTAATGGGGTTTAAAACCGGTACAAATATGTGTTTGTCTAGTAGTGTTATGTTGAAAAGATGCTTTCTCAATCTCCTTAATTAGTATAGGGGAATAGATTTTCCCAATTTATTGCAGTTGCTCTCACTGTCTTTTAGGTCAGGGGCATTAATTGTTAACACATAGTAGTAAGACCCTATTCAGGATTATCTGGTCGATGAACATTGTCCGTTGAAATTTAGTGCAAACTCTAGGTCTCAGAAAGTCAGAAAAGATACCAATTAAATTGATCAAGTTATGACTGAAGGAAACTAAGCACAAATATTGATGATCTCTATCACAATTTATTAAATAGAGTATATATGCTGATGGTCCCAAGTACTTTTGCATTCCATTGCCCTCTTAAAAAAAATTATTACTGCACTACTTGAAGACTGATCCCGTGTCGAGTGTACCTAGCTTTATGTCGAATTCAAACAACCCGACCTGTAAAAAAAAGGTGAAAATAACATATATAATGAAAAAACAGCATTCTCGAAAAACAAATGAAAAGCAACTAAACGACGACAGAGACAGAATTATGCCCTATAGCACGCTCTAACGGTCGTTTTGAGCGAGCATATGCATGCAATCCACACGTCGAAGATTCTTATGCGCCCATTGCCCAAATGCCCACACACGACCTCGCGAATCTTTATCCTCTCTCGATCTCCCTCCCTATCTCCAACAAGCACTCACTATTCTCCTCTTCCGATCCTCTATCGGATGAACACTATAAAAGGGGCATCACACACCCTGCACTCCCAAAGCACACAACCAGAGACACTAATTCATCAGCACACAGCTGAAATTAAACTCCATTCATCCATTGTTTCCTAGCAAGTTCGATATCTTTGAGAGCTAAGAGAAAACCAAGAAGACGTACAGCGACGGCGGCGATGGCGGAGAGGGTGTCGAGGCTGTCGACGGAGAAGGCGGTGGTGATCTTCACGCGAAGCCAGTGCCCGATGTGCCACACAGTGACCAGCCTCTTCTCCGAGCTCGACGTGTGCGCAGCGGTGCACGAGCTGGACAAGGACCCGCGCGGCCGCGACATGGAGCGGGAGCTCGGCCGCCGCCTCGGCCGCACGCCGCCCGTCCCCGCCGTCTTTGTCGGCGGGAGGCTCGTCGGCTCCACCGACACGATCATGTCCCTGCACCTCGCCGGAAAGCTCGTGCCCATGCTCAAGGCCGCCGGCGCCATATGGCTCTGAATCGATGATCCCCTGCATCTATATATCCACCGGGGACAGCAACTATATATAATCCACTCACACCCCTCGATTTTTCCGGGTTTATATACAAAATTTTGTACCGTGCGTGCATGCACCTGATCAATTGCAGGCACGTAAACTAAGAGTGTGTTCACACTAGTCACGGATAAGAATAAGATGCACACCTGTCAGGACCGTCCGATCATGATGGATGGCTAGGATATAAGACAGTGAGAGTTCAAGTCCTAACGTGAAGGTAATATAGCAGAGTCAAATGAACATGTGAGAAGTTTTGTTTTTCCTGTCTTGGATTGTTTCTCTTTCAAATATATGATCAGCGGAGGGCATTCCATTTTTTTATCTAAAAACGAAATAAAAATTTGAAATTATAAATGACTACTTGCAAAAAATGAAAACAAGCATATTCTTTTTGTTTGACAGTGGATCATTCGTACAGCGGAAATTATATTAAAATGCACACTACTAATGTTGGCATTATATGGAGTCTTTTGATTCTCGTTTAAGGAGAGTTGAAAAGTAAAGAGCGACTCTAAGAATATTAGGAATATAAACCTTTCTTTTCTTTCGCTCACAGAGGGACTTGCCCTGCTATGTCTTGATTTTCTTTTCTACTATCGTAAATTCCTAACCGGCCGCACGTTGCCGGGTCTCGGATCGTCAAGCAAAACACAAAACAATTCGAATAAAGGTTTAAAAACATCAAGATATATAAATAAAAGAAGTTGGTGCCAAATTAACGAAATTGTGGTCTCAAAAAGATAACTAGAAACATGAGGTCCATATAGGACTCATCTTCTTCTAAATAAATTTTAAAATTCCATAGGAGTTTCATATGTATTGAGGGATTATTTTACCATTTTACATGCTTAACAAGGAAATTCATTTTTATCTGTTTTATTAGTTTTAGTGGCTTTCCTATGGTTCTCCACCGTACCATATCTCTTGATTTCTTTTGAAATTTCAAAGATTATCCGGTAGTCTTATTGATGTCAAAAGATGTTGATCTTGTGCGGTGGGGAAAAGTAAAGGCATAAACAGATACGTGGCAAACGGGAGAAAAGTGCATTTGGCAGCATGTTCCTTCGAAAAGGAAAAAGGGAAAGAAAAAATATATTGTTGAATTTTGTTGAGAACCCACTATCGACACAGGCCATATTCATATAGGCCCAGTAGACTGGCCCAAGCGAGCAAGAATTTAGTCTGCAAAATAATGGGCCGATGGCCCAAAAGCCGAAGGAGACGGTTTACTTTAACCTTGCTTGTGTTTGCGTTCCATTTTTTGTTAGCTTTGGCCGACTTGTCATCCTGCAAGCGAATCCACAACGGCACCGCCGCACTTCAGGTGTCCACGCCGCCGCTCAGCTCACGAAATCAGTGCCGCCGATCAACAGGTCAGGGACAAGAGCGGACAGCTTACTTAGAAGCAGCGTTGAGGAATGATGTCTTTTTTGTTTTTTATAGACTTATAGATGTCCTTTTTATTTTTCTTATACAAATTATATGTGCTTAAGTTCTTCATTTCACCCGTAGCAACAGCACGGACATGTTTGCTAGCAGTTAACAGTAAATATCAACATAATAAGCATGCATTATTTGTCGATGATAAAATTAAATAAAGTGATTTCTCTATTGAGTAGCAAAACCAATCACACTTCATGTCAATCATCTCCATCCACGCGCACTAAGATGCATCAGACGATGTGGCTGAATCAGAAACTTCCACCCAATGCAAGCAAGAGAAGCCAGAGTTCAGCTCTCACATACCCATGCATATACAATAATCTCAAGTAACATGCAACTCGCCCACCTAAACTTGGAGACCATCCATGTGAGTTGGTAGTGTGTGAGTGCTGACACACATTATATTGAGCAATGTCAGTGTAGCCCATGCATGCCCAGATCCAGATGGGCCAACAGCGACCTAATTTTATATGCATGAACAAGAATGCAAAAGCATGGTCCACCATCCAACTCAACTGGTCGGGACGGCGGATACGGGCCGTCGGATCTTCGATCGGACGGCTCGGTAGGAGGTTGAGGATGCAAATGGGCACTGCATTCCGTTCTGATCGTTGTATTTATGGGCACCGAATGGTACGTGGAGTAGTGTTGCTGTGCAATGGTCATGCTTGGGGGCAGTCTCTGGACCATATGTGCATGCACAGCATGTGCCATGCATGGGTCATATGGCATTGAATTAGTAGGCTGGCACCCTCGCCCACCCTTCATTGTGATGGTAACATCAGTTGATAATTGATTGCACTTATGTCATTGTGTGATGATCTAATATGGCAAAATAGGTAAGTTCATCCCTGAACTTTTCGCAAAGGGTCGAGTTCGTCCTTGAACTTTTAAAAAGACCAATTTGGTCCCTGAACTTTTATTCTTGAGGTCAGTTACATCTTTGAACCCCTTTGACGTCTACGTCGTCACAGTTTAGCAGACGGAGCTCTGTTTGCCCATCTGTCTTTGCAATTCGTACCCCTGTAGGCCTCGCCTCCACAGACTGAACCCTTGCATCTATCCGCCGCCGGCGCGGCCACATCGAGCAGGGAGGGCGATTTGGGCCGCCGGCCACCGGCCGTCACTGCGAGCTCGTGAATTGCAGATAGGACTGGAGGAGGACTGCCTGCAGTAGGTAAGGAAATTGCAAGTAGCCGAGGACCAAGTGGCAGCGCCACCGCCTAGCGTGGCACCCCGTGCGAAGCGGTGGGGAACGCCCTGTTCAGGTCCGCGGGGCACCCCGTGCGCTGGCAGCTCCCGTTGGCCGGCGGCGGCGGCGACGTCGCCCGCCGCACGACAAGCATGGGAGCGACCGTGCCGCCGCAGCAGAGGATGGGGGGCATCGCGCGGAGGTTAGCCAGGCTCCTTCGCCGCAAGCGCACCCCGGCGGTGGTGGGCGTGGCGTACTCCGTCACCGAGGACGAGTTTGACGACTCGCTCGACAGCTTCATCAACTCGCTCAACAAGCTCAAGCATACACGCTCGACGCCTTCTTCAAGAGCGCCACGGAGAAGCAGGGGCCGGCGCCGCCGCAGGTGCTATCCTGCACATGTTCTTGCTCGACGCCCCGCACGCACACGGCAGCGAGCACGCGGCGCGGCGGCGGCTGCCAGGACCGGAGTCTGCTGCTCTCCGACTCTTGCCTCCCATTCGTTCTCCCTGCAGCAGCCCGTGATGCCGTTCTGCGACGCTAGGCGGTGGCGCTGCCACTTGGTCCTCGGCTACCTGCAGTACGTGCTGGAGATGGAGCGGCCTCGGCGGGCGGTCGGGTGGCCTCGACAGGCAGGCGGTGCTGGAGCGGCCTCGGCGGGCGGGCGGGCGGTGCCGCTGCAGCCTCGACGGGCGGGCGGGCGGGCGGTGCCTCAGCGGCCACGGCGGGCGGGCGGTGCTGCAGTCTGCGGATAAGAAGGGAGGCGGGATGCAGGATGCGCTGAGAAAGCCAAAAGGGCAAAAGTGGCAAGCCAAAAGGGCAAAAGTGGCATTTTCTTGTGTCCGTCATGCCTTAACCGACGGCATGGACGGCAAAGGGGGTCAAGGATGTAACTGACATGAAGAACACAAGTTCAGAGACCAAATTAGTCTTTTCAAAAGTTCAGGACGAACTCGACCCTTTGCGAAAAGTTCAGGGACGAACTTGCCTATTTTGCCATCTAATAAATATGTGCATGTTTTTGTGATTATTCATGTATGTGATTGAGCATGTGGATCATGGTGTTGTCGTCGATTGAAGTGATTATGTATGATTGTAGAACAAGCTTGAGGTTGTAAGGAGATTTTGTGATATTGATACATATGTGTGGGTGAACGCAGTGGCAGTCAAACGGAGCTCGCGCAATCTAGTCTTGTGGCGCGCGGTATCCAGCCATGGAGGTCCCGAGTGTGCCGGCATGGGAGGTGGCCCTAAGGGTGAATAACACAGGCAACATCTCCGGCGACGGACAAGTGAAGGTAGGCCAAGAGGCGACAGGCGCGCGGGAAAGGAGGTGTGCGCGCAGGAGAGGAAGGGAGGATAAAAGGGACAAAAGCGAGAGAAAAGGGGAGAGATTCCCCCTTAGAAGGAGGAGAGATGAAAGATTAAGTACTTGTTTGGTTGCTACGTGCCATGCAACACTATCCAACTCTAGGCTGTCAAAATCCAATGCTTGAGATTGCTACCTTAACGGGGCAGCTTTATCAGGATTTCAAGCAAACAAGTCTTAAAATGGATTGAGAAAAAATAAAGGAGAAAAACGAATGGAAGGGAATCTATTCAAGGGGTGTTTTTTACTTCTAAATGTCCTTTATGGGGTAAGAGCAACTTCAAGAGAGCACTTAAAACCTCCCCAAAACATTGCTCCTTCCATTACATTCTTCTTTGTTCATCAACTGCTTTTGTTTGGCGCACTTTGGATTGAGAAGAATACGAGATCTCATACTATGTTGTCATCAGGATCCTTTCTCTGCATTTCTTTTCTGCATTTTTGTGAGATCAAACAGACAAAATCCGAGGACAACACTTGCTAAGCCTAGAACGCGGTTCCCAATGTGCCTCGGTCGGGGAAGTGCTACGGGGCGCTCCCTAGGGAAGATGACCCGTGCTGCAGGATTGGCAGCGGTGCTGGAACGTCGGCGGCTTAGGAAACTTGCGTTACAATTTCTTTTTAATACAAAGATACGTAGCTCTCCTGCGTATTCCCGAAAAAAGAAACTTGCGTTACGAGGGAGGCCGGCCAAGTGATGGCTCAATACGCTGATGTGGCATGTTTTGAAATATTGGGGATGTGATTATTGGGAACTGTTGTTGGAAAATAAGATTTTGGGGAAAAACATTTTTAGGAGAACCCCAATACATAGTGTTTAGAAGTTATTTTTTAGCGGACTCTTGGAGTTGCTCTAAAAGGATTTTGATGTAGCGCAAGGGGTGAATAAGCTTTTTGTGAGAGAAAAAAACAAGTCCTATATGAAAATGAAATCAATCAATAAATAGAATATTACAAAGATAACTCGTGAAAAATATTATAAAAAATATTTCAATAAATAAATATAAATCAATAAAGAAAAATATCTACATTAACATAAATAAAATAAAAGTGTATAAGCATTTTTAAATTAGTAAATAAATAAATTAATTAAAGTATTTGAAAATAGCTAACATTACTAGATATATATCATGTAAATATATATCTAGTAATGTTAACTATTTTCATATACTTTAATTAATTTACTGGATGGCACATGATGGTTTAATATGTGTTTATACGAATACAATATTGAATGCTAACCATTTCCATATTTATTTCGAATCTACATTCAGGTCATGAAAAAATAAATACTACATCCACTTTAGCTACTACACTAAAGCCATTGCATACTCAACTATCCATATTTACATTTTTAGTGGATAATGATATCTGATAATTCAGACATCTGCACTCTACTTTCCACCCCTACCAAAAAGTAAAGTGCTACCGCTACTTTAGAGCATCTCTAACAGCCTCTGTAAATGAAGTTGGTTAGTTAAAAATAACAAAAAATATGATAAAAATTGCATCCAACCGTCTCTTCAAAATTCCATTCTTGGTATCTGGCTCAGTATTCGGCTCCCACTGGTAGCCATTTTCGTGAGCGGAGGCCGCCCGCCATCCCCTGACTCCCGCGTGCGTAGTCCTCTGTCCCGCAGCATCTCGCCCCCAAAGGTTCGGACATCAGCATTCCCTAGGAACAAGTGGAGAGAGAGCACGATGGTCTTTGGACTAGCGGCAGCGGCTGCTCGGAGGGCGGCTCAGGGAAGGCAACCTCGAGCGCGGTCACCACGGCCGCCTCAGCACGCTCATGCACGCGCTGAGCACCACGGCGACGAAGGCTAGACGCGAGCCGCAGCCGAACTCGGCGCGCGCGGATGACGTCGGTGTCGCACGGGCTGTTGGGGTTGTCTGCCACGATGGCCTTATGCATCGGGCAGGGGCACAGGCGACGCTAGGTGCGGGCGGCACTGGCCGCCAGAGAAGGCGTCGCAGACGGGAGCTAGTGGCGTAGCCAAGGGGGGCTGGCAGGGGCCATGACCCCCCTATGGTTTGAAAATTTGCACTAAAAAGTTCATTTTAGATCGAATTTTCAGATAAATTAGCACTGTTGGCCCCCCTCAACAATGAAAAAATCAATTCCTGGCTACGCCACTGCCGGGAGCACACGCGGATCGGATGGCCGCGCCGTCAGGAGCACACGCGGATCGGAGGGCCGCGTCGTCAGGAGCACACGCGGACGGCCGCGTCACTAGGGCTTGGAGAGGAGAGGAAGAGGGTAAGGGTGAGGGTGAGACGGCGGGAGCAGAGAGAAGAGGAAGAGGATTACAAATGAGTCCCATGTGTCAATGCGTGTGATGTAATTTGAATATGAATAGTCAAGAGATTTGAAGTGTTGGTTTACCCACTCATTATAGAGCTCTTTAATTTTTTTTTACAAACCTTCTAAAGCACTAAATTTATCTAGGATTATACACAAGTTGTTGGAGTTGCTCTTATTAGGTAACACACATCTTTCTGCTTGTTGCGCATTATTTTATATTGGAACAAATCAGTTGTACAAATTAACATATAGTAATTTCTCTCAGAACAAATAAGATATACAAATCAGCAGAAGATCTACCGAAGAGAGTCGAAAAGAGCGAAAGGAGGAAGGAGGGGAAAATAAGTCCCCCACCCACCCCTCCTCCCTACCAATCATAGATCAGCCACTAGTAACATAGCGACACTTAACACGTGTCGTAGACAACCAGAACTTTCACAAATATTATTTCCACCATCTCAAAAAAAAAAATGCAACTCTGACTTTCTGAGAAGTCAATTGATTTTAAATTTGATCATATTAATACAAAATATTACTAACATTTATACAAAATAAATATTAGTACATTATTCATTTCATACTAAATCTACTTAGAGACGTGAAAATTACTATTTTTATAACTTTAGTTAATCAAATTTGAGACTAAGCAAGAGTTACAATCTTTTCTAGCACGGAGGGGATCCCCGCACATAAGATCCCGGATTGGCCGGCCGCACACGCTTGGTATGACTACGCGTGCGTAGTCCGCAGGCAGGGTTTGCGCCCGCCAGTTTGCTACACTCCAAGATCCTCACTGAAAACGTCGCAGGTCGCAACCACTCTTGTCTCCATTGCAACTTTGCAAGACAGGACACGAGCCAAAAAGGTTCAGGCGACATGTTTCAAAAAGAAAAAGTTCAGATAAACAAGATTATCGTGTACAAAATGTGCTTAAAAAGAAAAAGGTCAGATAAACAAGAAAAAACTATGTGGTAAAGGTGGACCACATGGAGGTGAGATCCACATTCGAAAAACGTTGAATTTTTTACTGAAATTTCACGACAAACAATAAAACTCGTAGTGATCAAGTGACTTCCCAGATCTCTTTTTTTTTTCAGTGCAAGTCTAGTGACTTCAATGTGAAAAGGGAAAGTCGGAATGGCCGTGTGAGTTGCACCGTTTTATGGAGTTGAAACTCCCCTCATATCTCATAAAACTCTCTCATTCTCTCTCATCGCCACGTCAATAGAATTAATGGAGTGTAATGTCATGAAACTCTTTGTAAAATCTGAGATTGACCTAATAATGTCATACTCTCGATCTCTAAATGTAAGGTACGCTCAACGACTCAAGAGTTTAACAATTCAATCTAAAAGTTTGTACATTGTACCATATAAATTTGATACAACTGGAATCAATCTCGAGGCTATACACATTATTATATAATATATTTAGGATAACAATAGTCAAAGTATGATGTAGAAAATGTCAAACCGTGTTGAGAGGCTGGCTAAACACTTACAACCTCTTAACAGTTTATACTCACTCCGTATCAAAATATTTGTCGCTGTTGATTTTTTTCTTACTACTTTGACCATTCGTTTTATTCAAAAAATTATTGCGAATACATAAAAAGGTAAGTCAACCTTAAAATACCTACAATACCAAAGCATGTAGCAAACAAAATATATGGTACTTGCGTAATTTTTTGAATAAGACGAATGATCAAAGTTGTAGAAAAAGTTAATAAAGACAAATATTTCGATAAGGAAGCAGCTTGGTGCAACTAATGGTAATATATTAAAACATGTAGCAAACAAAATATATGGTAATTACATATTTTTTTTGAATATAAGACGAATAGTCAAAATTGTAGAAAAAGTCATCAAATATTTCGATACGAGTAGCTTGGTGCAACTAATAATTCATTCAACCGTTGTTCGTGATCCGAGTGCCAAAGATTACCAAAGTTGAGACTTGAGAAACGTAAAAAATGCGTCTGCGCACGGAGTGGTCGTAAGAGATGACATTTACGGCCACCTTCTAGAAACGGTCAACCGACGCAGTAGAAATGCGTTGTGAATTGCATTGACGAGACTGAGGGGATGTTTGGTTCCCGGCCTTCACTTACCACGCCACATATGTGGTTGTCACAGAAAATCGACTGGTGTTTGGTTTGTACCTAAAGTATTACTTGTCATAGGAATCTGAGCTCATTTGCACTAGCTTTCTCGCCACAAGTGTGGCGAGCTTTTTCTCCGCCACAAAACTGCGGCGCGCCACAGGTTGGCGTGGCAGGGTGAGGCTGTCAACCAAACATCCCCTGAAGCGGCGAGTGAGCAGTAGTGATGAGTTTGACTGACCAGCGAGGAAGGAACAAAACCGGCCACCTCAGCTAACAAACTCCCCTGTTCATCAGGTCATCCCCCGGCCCAGCCAGAGAGGACGAAAAGGCTGCTGCCGCCGCCGCTGCAGATCGCACCGCCTTTTCGCAGCCTTTCTGTCTGCACTCTCTCTCTCCCTCTCGGACCACGCCGCCATTGCAGCGTGGGTGCTGCTTCTGGGAATCTTTGGTGGGCACAGCAGGCGCCGAATCCTGGGATTTCGGCTGCAGATTTCTTGCATCGCATCCATCGTTTTCGCTGCAGATTTCGGCTGCGCGCGGCGGCTCTGCTCTACCCCCCGTGCTCCCTCCGCCACCAACCCAAATCCCACGGGGCAGGTAGTACGACGTCTCCTCACCTTCCTTCCCCCCGTCTTCCTCCCGCCGGGATCGTGTTCGCGGTTTCTTCTCCGAGTTCTCCGCCATTGCTGGTGGTTGGTTGGTGGCTGGCACCGCGATCCGTCATCCGTGTGGTTTTCGTAAGCGGATTTCTCGGTTCAGAGGGGGCCCAAAAAAAAAAGGCAGCATTTTCTCTGAATTTTTCTACTGTCACTCCGTCTGGGATTCTGTCTTGTTGGGAATGCTGCTTCTTGGAATCCGGGAAATGCGAAATGCGTCGCTTCCTCACAAACAAGAGCCTTGATTTCTCCTCGATTCCTGCTCCCGTGTCTTCATGATTGAGCTTTTTTACTCCCCTTTGCGGGTTCTTTGGGGTATTTTGGGGACGGATTTCTTTTTCACCCGGGATTTATTCTGCGCTTCTTTCTTGGTCTCAGTCCCCTGTTTTTCGCCATGATTCGGTCTCTCCACCTACCCCACTTACTTTTCACCCAACTGAGTTTCGCATTGACTTGACTTGTTTGCAGGTGACACAGGCTCTGATGTCCTGCGCGGCGGTTCGGTTCTGAGCTAAACGGGATTGCAGAGAGAAGCGCAGTCCCGAACATGTTTGGTTTTTCCCGGCGCCGGGCGAAACTTGGAAGGTGAATATTATCCCCATTTCTTTGCTTCCATCATCTGATGTTTCCCCCTTGTTTTTGTCTACCTTTTGTACCCTTTTGTACCTGGTGTGTGATGATGACAGGGGAAACTTTTTAACCCTCGAACTTGCTTTCTTGTGTACTTGAATATCAGTACGTCAATTCAGTTTGGGCACTAAAATTAGCACCTTTACTTCAACTCCTATATTTCATACATATCGTCTTCATGATTGTCAGTACATCTTGTGAGCATTTCATTCTTTTGGTAGGCTGTTAATTGATTTGGTTTTACTGATTACCAAACTGTTACTTTCAGAGTAGTACCCTAAGTCAAAATTGATGGGATACACTTCAAGTTCATGAAGTCATACAGCTTCCATGTTCATTTATCATTGCATTCAATGAACGTCAAATTTCCTTGTTCAATTTTTATTCTAATCAGTCATATTTCCACATTTGCTTCTATTGCTTTATCCTTTGTCTTGATTTGTTTTAACCATTGGGAATTTGATTTTCTTTCCAGGTTGAAGAGTGACCAGAGTGATCCTTTGAACAGCTCCAGGAATACTGCTGGACCTGCTAAACAGCTCAGCTTGCCCAATGTAAGCTTTTTTGTGACAGGAGCAATTTTATCTAGTAATGACTTGTTGTATTTTGGGCACAATTGGACTGTTAGCTACTGGAATTTTCTTTTCAGGAAGATGACGCTGTCACAACATCAGTGAGCGGCCGTGCTGCAGATGACCTTTCCTACCACTGCTCTTCTGATACTTTTGATCTCGATGGTCGTTCTTTCAATGTTTCTGAGAATTGGAACGTGTTGTCCACCGAGGGCGAGAAACCTATTCCTCGTTTCTATGTAATCCACTGAAAATATAACTAGAATAAGTTATACAAAATTTCTATGTTTTTAATTAACACATCTACAAATTTGATTGACAGCATGCAGCGGCCATTGTAAGTAGCAAGATGGTAGTATTTGGTGGTGATTCTGGTCATCGCTTATTAGATGATACAAAGGTAGTGGGATCTCTTTATTTATGTTGTTTCGTTTGGAAGTCTACTGATTATCATGTTATTATCAATCAATTTTGTGAATTTAATGTTCATGTTAATTAGATACTGAATTTAGAGAAGCTTATCTGGGATTCTGCACCACCAAAAGTCCGCCCATCACCAAATGGACGTTCTGAGAAGTTGCCAGCCTGTAAAGGTCATTGTCTGGTATAGTTCTTGGAAATCACTGCTATTGTGTAGTTCTCAACACCTAAGTTACTGATATGGTCATTCCTTCAAGAAGAAAATTTACTTGTATAACATTTTCAGTTATATTGCTACTTGTCCTCTAGTATTTTTGGTATGCATTTATATTATAATACAGCGTTTTCTTACCTCAATAGCCAGTTGTGATATAGTTTGCTGAAATTTTTACACTGGATGCTATAATTTGCACTTGACATCATCCGAGACTCGAAATTTGGAGCACTGGTTCGGGATCGATTATCCAAAGAAGCAAAGGATTGTTCTCAATGATACATTGCCGTACTCACTCTTGTCTTAACACTGTAAGAAACATTTATACTTGTGTGATATACAGGTTCCATGGGGAAATAATGTCATTCTTGTCGGAGGTAAAACTGAGCCTGCTTCTGATCGTTTATCAGGTTTGCAGATGCTAAATACATATTTTTTGAAATGAGATGCTAAATACATATAAGTATATGATGGCTTCCTCTACCAGATAATATTTAATAATTCCGTTTCTGCTGCAGTGTGGATTTTTAATACTGAAACAGAACTTTGGTCGCATGTTGAAGCCAAGGGTGACATCCCTGTAAGTTATTTGATAATATTGAGAATTGTGCTTTGGCAAAATTTCATGTTAATTGACAGATTATCTTCTGGTCCTGACTTAAGGCAGCCCGAAGTGGCCACACAGTGATCAGAGCTGGTGCTACGTTGATACTTTTTGGAGGTGAGGATACAAAAGGAAAGAAACGGCATGACCTTCACATGTTTGACCTGAAGTCGTCAACATGGCTTCCATTGAACTATAAGTAAGTCATCCTATAGTTGTAACCACTAACTTCTTTGTACCAATCCATCGTTGTCCCAATTCTCAACTCTCATCATCTATATGCATCTGATTTTTTTCAAGTAGTTAGATTTAATTTGCATTTTTTTTTACTGATTAAAGATCATTGTTTAGAGGCGCTGGGCCTTCTCCGAGATCCAATCATGTCGCTGCACTGTATGATGATAGGATCCTTATGATATTTGGAGGCCACTCAAAATCCAAGACCCTTAATGACTTGTATTCTTTAGATTTTGAGACAGTAAGTTTGTGAGCTTCTTTTATTCAATTCATCTCAATATCTTTTCTATGTTGCAGGCTACTTACAGTCTTCTCTTCCTAACAGATGGTATGGTCAAGAGTGAAGACTCATGGTCATCACCCATCACCCCGAGCAGGTTGCAGCGGAGCTCTGTGTGGAAATAAGTGGTACATAGCTGGTGGTGCAAGCAAGAAAAAACGTATGTCAGAAGCTCTCTACTTTGGATACAGTAACTGGAAAACGAGTTGGTGATTTTATTTCTTATGAGAAAAATACATGTACTGTTAGGATGATGTCCTATCACTTCTTTTCCGATTTCTAACAAGATATTGAATTCTCAGGACACGTGGAAACCTGGGTTTTTGATATCCTACAATCTAAGTGGTCTGTTTGTGTAGTACCCCCTAGTTCATCAATAACTTCAAAGAAAGTAAGTTCAGTGCGTTCCTGACTCTTATTGAATTTTGGTAGTGTTAAAATATTTGAGCAGTACTAAATAGTGCAAAAAAATGTTAACCTTCATGTCTTAATTCTTGCTGATAACAATCCAAAAGATTATCATTATCACTTCAAAAGCCTTCTTCCATTTCCACTGCGCAAAGTGCAGTTCTACTGTCTCACTACTTTGTTACATTATTTCAGGGTTTCAGCATGGTTCCTTTCTACCACAGGGATAAGATTGCTCTTATAGCTTTCGGTGGGAACAAAAAGGAGCCATGCAACAAGGTTAAACAAACTAACTTCTTTTAAAGAATCAATTGTCATTTTGAAAAAAAAAATTGAAGTGTGACTTCTCATTATTTTGGGATCTGAAAAAATAATTGTCTGGATCATGTGCAGTTAATTAAAAAAAAGGTTTTGAATGTTGAAGCTTCATGTCAAATTAAATTGCATCCCTAACAATATGACCTTTTGCAGGTTGAAATATTAGTGGTACTGCAAAATGAGCATTCTTTTAGTTGGCGGTCAGCCCCAGAAGTAGACCGTGTGCTGTATGAGTATTCCCCAAGCAATAAGGAGCTTGTTGATCATCTCAACAAATGTGCCCCCTTGTACTCTAACAGTTCTGTTGCAAGGCATAGTCTCACTTCTGTGATAGAACACCCACCTAGAAGGGAACCCCACTCCGAGTCATTGTTGAAGCAACCTGGTTTGGGCACTTCACTCCGTGGGCATTTGGATCAAGTAGAACAGTGCAGCATAGCTCAAAAACTGCAGAAACAGATCGATGATGACAGATATGATGATGGTGATGACTCTTCTTCCTGTCAAGAAAGTACTGTAAGTACTGCACCCACTAGTCACTTGACAAACATATTATGTGGTTCTTTTCATAATATAGATTGTCTTACAGCCGAAAGGGCATCAGAGCGCAAGGACTGGAGCTGGTATTCAGAATGACATGGCACGGGTAGGAACTGTGGTGACTGGGGGATCAAATGTAAGAAGGATCGCTAGATGCTCTTCAGACGTGAGCCAGAGTCATCTATACAACACAAAGATAGCAGATTTGATACGAAGAAACACCATGCTTGAAGACCAGCTTGTGACAGCATTGGCAAGCAAAGACCAGCTGGAGAAGAGCCTATCTTCAGTCATTCACAGCAGGGAGCAGCTGGAGAAGATGCTAGCCAACAAGGATAAGGAGGCGGAGATCTTAAAAGAGAAGATAGCAGGCCTAGAGCTGGCGCTGGAAGAATCGAACAGCCTCTCAAACACTGTCCACGCTGACAATGTGCGGCTTGAGCGTGAAGTGGCGTTCCTGAAGGCGGTCACGGATGAGACCCAGAAGGCAAGTGAACTCGATATTTATTTGTAATGTTTGGTTATCTTTTTGTGATATGTATTTAGTTGGTTTTGTTCGCGCAGGAGCTGCATTCCACTCGCAGAGTTTTGGCGGGAGAACAATCGCGCGCATTCCAGCTTCAGGTACTCCATTTGAGACATGTTTGACACACATTGAGAAGTTGGAACGGTACCAAAATTGTTTGTCATGCAACTCAATAAAGATACCAACATGCAACTCCCTTTGCCAGGTTGAAGTGTTCCATCTCAAGCAAAGGCTGCAAACACTGGAGGGAAGATCAGGGACGCCAACTAAACAACACCATAACATGTAGTGGTCACATCTCACATTTGCGGGCCGTCATTGCGAGTCTGTAATATTGCTTTGTAAATCTTGTGTTTATGCAACAGTAGGTTTTGATGTGCTACCTTGTTACATCAGTTGATATTGGTATATTCGTGGGGATAAGATAAAATTATAAATAGCTGATGGATTGAATGCAAGCTTTGATGTTTCAAGCGTCGCATGATTATACTCCTAAGGTATTACTGTCATAACAGAAAGATGGTATCTTCCTTGCTCAAATCCCAGTTTTAAATTAGTGTTGTTTTTGCACCACGATGACACAACCTGTAATTCTGAATTTACAACCTGTGTACAGTGTTTGTTATCTGGACTGAATTCAAGTAAAGAATGTACTTTAAAAGGTGAAGAGAATTTTGTTGCATTATTAGGTGCTCGAGCAAATACCCAACTACAATATCACAAACTAGTTTCAACAACCCTAATTATAATTGGCTTAGCTACTTGAGTAGATGCATTCGGAAAAATTCAGAAAAAGGCAAGTCAGCAATTTAATCCTATCCTCCACAAATTACTTAGAATGAAATGATGCCTTTGTCTACACATTATTCACTGTACATTTGTCATCACAACATCATGACCCAACATGAGGGTGAATTACACCTGGAGACCAAAGTTACCCAAACATATTACTATTCATCATCTTCCTCTTCATCGTCGTCATCTGGTATGGCTGTTTCATCGCCTATTCCTTGCAGCAGTGTATCCACATCTTCGCCGAGCTCTGCCAACCTTGCACTTAGCTTCTCGACCTTAGTTTGTTCCTGGCCAAGGCAGACAAGAAGATCATTCAGTTCCGCCTCACTGTCCTTCTCAGCCTCTTCCTTTGCTTGCGCTTTGATCGCTTCCACATCAGGATAGGGCACACTGCCTCCTTGCCGCAAGGTTTTCACCTCAGCATCCAAGCGGTAGTTGGCCTGCTCTAGGCTGTTGTACGCGTCTGATAAGCTCTTGAGGTCAGACTCTACTTTTACTGCAAGGTTTCGTTGGTTGTTAGCTTCAGCTTCAATCTGGGACTTTTCAATTTTGAGTGCCTCTATCTGCCGTTTTGCTCCCTCAAGTTCTTGTCTGAGGGCTTCGATCTGGACCCTTTCTCGGCCACTACTAGGTTTCTGGGATGTATCTGCAGTGTTACCACCACCAGTTTTCACTAAGTCTTCTGCTAACATTGCATTTCGAGCCAGTAACTCCTGGAAATACAATTAACAATGTCATTGCTACATTTTTACTTTATGACCATAGCATATACTGCCAGGTAAAGCAGTGTCTAAAACCACTAGCAACAATAGCCACATCAGTCAAATCAAGTTTCAGAAACCCATCAATCAATATGCAGATATTTATAGCCATTTAAACAAGGATGGCCACTCAAAAGACAACCATGCTCCTAAAATATTATCCAAAAGGAACTTTTTCAAATGTCAACTTCGTTTGCAGGAACCAACTCTACCTAATGAGAAATATAAGATTAGAAATATTTTTACGACTTAGAACATAGTGAATAACCTAGTTTCAGAATCACATGCCAAAAGACCCTTCATGTTTGCTAACTGGCTCAATCTTTACTTTGGATTAATCAAATATAAACTATGTTCAGAAACCTCAAAAAAGTACTTTCAATTCCTTTTTATTGCAATGCACAAGAGATTATTTCTTATCTTCAAACTTTTGAAGTATTAAGTAACTCAGTAAATGGGAAAGTTTTCTTTTTTTCTGAGAACACACAGCAAATGGAAACCTACCTGCATCTCATTGCACTGTTTCTCTACAAATGACTTCAATCGCTTGATATACTCTCCATCAACCTCCCCATTCTTCTGCTCCAACTCGGCAGGTAGAACTGCAGTTGCAGTTTTTGTCCGACTAAATATGTCCATTATGTTTTCTCTGATATCAGCCTCAAGCTTACTAAGGAAATTAACAAACTGCGGATCAAATATTTCTGAGAAGACAGGGTGTTGATCATCTTTATTTGTTTCATCATCCTCAATCTCTTGGAAATCTGACATGCTATTTGCACTTGATCGAGAAAGCTCCTTCCGGTGCTGCTGTTCTGATGATGGATGTGCCAAAGTTTTCCTCAATTCATCAAACCTCAAAAAGTATGTTGTGAGGCCAATCTTTTGACTTATAGCATCTGCGACCGCAAAGGCATCACGGCCTTTCTCACGGCCAGCATTGTACAGAACGCAAGCACCTAAAACAACAGCAGCCAGTCCACGAACACAAGCAGTGTAACGTTTACTTGAAGCAAGCTCTATTATGTAGTTCAGATGCACTGCTGATTCCAAAAGGCAGTTGACAGCATTTGAACAATCAACAAGCCATATGATGAGTAGCCGAAGAATAACAGGTTGAATGTATGATTCTTCTAGTTGGCTGCTTTGGTCGTTTTCTCCATCTGCGGAAGCTGCAATGGATAAACATGTAACAATGCGGTGCAGTAGTGGCTCCATGCGTCCCAAGGATGGTGTAGGTGTCTCAAGCTGGATTTGCAATACCTGAAGAAATTTCAGCTATTAGAAAACCTTCTATCGTGTTATACAGACAAGGGGCATAAAAGCAATATACATATCAGACACTTTGAATCTTGCCAGTTAGCATACAATTGGCAAAAACAGGCACTGAAGCCCGCGGATAGTTTAGAGCAAGAAAAGCAAGATGAGTAACTATTAGTTACTTTAATATCAAGAAGAATCATAACATAATAAGCAGCAAATTTAGTAACTAATAAGCAGCAAATTTAGTAACTCTCAACTAAAGCAAGGAAGGATATCATTGGTACTATGAACAACACTAGAGAAAAAATCATGTACCAACTCAGTCCATTTTTTTTTTAAAAAAAACTTATAAACAACAGTACTGAGTCACTCAATAGTAAACTTTAGCAGTTGAGTAGTTGCCTCTACAGGTAGAATGACACTGAAAGCAAAAAAGGTTGAAGGCTACATACACGATCCTTGCTTTGCAAGTTGTCCTTGATAATGTGAGAAAGAACGCTAGATGCTCTGCAACATGCCTGCATATTTTAGGTTAAAATGTCAGTGAAACTTGATTACAACAAAGCTAAACAGAAACCACCTATAGAAATTTCCCGTAAAGTGGAGGTTTTGAATTACAATACTTCACCTCCATATCTCCATTAGCATCACTTGAGACCAGAGATTGCAGAAGTATACTGTCATTAAATAGCAATGTAAGTCAATTTTGCAATTGATGGATGATGAGATCTATGTAAGTGCGGCAGAAATAACAAGAGCATTGTCCGAATGGAATGACAAAATTATCTAATAATGAAGATATATGTTATTCTACCCTTGGTCAGGCAGTAATTTAAGAAAAGGCAGTCAAGTGTAATGTTCGCTGTAATGTAAACTGCAACTTATGTACAACCAACAGACCAACCTTCCAAAAGGCATGTCACTAGCAGGCCCGTGCATATCTCCTTGATTCGGGTGTGGAGCAATAGTTGATGCTAATAATGCTTGGCCATTGGGATTGTTCTGTTTCACAAATGGCAAAATAACAGATTTTTATGCACTTTGTCAAGGAAATAAACATTGGAGGCCAATAGTTTAACACGAATACTAGACAACAATTTCATGTCAAGACTTCTGAAGCACAAATTATTATAACACTGAACAAGTATTCCATGATTACTAATAAAACAAAGCATACCTTGTGTTAGTCATATATCTAGTTTGTCTATAATGTTATGTAGTCTTATGCCAAGTCTTCCATTCCCATGTTTCATATTTTATTTCTGAAAATATATGTGTTGCTACAACTACTTGTAATCATTATATCATATAAAAGTGAACATTTCTATGTTTCCCTGCCTTCATAGTACTTGCTATAGTTTACACATAATTAAAGATGTCAGAAAAATATCAGAAGAATACTCACCTCACAGAAACACTTGAATACATAGTCAGCAGCAACAAATTCCTGTGCTATAGAGGTCCGCAAGATTATAGACAACATTGCATTCAGTGCAGGTTGAACATGAGGCTCTTCTCCAACTTGCTTTTTTGCAAGGGAATCAAGATTCTGAGGATTTCTCAACACCAAATTGCCAATACATCGCAGTGCCTAGAAAAAATACATGGTCAATGCCGAACAAGGAAGCATAATTCACAAGTTGGAAAAGACAAATACAGGGACCAAATAATAAGTAGGAATGCACAGTCCTAAGAGAATTACCATACAGCGGAGAGCAACAGGGGCCCACTGACTCTCAACGCCCAATAACAGAAGATGGTCCAGAATATTTTTCTATCATTAACGGGGGTCCATATGAAGCTTAGTTCCATGTCATACAGATGTCACATAAATAATATGAAGGGACAAAAGTATACCTGAGCCAATGCAACTTGATTGGCATTCTTGTTAGCATCTTTACCTGATTCGCCTGATGGGCCCCCCATCAAAAGCAATTCAACAGTATTTAAAGCACCAAGAAGATTCACTGTCTAAAGAGACACAGTTTATGGCTCGAGTAAAGATGTAGCTAAAGTAAACTAAGACAGAACTCGACATATAATCCAAGAAATCTATCATAAAAAACAGATAGGTGAACCAGAATATAATACCTTCTGTTGAGTAAAATTAAATGCACTGCCTCTCCTGATCTTTAGTATTGATATCAATGGGTCAAAGCCCATCGTCTCTTTTAAAAGCATCTGATTGTCAGCACGACGTAAAGAAATTGTGTCAAAGAAAGATCTGAAGAATAAAACTTTTCAGAAAGGTTTTTGGGAAGGACGAACCTGGTTGGACGAACTGTGTCGAATTAAATTGTTTAGCAATTCAAGGCAATCCTGCTCAAATAAAGAACATATTAGCACTCACTAACCTTGATATACCTATAGAAAATTAGAAATATCTCAACTGAACAAACAAACTTTGCAGCCAATTTCAGATAAACACCAATAAGAAAATTTTTGAAAGGCCAATCAAGATAATCACCTGAACAACTACACCACCATCAGAATAGCCCTCCTCTCTTATAATGCTAAATATCTTCTCAAACACACCCTCAAATACAACAATTTTTTGAATTTCCTGGAAGAAAGAGAATTGATAATCAATTTAGTTATACGACTGTAGATAAAATAATTAGTACCGTGACATCGAATATTAAAGGGTTTAACCTCTGCATCCCGGGTCAGATAAGTAAGAAGCAATAGTGCTTCATTCCTTATGACCTGCAAAACATAACAAAAAAGGCAACCATATGAGTAGTGAGATACCAAAAGGACTAGTGGTGATTATTATTACAATAAACTTGGATCAAAAGGATAGAATAAAAAGTGCACCAGATCACAAAGTAACACACTGTTATAATTTACTATCCCATACTTGAGTCTATAACAGAATTAGGTGCAAGTAAACATATTTTGCAGCATCAATGGAATGCCTGAGTGCATATGTACCAGATTACCAGACCTTTAGAGAAAAAAGGTCAGATTAAATGACTGAATACCATTGATTTAGGACATTTTAGTCAGATCACGCAATTGAATTTTCATACAAAACAGCATGAGCTTTAGACTGTCCTAAGGCATATATACAAGGACAGATAATAAATAAAAAACATAAGGAATGTCATGAATGGCATGTGTTCTTCCTAAGAGAATGTGAGAAAAAATATGTAAGGTAAGTTATAGATGAGACCTCACGATCCATAAGCATGTCCATTAGAACTGTTATACCACGAGGAATCAATAGAATTGCCTCCTGTAATCTGAAACACCAAAAGAAAAGCAGTTACATGGGATTCTAACAAGTCATGGCATCTCAACAGGACACAAAAGACTTACTGGGCACCTTTTCAGCGAGTTTGTTAGTAGAGCTGTTAAAAGCTGGATTGTGTAGTATCTCACATAAAAGTCTTCCTCTGACTTTGAACCAAATAGGAGAAGACAGGACTCAGGACACATGAAAGGAGTTGCCAGTAATATACTTTGAAGGCAAAAAATGCTAACTCACCAGTAAGCTCAAAAGAAGAGAGATATTCTCTGTTTCTCGGGAAAGCAGATCAGAGTTGACCGACGCAGGTTGAACCTCAGTCTTGGGCCCTTGCGACGTCTCAATAGGAGTCAATGCGCTCACAAAGGTCTCCAAGGCACCTCTCACAAGCTCCACATCCTCCCGGTCCTCTTTCAAAACATTGAGGAGGATCGGAAAACCTATTTTGCGAAGCAGATATAATCATGCGCCAATCCCGCCAAAGCATCTAGACTTCTAGAGAACAGATAACACTGGCTCTAAGAGAAAGGAGGTACCCATTGCTCCAAACGACATCTGCGCAGAGCGGCTCTCCGCCACGAGCGACTGCAGCTCGGTCATAGCAGACCTCCGGTCGTCGGGTATCGTGCCATTGCTTATCCGGTCAAGGTATCTCTCGACATAGCTGCATCCACAGGGCACAATGATAGTATAAGTAATGTACAGCAATCAAGTGCTACTTTCTCCAGGTAACAACAGCCAGTATTGGCACGACCAAAAGAAGAAACCAAACATGAAATTCGCAACTAAACCCACCTGTCTTCCTTGGACTCGGGTCCCTCATTGCCGAAAACGAATTTCCCCATTCCCTGCAAAGACAAACGAGATGAGAAACTGGAGGTGACTACCCATCAAACCGGGCTCCACAAGTCACACCAGGCACCGCGAGACTGCACTTGACTGCCACTATGATAGATCATCCCGCGCAAGAATTCAAAACCAGCGAACGCCCAGCAAGCAGCGAGGCAGCAACTCGTCAGCGCAACGGTCGCAGCTGGGGCTAGGGGGTGCGGTCGTCGGAGGGTTCGGAAGCTCGGTTAAGGGGAAGTGCTGGAGGCGGACGTGCGCACCTGCATGATGTTGCCGGCGCTCCCGGCGATGCCGCGGAAGTTGATCGACCGGTCCATGGATCGCCCCTTCTTCCGCCGCGGCGGCGCGCCCTGCGTGGGGTTCGGGGGAGCGACGAAGCCACTTGGGAGGGGAGGGAAGGGAAGGAACCCGCTCGAGCGGCGGCGGATCAGCTGCCGCCGGGGAAGGCGCTCGGCGGGAAGGGGGAGTCGCCGCCGCCGCCGCCGCTGCGCGGCGTAGGAGGAGATCGGAGTGGGGCGGCGGTGGTGGTGGGGTCGGATGTGGCGGAGGCGAGTCGGGGCAGGCTGGCTCAGGGGGCGACGAGGCGTGACGGTCGGGATCACGGTGGATTAACGTCTTGCTTTCATGCTTTGCTTAGCGGGATGACGTGGCCCTTGGGGTTTGTGATTAGAGCAAATTGTCAATGTCTCCCTTCAAATCAAATGTTTAATCTTTTACTAGTACTTTCTTATTATTATGATTTTATTATATATTTTTAAAGTATATGAACCTAAACTTAATCTTTTATCATTTTCACACCAAATCGACTTTTGAGAAAATAAATTTAATTATTTCTTGTTGAGTAATATATATTTTTAAAGTATATGAACCTAAATAACACCCGAAACTAAATTTAAAAATTCAAATATGCAATTTGCAAATTCAGACTCTGGGATAACACCTGAAGCTAAGTTTAAGAAGTTAAATATGCAATTTATGAGTTCAAGAATCATACTAACATTCACGCGCCAAAGAAAATTTAAGAACAGACCATGCACTTTACTCTTTAGAATAATATTGGGAGCCGTGAAGACTTCTCAAGTTTAAAGAAGATAATAATGGATGAAAGGGATGAGTTTTAAATTTTTAATATATTTTTTAACAAAATGGATGCTCAGTTATAAATTGTACAAATCTGCATCATCCACCGATGATAGTACTGACTTGTTCTGAGATAAAAGTATTGTTGGCTGGATTATTCTGAGAGAAAAGTACTTTTGCATGAAATTTTGATGGAGATAAAATATATATGAAAATTCTAGGTAACAAGATCTTTAACCTTTTGATTTGGCTGTGATAAGTTTATATTCAACCGGCAGCAGCTCATGGGTGATAGGTCAAAAATAATAAATTTGGCCAGTTGAATTGGCGAGACTGCGATAGGTTAAAATTCTAGTATGAATTTTTGGAAGGAACATATATTGATCTTAGCGCATTACACTGGTTTACAAACAGGACATGAAAGAAAAGGAAAATTACAAAGAAGTTCAAAACTCCTGTTCATCTTCCTCGAAGCCTTCAGCGATCCGTTCGTCGCCGCTGTCGAAGCCGCTTCCCAATCGTCGCCGAGCACCAGAGCTAAACTCCACAAAGTGGAGGCCGCAGAGGAGGGCTTACTGTTAGGCGAATCAGCCGAGTACACTGCCTCCCAGGCGCATCGACCAACTCCAGTACCTACGACACATCCTTCGTTTCCACCACCGGCAACCCGAGCAATGGTCAGATTTCTTCCAAAGATCATCTTCCTTGAGATTAACAGGGTCAACAACATCATCACCTGAAGAAGATGACGTCGGAGTAGATCGCCATCGGAGAACGGAAGAAGCTGGGAGAAATTATTCCTCTGCAACGCTATCGCTTCCGCATCGCCAGCGCCGCCAGGAAAACCAAGGCGCAGAGGAGTCATTCTCCGCCGGCAAAACCTAATTCCACCGCCGAGCATCACGGCGAGCAAACCCTAAAACCTAAGTGGACTCGATTAAAGACTCGAGGATGGAACCCCGCTCCTATGATTATTGATATAAGCCTAAATTGGCATCAGGAGTCAAGATCGGCGGAGGAGGTATAAATTCGTAAAAAAATTATTTCAATTGGTACGTATACTTATTTTTTTTCTAAAAACTGAATAATAAATCGCCTAAAACGGGATAATAAAGAAATAAAAAATTGAAAATGACAAAAGGCTCGCAAACACCAGTAAGGGTCCGTTTGGCACAGCTTCCCCAATAGCTTAGGGAGCTTTTTTGGGTGAAGCTGTGCCAAAGGGTGTCCCAAAACAGCTTCACCCAGGCAGCGGTCGGAAAACCCGCTCTCTAGAGTTGTTCGGCTGGGGCGAAGCTGCAAAAGAGCAGCTTCCCCCGCTTCGCCTTGCGCTTTCCCAAGCCTGCCTCGGGTAGGGCCCGCGGGAAGGTGGCGGTCGGCGGTGCCTTTAGCGGCGTGGGCCGGCGGATGCACGACGGCAGAGCTGGATGCCGGGGACGAGGCGATCGGCGGCGTACCTAGACACTGGCGGACGGACGACGGTTGATCTGGAGGCCGACGGACGCCGTCACGGGCGCGGGGGACGCAAGGATGGAGGACGGGGCGGCCGGCCAGCTCAACGGCGGCGCGGCGCAGATCCGGTCGGGCTGCCTCCCGGTGCGGCTGTGCTGAGTGAGGGGGTGGGGGCTGCCTCCCGGTGGTGAGGGCGCAGGCGAGGTGGAATGGAGGCGGCAGGATCGAATCGGAGCCGGCGGGATCGAATCGGACCAAAACCGAAGCTTCTGCAAAGTCGTAATCTCCTCCTCCTCCTCCTTTCCGGCCATCGGCCATCTCGTCGATATGGCATCCGCCGCCGCCCGTTCGACCGCTGCCGTAGCCGCTCGCGCAGCCGCCGCCCGTCACGTTGCTTCGGGCGCCGGCCGCTCCAGTCCTCTCTTTCCTCGACGTGGATTCGCGGCCGGCACCGCCACCACACCACCCTCCCCGCCGCCGTCCGAGTCCGACGCCGCCGACCCCACGCCGTCGGCCAGCCGCCGCGGCCCCGAGAGGTTCTCCGACAACTACTATTACGACGGATCCCTCAACTACGTGCCCCTTTGCTGGGTTTACCCCGAAGCTCCAGGTAACCAACCGCGCCGCCTCCGAGATCTCGACCCTCCACATCGTCGCATCACGAACGGATGATCTGTAATCATTTGACCCCTTAACCTCTTGTTGTTGTGCGCCGCGCGCGCCACGGCAGTCGACCCGGCCACCTACATCATCCCCGCCGAGGAGGACCTCGCGTCGGAGGAAGCCATGTGGGCGCTCTACGAGCGGTGGTGCGCCTTCTACGGCGTCGAGCGCAGCCGCGACGACATGCTCCGGCGGTTCGGGTGCTTCAAGGACAAGGCGCGCAGCATTCACGAGTTCAACAAGTCCGGTGCGTCCTACACCATGGAGCTCACCAAAAGAGCCGACACACGGCAGAGGAGCGTGCCAGGTTCCTCCCTCGTCGTGGACGGTGTTTCTGAAGCTGGAGAGGATTCATATGATCTTCACTAATCAGCCATTGTCAGCATCGACCAATGACTGATTCTAGAATAATCTCCATTCCTTTGGGTGCAGACTTAGCATGTGTTTTGTTCGCTTGCCAAACACATGAACTATGTGCATGCTTTAGATGATTTAGCGAAATGTCAAAAATAATGACACGCTACAAAGTTTCCACATCTTTGATTTTTAACGGTTTCTATAGAAACTCTCAATTCTTAATTTAAGTTAGTATACTTTGATCAGTGGCAATATATGCATTCTTCAATGTAAACTGGCTGGTGATGGATCTCCAAGTACATTACTTGTGCTCCTGAATACCAAATTAGAACTAGTTTGCATTATGCAAAGAAAGGGTGAAATATCTGGGCTGTTTTTGTAGTGCGTGTGCTTTTTGTTATGCAACTGCACCATATTAGTTTGTATTCCACCATTTTAGCAAGGATTATCAAAGTAATTCCTGCATTTGTGATCATTTTGCATCCATATTTGTCTTGCTACGAGACTATATGAATTTGTGTCATGCATGTACAAATGCTAAGAGGACTCTGTTGTAGTCGTAGATTTCTATCTCTTACAAGTTGCAAAGCAATTAAATGTACAAAATAGAAAAAAGGACTGCCACATTTATTCGTCATGATATCTAGAGTGTTTGGGTTAAAACTATTGCATGCCGATTTGGTATAGTAGACAGCACATTCTTGAATGGAAACTTTAAGGGGCAGTTGGCTACTGCTTGTGCCGGTCATAATTGGATGTACCCAGTAGCTTCTGGAGTTTCTGATTCTGAAACTAGTGAAAATTGGACCTGGTTCATGAAAATGCTTAGAGAGGGCATAGGTTCATCTAGAGGATTAGCTATATGATGTTGGACAAGAAATTATAACAATAGGGAATGCTTGTTCCACTTAGTGTCCAACTTCAAGAAGTTTCATGGGAAGGTATTTTTATATTGACCATGCAAAGCACCAAAGAAGTGAACTACTAAAGAAGCAAAGCACTATTGTCCTTTCTTTGAACCATAGCTAAAATAGTGAACCTTCAACCAAGACAAAAGGAAAAGGTGATACACCAAGTTCTGAAAAATCAGCAAGGTAAAATGGTCTTGAACATAGTTTGTACTAGGTATATTTGTCTTAGTTTTGATTATATTGTGTTCATAACCCAGATTACTTGGTCAGGTGCGGGTCGAGGAGTGATACTGATCAATCTGAACCTCTTTCTATTGAGCACCATGTCTCGAGTGAGGAAACTGCTACTGCACTCAAGGCTAACGGAAGACAAAAGACTGTTGCAGCTAATGCTAAAGGCTTACACAAGTTGCTGTGAATGAAATGTCTAAAGCCAATGAAAACAAAAGATGTTGCCTTTGTATTTTGACAGCCCTGCAATGGGCGCAAGAAGTAAAAGAATGTTTCCAACTAGATCTGCGATGAGTACCAGAAGCAGAAGGTTTTAGCTCTGTACCAATGCTGAACTTGTAATGTGTGCCTGGAAACCTTTTGCTTAGTCTGGATTATGTCTTTATGTACTGCTTGTGACATCTCTTCTCAAAACTTATGCATTGTTGATGAAATCTGTATGCACTGATGTTCCTTTTGTGAACTTGTTTGCTTTGTGTACATAAAGATAACATGTGACCCTATAAGGCTGTAACAAAGCAGGGGCAAAAACATCTTTCGTGTACCACTTAACAGCAGCTACATGTGAAATGGTAGGGCTTGAAGTAATCTTTGGATGACAAATAACGAGATCTCTCTGAGCAAAGGTCAGACAAGAACTTGAGGGTGATGGAGTTAGTCACTAATAGCAGCGCTCCAAACTAAAAAGGGTCATATTAAAGATGAGCCAACAAAACCTTGCAGCAATACTAGGCCTAGAGTAGGATGTCAACGAGGTTGTCGGACGCACAGAGTAGCAACTGGAGCAGGCCAACTGCAGGGAGGGAGCCAAAACTGGTTGGTGCCCATGTAGATGATCCAATGCAGGCCCGCTCGCCAAGTGCAGTCCTCGTGCTTGTCATAAAAATGTACAGTGGATAATTTGTAGAGACAAGATGTCATTTTACTCTTACCTATGAAGAATGAGAGCGACTTGTTAAATTTACATCCATGTTGGATTTCTTTCAGGCTATACTAGTTGAGCCAATTTCAGCATAGATGCATAGTGTGGCATTTTGTCTCATTCAGGCATAATCAGTTCAGAAAGCAACTTCCTGTTTATTATTGCTCTTTCAGTTCAGAAGGCAGAACAAAACTTAAATCTAACCCTCCACACATGCAAATTTAAATCTAAAAGATTGTGGCAATGGGAGGCAAGCAACTTCATATGCAAACTATGGAAACTCCCATCTTAGCAGTTAGATCTCCATCTGAGGGTCAAATAGAGAAGTAGATAATTTTAGCACTTAAACCCAACCACCATTATCTTTACTAATCACGATCTATCCAAAACCCCCTCAGAAACCGGCCACGGGAAGGAGGATCCACGGCGCCGCGCCGTGCGACGCCTCGCGTCCCTCTCGTCCTCACGCGATTGCCAGTCGCGCGGTTACCAGGGACGCTGCCACCGCCAGGACTTCGAACGCTGACGCCGCGGCCCGGAATAGGACGCCGCCGCCTCCATGGTTCATTATGCCCTTCGCCGCGCCGCCACCAGCCCTGCGGAAGCAGGCAGCCGCTCTCGTTGCCTGATTTCGTTGAGTCAGTGTTGCAACGAGAAGTGATCTGCTTGTTGTAATGTTCTCTATCCGTTCTAAATGCTAGTTGAACACCTGAAATTGCTTCTCTGGACATGCTTTGTTAGATGTTAGGTGATCAATTAAGTTTAGCGTTCTAAGATGATATATGTGCTGTACATGCCTGATTGCCTGATTCGAGTGCATGTGCATCCTAGATATTTGCAACACAATGCGTCTCGCTGCGGCGGCGCCGTCCGAGTCGAGGACGTGAGGGGCTCGCGGCGGCGGCGTCGTCCAGTTTCGTCCGGCGGCGGCGCAGTAGCCCACGCGGCGGTATCCGACTATCCGAGTCGAGGACGAGAGGGACGCAAGGCGTCACGCGAGTAACTGCTCGGAGCCGTGGATCCTCCATCCCGTGGCCGGTTTGGGAGGGGTTTTTTTTGATAGACTGGGGTTTAAGTGCTAAAATTACCCACCTCTCTGTCTGACATTCGGATGGAAATCTAACAGCTGAGATGAAAGTTTTCTATAATTTGCATACGAGTTTGGTGGTTTTTGGATCCAGGTGACTAGAGGTGACTTGACTAATTTTAGTCACTTTGAGAGGCTAATTTGCCAAACACACCTGACTAAAGGGTGACTAAAATTAGTTTAGACTCTAGTCACCCCTGACCCAGCTAAAAGGGACTAAAAGCCCCATCTCTCTCCCCTCATTTACTGCGACCGCTCCTTCCCCGTGCCCCGCGGCGCGTCCTTTTTCCTCCCGCGAGGGCGAGGCCGCGACGCTCCCCACCTCCCCCGCCGGGCCGCCGTCCCGTCGCCCGCCGGTCCCCGCGCCCCCCTCCTCCGCCCGCGGCCCGCAGCGCTCCCCATCTCTGCCCAATGCCAACCGCCCGCCGCCCGGGATTGGGCACGGGCTCCCCGCTGCCGCCCCGTCGCCCGCCGGTCCCCGCGCCCCCTCCTCCGCCTGCGCCCCGCCGCCCGAGATTGGGCACGGGCCCCTCTCCTCCGTGCAGTCTCGGGCGCAGCTGCTCCACGCGCGGCCACCGGAGGAGTGCAGGGCTGCGCCGGGGAGGATGGGCGCCGGGAGGAGCGGCGGCCGACGCCGAGGAGGACGAACGCCGGGAGGAGGGTGCGGATGCGGGCCGCGCCTCGCCGCGCCCTTTGCTCTGCCCGTGAAGGACCGAAACGGCGAACCAGAGAGGGGGGAGTGAATGGGAGCCGATAAAAATTCTTCTCGAAGGAGATGGACACTCCAACAAGATGAACAAGGCTTCCAAAACACGTCTCCGACTCAACTACCCAAGTTGGCCAAGACCACGCAGCCACTTGAGTGCTACTGGTCCTAGTAACCAACAACTACCTACACCGACTCGAGAACGCAGCGGAACTAGCAACTCGAGCACCACTAACCTGCACCGGTCAGACCTGTGAGCAGCACCGGTCAGACTGGTCCCTGCTGGAGCTCCCAAACAGATCCTGAGAACTTGCACAGAAGGCTCCTACACCGGTCAGGCCGGTGTAGCACGCCGGTCAGACCGGTCTAAGCCAGGAAGCCCCAAAAATCAAAACCTGACCTTCCGAGCTCCAAAACGAGCCAAACTCGAAATAGCAGCAACACAGGACAACAGGGAACTCACCAAGGCGTTCACCCGAGGCAAAACCCACAAGGCCTCTGCACCGGTCAGACCGGTGAGCAGCACCGGTCAGACCGGTCAGGCTGGGATGCTCGGGATGAACAGCACCCGCGGGTCAACTCCCCCAAATCCAACTCCCGATCTCCCGAATCGCTCCACGGATTTGCGCAAGACTTTGGGGATAGTAGGAACACCTCATGAACACTCCATAGCCAAGATTTGGTCCACCAAAACTCACCAAACCGAGAGGAATCGAAGAAATCCCACCAAGAACGCCTCTAACCCTAGAGCCAAGAAAACCCCAAAATCGAGCCCCTTTGCTCACGGATTTGGGAGGGGAATCACAGGGAAAAGAACCACGAAGGGTTCAAGCATACATCCCCTACCAAATCCCAAAGAGAAAGGCCTCGAAATCGCTCCAAGAAAATCGCCAAGAAAGGGCTCCGAAAATCACCAAAGGGGAGAAACGGGAAAGACACATCCAAGCCTTGAGGAACCACGTCGAATCATCTATACATACCAAAGAGGTTCATACAAGGTCTAGCTTGCCGTCCGATCATCCTTCCCTCTCACAAGATCTCACCGTGAAGCTCTCAAGCTAGTCCTATGGAAATCCTAAGGAAAATAGGAAGGGAAAATAGGAAAACAAATGAGCTAGGGTTCCCCGAGATGGCTGCCATCCTCTCACCACTTGGGTTATATGGAGGCAAGCCAAAAGACTAAAATACCCTTACTAGCTAACTAGGGATACATGCCCTTCTAGGGCGAATTCGGAAGTCTTTGTCATCGCTCCATCGGACGGATGCCCAGTGACCGCAAACTTGCTTAGCCTCGACGCAAGTCTTGCGATCTCGACGCGTGTCCTCCGCTTCGAAGATTTCGGACTGCGTCGTCGCACACCGGTCAGACCGATCCGATGTTGTTGCACCTCCATCTTCGGTCTTGGCTTTGTGGATCAACCAAGGAACCCAGTGGTTTTCTGGTGAACCACCGGAAACCCCGCGAACTCGGTGTAGCCTCCGCCAATCACCACTCATGACTCGGCTCCCACGTAGTCCCGGCTCGACCTTGGTTTTGAGGCTCAACCAAGAAACCGTTCATGACTTCATCTTGCCGTTCTTGCCACCATGCGGCCCGCACTTGACCCCGCTGGCCACCGAGTCCCTCGAACCAAGTCTACTTGTCTTCTCCACACCCGGAGGCCTCACCAGCTACGACCTTTCGCGCTTGTTCTTCACCTGCACCAACACCAGTCAAGCCGCAACCTGCACCTGCAATACTTAGCCAAGAATCAGTCCACACCACGTTGTCAATCACTCATCACACCAGGAAGTGACCTACCACCGGTCCTTGAACCACACAGGCTCTCAATCTCCCCCTTGATGAGTGCATTGACAACACATACGATTGGTAACCAAAGAGAAAAGAAAAACAAAATAAACGACTAAAAATAAACTCCAACAAGCGATCGAAAGCCAAGGGAAAGGCAAAGAGCAAGATCACTTGAAGAAGACAAGTCTTAGACCCCTTAGGCAAGGGCAACGACTCGACACATCCGAGACAAAACACGCTCAAGAAAAGAGCACAAACCACCAATTCAAAGCTCGAAAACCACAAAGAGCTCCCCCTGCACACATGCAAGCTCCCCCTGAACCAATGCAACTCCCCCTAGACGAATGCATGCGAACAACTTCACAAACTAGAGCAGCTGCTTCAGCTTTGCTCTGACCGGTCAGACCGGTGGGCTAGATCGTCCAGCAACCTGACACTCACACCGGTCAGACCGGTGGGCAGCACCGGTCAGGCCGATGACACCTGGGAAAAACTAGGAACTGCACGGGCTCAAAACTAACTCGAAACCACTTGGAAACCTTCGAAATGCATGCAGCAAGCCAAAACATGCTCAAACTTCCCCCCTTGATGACAATGCATGAATCAAGTTAAAAATGCAAAAAAAAAACAACCTAGAGCTTCTCAAATAGACAAAATTCATCATAGCATGCTACACACCTCCAAATGAGCAAGTTAGATACTTGATAGCTTCGTATGGACAAAAACTACAAGATCACCAAGTTTCACAACCATTGGACGAAACTAAGAAGGAAATGACTATTTTTGCGAAAATTCACCCTCTCATGAGCAAAGTCCTAAACATGATCAAAACATATCAAAATGGCAAAGCCACGCAAACTTCATGCTAGGACAACCATTTTAAGCATAAGACCATCATAAACACCCACAAGCACCTCATGTCATGTCAAAGCCACCGAGCCATGTGCTTACTTCTAGATATGAGACTTCTCATTGGTAAGCAACATGCAACGGTTTAGCACCCAAAAGCAAGTAAATTAAGCACATATGACATGGGAGCACATTTTTCAAGCAATTTACATTTCATTTTCATATTTATAATTGGTACATGAAATGTCTTTGCGACAAAAAGGAACTTATGCCCCTCCACAAGATGAAGCATGGGGGCTAAACATCCATAATGGCAAATGAGCCTTTGGCCCCATATGATCAAAATAAGCTATCCAACCACAAATTAAGCATAGCCAAGCCACAAAAACATGTCAAGATCATATAAAGGCATTTACTCACAAGAGAGCATATATATGATATTTTTGAAAAACATAGTCATCAACCATGGATATAAATCAAGATCATCAAGAGCTAAGCCACACTAAGCCATATCATACCAAACTAGCTCACAAAGACATATATAGCATACCATGGTGAACAATGTATATAAGAGAAGCTTTTCCTACACAATGCATATTATACAAAATACATGCAAGCTATCATACAAAGATGACTATACATCATGATACAAATGCAATGCAAATGCAAAAAATGCACAAAGGAAAGCTATACATATGCTACAAAGGAGCTCCCACACACCCAACTCAAGAAATCAAACAAACACCAAGCTCCCCCCGCAAACGAGTGAAAGTTGCTTGATCTAGGGGTTTGGTGAAAATATCGGCTAGCTGGTCATGTGTGGGTACATGGATCAAAGAGATTTTTCCTTTCTCTACATTGTCTCTCAGGAAATGATACCTCACTTCTATGTGCTTGGTTTTGGAATGGAGCACTGGGTTCTTTGCAACGCTTATGGCACTTGTGCTATCACATTGAAGTGGGACATGGGTATACTCCTCACCAAAGTCACTCATGGTGTATGTGATCCAAAGGAGCTGAGAGCAACAACTAGCTGCGGCCACATATTCTGCCTCGGTAGTGGATTGAGCAACACTCGACTGTTTGCGGGAAGACCAAGACACCAAAGAAGAACCCAAAAATTGGCAAGTCCCAGAAGTGGACTTCCTATCCAACCGACACCCGACAAAATCCGCGTCCGAAAATCCATGAAGAGCCAAAGAAGAAGACGCGGAGTACCAAAGGCCGAAGTCGGGAGTATGTCACAAATACCTGAATATGCGCTTGACTGCTTGCCGATGCGAAGTCCTCGAAGACGCTTGAAAACGAGCGCACCGACATACCGAGAATTGGATGTCCGGCCTCGTCGCTGTCAAGTAGAGGAGTGTCCCGATCATGCTCCGGTACTCCTTCTGGTCCACGTGTTCACCTTCCTCGTCTGCATCAAGAGCTGTAGTCGTACTCATAGGTGTCGCCATGGCCTTGGAGTCCTCCATCTTGAACTTCCTCACAATGTCCTTGGTGTACTTAGCTTGGTGCACAAACGTTCCTTCCTTTGATTGCTTGATCTGTAGCCCGAGGAAGAACTGCAACTCACCCATCATGCTCATCTCAAATTCCCTGCTCATGTCCTCTGCAAACCTTGCAACAAAAGAGTTAGACGAGCCACCAAAGACAATATCATCCACGTATACCTGCACAATCAGGATATCTCTACCCTGCCTGAGGAGAAACAAGGTCTGATCGACCTTCCCCATCTCAAACCCTCTCTCAAACAGGAACCCCCTCAACCTACCGTACCAAGCTCTAGGCGCTTACTTCAGCCCATACAGCGCCTTCCTCAACTTGTACACCCGGTGGGGGTACTTCTCACTCTCAAACCCAGGTGGTTGCCTCACATACACTACTTCCTCCAAAACACCGTTTAGGAAAGCACTCTTGACATCCATCTGGTACAACTTGAACCCTTTAGCCACAGAAAAGGCTAGAAGGATCCTGATCGCCTCCAAACAAGCTACAGGAGCAAAGGTCTCCTCGTAGTCGATCCCCTCTTTCTGTGAGTACCCCTGAGCAACAACTTCCTCACCACTTCTCCTTTCTCTCCTTCTTTGTTCTTCCACACCCATTTTGTCCCAATCGGCTTACACCCTGGGGGAGGGTCAACCAACTCCTAGACTTGGTTTCTCTCAAAGTTCTCCAACTCCTCATGCATCGAATTAACCCAATTGTGATCAGATAGCGCGTGTCCAATGTCCTTGGGCTCAAAAGTAGCGACAAAAGCAGCATGAGCAAAGTGAGAATTGTTTCGAACCCTCGACCATGTAGTACGTTCATTGATGTCGCCGATGATTCTCAAAGCTGGGTGATCCACTTGAACTCACCAGGGAGGTTCTCGCCTTGACGCTACCTCCCCCTCAACAGCAGCTTCTTCTTGAACTGGGTTTGTCGTCGTAGGTGTGGGAGAAGGGCCGTCCACCATCGTAGTCAAAGTAGTAGGTACATGCTCAGCCGCGGGCACCACACCGCCGTCTTCATCATCTCCATGTTCATGCTCCTTCTCCTGGAAAATCTCCTTGCCAAGCTCGTCGTCACCTGCACACTCAAAAACATGCTGACTACGTGGCTGTGTCTCGTCGAAGGTTACCTCACAAGTCTCCACGATTTGGTTAGTTTCAAGATTGAGAACTCAAAAGGCTCTAGAATGAGATGCGTAACCAAAGAAAATACCATCGACAGATCTAGCCTCGAACTTGTCCAACTTCTTACCTTTCTTCAGGATGAAGCATTTGCACCCAAACACATGGAAGTGACTCACCTTGGGTGTGCGCCCATGCATCAACTCATAGCATGTTTTCTTCTTGTGAACTCTGAGGTAAATCCTGTTCGACACATAGCACGCGGTATTCACCGCCTCAGCCCAGAACCTCCTCGGAGTCCTATGCTCATCGAGCATCGTCCGAGCCATCTCGCACAAGGTTCTGTTTTTCCTTTCCACCACGCCATTCTGGGGAGGTGTATATGGACTCGAAAACTGGTGTTCAAGACCCAAGTCATGGCAAAAGGTTTCGAAGTGAGAGTTTTTAAATTCCGAGCCATTGTCACTGCGGATCGCTCGTATGGCATCTCCGTGCCTCTCGTTTCTCAACCTCAAGACAAGATCTCGAACAAAACCAAACATCTCCCCTTTCTTCTCAAGAAAGAAAACCCACGCATACCGAGAGTAGTTGTCCACCACAACCAGGACGTAACACTTCCCACCCACAGATCGCACACGAGCTGGACCAACAAGGTCCATATGGAGCAACTCGCATGGACGCTCCGTCATCACATCGGTGAGGGGTGGATGGGAAGCAGCTACCACCTTAGCATGCCGACACGGCGCACAAACCAACTCTTTCTCAAACCTCAGCCGTGGCAATCCTCGGACCAAATTGAGTTTACTCAAGCGAGACAAGAGGTCAAAGCTTAAGTGACCCAACTTCCTATGCCACTTCCACAACTCACTCGAAGATCCAGCCAAGAAACAACGCTCCACACCAGAAGACTGAGAAAAATCAGCTCGAAACACTTGACCCTCGGGAACGACCATGCAAACTAGGTCCCCTCGAGAATCCAAAATCCGAGAACCACCAGGCGGAAACAACACATCAAAACCCTCGTCCAAAAGCTGGGACACCGAAAGCAAATTGAACCCGAGCGATTGAACAAGAGCAACACGCCTGAGAGTGACCTTATCACTTACCTTAATCTCACCTTCTGAAAGCACACGCCCTCGCCCATTGTCCCCAAAGGTGATGTATGTCCTAGACACCACCGGGATGAGACTTGAGAACCACCCCTTGTCTCTGGTCATATGCCTCGAGCAACCGGAGTCAATCAACCAAACGTTCCTCAAGTCTCCCACCTGAAATTCAAAAACGAGAACGTGAGTGAACAAACGACTCTGCACTGGGGTTAGTACCAAAAGAGTAAAACCAGTTCCGAGCCATTTGCTCCAAAGTGGGGTTAGCACAAACCAAAACATCACGCCTATCAAAGCTACCACCACGAACACCACAATGGTAACCACTACGAGGGAACCAACCCTCTCTAGCTGGAGGAGGACGAAAGCCACGAAAGGAAGACCGTGGACCGTTCCTCCTCTCCATCTCAAAGCTATGACTTCTCCCACCCTCGTATTGAGGACGAGGTGGAGAACGTCTAGCAGACTGACCACCTGCAAGCTCACCAAACCAACCACCAGAACCACTACCACCAGAACCGAACCGAGCATCAGCACGACCACGAAAACCGAACTGCTGTCTGCCCAGTCCGGCACCGGTCTGACCGGTGGACTGCACCGGTCTGACCGGTGGCGCTCGGCCAGCAGCACCACCTGCCACCTTTCGATCTCCCCAAGCCAGAACCGTCCTCACAATCACCTTGGCCCTGGGCATCTGCATACGAGGCTCAAGTACACCATTGGAGGGGTGGTACTTGTCCTTGTTAGCCCACTCCTTCGCCATTCTCTCCTCACGCTTCCTCTTGAAGCAAAACTCACCCTTGTGACCATCTCTCCCACAATAGTCACAATGAAAGCATATGGACTTAGACTTAGGCTTGGGATGGGGCTGCTCACTTGATTTTTCCCCACTCGGCTTCTCACCCTCCTTCTTTCCAACCTCACTCTCCTTGGAGCTCACAAACTTCACCGGTTTTTGGAAGTCATTTGTTGGGCGAGGAAATATGGGAGGATTTGGGGTTGTGTCAAGTTTGTTTCTCAGTGGGTTGGGCTTAGGAGCATAGGCATTTTTGTGGAAGGTTTTTGGTGGAGCTGGGATATCACCAATTTTCTCTTCTCCCTCACCACTACACTCTCTAATTTTCTCCGAGCCAAGCGCTTGTCCATCATAGCGCTTGTATACCTCAATCATCATCCTAAGCTGCGGTTCGTGACACGACAACCAACCCATCATTTTCCTAAACTCATCGTTCTCATCCTGCAAGCGATCCACATAATGTGCAAGTTCCAGATTTTTCAAAGCATGCACCTCACAAGTAGAGCAAGAAGTGGGAACAGGTTCTTTCAGCTTAGCCTCAAGCGAAACAGTATAAGCATACATCTCATCAATCTTTCCATGCAAAACAGGGTAAGAAGTGCAAGCACCTAGCAAAGAAGGTCTAGACTTAAGCTCAGCCACTTCAACCCTAAGCACATCTAGTTCATCACAAGTAGAAGCATGCTTATCCTTAAGAGCAGTAAGATCAGCTAGGTACACAGAGCAATCACAACAATCAATCTCATCAGAAACCACAGAAGAAGCCTTAAGCGAATCAATTTCAAGCTTAGCATCAAGGTTCTGGGTTTCTAGCTCAGCCACACGGTTCCTAGCATCTTCTAGCGAGGCCCTAAGCTCTTTCCTCATCTTCTTTGCCTCTCTAAGCATGTCATCACGATTATCAAGCAACTTGCCAAGACGCTCGTTCTCCTCATGCAAGAAGGGAAGCTCGTCACGTACCTCATCCTCGGAGTCGGAGTCCGAGTCGCTCTGGTGACTCTTCTTGCTGCCGGAGCTACGAGCCATGCCGCAGAAGCCATCTCTCGCGTAGCAGCTCAGCCCGCTCAAGTTTTTGGATGACTTCTTGTTCTTGCGCCGATCACCTTCATCTTCACTGCTACTCGAGCTCGAGGAAGAGTAGGCGGAGCTGGAGTCGACGTCGCTCGCTCCGACCATCGCTCGGGCTTTCCTGCCGCGGCCGTCCTTCTTCCTCGACCGTCGCTCGTCCTTGTGCTTATTCTTGTGCTTGTAGCCGTCCTTGTTCTCCGTCTTCTCCGGACAGTCGGTGACGAAGTGTCCCGTCTTGCCGCACTGAAAGCAAGTACGTGCTGTCCTCCTCGTGTTCACCCGGTTCTCGTGCAGCCTCTCGAACCGTCTGGTCAGCAACGCTAGCTCGTCCTCTCCAAGCACGTCGAACTCCTCGTGTGGTAAAGACATCAAAGAAGACAGAGAGTACATCCTGGAGGATGTGTTAGCGTTAGACTTAGCCACTTTGCCACCAACGAGAGCAAGACTATGGGAATCAGTCGGGCTCTCAAGACGGGCTGTCAAACCACGATCAACCTCAGCAGACTTAAGCTTCGAGAACAGCTCGTTCACCGTCAGAGTGGTGTACTTTTCGGACTCAAGAATGGCCTCGACCTTTCCATCCCACACGGTATGATCCAGTGTGTGTAAGAGCTTCACAGCCCTATCATGGTCATCGTACGGGAGGACGTTGACATTGGCCCTCATGTTGTTCACAACCACCGTAAACCCTGGAACAAAGCATCAATAGACTCACCGGGGAGATGAGTGAAGTTCTCGTACTCTCTCCGGTAAGTCGCATACAACCGTGCCTGAACCTCAGCATTCCCAGCATGAGCATTCTTCAGCTCCAACCAAATCTTACAAGCTAAGTCCTCTGTCTGAACCCGATCGAACTCGGACTGACACAGAGCACGAAACAAGTAGTCGACCGCCTTGTTGTTGGCGTCGAACATGTCTCTCGATCCCGGAGCAAGGAAGTTCATCGGATGAACATAAGCTGTGTTCACCGTGACATCCCAAAGGATCTGACCCTTACCGCGGAGGAACGCCGCCATCCGCCTCTGCCACATCTGGTAGTTTTTGCCATCGAAGTGCGGAGGACCCGAACCCCGTTCCTGGTACGCCATCCTTGGATCTTAGACTGGTTAGAATCCGAAGATCCGTAACCGGCTCTGATACCACTTGAAGGACCGAAACAGCGAACCAGAGAGGGGGGGGGGGTGAATGGGAGCCGATAAAAATTTTTCTCGAAGGAGATGGACACTCCAACAAGATGAACAAGGCTTCCAAAACACGTCTCCGACTCAACTACCCAAGTTGGCCAAGACCACGCAGCCACTTGAGTGCTACTGGTCCTAGTAACCAACAACTACCTACACCGACTCGAGAACGCAGCGGAACTAGCAACTTGAGCACCACTGACCTGCACCGGTCAGACCGGTCCCTGCTGGAGCTCCCCAACAGATCCTGAGAACTTCCACAGAAGGCTCCTACACCGGTCAGGCCGGTGTAGCACGCCGGTCAGACCGGTCTAATCCAGGAAGCCCCAAAAATCCAAACCTGACCTTCCGAGCTCCAAAACGAACCAAACTCGAAACAGCAGCAACACGGGACAACAGGGAACTCACCAAGGCGTTCACCCGAGGCAAAACCCACAAGGCCTCTGCACCGGTCAGACCGGTGAGTAGCACCGGTCAGACCGGTCAGGCTGCGATGCTCGAGATGATCAGCACCCGCGGGTCAACTCCCCCAAATCCAACTCCCGATCTCCCGAATGGCTCCACGGATTTGCGCAAGACTTTGGGGATAGTAGGAACACCTCATGGGCACTCCATAGCCAAGATTTGGTCCACCAAAACTCACCAAACCGAGAGGAATCGAAGAAATCCCACCAAGAACGCCTCTAACCCTAGAGCCAAGAAAACCCCAAAATCGAGCCCCTTTGCTCACGGATTTGGGAGGGGAATCACAGGGAAAAGAACCACGAAGGGTTCAAGCATACATCCCCTACCATATCCCAAAGAGAAAGGCCTCGAAATCGCTCCAAGAAAATCACCAAGAAAGGGCTCCGAAAATCACCAAAGGGGAGAAACGGGAAAGACACATCCAAGCCTTGAGGAACCACGCCGAATCATCTATACATACCAAAGAGGTTCATACAAGGTCTAGCTTGCCGCCCGATCATCCTTCCCTCTCACAAGATCTCACCATGAAGCTCTCAAGCTAGTCCTATGGAAATCCTAAGGAAAATAGGAAGGGAAAATAGGAAAACAAATGAGCTAGGGTTCCCCGAGATGGCTGCCATCCTCTCACCACTTGGGTTATATGGAGGCAAGCCAAAAGACTAAAATACCCTTACTAGCTAACTAGGGATACATGCCCCTCAAGGGCGAATTCGGAAGTCTTTGGCATCGCTCCATCGGACGGATGCCCAGCGACCGCAAACTTGCTTAGCCTCGACGCAAGCCTTGCGATCCCCACGCGTGTCCTCCGCTTCGAAGATTCCGGACTGCGTCGTCGCACACCGGTCAGACCGGTGCTCCTCACCGGTCAGACCGGTACCCACCGGTCAGACCAATCAGACCCACTGGTCAGACCGGTCCGATGCTGCTGCACCTCCGTCTTCGGTCTTCGGTCTTGGCTTTGTGGATCAACCAAGGAACCTAGTGGTTTTCTGGTGAACCACCGGAAACCCCGCGAACTCGGTGCAGCCTCCGCCAATCACCACTCATGACTCGGCTCCCACATAGTCCTGGCTCGACCTTGGTTTTGAGGCTCAACCAATAAACCGTTCATGACTTCATCTTGCCGTTCTTGCCACCATGCGGCCCGCACTTGACCCCGCTGGCCACCGGGTCCCTCGAACCAAGCCTACTTGTCTTCTCTACACCTGGAGGCCTCACCAGCAACAACCTTTCACGCTTGTTCTTCACCTGCACCAACACCAGTCAAGCCGCAACCTGCACCTGCAATACTTAGCCAAGAATTAGTCCACACCACGTTGTCAATCACTCATCACACCAGGAAGCGACCTTCCACCGGTCCTTGAACCACACAGGCTCTCAGCCCGCTTGATATGCGCCGCTGCCGGTCGCTGAGTAGGGGAGGAGAGGGACGGAAGGGGCAGAGAGGAGAGGAGAGGGGAGGGAGGGCGACCATGGATGGCGCCGAGAGGAGCGGCGGATGGCGTCGGGGAGGATGGGCGCCGAGAGGAGGGTGCGGATGCGGGCTGTGCCTCGCCGCGCCCTTGCTCAGTTCGCTCGATCTGCGCCGCCGCCGGTCGCTGAGCAGGGGAGGGAGGGAGGGGAGGGGAGGAGAGGAGAGAGAAAGGGGAGGGAGAAAGAACTTTAATGCTGACTAATTTTAGTCACTCTCCAAACAGGGGGTGACTAAAAAATTTTGTCTACTAATTTTAGTCATGGGATCCAAACACCCTCTTTGGTTTCCATAGGATACGCTCCCATGTTACATAGTGCCATAGAGAATGCAAGGAAAATGAAACATACTTTCTGTGTAGAACCTTTACACTCTCTGAAACGTAATTACAGCAAAGCCTGATATGACATAATTAAGCACTAACTGTATAACTGACTTCCAAAGCGATGTTACAAATTCAAAAGTTGTCATAAACCAGCAAAACAATTATGTTTGTTCATGTCAGTTTGTGGGATTTTCAAACTTTAGTGGCCACTGCAGGGATCCAACCTTTTTTTTTGGGGAGGCACTTCAACCTGGCAAAGGCATCAACACCAATCAGGAATTCAGGATCCACTGTAGAATTGCATAATGTGGGCTCTAGATGCAACAAAATATTGCTTTGAAAGATAGAAAGAAATCAGATATCATCTTGGAACAAATTGTTTAAACATGACTTAGAGTACTGGCGATGAGCACACAAAGCATAGAACACAGTGAACGGAAATTAGGGTGTTACAACTTTCTATTACGCTCAGCTTATGTCCATAGCAGGCTGAACCATTTGGACAATGCATTTTAGTTCATGCCTTTATGGCACCTATGAGCACTGCAGGTATAAATTTGAGTTCAATTTGGAAGACCTTTAACAAAAAAAATGATGCAATCTGACTTGACCTTATATACTTTATGTCTCTAACTGATCCATAGAAGACCTAACCTAAATTATCAAGCCAACAACAAATAGAAATCATACTATCATCACTATGTTGAAAGAATGTGAAAGTCACCAAAATAGAAAATGCAGCTTTTGTAAGAAAAATGCTAACCTCTCATCACATTAGTAAGCATCAAAGAGTGATCTTATGGAGTTTCAGTGCTTCAATCAATCCGATATTATTATGCGCCTTTTATGGCTCAACCTTTCCTGTTTGGCATAATCCGAATGAAACAAGTTATATTAGTTTACTTTATCAGCATTCTAAGTAACTATAGATCAGGACTTCGTTCAATAGATGAAAACAGAGCAACATCGATATAATGTGCTCCGTCCCTGCCGTAGGTTTATCGTATCAATTTATGATGTGACAGTTAATAAAATCTTCAGTTGGGTAACAATACATTGAGTATCATATAACACTTCAAACTATTATACTTGGAAGAAACTATGAAGATGATTGAATATCACATATAAGATATTAATTTCTCTTCAACATTCTGAGCTATCTTAACAGAAAATTCATAATGGCTAGTCACTTTTAGCACCCAAAGCCCTTTGTACACTATTTGTAAATAGAACTGTTAAACTTATTTGATAGCTTATATTAGTGTAAAGAAGCACTTCAATGATTTCAACAGCATTACAGATATAATGCATAAAACTTACCATACATCTTGATATAGGTGGATATATCATCTTCAACTACACCATCACACTTAGTCGATATCTTCATAGGAAAACATGCACTTCTTGCTATTCCAAATGCACCGCCTTTGCTCCTGACATCATGAGCAATGAGAATAAATTTTCCTGTGACTGAGTTTTTTATCTTCCAGAACTTTTTCCCCTTCGATATTTTACCGTATGCAGTCAAAAGGACTGAATGGTTCAGCTCGCCACAACTACCCATATCATCAGCGATTCCCTAATGTAAAATAGAAATGCGTCCATTTTAAACTTCAAAATACATTTTGTACAAAATGTTGATACACTAATCAGTTGTTTGATTTAAAAAGTTAATAACAAAGTATGTAATAACATTAATATCAGGATTAAATTGATTATCGTGGATTGACAAGCATAATCTAAAAGAAGTTTTCATCTAATTCCGAATAAACCGCATTGTAACCCAACGACAACTGACAATATAACTAGACAAATTATTCCCATGTTGTTTGAGATATGACTCATCTAGTAGTGCCCTTTTCCTGAGAATTTTGATTTGGTACCAATATATACTTATACCGAATGTGCGCGTGCGTAATAGGGGAGGAAGAGGAGGAACATGAGTGAAGTGGATGAAGCGACGAACAGGTGCACTGCGTCGGCTTCACCTGCACTACCCGATCAGGTAGTTGGCTCTACTGGCTCCCACCTCGAGGGATACTAGTGGTGGATGTAGAATTACAAAAATGAGTGTACATACATTCTTAATTTTGTTTCTAAATATATGTTATTAACTTATTGAAACTAACAATCCTATATGAACATAATCTTTGAATGTTTTTCAAGTTGTGTTTATTTAAATATATTTTAACTTTTTGACTAAGGTAAATGTTACATGGGTCATCATGTATTTTGAGCAATGTCATGATAATAACTCCCAAATTTTAGTGATGAGAAAATTATTGGTTGGTTATTTTTGCTAAAAATTTAGTAAATCACAAATTAGTTGCACTAGCCAAATAAGAAACATAAAACATAAACAGTGGTTTTATAATACCTTATTAATAATGTTCACTTTCTTTTTTATGCAATGGTGATATTTTTGTTAAAAATCTTTTATCTAGAACTATCATTACAAAGAAAAAATATTTACATTTATTTTGAAAGATGTATATATCTATTTGATTTCAATGATATCTAAAAGTATTCTTCACAGGTAAAAATGGTTTTGGGCTAAAATTACATATTATATTATATTATGTTAAGGTAATACTTTAGAAAAAATAAGACTAAATATTCATATCACATTCAGGTCGTTGCACGCTCTGCTCTTGTTTCCATCTATTGGCGCCATCTCTGCCATACACTGCCCATGCTTGTTAGAGTGCCTCGTGCACATCGTCTCGACATGGCTTCCCGTTCTCGTTGCGAGCGCACATTCCTACCTTGTCCACGACTTTGGCTTATCGATGTCATCTACCTTCACAGTGTGCTACTTGCGCTTATCACAATACCATTCGGCTACTAACTTTGGGAAAGAAGAAGAAATAAAAAAAGTCTAATATTTCAAAAGTATTTTTCTTCATTTTGAAAAATGTTGAATTTATTATATTCATATTTAGTTTAAAGAAAATATTGAGTGTGCTACTCATAGTGATGTTGATTATGTTATTTTCGAATGTTAGTATGACTTTTTTTAACGGGAAAAAGTTTAGTTTTGACAATCTAACTCTTGCCTCAGTTTAGTTTTGGCCATCGAACTCCAAAACCGGGTATCTTCAACCATCCAACTCTTAAAACCGTTTACAATTGGCCATCGGCCGGTTTTGATGGGTGGTTTTAACTTTTTTTTACAATTTAGTCCTTAGATCTTAAAATGATTATTACTTTTGACCCATGCCTCCGATTTAGGTGATTCTTGCGGTCACGTATTCATAACAATGAGCTTTATCTTTTAAAATGTTATTTATACTATTTTATCACTATTTACTATATTATTCTTATGTTGTTGTATAAAAATAATAATAAAATAAAAGTAAAATAAACAATTACAAAATATTATGAACAACATTTTAAAAGATAAAGCTCATTGTTATGAACGCATGACTACAAGAGTCACTTAAATCAGAGATACAAGAGAAAAACAGTACTCATTTTAATATCCAAAGACTAAACTGCAAATAAAATGATCAAAGTATTCCTTGAACTTTAAAATGATTACTATTTTTTCTCGTATCTCCGATTCAAGTGATTCTTGCGGTCATACGTTCATAATAATAAGCATTATCTTTTAAAATGTTATTCATATTATTTTGTAATTGTTTATTTTACTTTTCTTATATTGTTGTTTTTAGACAACAACATAAGAATAATATTAAAATACTAATAAAGTAGTATATAGAACATTCTAAATGATAAAGCTCACTATTATGAATGCGTGACCGTAAGAATCACCTAAATCGGATGTACGGATAAAAGGTAATAATCATTTCAAGATCCAAGGACTGAATTGTAAAAAAAAGTTAAAACCACCCGATGGTCAAATAAATATGGACAAAAGTAAAAAACCACACCACATCATGAAAAAGATCTATCTAGCTAGCATTTTTACTATTGTAGAAAAATCATGGTGGGCTAGCCTAGAAAAGGAATGTTTCCTAACTTGTATTTACTATGGCAGAACATGTGATGGGGCAGTCAAGAAATAGAAAGCAACGACAGTAAAAAAAATAGAACTCCACGCATAACATGACCTGAGGGTACTTGCCGAAAAAACAAGGTATGGTGAGCGCAATACCCTACCATCACAACCATCTCCCTTCACAATTTCCTTCTAGATGCCATCTCCCTTTTCTAGCCTCCACAACCACTTACAAAGCAGACTTAAGTTCATTTTCCCTAGGTATTTTATTCACAAGCAACCTTTCCTTGTTTATCTTATTCCTTTAATCCATTTAACCAAATGTTACTTTAGTTTAATCCCCCTCCTCGCCAAAAGAATATTTTTAAGGTTTGGACAGGAATTAATTTTCCTCATTATTCACTTTCTCATGTTGCTCCCAACACCCTACATCTACATTAAAACTAGGGGCCTGAGAGAGGACAAAGAGCTCCTTATAATAATTTGTGGCTGTTGACGCTTTTTCCGGTTGAACACACGAGTGCACTGGATCGCGCGGTAGTCGAAATCGCACCTCGTCAAGATCCCCGGCACGGGCCGGTCTAATTGCCTATGGAGGGCGGTAAGGCCGCCTTGGTCAGAGATGTTGCCGAAAACCTAAGATCACTGCCCCGGGAGGGACCCCGTCAGGGACAACGCGCCTAGGGTTGTTCTAAGATCGGCAGGCCACTTAGAATGCCCTAAATCGCCGTAGAGATGAAGAAGGAAGCAAAGAGGTTGGAAAAGTAGGGTTTGGAGATAAAAAGTAAGATAATTGTTTGTTCGATTCGGTGATCCCCTCAATCCGCCATGGGCCCTTTATATTTATAGGGTGGGGAGGTCTTGCCCCGCAAGGAAATCCTTTACAATTCCAATTCTATTAGGACTCCTCAATTTGGTTTGGACTCAAGGGAGGGAGGTCTAACCGCCTGGGACATGCAGTTAGACTGCATGGCACTTTTGCCGGATCGGCTACAGGCCACCGGTCAGACCGCATGGTGACCCCGGTCTGACCGGCTCGTCCAGCCTGATCTGGCTTAGCTGCCATTTTTGAGTGTCAACATATGCCCCCCTATTTTTTAGTAAAGCTTGTGCACTAAAAAACAATTCTAAGGTCGATGTAACACTTTCCACCGGCAATTTTATCCTAAGGGCGATTCTCATTGAAATCGGCCGTGTCTTCTCAATTGTCTTCAAGATTCATGCGTTCTGGAGAAGAACTGTAGTCAATAAGCTATTCATCATCTTCTAATTCAGGTGCTGATGGCAGCTTATTATCACAAGCCATGGGAGTCAAAGGAGTTGAAACGGGCAATATCTCTGGATCAGGCGGTTTAACCGCCTCTACGCCTGATTTAATCGCCCCGGTCGGTCTGACCGCCTCCTCCATCGGTTTGACCGGCCCTGCTTGGTCGTTGTTCTTGATTCTCTACTCTTTACCTTGTGGCACCGTAGGCCTGTAGAGGTTGAACATCTCGTCTCTCTGCTTCTCCATCTCCTTTTCCTTGTTCTCCCGAAACCGTAACCTTTGAAGTTTTCTCCTTTGAGTTTGTGTTAAACCAGGAGGACACCATCTCGGTAGAAAGTACTTGGAGTTGGAACTACTTCCACTGGCCTCATGGTCATTAGTAGCAACAGATCCTTTTTGCCTCATGGTATACTTGCCTCGGAGAAGATTGAGCAAAATTTCTAGGCAGGGCGGTCTGACCGCGTGTAGGGGGCGGTCGGTCTGACCGGGTTGGTCTGTTGATTCTGACCAGATTTTCGTGACGTACATCGGTCTTGAATAGGTTGTGTTATCCTGTCCAGAGCTGGTTTCCTTGGTCCTTCCCATCTAGGAAAGAAGGATTGCTAATACAGTACCCACATCACTCCATTGTCATCATAAATTGGGCGAAGCGGATTTGAACTTGAAGGAGCCCATGATGGAGCGAAGTGTCTTCCTTGATGAGATGATTCACCACTGAACCTTGTAGCTGCTCTAGGCGAGAATGGCCTCTCTTGGTGTGTGGGTGACCTCATCCTTTTTTTTAACGGCCGATCACTTGTAACGACCGTTTGCTTGGAGTATTTGTCAAATAGCATATCAAAAGTGACTTTGGCCTTGGGCCACTCCCTTGATTTTTTGCCACATTAAGCTTCCAACTTCCAATCTCCGGTCGCTTTGGTTTGAGCATCCTTGGGCGACCATGGGCAGGGGCGGTCTGACCGCCCACCAGAGCCGGTCTAACCGCCTCAGCCTATTTGGGCTTAAGTGGTTGCTGACTGACAGGCGCGGACGACCCTTGCCCCCCATGTCCAGAAGCTTTGACAGTGATCATAAATGTTTCTTTGCCATCAGGGGTCTTCTCATAAGCAACTTCTCTTGTTAACTCTTTTCCTTTCAAATAAGGCTTTGCTTCCCTGACCACCACATTTTTGCCCTTGGTTGCTTCGACTTGATGTGGCCGAACCAGCACCTTGGGCTGCTGCAATTCCATGGTGTTGATAGGAAAAGGATGCTTGTTAAATTGCTTTTCAAGAAGTATCAAACGACCTTCATTTATGGCCGATTGAATCTTGCGACGAGACACATTGCAAACATTAGTAGCGTGAGAATAAGAATGATGATATTTACAATATGCATGTCGCTTTATCTCATCAAGTGAAGGCATGGTATGGGATATTTTAATATTTCCAAGTTTAAGTATGTTGACGGTTGAAAACTGTGTTGAAGTTCACCGCAAGCGTACGGGTGACTTGGTGCATTTTTCACCAAGGAGGGTCCCCAAGGTTTGTCAATCCAAGGATCGGAAGCAAACCACTAAGGTTCTCTATCTAACCTACCGGTCTAACCCTATGTGAAGCATTGATTGCATAAAGGTAACATACAAACATGAAGGGATGTATGGATCTCATCCACCTAGCCATAAAGGTAAACATCAAAAGGTAACCCTAGTCTAACGTCTTCTTGTTACCGCTCCGGCCACGGTGACAAACCAATCTAATCCTACAACGTGAGAATGAGTCATTGACTCAACATTACACGTTCGCTCGCCGCTTTCTCCTCCACCGTACTGTCACTACGTAAGGATATTCATCACCGAACGATAAACCTCGGTCCGTGCATTACTACGATGTATCCACAAGAGATAGACTAACCACCATGATTACTCTATTCCTACTAAGGGCATATGCTAGCTACACATATGAATAAACATGCATCGAAGTAACTCAAAGTAAGGAAAAGACATGATTTATATCACCATCGAATGTAGAGTGTACAATTGCCTTGATGGAATCAAAGCATGAGCTCCGAAACTCCACCATGGCTTCACCACGCAGGGCCAACCATGGCGGCTAGGGCATGGCCTAGGCCATCTCCTAGGCAACTCGAGGACTTGCGGCGGCCGTCGGCTTCCTCCGGTGCTTCTCCTTCGTGTCGGCGACTCTCTGGTGAATGGATCTGAATGGTTCACCCCCCTTGTGGCGCCTAGGGACTTGTATTTATACCCTTGGGGTGCCTTGGGGCGTGCTCCACGTTGCCTTGCACGAGATCTTACTTGGGAGAGAAGTGAACTTGGTTTCCATAAACTCAGCCTCATCCAGATTTTCCTGATTCGTAACCCTTCCTTGCCAGCACCACATCTCCCACGTCCGGACTCCAAATAATACAAATTCGGTGTCCAGGTTGTGTGCCACGAAATTATCTCCAACTTTGGTATTCATTGCTTTCCTTGGAAACAAAGATAAGATTCCCAAAACAGTCTCGAAAGATAATCTGTCTGATTTCGGACTTGTCTGCGCAGCTGACATTTCGGGGGACATATCTCCTAGCTCCTTGACCCGAATTGGGTCTTCCATATGTCCAAATCGAAGCTATCGTCGAGGCCCACAACTTTGGTAGTCAAACTTTTGCCATTAGAGGCCATTTAAGTCTCCGAATCTGCACCGAAATATCATGCTGTCCTGGGCTGCGAGAATATCTCTCAGGCTGAGTTGATCTCGTTGGTAAACCTCCAGGTCCCCGGAGTTTTACATGTTGATGCTTCGGTCCTTGGGTCATTTGGAGTCGTGTTCACTTCATGTCTTGACTTATGACGGGCTTCATGATCTTCTCATAAAGTGCTTGATGAACTTTACCCGAAAGTACTCCTTTAAGCGCTTAAATCCTGTGTAAACAACATACTCCAAAAACCACATGCGAGTGCGAACTTGTCATATCAAGGGGGTTAGTAACGTTAGTTAGGATATCAAATATGTGCGAATGTTGATGGTAAACTTATAGCTAGGTGTACCAAAATCAACCGTCAACATACCCCCATGCTTAAACCTTGCTCATCCTCGAGCAAGTCCAAGATCTTTGCTTAACTTGGAAATCAGCGTTGCCCTTCAATGTCTTCCCTGCACTTAGTTATACACAACAAGACATATTGCTCTCTCAAGTATTTAGCATTTAAGGTTCAAGTTTTGACCAGCTAATTCATCATGGAAGATAGACTATTATTAAAGAACATGCCACAATAAAACAAATATAGTGCTCTCAAACTTAAGCAAACTTCAAACCTTTACCTTGTTGCATCGTGAAGAGTTTTCAAAAAGTTGCACATCTAACATAAGTGAGGTTCTCTTGCAAAAGCTCATGAAAACACTCATCTCGTCAAGTCACTCAAGCCTACACTAGATTATTTTCAACCTATTTTACTCATATATGAAAGTGGAAAGCTTATGTGGAGCTTGATAGGTAAAACAATCCTAGCAAAATATTATACTTGAAATATTGTCAGACTAAGAGAGAGATCTATTGGAATTACCGAGACTAGTCAAAAAGGTCATGGAAAATAAATGTTGGAAAGAGAGAGAGATGGAACACGCGCATTTAGAAAGGTGGACATGTGCAAGTGGCAAATGGGTGATCCCGAGACACGAATGAAATTCTCGTTATCGGATTGCACATGGTTAAAAAAGATTGAGTATGGACTTGTCTTCAAAGCTCTCTAAGACTTAAATGAAGCTAAAAAGAACCGAGGAGCATTTTTATTTTTCTCTCTTTTGTCTTTTTTCTTTTCTTCTTTTTTTCTTTTCCCTTTTTCCTTCATTCATTTTTTCTTCTCTCTTTTTTTAATTCATCATTTTTTATGCTCCTCCGAACTTTTAAGCAACATAGTACTTGCTATAGCAGTCCTCCCCCATGCTTAAATGATTGCTCGTCCTCGAGCATAGAAGTGAGGGGACCTATGGCTGCTAGAGAAATACGAAATCCTCGTGTCCCTTTATAAATCTTTTGAAATCTTCAGGGGCATCCTCCATGTCGAAACTCTGCATGGTCTTGGGTGCGATGATGAGTCCCTCCATAAGTTAATCACAAAAAGATGTTTTGGGTTTAGGGAGGATGCCCAGCGAAGTTTGTGAAATTTTCAGTGTAGAAACCCACAATGCATGGACAAGAATGGCTAGCATGAAAAAGATACACAAAGGAATGATCACCTTCTTAGTCTTGTACCACAGAAATCGATCCTAATCCAACTCATCAAGATATAAGTTTACAAACTAAGGGTAACATCATGAAAGTACTTGTATGAGTATAGGCTTTGGTAGGTAGAGCCTTGCAAGAGATTCACAAATGTAGATAGCATAATAATTTTAAATAAAAAACAAGTGCAAGGCATAGGTTATCGGTAAACTTAAATCAAAGAGCAACATAAAGTATGTGGGTCTTAGAAATTAGTCATTTAACCTCCACAAATGAAAGAACCGGTATTTAATCAATTTAAGTTCCTTTTAATAGAGAGCAAAAAGTCAAGTCATATACAACATCATGCAAGTAAAACAAAGCGGCAACTTTCATCATTTTTCCATAAGCAAGGCATACAAATGATATCATCGTGGTAAGCTCAAAAGTGATGGTGATTCATTTATTGAAAAATAAAACTAACAAACCTAGGTTTCCCTCCTAGTAGCCATGTTATTGATCGAGAGATAAATACAAAGGTTGTTTATGGTTGGAAGCATATATGTGCAAGCATTTAGAAGGAGATGAACAAATATAAAGTTAAGGGCGAGTTACCGTCCTTTTCGATGCTCGAAGTGAAGTGCAGCGTGGCCTCCCCCATGCTTAAGCATTGTGCTTAGCATGGAAAAAGAATGATGAGCATCTTGTGGTGAAGGTGATCCTTAAACTCCATGTGGCCTTTTTCCCTTTCGTCTTTCAAATCCTCCCCCATGCTTAGCATGTTGCTAAGTGTGGAAGAACTTGAATCGCTCATAACCCCCTATTGCCATGTGTTCGAGAATCATCTTCACTTCCTTGCCTTTGTACCTCAGTTGTCCTCCAACTTCTTCTTATTATCATCAAGCCATGGTTCCAATCCTTCATCATATCGTCATCACCGACTTCCATCCCGTCCTTGTTGCTGCCTCATTTTCCACAGTTTTTTTTACTTCCAGAACAGAACATGTACTGAAACACCCATCCAAGTAGAAGTTCATGAAATTATCTTTCCAACGAGCCATCATTCGCATGAAACGGGTTTCAAACAAGAGAGTTGTGCTTTTTTTACTCCGGTGATGCAATCTGTAATATTCAGAATGTGCAGCGCTTAATGTTTCTGCCATATCTCCTTGTACGGGTCTTCAAAATTTATGATCCTTGATGCGTTGAAAAGAAGGTTTGAAGGAGCTTCTGAATATGAACTTTTCTTCCATTGTACATCTCTGAACACGTGCTCAAACCTTGATGGAAACAACAACTTCCCTCTCAAGCCTTGTAGATGACTAACGATCTTGATTGCAATTGGTCAAGAACTCATGGGAACACTTTGTCATGCCTGCAAAACAAATCAAATGCACATTCTACCCCCGGGGTGATGGTCGGGAGTAGAAGTAATTGCCAACAAACCAAATACATCCCTAAGATCTTAACTTGTGACATAGCTTACCTAGTAAAAAGAAAAGAGAACCTAATGAGTGTACGTGCGTGTAGGTGAAAATGCAAATGAAAGAAAGGAATATAAACAATGACAATGTTTGCACCAAATTCTAAGCTCCATGCTTACAAAGTGGTTGCCATACTTTCCATTCCAACAAAGATTTATTGACCAAGGTCAAAACACCATGTTCATCCCAAGATTAATAATTCTTTAAAGTGCAAGAGAAGTAGGACGCATTGCAAAATTTATAAACCAACCAAATGCAACGTGAAAGCAATGTTTATAAAACTGAATGACGGTGGTCTCCAATCATGTCTAAACACCATGTTTACACAAGATTGTGAAAGAAAATGCCACTAGTGAAGCATTATCATTGAAATAAAGCATTCATCAAAAAGTTTCGTGAAGAAACCAAGCTAACCTATGCATGATAGAACAAAGGGGTTGATGCAAAATGCAAATGCAAAGGAGTTAGTAAAAAGGGTCAGCAATGTTTGCAAAGGATTTCGATGTCGCCGCTTAAAAATGACAAGCAAGTCACTTTATGAGAGGTACAATCTTGGCAACAAAATCTTTTATCAAAAGACCTAACCAAACATGCTAACAAAGTTTTAGGGTAAGGCTTATGGGTATCCTATATTTTTGGCTTAAGATAAGAATTTTGAAAAGATAAGTCGGGTGAAGAAATTCTATCTAAGGTGGTTTTGGAAGAGAAGAAAAGAAAACAAGGGTTAGATTTTTGGATGAAAAACAAACCTATGGTTTTAGAATTACTAAAGGTATAAGAGGTTTTCCCTAAGGGTTTAGGATGAGGCTAGTCAATATTTTAATCATACAAAACTATATAAGTGATCCCCACTAGAGGATTTCTCTCAGTCGTGGTGAAGCCACGTCAGCAGTCTCCATGCCGATGGTATTGGCACTAAGCAAATCATTAAATCCTCTTTTAAATTAATCTTCCCACTCCCAACAATTTGCATTGAAGCACACCGCATGCAACACACCACTTTAAAGCAGGCACCCAGCCTCCCTGGCGATCTATTCCATCTAATGGCACTAAACATTAAATTTGCTCACCTTCCTTAGCCACGGCATATAATCCTCTGTTCTTTACTCTGACATCTGAACAGGCTCAAGCACTTTGGCATCTGAAGTCTTAATAGGCATTCATGGCGCAAGATATGAAGAGACTTCCCACCCAATAAACCAACAGGTAGCAAAGAGCAGGCAGAGACGAGTCGCGTGGCTTGCATGCTGAGAGTGCGCGAGGCGCTGCGGCCTGTTATGTGATAGTCAACGATCGAGGAAGAGGAGCGGCCAAGCGAGGATGAGGACGGCGTAACAGCATGTCGGCAGTAGTGCTGCTCTCGCTTTGTATTCTTCAACTTATCTATTCATATGTTGTAACAAATTACTAAATTTTGATCTCATTGTCAGAGCTATTTTACCATCTATAACACTTCCTTAATGTTTTATCAATTTTGTTTCTTCTCCACCCATTGATTAACCAAAGTATTACTCAAAAGTCTATGATTTTTTTATCTAAGAGGTCGTTCAAATGGCTTTTAGTGTAATATCTACAAGTGCAAGATTTATACAAGCAATTAAAAACTTCATCGGTTCACAATTTATCGAAGAACTATTTCAAATCCCGCAGCAACGTGCGGGGAATCACCTAGTTAGAAATAGATAGAGATAGACTTTTTCGACTTGACATAAGTCGATCCCCCCCTTTTGTTGGCTTGGATTCTAGGTGTGGTTTGATAGGAAGGTTTAGGCAAAGATGGTATTTTTTTAAGGGTTATAAAAGATGAGATGCAACATGCAACACAATGCAAAGGTGGAGAACAAAGTGGAATGAAGTGCAACATGATATGAATGAACAAAATGATATGACATGATATGGCGGTGATCTAAACCAAAAACAAAAATTAGCCTAAGTTAACTAGCCCCAAGTTTAGAATCAAAAGGGATCATGTTTCATATTTCTCTCTAAAAAGACACAAATAAAAAAACTCTAAACACTAATAAGCACACAAAAAAGTGGTCTACAATTTTTCCATAATCAAGTAGCATAGTGCTCAATCAATATTTATTAAAGCATACAAAATGTGGTTGTGACATTTATTAGAGCAATGCAACGTTACTCGAAGTTTTCAAATAAAGAGCACAATGTAGACCGTCATCGCTTATATAGATATATAAAAATATCGGGTTGCCTCCCGCAAAGCGCTTCATTTAAAGTCATAGAGCTCGACTTTCTCACGTACCTTTTTATTGTTGTGAAGCCATGGTTACTTGTGCGAGAATCCAAAGTAGCCATGCAGCTTGATGTTGCCTTATGAAATCGGTCGTGGTTCGCTTCCAACATCATCATGTGTTGAGTGGTGCCTCTTGTGTCTTCATTCATCCAAGCTCCAGAGGGTTTGTTTTAGTCCTTAGCTTCTGAATTTCATCATGTACGTGTTGTGGAACCGTTGCCCCATCTTCTCTTTATTGACACCATGTCCATCTCCTTTATCTTGTCGTCATCGCCTTGTTGCTGCCTCTTCTTCATGGATTTACCCCTGCATACAGAACAGAACATATACCAAAATATAGTTCTATTAAAAAATTTATAAAATTACCTTTCCAACGGGTACTCATTCGTCTTAATCGGAGTCCGAATGAGGGAGCTATGACTGTTTCACTTCAGCATTGCTTGCTGTCCAGAATTTCAGCATGTGCAACCTTCGGTGATTCGGCCATATCCGCTTGTAGGAACCTCCGATTGCCTTGCCGCTTGATTCGTTGGAACGTAGACTTCATGGGGCTTCTGAAAATCCAAGTTTATCTAATGCTTTCTGCTGAGGCTCATGCAAACATCGTGATGACATCGTTATCCTTTCGTCCGTCGATCCGGAGATGTACGCGTAGTCTTTATCTTGAAGTCTTTTAGGGCACCATGTCATGCATCTCTTGGCTTCAGAAGTCATTACCATCACTGCATGAGCATGATGGTAATGGAATCCTTCTATATCATGCTTGACATGGTCATTTCCGAAGCCTATAGCTCGAACAAACAAACCTCCAAAAGACATTAGTCTAAAAACATAATCGACACATAGGCATACCTTGTTCATCTTTGTTTGCTTTGGGTGGGGGCTCGATAGTGGATGTTGGGACACTAACCAAGGTTAGCACCAACCACTAAAGAGCAATTCTTTGTGTAGCCATCAACTTGGTTGAGCGAGGTTGGACTTCCCGAAGTACGAATGTTGAAAACTTCTCGATCGCTTTGTGTCTAGGGTTTTACCTGCATTCAAGGACACAAATAAGAAACACAGGGTATATGCAATAATAAAATTACGGTTAGTTAAAAGAAAGATAGATCACCCTAGGGTTCGAGTTGCCGATCCCCGGCAACGGCGCCAGAAAAAGGGCTTGTTGACGATTCAAAACCGTGTTGAAGTTCACCGCAAGCGTACGGGTGACTTGGTGCCTTTTTCACCAAGGAGGGTCCCCAAGGTTTGTCAATCCAAGGATCGGAAGCAAACCACTAAGGTTCTCTATCTAACCTACCGGTCTAACCCTATGTGAAGCGTTGATTGCATAAACGTAATATACAAACATGAAGGGATGTATGGATCTCATCCACCTAGCCATAAAGGTAAACATCAAAAGGTAACCCTAGCCTAACGTCTTCTTGTTGCCGCTCCGGCCATAGTGACAAACTAATTTAATCCTACAACATGAGAATGAGTCATTGACTCAACATTACACGTTCGCTCGCCGCTTTCTCCTCCACCGTACTGTCACTACGCAAGGATATTCATCACCGAACGATAAACCTCGATCCGTGCATTACTACGATGTATCCGCAAGAGATAGACTAACCACCATGATTACTCTATTCCTACTAAGGGCATATGCTAGCTACACATATGAATAAACACGCATCGAAATAACTCAAAGTAAGGAAAAGACATGATTTATATCACCATCGAATGTAGAGTGTACAATTGCCTTGATGGAATCAAAAGCATGGGCTCCGGAACTCCACCATGGCTTCACAACGCAGGGCCAACCATGGCGGCTAGGGCATGGCCTAGGCCATCTCCTAGGCAACTCGAGGACTTGCGGCGGCCGGCGGCTTCCTCCGGTGCTTCTCCTTCGTGTCGGCGGCTCTCTGGTGAATGGATCTGAATGGTTCACCCCCTTGCGGCGCCTAGGGGTTTGTATTTATACCCTTGGGGTGCCTTGGGGCATGCTCCACCTTGTCTTGCATGAGATCTTACTTGTGAGAGAAGCGAACTTGGTTTCCATAAACTCAGCCTCGTCCAGATTTTCCTAATTCGCAGCCCTTCTTTGCCAGCACCATATCTCCCACGTCCAGACTCCAAATAATGCAAATTCAGTGTTCAGGTTGTGTGCCACGAAATTATCTCCAACTTTGGTATTCATTGCTTTCCTTGGAAACGAAGATAAGATTCCCAAAACAGCCTCGGAAGATAATCTGTCTGATTTCGGACTTGTCTGCGCAGCTGACATTTCGGGGGACATATCTCCTAGCTACTTGACCCGAATTGGGCCTTCCATATGTCCAAATCGAAGCTATCATCGAGGCCTACAACTTTGGTAGTCAAACTTTTGCCATTAGAGGCCATTTAAGTCTCCGAATCTGCACCGAAAGATCATGCTGTCCTGGGCTGCGAGAATATCTCTCAGGCTGAGTTGATCTCGTTGGTAAACCTCCAAGTCCCCAGAGTTTTACGTGTTGATGCTTCGGTCCTTGGGTCATTTGGAGTCGTGTTCACTTCATGTCTTGACTCATGATGGGCTTCATGATCTTCTCATAAAGTGCTTGATGAACTTTACCCGAAAGTACTCCTTTAAGCGCTTAAATCCTGTGTAAACAACATACTCCAAAAATCACATGCGAGTGCGAACTTGTCATATCAAGGGGGTTAGTACCGTTAGTTAGGATATCAAATATGTGCGAATGTTGACGGTAAACTTATAGCTAGGTGTACCAAAATCGACCGTCAACAAAGTAATTCATAAAAAATGCGATCACACGTAGAAACATCAAAGGTAAATTTTAATTCTTCTTGCCGACCTTTACTAACCGGCTTAAGTGATGCAAAAGAAAAAGATTTATCTTCAGAAGGCCAAACAAATTCAGCACTATAAACTTCATTCTCATCATTCAAATTATTAGAAACATAATCAACCACATGAATATCAGATCGATGAGACTCAAGTTTTTCTTTTTCTTTATTTAATTTTAATTCTTGTGCCATGTTGACGGTCGATTTTGGTACACCTAGCTATGAGTTTAGCGTCAACATTTGCACGTATTTGATATTCTAACTAATGGTACTAACCCCCCGGAGGTATCAAGTTCACTCTTGCATGTCGATTTTGGAGTTTGTTATTTACGTAGGAAACTAGCGCTTAAAGGGAGACTTTCGGGATAAGTTCATCAAGCACTTCAAGAGAAGATCATGAAGCTCGGCACAAGTCAAGACACATCATGAACATGACTCCAAATGGCCCAGGGACCGAAGCATGAAGCCGTAAAACTCCAGGGACTTGAACAGAAGATGCTGAAGCTTGCGCGACAAGGAGCTCTATCTAAACCGTGGAGAAGACGACGTCAAGGGCCCACATGCATAAGGGAGCAAGTCAACAATTGACCGAGAAGCATCGGGGAGCGAACCGGGGCCGAAACAGGCCAGGTCGGTCGGCCCAGGCCGGCCGGCCCAGCCCCTTTTCGTGCCGGTTCGCGACGCCCTTTGACCTAGGTGCTCCTTTATATATTGCCTCTGCCTCCGCCGGCCGCCACATCCATCCATTCATCAGAGAGCCGCCGACACGAAGGAGAAGCACCGGGAGGAAGCCGACGGCCGCCGCAAGTCCTCGAGTTGCCTAGGAGATGGCCTAGGCCATGCCCTAGCCGCCATGGTTGGCCCTGCGTGGTGAAGCCATGGTGGAGTTCCGGAGCCATGCCTTGGCTCCATCAAGGCATTTGTACTTTCGACATTCGATGGTGATATAAATCAATCCTTGTCCTTACTTTGATCTACTACGAGTTGTGCTTATCATATGTGTAGCTACCATATGCTTTTAGTAGGATTAGATCGAATCATGGTGATTAGTCTTGTCTTGCGGATACATCGTTGTAGTGCACGGACCGAGGTTGTCGTTCGGTGATGATTATCCTTGCGTAGTGACAGTACGGTGGAGGAGAAAGCGGCGAATGAACGTGTATCGGACCACTCCATATCGGGTTACTCCATATTGAGTGTACTCCTTATCATAGTATATGTTTAGATTGGTTTGTCACCTTGGCCGGAACGGCAACAAGAAGACGATAGGCTAGGGTTACCCTTTGGTGTTTACCTTTATGGCTAGGTGGATGAGATCCATACATCCCTTCGTGTTTGTATGTTACCTTTATGCAATCAACGCTTCATGATAGGTTAGATCATTAGATTAGATGGATAGCCTTAGGAGTTTGCTTCTGATCTTTGGATTGACAAATCTAGGGAGGACCCTCCTTGGTGAAAAAGGCACCAAGTCACCCGTACGCTTGCGGTGAACTTGAGCACGGTTTTGCACCATCAACATGCCATACCTCTCACAAGAACAGAATCAAGCGAATAACAATTTGCACCTTCTAATCTTTCTCTACGAGCAGATTTTAAACCTTTAGCCGCAAGATTAGCTAGGTCGGAATCAAAAAGCGACAAATTGAAACACCGGTTTTTAACCTCTTTAAAACGCTTAAGGTAATTAGAGACTGTTTCGTCTTTACCTTACTTAACTGATGTCAAATCTGTCAATTTTAGTTGATAGTCCCCACTAAAGAAGTGATCATGAAATTTTTGTTCTAATTGATTCCAAGAATCAATGGAGTTGGGGGTAAAGATTTAAGCAAAGGCGGTACCCGTTAAAGATAAAGAGAACAAACGCACTTTAAAAGAATCATGGGCACTTGCTTCACCTAGTTGAGCAATGTATTGGCTTATGTGCTCCCAAGTTGTACGATTATCCTCACCACTAAATTAAACAAAATCGGGTACACGCCAACCAGGGGCAAAGCCAAAAGATCAAAATCGGCTTTATAAGGTTTTTGATATAATCTAGAATTACTCATATCAATGTCGAGTTTGTTTTTCACCACACTAGCTAGTTCTTCCTTAAATTTACTAAATTCATCCATAGCATCTAGTTGTGATTACATTGTAGCTGATAAATAAACTCTATTCACAGGGGGCGGGTTTCCTGAAACACCCTTCATCTGGCCAGATAGGGCGGTCAGACCGGCCATGGGGGCGGTCTGACCGGGGTCGGCTTTGCAATGATGATTGTCCCAGATAAAAACTAGTCGGCATGCCATATACAGGTGTCCCAATTGAGGTTCCTGACGTTGCCAACAAGTTTGGTTGCAACACCTCTTGTGAATCTAATTGAGGGATAGAATCATTAGGAATATTGAAACTACTACTTTTACCCTCAACTTTTCTAGGCGAGTAATCATACTAGCAACCTGACTATGCTGATTACTAAAAGCATGCTCAAATCTATCAGATAATGTAGCAAGCTTTGTAGATAGATCAGTTTCAGGTTTGCTTATAGTGGTGATTACCTCAATCTTGTCGTTGTTAACCTTGATCGTCGGCAACTCGAATTCTTGAGCCATCGTCACCTTGCCTAAGCGATCTTTCCTGGCACTAGAGAGAAACTGCTGCTTGATGTAATCCTGAAGCTCAGTGTACTTCCTCTGGTCCTCTTCACTGAGTTCTTCGATGTTCACCATGATGATGTTTGACAAAACGGTTGTAAAACTAGATCTGTCCCAGCAGAGTCACCAAAAGTGTATTGACGCCTTTTCCGGTTGAACACACGAGTGCGCTGGATCACGCAATAGTCAAAATCGTCGTACCTCGTCGAGATCCCCGGCACGGGCCGGTCTAACCGGCTATGGAGGGCGGTCTGGCCACCTTGGTCAGAGACGTCGTCGAAAACCTAAGATCGCTGCCCCGGGAGGGACCCTGTAAGGGATAACGCGCCTAGGGTTGTTCTAAGATCAGCATGCCACTTAGAACGCCCTAAATCACCGTAGAGACGAAGAAGGAAGCAAAGGAGTTGGAAAAGTAGGGGTTGGAGATAAAAAGTAAGATAATTGTTTGTTCGATTGGGTATCCCCTCAATCGGCCACGGGCCCTTTATATTTATAGGCTGGGGAGGTCTTGCCCCGCAAGGAAATCCTTCACAATTCGAATTGTATTAGGACTCCTCAATTTGGTTGAGACTCAGGGGAGGGCGGTCTAACCATCTGGGACATGCGGTTAGACTCCGCGTTGCACTTTTGCCGGATTGGCTACAGGCCACCCGGTCAGACCGCATGGTGACCCCGGTCTGACCGGCTGGTCCAGCCTGATCTGGCTTAGCTGCCATTTTTTAGTGTCAACAGTGGCATGTTTTTTTAAAATATCTTCAACCTTGTCAGTGTTCGTGCCCTCATGCTCCAAGTGAAAATATCATTTTTCCTTTTCTTACCATTAGCCTTCTTGTGAAAAAAAGTCTGTGTTGTTGTCCCCTTTAAGCAACCATTAGCATTGATCCTTTGTACCAATATAATTCCTCCTCTTCAAGCAATCTTAGTAATTCAGTTTTGAATCGAAGGTTTCCTGCAGTAAGTAAACAATTCTCTTATCTTTTTTTTGCAAACTCAGCCAGTTCAGTTTGTATAATATGTTTATACCTTCTTATTTGATCTTTTAGGTTTACGCCCATCCTTAAAAATAAGATTTTGTTTACTTTTATAATCCAGTTGTCAACAACATTTCTAGCTGTGCCCTCTTTCCCCCAGATTTCTTGTTTTTTGTTCAAATAGTCGGAATGCCTAGTCCAAGAAGTTTCAAAGAAGAAGTGTTTTGTTTTTTATATCTTTTCTTGGTCATTACATAACAGCAGAGGATTATGATCTGACATGTATCTTGGTATTTTCCTTAAATTTGTCAAAGGGAGGCAAGTTTCCCAGCCATCATTCATAAGAATTCTATCCTGTTTCTCAAGTGTTGGGTTCAAATGATTGTTGCTCTAGTGACTCAATGTGCACCACAAGTACTGCAGAGGATCCCGTCGCAGAAGGGATAGATTCCGGAGAGATATAACATTGCTCAAATAAACTGCCAAACAAGTTGATGAAATGTTATGTTAGTGCAAGTGAGTAGAGAGTTTTTTCCTTTATAGCTTGCCCTAATGGCCGATGTAGACAACATCTCATCAAGGGGCATCAAAATTTTCTTGAAACAAACCAGGTAGGAGAACTGCTGATTATATTTAAAAGAAGAGGAAACTCAGACTAGGTGAAAACAATAAGGAAAAAAATAACACAACACTGGCAGGTTGGATTAGATCATCAACACATGCTGCACCAAGCTCACACACTCAACTCAACTACACATGGGCCGGTTGGATTGGAACATCAACACGCACCAAAACTCAAAACATCACAAGCGACTACAGCAGCAGATGAAATAAAGCCTAACCGTGGCCTCTACTAACAAACACACTCATTCACTACATGGTTCTGCACCAATTGTCATGGATTTTTATGGCAACAAGTGGTTTTGGTTGCTATAAACTGGGCTTAATGCGACAATAGTTGATACTGGTCGTGTTAAGGGGGTACGTTGTGACCAATTGTGGAGCATTGCAATTTTAATGGCCTTTGTTGCATTATGTAAGGGTGTATGACAACGCATGTACTTTTTTTGCAATTGCGGTGATGGCATTGTCATGCTTTCTCCTAATGGTTGCAATAGTTGTCGATATCACAATGACTATGACACATCGCTATTAGAGGTGTTGTGTGTTGCAAAAGAGTCTTACATATAGCAACGAAAATGCACTTGTTGCGACTAAATTCTTTGATATTGCAATGTGGATCGAAAATGTTGCAAATTGCTCAGAGGTATGACAACACTAACATGAATCATTGTAACAGATTACATATATAGCATCAAACACAAAAATCGTCGCACTTGAGAAGATGCTATTGCAACAACATATCGTCGTTGCAATGGAAAGAACTATTAGTTGCAATTGATGTGTTTGTGGGTGCCACCAGGATATCATAGGCCTTTACAATGGCATGTGGGCCTAGATAATGTCCTACATACATATGACACTTTTTTTCACGAGGCAAGTCTGATCCTAACCCAACTATCCTTCGACCTATAATAATAAGAAGAAAACCCAAACACATCATTATTGTCGTCACGAGATCCGCCGGGGTGACGCTCGGATCATCTAGAACCATGGGAGCAAGTGCGATCACCTGCCCTAGTGTGCGAGTTGCTATGTGAGGAGGTAGTCCATCCCCACTCATGGTTCTCCTCCAGGATCTCTTGACCCAAATCCCATCCGCCAAGGTATAATCAATTATGAGATCCATGTGCATGGAATTTTAGTTTGTTAATTAGTTTATATACATCTAGTTTTAATACTATATTATCTAATACTGATCAAGCACCCTTTGTACACATGGTTTAGGAGTTGTAAATCTGCTGTAGTTGGGGTTTTTTGCAATGGCAAGTGAGGATTGTAGTTGGATGGAATTGCTGACTTCAGATGATGCGTGGCAACACGGATTCGATAAGTTTATTGAGGATACCTTTCAAAACAGATTTAAAGTTCTCACATTCGGAACCTTTTTTCGAATCCAATTACCAAGTCAGTTGTTGGCTTTGTTAACTTAAGGGGTAAACCTTGGTTAGTGAAAGTCAGAGTTCCAACTATACATTGGAAGTCTTTAGCTAGAACTTGAACCACATGATTTTCCATATTTATTGGGACAAGAAGAAATTTTTGTCATAATTGACTTTTAAACCAGTAGGCAAGGCAAAAGTTTGCAACAGGTTTGTCAATGCATTTAGCTGATGAGGGCATCCCCCCATGACCATAAATAATTGGAAAGTCTTGACTATAGTGCATTTTAAAAAATGGATAACCTCCTCAAAGAAGAGGATCAGTCCATTGTTATTACAAGTAGAAACATTTGCTACACCCACAAGTTTAATAAAAGACGCTAATATGACTCAAAAATCAATTTGCAAACTAAAAGACCATCAATTTGAATTAAAGAAACTTAAAGCTGCCATCTCCAAAGTTCGGCATGCTGAAATGAAGAGCTTCTCATCGTTTTCACATGCTGCAACTTGGCACATGATCGGAGCCAATACATTTCCCTGAACAGTACCTCCTTTACCATAGATTTTGACGTTGCAGTTATTTTATTTTGATGTTGCAACGGAGTGATAGGTTATTAGTGAATATTTATTGTGGTGTTGTTGACACCCAAAATTGGCAAGACTAGGTAGGCCGGTCAAACCAGTGGGCCCACCCGGTCAGAGCGCCCTGGTCAAAGTCTTCAAAAGGCAATTTGGACTTCACCATTGGATATGTATCGTCGAGTACATCAAGATCCATATATAGAACGTCCAATTCAGAGTCCGGATGAAAGAGTTATGGCTTATGGAAGATCTACACGTCGGACACGTGGATAGACCACGTCCCCAGGGCGGTTAAACCGCCCCGTCCTGCCAAAACCGGTTAGGAGTTGTATTTCGACACGATTTTGTAAGGGTTTCGACTCCTAATGGGGCAAGACCTCCCTTCCCTATAAATATAAAGGGCCACGGCCGATTGAGCATCATCCAATTGATCAAATCAATCTACTTTTATATTTTTTACCTTTTCTCTTTGCCTCAAACTTTTCCAATCTACTACTTGTTGTTCTTCCTTCGTCTCCGCGACGTATGAAGGTGTTCTAGGTGGCCTGCCGACCCTAGAGCAACCCTACGTGCATCAGCTCCGACGGGGTCCCTCCCGAGCCGACGTTCGTAGGTCTACCACCGGTTCATCCCGGCACCCTGGTCTAACCGCCCTACACAGGCGGTCTGACCACCCTACGCAGAGAAGCTGCAGCGAGCTTTCTCTGCGCGCTTGTTGATCCCGTAAAAGGTGTCAACAGATTTTGGCGACTCCGCTGGGGAAGAAGGAAGATCAATCGGCTGCCATGGCCGGTAAACTACCTGTACCCTCTGAGGTTGTTGACGGTCCTTACCACAAATTCTTGACCGTCAACATCTCGGCTACGGTAGCGCTTTATATCAAATTTCATGCATGTTTTAGGTGCTAACGAGATTCCATGAGCTGTGTTGAGATTTTATCTACAGGTTCAAGATTAGGGAACAATTTCGGAGCACCGTGCCACTTAAGGTAGGCACGGCCGCACCTAGTGGTGCACCTGGCCCTACCTTGCACCACTATTCAGGTTCACACCAAGTGTAGTCCCATGCACCAGCTCCCAAAAGACCAAAATCATCACGACGTGTTGGATCAAGCAAACACACCACAGGCGAGCTGCATCGGGGCCAGGAGGCAGGGCCGGCCGCACCACTAGGGCCGGCCGAACCTCCAGGGCCGGCCGCACCTGCCCGACACGTCCAAGTGTGCCACCGAGCCTCGGTCACTCCAGGGAGCACAGCTAGAAATGATCCTGATCGAGGAAACAAGGTCGGTTTGATCCAGAGGTTGAGATTAGCTTCACTTGGATTCATGGACCCACAAGCCAGTGAACAACCGACGTGGGACAGCATCCAGGACCTCATCTACCCACTAGAGCATGATCCGAAGTGTATGACAAGGGGGCCCAGGGCCAGCCGCACCAAGAGGTACGGCCGCACCTATGAACCAGTGAATCAGGCAAATCCGAGCTGGGAACCGACGTGCAACCGACCAAGGATCAGTGATCAGGGTCGTCCAAGTCCATAGGCGGTGGATCACAGGGCCGGCCGCACCTGGAGATACGGCCGCACCTCCTTGCTCAGCACTGCAGCTCCCTCTCGCTTGCAAGTACCCCCTCCTGCAGCCACCGACCCATTGGGGCTATATATAGAGCCTGGCACCTCATAGAAGGACACAAGTGATTAGAAGCAAGTGGCGGAGCCCTACATAAGTTAGTATTCAGAGAGTAGGGAGAGAGAGTTGAGTGTTGGAGTAGAAGCCGGAGTGTCGGTCTTCTTCCCCTTCCTCGGCGGGTGCGGTACAACTACGGTCGTCCACACCTGGGATATTTTGTAAGTTCGAATTCGTGAGTAACTAAGTCTCAAGTCATTTCATCGTTCGCTCTTAGGTTCTTCGATTGCATTTAGTAGTTTCTACTTGTTGTGATTGCTTTGCTTTGAATTCAAGTAAAGTAGTGCTTGGTTAGTGTAGACGTGGTGTCTAGGCTTTCCAGTACCTTGGAATGCTTCCTGGTTCAACGGAATAGTTGTGGTACCCTAGGGAGGTGACAGCTCCAGACAGGCTTTGTAGTCCACCACGTTAGTTCCGGCAGGTAGGAGTTACGACATCGGAGCCCCCTTCTCATCCCTTTCCGTGGCTCTTTTCCCGCTGGCCCCGACGAGCGACAAGTTTTGCCTTGATTCTATCCGTGACTCTCACGAGTCCCAAACTTCATCAGCTATCCCCTCTCTACCTGAAATCTACCCTTACCTTTCTATCCTTCGTCACCATATCCCCCGGACGAATTAGTTCAGGTTCACAACACTTCTCGTTCCCCGTGGAAATCGATACCTTGGAATACTCCCGGGTGAAAGCTACAACGGTATCCGTGCGCTTGCGGATCTATCTGTGATCGTGTAGTATACCAACAGGCTTTCTGGTGCCATTGCAAATCTAGTAACGACGTAAGAAGTGCCAACAGAGGTTGACCCCCAAAACATTGTAAGGCCGAATGTTGAGCAAACATCGGCTGAAGAGCAGAAAGCACTTGCTGAAGTCAGGAGGAAGATTCATGAACAAAAGGAGCAGGAGATCCTGGAGTTGGAGGAAGAAGCCATGAAGCAATACATCTCGCACTTCTCCATGGATTGACAAGGGAACGTCAAGAAGGACAAGGATGTCGTCATCAATATTCCCGCGCTCAAGGTACAATCTGATGCTCCTCCTGAAGATAATTCAGATATTGCTAATATGATTGATGGGGCTGTTAGTGCTAGCTTAAATAACAAATTTGTTACCATGAGTGAAAAATTTGAATCTACGATTAATTGTCGTTTAGATCATATAGAGGCCAAATTTGGTAAACAATTTTCTGGTAATGATATTAATGCATCTACGTCTAATACCGAAAATTTTAAAGATAGCACACTAGATGATTTTTCAGACTTGCATATACCTAAAGTCCCCATTGGTGTACCTCCAATCCACCACAAACATAGCCGGACCACTATTGGTGCTTCGGCTAGTGGAGGGAGTACAACGGCCGCTACTAATGCAATGATGCCGCATATGGTTGTATATAGCGAGCCAAGTGCATATGTTCCTAATAGTTCATTGCAGCATGTTCCTAACACATTGCCGAACCAAACATCAACATATAGCACACCACAACCTACTATAAATCGAGCACAACATCCTGGATCGGCTAGACCTAGAACCGCTTTGGGGATGGAGGGATTTAGAGAAGAGATGCACGAGATATTTAGGCAAACTTTTGGTACAGAGCCTAAAGCTAAGAGTCGGTCGTATCAAAGACCGTATCCTGAGAATTATGAGTATATCTCGTACCCACAGGGATTTAAAATACCAGAGTTTACTAAATTTAGTGGGGATGATGGTAGAAGTACATTAGAGCATATAGGCCAATTTACTATACAATGTGGTGCAGCTGCTTCTAATGATATTTGTAAAATGAAATTGTTTCCTTTATCTCTATCGGGTGCTGCATTTACATGGTTTATTTCTTTGCCACCCAACTCAGTTTACACTTGTTCTGATATAGAAAATAAATTTCATGATTATTTCTTTACTGGTGAAACTGAGTTGAAATTGTCACATCTCGTATCGGTTAGGCAAAAATCTAATGAATTTGTTTCTGAGTACATTAGAAGATTTAGAGACACTAGAAACCGATGCTATGGTTTGACAATTTCTGATAGAGATCTAGCTGATCTTGCTTATTCTGGTTTGTTTGATATCCATAAAGAGAAGCTAGATAGTCAAGATTTCTTAGATGTTAGTCGGTTGTTGCAAAAATCTTTAGCTAATGAAAACCAACTTAAGGAATCTAAGAGTTCACAAAAAACCAATGAAAAGTCTAATCGTCCTGTTTATTATGGATCTGATTATTCAGACGATGAAAGTAAAGAAGTATATGCTGCTGAATTTACATGGTCATCTGATGATAAACCAAATACTTGTGCTTCTCTCAAGCCGGCCCACAAGAGTCGGCAAGATGAAATAAAAATCACCTTTGACGTGGCTAAGTGTGATAAGATCTTTGATGAGTTATTAAAATGGGTTAAGATTAAAATATCTCACACTTTGCCACCACTGTTGACGGTCGATTTCCGTCAACCAAGAGCACTTGTTACACTTTAGTTTGAGCTTTGAATTATAACTAACCCGCCACTAGGCATACTAATGATGTAACAAGTTCACACTTGCATGTGGTTTTTGGAGTTTATTGTTTACGTAGGAAATCAACGTTAAAGAGGAGACTTTCGGGATAAGTTCATCAAGCACTTTATGAGAAGATCATGAAGCCCGTCAGAAGTCAAGACATGAAGTGAATACGACTCCAAATGATCCAAGGACCTAAGCATCAACACGTAAAACTCCGGGGACTTGGAGGTTTACCAACGAGATCAACTCAGCCCGAGAGATATTCTCACAGTCCAAGACAGCATGATCTTTCGGTGCAGATTCGGAGACTTAAACGGCTTCTAATGGCAAAAGTTTGACTACTAAATTTGTGGGCCTCGACGATAGCTTCGATTTGGACATATGGAAGGCCCAATTCGGGTCAAGGAGCTAGGAGATATGGCCCCCGAAATGCCAGCTACGCAGACAAGTCCGAAATCAGACAGATTATCTTCTGAAGCTCTTTTGGGGATCTTATCTTCGTTTCCAAGGAAAGCAATGAATACCAAAGTTGAATATAATTTCGTGGCACACAACCTGGACACCGAATTTGCATTATTTGGAGTCCAGACTTAGGAGATATGGTGCCGGTAAGGAAGGGCTGCGAATCAGGAAAATCTGGACGAGGCTGAGTTTATGGAAACCAAGTTCGCTTCTCTCCCAAGGAAGATCTCGTGCAAGGCAAGGTGGAGCACGCCCAAAGGCTCCCCAAGGGTATAAATACAAACCCCTAGGTGCCCCAAGATGGTTACCCATTCATATCCATCCACAAGAACTCGGCGAAACCTAGGAGAGAGCGACGAAGGCAGACGACGGCCGCCGCGAGTCCTCGAAGTTGTCTAGGAGATGGCCTAGGCCTACCCTAGCCGCCATGGCCGCCTTGCACGGTTGAGCCATGGCGGAGTTCCGGAGCTAGTTGTGGAGATGATCTAAACACATTTATTATGTCAGTAAAGTACTTCATGTCATCCGATCTTTTAGCGACTCGATTCCTCCTTTTATGATTTTGCTTTCGCTTGGCTATGCTTCGTCTTAAATCTATTCTATAGATAGATTGCTTGGGGTGCTCTTGTAGTCATGGTGACTAGAGGTGCATACCGGATCGACCAAGTGTTTTCAACTTGTTCTTCTCGAACTCGCCCTAGGCTAACCCGCACGAATAGGAGTGCGTTGTGACAGGACGGTGGCTCCAAAAGGCGGGCGTCTTCGGAATCAGACCGGAGGATAGTAGTTTAAAGATGGCTTTGGATGAGATGCATGTCGCGCTTGCTCTTTTGGCTAGAGCTACGACTAGAAGACGATAAGCCTTAGTTTCCCTTGCTTGCTCCTTACCTTATCGACGTTCATGGATGCGATCAACCTTATGCTATAACTCATATATCTTTAAGGTTTATCTTCTTATGCAATCAATGCTTCGTGTTAGGTTAGATCGATAGGTTAGATGGAGAATCCTGGGAGTTTGCTTCCGATCCTTGGATTGACAAATCTAGGGAGGACTCTCCTTGGTGAAAAAGGCACCAAGTCACCCGTACGCTTGCGGTGAACTTCAACACGGTTTTTGCACCATCAACAAGCCCTTTTTCTGGCGCCGTTGCCGGGGATCAGCAACTCAAACCCTAGGGTGATCCATCTATCTCTTTGACTAACCCTAATTTCTATTATTGCATATATGCTTACTTTCTTTTTTGTGTCCTTGAAAGTAGGTGAAAAGCTAGACACAAGACGTTCGAGAAGTTCACAATCCACTCCGACAAGATGATGACTACATCAAGATTCACTCTTTAGTGGTAGGTGCTAACTTTTATTAGTGGCCCATCATCCGCTATTGAGTCCACACCCTACACGAGTGATGATAAACAAGGTATGTCAATGTGTCAATTAAAGTTTTAAGACTAATGTTTCGTGGAGGTTTGTTTGTCCAAGCAATAGGTGTTGGAAGCAATCACGTTGCGAAAGAAGTACCCGTCACTTTGGCTAAAGCAAAATCATAAAGAAGACACACCATTGCCATCATGCTACTCACTGGTCCAGCAATGGCGATGACTTAAAGCTGAAGGAGACGCGACGTAACGCCCCGAAGACCACAAGATCAAGGTCGTCAACATCTTCGGATCAATTCACAAGAAGTCTATGTTCGCATCAATCTCTGCACAACCTCAAGGGAAAACAACAGGATATCTTTGGATATTTAGAAGCCCCATGAAGTTACGCTTCCAACGAACCAAGAATCAAGTCAATCGGAGGTTCCTACAAGCGGATATGGCCAAATTACCGAAGGTTGCGCGTTCTGAAATTTTCTGGACAGCGTGCAAGAGTGGAAACAAAATGGCCATAGCTCCCTCATTTGGGCTCCGATTAAGATGAATGAGTACCCATTGGAAAGGTAATTTTATAAAGTTTTCAATGGAATAATATTTTGGTATATGTTCTATTATGTTCATAGGGGAAAATCCACGAAAAAGAGGCAGCAGCAACACGATGAGAACAAGATAGTGGAGATGAGGACGACGACAACGAAGAGGAGCTTGGGCAATGCTTCCATTAGACCACACGAGATGAAATTCAGAAGTTTGGAACAAAACAAAGACCCTAACAGCATTGGCAAAAGAAGGCACAAGTTGGCAACATCCGACGCTAGGAGATGTTAGAAGCAAATCACGATGGATTACATACAAATGATGGCATCCAATGGCGCGGATACTCTGGGCTCTCACACGAAGGATCATGGAGTTACATGAAGATATTTGAGACATGTGTGAAGTCCCACAAATGAATAAGAAGAGTGAGTCCACACAAGGCAACCTTGATGATGTGTGGCACGGACGAAGGAATTGCGAAAAGACGATGCAAGCCACAGATCATTGAAGATTGTTTGCTTTCAACTCCGAGAGACCACTCATGATGAAAAGCTCGAAGGCCAAGGTACAAATTAACCTCTCAAGATACTTTTGGAGCTGATAATATTCCTTTGATATATCTATGATTCATATCCAATAGTGAGGTTGATTCAATTCTATGCCTTGTTCTTATGATGATCATGATAGGCTAGAATTTCTTGAGAGTGATAAAGAGGCTTTGTTGTGCTTAAACTTTGTTACATGCCTAATGAACCTTTGCCTAATGAGAGCTTAGCGCTGAGCAAGAAAACTTATGCTACAATTAATCACAACTTACTTTGTCATAAATTGTGGTTATGGATGCGTTTGTTTGCGATATGATTTGTAAATCTTGGACTTGCTTTGTGCTCGGTCAAGCTAGTGACCTTAAAAGAGAAAATTGTGGGAGAAATCCCAAGTTACACTAACCATGCAGGGCATTAAACATAAATTAAGAGGAGAGAAGTTATACCCAAAGGAATTGCAAACCCGTGCATCACCGTCACCGAACCTCAAAAACGGACGTCGCTGTTTTCATCAATTTTGAGGACCTGGTCAGATATGTTCAAGGAAGAAAAAGTTGAAAATCAGAAGCTCCATCAAGTGCCGGTTCCAACGCATCCAAGATCGATGAATTTGAAGACCCGTACAAGGAGCTATGGCAAAAACATTGAGCGATGTGCAGTCTGAAATCAGCTTTGGACAGATTGCAGTGCCGGAGTAGAACGGGCATAACTCACTCGATCGGAGTCCGTTGGGGGTGAATAAATACTTGATGGAAAGACAATTTCATGCACCACGCATGGAAGCTATTGTTTTCAGCATGGTCTGATCTGGACAGAGAGGAAAATTTGTGAAAAAAGAGGCAGCGATAAAGTGTGATGGAGAAGGTGATGATGATGATGCAAGGAGACGATTGGGCAAGCCTCTCATCGAGCATAAGTGATCGTGTCAAGCATGGAGAGTGGATCAAGGCTACATGAACACCTTCAAATCTTGCATGAAGGATCATGGCTCCGCAACAACAAGAAGGTATGTGAGAAAGTCGAGCTCTACGACTTTAAATGAAGCGCTTTGCGGGAGGCAACCCGGTTTTTATTTATATATATACATGACCGTCTACATTGTGCTCTTTAAGCGAACCATCAAGTAACATTGTACCATTGCTCTAATAAAAACCACAACACCATGTTGTATGTTCTAATTGCTATTGAGGGAGCGCTTTGTTATTTGATCATGGAAAACTTGTAGACCTTTTTGTGTGCCTATTAGAGTTTAGAGTCTTTTTCTTTTGTGTCTTTTTAGAGAGATATATGAAGTTGGTACCATCCTCTGATTCTAAACTTGTGGCTAGTTAATTTAGACTAACATTTTTCTTTGTTTTAGACCACCGCATATCATGTCATATCATTTTCTTCATCCACCTTGCATCGCACTACATGTTTAATTTGATCTAACTTTTTGTCCAACCAACCTAAGCCTTCCTATAACCTCCACCAAAAACCATAGCCAATAGAGGTAGGATTGCTTGAGTTGACCGGGGGCTGTCACCCTCCGGGTTGAACAAGTCTATCCCTTTCCTCTTTTCTAACTAAAAACTTTGACTAGCCTCCCCATAAAATCCTTAGGAAAAACCTTTCACACCTTTAGCCATCCTAAAATCATAGGTTTGTTTTTAAAAAAAAAAAAGACTCGTAGCACCACCTTAGTTAGAATTTCTATACTTGACTTCCTCTCTTCAAAATCCTTGTTTGAGCCAAAATATAGGATACCCATAACCTACCCTTAAACCTTGTTAGTTTGGTTGATTGATTCTTTTCGATGGGTGACTTCCTTGTTGACAATGCTTACTTCGTATGAAGTGTGAGATCAAGCTTTGTCCTTTGCTTATTGTAGACCGCATCGAAAGTGTTTTTCAAACCTTGCTAATGTTTATTTGTGCTAACTTTTTGCATTTGCATTTTGCATCCACCTCATTGTCATCATCACCTTTATGTTAGCTTGGTCTTTTTGTGAAACTTTATGATGAATGCTTTCATATCTATGTTAATGCTTGTCGACATGCATTACTATTTTTTGCAATCTTGTGTAAACATGGTGTTTAGACATGATTGGGGACCACCATCATTCAGTTTTATGTACCTTGCTATTTTATTACATTGGTTGGTTTGAAAACTTTGCAATGCGCCCTACTTTTCTTGCGCTACAAGGAATTACTAATCTCGAGATAAGCATGGTGTTTTGACCTTGGTTAATAAATCTTTATGGCGAGGGAGAAGTTTGGCAACCACTTTGTAAGCATGGAGCTTAGGATTTGGTGTAAACATTGTCTTTGTTTTTATATCATCCTTTCATTTGCATGCACGCTTGCACTCACGTACACCCATTAGGATTTTCGCTAGATTAACTATGCCACAAGTGAAGATCTTAGGGATGTCATGGTTTGTTGGCATAGGGTGAGTATTCCCGACCATCACCTCAGGGGTACTTTGTACATTATAGTTATTTTGCAGGCATGGCGAATCACTCCCATGAGTTCGTAATAAAAGCTGAAATCAAGATCATCAACACCTCCAAAATCCTGAAAGGAGCACTGCTGTTTTCATCAAGATTAAGCACACGTTCAGAGATGTACAAAAGGGGAAAATTGGATATTCAAGTGCTCCATTAAGTCTACTTTCCAATGCATCAAGAATCAACATTTTAGGAGACCCGTGCAAGAAGTTACAACCAAATCTTTGGGCGTCACACATTCTGAAATCAGCCCGGGACAGCTTGCACCAACAAAGTAAAAAGGGCGTAACTCTCTTGTTCGGAGTCCGATCGGGATGAATGACCACTCGTTGGAAAGATAATTTCAAGTACTTTGCAATGGAGCGATGATTCAGTACATACTCAGTTCTGGAAGTAGAAGAAAAACTCGTGGAAGATGAACCAGCGATAAGGGACAACATGGAAGGAGGAGAAGATGGGATGAGAAACAATTGGGATTAAGGCTCGTGGCAAAGGGCGGACATTGAAGGATGAACAAAGGCAACAATGTGATGATGATCTCCTCACATGGCGGTAGGACTTCAAGAATTTTAAGATGGTTCATCATCTTCCGTGCCTAGCAACATGCTAAGCATGGGGGAAGACTTGGTGGATGAAAGAAGACCGCATGGAGTTCAAGGATCACGGCTGCTGCGGATGCCGATCTTCCTTCTTCCATGCTAGGCACAATGCTTAAGCATGGGGGAGGGCGTGCTACATCACAAGCATCAAAGGACGGTAACAATTCCTCAACCCTCTCTTTGTCCTTGTCTTTCTAAATGCTTGTATATATGTATATGCCTTCAACAACCTTGGATGCAACTTTTGTATGTCTCTCTTGTTAAATAACATGGCTTCTAAGAGTACAACCTAGTTTTTGTTTTTGTTTATTGTCATCACCTTGTGCTCACCATGATGAAATAATTTTGGCTTGATCTTGCTCGTTGATATATGATGACCGTTGCCGCTTTGTTTAAACTTTGTGCTTGTTTATGCATGATTAAGCTATTGCTCTCTCTAATACAAATCTGAAATTAATTAAATGCTAGCTTAATCTTTTGTGGAGGTCATGATAAAAATAAAGACCCATGGTTTCTTTTATGCTCTCAACTTTGGATGGGTCGAAGGACATATTACTTTTTTGCTTTTAAAAGTCATGCTAACCTTGTCATTAATACCTCTTGCATTTTGCTCTACCTATCTAAAGCCTTATATATTGAGTGCAACCATAGATTACAAGAGTTATTGTTGGGTGAATTGATTCAAGGCTCGATTCTCTGGCTCGTGACTAAGAAGCTGGTCATTCCGTTTTTTTGCGTAACTTATCTTTTGCTAGCCTATTCTATCTGTGCATTGTGAGCTCCCACATCGGAAGTTTTGCAAACCTCGCCGGATATCCACCCTTTAAACCAACATCATCTTTTGTGTTAACCTCCTTGACCTACCTATCACTTGAGTATGGAGACGACACGTCACAAGAAGGTGCTTCAAAGGGAAGATTCAAGTTCCCTCCCATCAAGACATCCGGTACCTACCTTAACACCACTTCCTCTTTGCTCGGGGACGAGCAAACGTCTAAGCATGGGGAAGGAGGTAGGTACTATGCAAATTAGAGTTCTAGGGGAGATAAAAAAATGAATAAGATGAGAGGAGAAAATAAAAAAAATTCACAGCACCTCGCACCGGTCAAAGAAAAAAAAAAGAGGAAAAAGAAAAAAAAAGAAGGGAGAAAAAGAAAAAAAAAGAGAGTAATAATAATCTCCCCCGGTTCTCTAGTTGCTTAAGGATTTTTCAAGGACTTCGAGATCAAGACCCATACTCATTTTTTCCAGCCATGTGCAATCCGATAACGAGGACTTCGTTGGGGCCTCGGGATCATTCTTTGCCATTTGCACATGTCCACCTATCTAAAAGTGTGAGTTCTTTCTCTCCCCCCTCCTTGTGAACATTATTTTTCCAATGACCTTTTTGACGAGTCATGATAAGTCCATGAGAAGCTTTCCTTGTTTTGATAATAGTCTCGACTTTAACATCTTGGTAGGGATAAAAACTTTCCTATGAGCTCCAAATAAAACCCTTCCACCTACAAACATGAGAGGGAAAGGATATAGATCAAGTAGGCTTGAGAGAGTTGTGAGATGAGAGAGTTCATGAGCAAGATGCAAGAAGGTTTAAATTTTTGTACTTGGTTTAGCTCTTTTATTCACCTTGTTCTTCACTTCAAAAGTTTCTAAGACCTATTCGAATTTTGTGGAGCATGATTGATTACTTGTGGAAAGAGCTTAAATTATATCTACCCTCCATAGAGATGAAAGCTAGTTACATTATATAACTTTAACAAATATAAACTTGGAGAGCATTATGTTTTCTCATGTATGATCAAGTGCAAGGTATGAACATTGAAAGGCAATACTGACATCCATTAAAGGCTTACTCGAGGACGAGCAAGGTTTAAGCATGGGGATATGTTGACGGTCGATTTCCGTCAACCAAGAGCACTTGTTACACTTTGGTTTGAGCTTTGAATTATAACTAACCCGCCACTAGGCATACTAATGATGTAACAAGTTCACACTTGCATGTGGTTTTTGGAGTTGATTGTTTACGCAGGAAATCAACGTTAAAGAGGAGACTTTCGGGATAAGTTCATCAAGCACTTTATGAGAAGATCATGAAGCCCGTCAGAAGTCAAGACATGAAGTGAATACGACTCCAAATGATCTAAGGACCTAAGCATCAACACGTAAAACTCCGGGGACTTGGCGGTTTACCAACGAGATCAACTCAGCCCAAGAGATATTCTCGCAGCCCAAGACAGCATGATCTTTCGGTGCAGATTCGGAGACTTAAACGGCCTCTAATGGCAAAAGTTTGACTACCAAAGTTGTGGGCCTCGACGATAGCTTCGATTTGGACATATGGAAGGCCCAATTCGGGTCAAGGAGCTAGGAGATATGGCCCCCAAAATTCCAGCTGCGCAGACAAGTCCGAAATCAGACAGATTATATTCCGAGACTGTTTTGGGGATCTTATCTTCGTTTCCAAGGAAAGCAATGAATGCTAAAGTTGAAGATAATTTCGTGGCACACAACCTGGACACCGAATTTGCATTATTTGGAGTCCGCACGTGGGAGATATGGTGCCGGCAAGGAAGGGCTGCGAATCAGGAAAATCTTGACGAGGCTGAGTTTATGGAAACCAAGTTCGCTTCTCTCGCAAGGAAGATCTCGTGCAAGGTAAGGTGGAGCACGCCCAAAGGCTCCCCAAGGGTATAAATACAAACCCCTAGGTGCCCCAAGATGGTTACCCATTCATATCCATCCACAGGAACTCGGCGAAACCTGGGAGAGAGCGACGAAGGCAGACGACGGCCGCCGCGAGTCCTCGAAGTTGTCTAGGAGATGGCCTAGGCCTACCCTAGCCGCCATGGCCGCCTTGCACGGTTGAGCCATGGCGGAGTTCCGGAGCTAGTTGAGGTCATCAATGGTATGTACTCGGTGGAGATGATCTAAACACATTTATTATGTGAGTAAAGTACTTCATGTCATCCGATCTTTTAGCGACTCGATTCCTCCTTTCATGATTTTGCTTTCGCTTGGCTATGCTTTGTCTTAAATCTATTCTATAGATAGATTGCTTGGGGTGCTCTTGTAGTCATAGTGACTAGAGGTGCATACCGGATCGACCAAGTGTTTTCAACTTGTTCTTCTCGAACTCGCCCTAGGCTAACCCGCACGAATAGGAGTGCATTGTGACAGGACGGTGGCTCCAAAAGGAGTGCGGTGAACTTCAACACGGTTTTGCACCGTCAACAACCACCTGATGAAATAAAGAAGTGTGCATATTGTAAATTTCATCATTCTTATTCTCATGCAACTAATGATTGTAATAGTTTTCGTCGGCAAATACAATCGGCCGTTTAGTACTTCATAAGATGCAAGTCGACCAAAATCCTTTCCCTGTTAATGCTTTTATGAATACTCTTGAGTTACTAAATCCCAAGGTACTCATTCGGCCGGATCAAGCCGATAAAGCTAAGGGGAAGAATATGATCATTGGAGAGCAAAGGCGTGATGAGAAGCTGTCACTGGAGGAGACCCCCAAGATTGCAGCGAAGGCTTCAACGCTCAGGGGGCAAGACACTACAGAAAAAGCCGATAGTGCATCGACCGGTCTGGCCACTGCCCAGGGCGGTCTAACCGCGTCCCAGGGCAGTCTGACCGCTATTTCCAGAAAAAATGGAGATGTTCCCAAGAAAAAGGTAAGGCCGAGTTTTGAAGAACTCCTGGCCAAATATAAGAGGAAGGGAGCTGCAAGGAAGCGAAGAAATCAGCCAATAGGTGCTAAGGGCGAAAAGGCACCACCAAGACATGAGAAGCGAGAAAGTGCGCATCACCAACAAGGTAATTTTGTTTATCCTTTTATTGGATCAGTTACACCATGTTCTTGGTATTATCCTTGTTATTACTCACCTACCGATTATAGTAGTATATACATGAAACCATATATGATTCAATATCCTATTGCACATCCAAATTATGGTACATTGCAAAGACCGATTGCTTGCAACAACAATCTGGTCAAAAATAATGTATGTGCTACTATCAAGCAAGGTGAGGGTGGCAATGAGCAAAATTCTAAGGGTATGCAGCCGAGGTGGTGTCCCTCAGGCTTATCCCGCACTCAAAAAAGGAGATTACAGTGGATGCGAAAGCAAAGATCAATGGAGCAACCTACAGTGGTCACACCGGCAAGGTCAGCAACTACTAAGCAGGTATGGAGACCAAAACAAGTTGTTCCATGAGTTCATAGCAAGTTCATGGCCGATAGGAGCAAAAATATGGACGATGTATTATTAATCATCGTTTTTTGCCAATTTTAATCATTATAGATGTTTTCTGGCACGCAAGCTTTGCCATAAAACAGGGGGCATATGTTGATACCCAAAATTGGCAAGACTAGGTAGGCCGGTCTAACCGGTGGGCCCACTCGGTCAGACCGCCCTGGTCAAAGTCTTCAAAAGGCAATTTGGATTTCACCATTGGATAGGTCTCGTCGAGTACATCAAGATCCATATATATAACGTCCAATTCGGAGTCCGGATGAAAGAGTTATGGCTTATGAAAGATCTACACGTCGGACACGCGGTTAGACCGCGTCCCCAGGGCGGTTAAACCGCCCCGTCCTGCCAAAACCGGTTAGGAGTTGTATTTCGACACGATTTTGTAAGGGTTTCGACTCCTAATGGGGCAAGACCTCCCCTCCCTGTAAATATAAAGGGCCACGGCCGATTGAGCATCATCCAATCGATCAAATCATTCTACTTTTATATTTTTACCTTTTCTCTTTGCCTCAAACTTTTCCAATCTAGTACTTGCTATTCTTCCTTCGTCTCCGCGACGTCTGAAGGCGTTCTAGGTGGCCTGCCGACCCTAGAGCAACCCTACGTGCAACAGCTCCGACGGGGTCCCTCCCGAGCCGACGTTCGTAGGTCTACCGCCGGTTCATCCCGGCACCCCGGTCTAACCGCCCTACACAGGCGGTCTTACCGCCCTACGCAGAGAAGCTGCAGCGAGCTTTCTCTGCGCGCTTGTTGATCCTGTAAATGGTGTCAACAGGTGCTAATATAGCTATCAGATATAAAACAAATGGTAATGCATGCGTCTGACACTAGTTGCTCTTGCTGGACCTCTGGGCACTAGCAAGCCCCGATTTGATTTGACCATATGGTCGTCGTAATTCTGCATCCCCAGATAAAATGTGTGGTCTACATTCCATGGGTGATCATACAAACAAGGATGCATTTCGAATAGAAGAGGGGTTAACTTATGAAAAATGTTTAACTTGGTGCAGTCTGCACCCAATGTACCAACCAAAAGATTAATCCTGATAAACAGCATATTAACTGAATTCGCCAAAATGACATCTCTCCCTCCCATCTCTCCAGTACAAGTTGATTTTGCAAGCCTTGACAGGCAGCGGGACTTTAAACGAAAAACAAAAGATAATAAGGATAGATGGGTCTCCCACAAAAAGGTGAACATGCACTCTTCTTCATGGCCCTCCTGCATGGTAAACACTATTAGATGATGGCATGGTGCACCGTCAGCCACCAACCTGAAGACAGCTTTAGTTGAAGCCCTCACCTGGTTACTTGAACATTGACTCTGCGCCCTTGATTGCTTTCACATTCCATTCACTGGAGTCTGCCACCACTGGAAGAAGCTGTAGGAACCTGATCTTTGGTGGTTTTGCGAGCTCGCTGAGAAGGCCGGTTCCTCGCCATGTTCTTCAGGTCACCACCCTTATTCCCCTTCCCGGTTCCAAATAGTCCAAAAGCAATAGCTTCTAAAGCTTTTGCAGTGGGAGGCCTGTTTCTGGTTCCCTGCCTCTGAGGGTTCACCTCCAAAGCAGCAGGCTCTGGTTGCTGGTGAACAGTGATAGGTCTTCCTGTTTCCTCAGAATTCATGTTGCTGTTCAAAATATAGGGAGCTCCATCATCAGCATTCATGCCACTGTTATGTTTTTCTGTTAATCTTCTGCGCTTTGACACTGGGGACAAAAACTTGCGCCTTTCAGGTTCTATTTCGGTGTCTGCTGTATCAAATTGGTTGCCATTGCCATGGGAAGGACTATCACCATTAGCAGTTACCATGACCTCAGCTGCAACTCTCCCACGACCTTCTTTCTGGCCATCTGATGATCTGTCAGTGCCATCTTCCTCCTCACAGGAACTGTAACTAGTCACCATATTAGGTTCAGGGTGTGTAGGGACAAAGCTGAATTTTGCATCTGCGGGTAAGTTCCTCATCTCCAGCACATTAAAGGGCTCTTCCCCTTCGACTAAGCTGGTGTCCACTATTGGGAACTTGGGAAGCTCCTGGTATGCCTCCAAAGGACTATCTCGCTTCAGTTCCATATTTGTGATACCAGCAGCATTTTTCTCAGTAGCTAAATCTAACCCATCAGCCTCCAACTCAAGAAGAGCAGGATCTGCTGCCACCTTTTTTAGGACATCCCTCACACAATCAAAATAATCAATGCCTTTAGTGAGTTCACTTCTGGAGAACCTCTTTATACCCGGCACGAGAAACACAATGCAATTTTTAGCCTTCCTGACATCCTTTGGCTGCTCTGAATGCCACCCTTTTCCAAGCAAACGAGGCCAGACAACTTCCCAGAAAATATCATTTGATCTTGCCTTACTTCTTCTGGAGTCAACAGATAGTAACTTTATTATATCTTCTAAACCGAGTGACGACCAATCTTTGCCTGCTTGATTGGGTTTTGATTGTTCCGCAACAAATTGAGTCAAATCATCCTTCCCTTTACCAAGCCCGACCGCCTCCACAAAAACTTCTGTTCCAACAATGGATTTCAGAGAGAAAACAAATTCCTTCAAAGATGTTTGACTGCCCTTGAAAGATTTGAAAACCTGCACCATGTGGAAGAAATTGATATAAAATAACTATGCACAACACTGTAGTGCCAACAAATACTTGTAAACACTTGTACTTTCTCTATAGAACAATGAAAGTATTTAGGGTGTCATATATAACAGGAAAAACAAAAAGAAAAATAATTATTTAATACTGAGGATCAGACTAACCAGATCGAGAGAATGTTTTTAGTTTTGAAGTATCATTAGATAACTACATATTCTTTCATTTTAATGTCGAATCAATCAGTGAAACAATGAAATGACAAAATAATCAAACTATTTAAACCAGTAGTCCAGTACCATTGCAACATACCTTCGTCACTGAATCATGAGCTTCTTTCGGGATTTTGAATTTCAGACGTGATAATAATTCCTTCTGTCGCCGTCCTTGAAAAATCCGTTCCCCGAGAATGTGTTTACTAGTTTTTGCCTTTCTACAATCCGACCATTTTTTATATGCATCCCTTTGGTAGAACTTTGTATAGTAGTATGTAAGAATATCGCCAATGGTCTTTGTTCCAACAAACACGCTCAATAGGGTAAGATTCTTCCCAAAGATATAGAGCCCAAGGATAAATAGTTGTACCTCAAAATCCGTCCATAGGGCAATATATTCCATTCCAGTCTGCTGCATAGGGTAACAGTACCCCTGTGACGTAGAGCTGTTAATTGAACCATCCTTTGTAGCCAGATTGGGGATTTCAGCCTGGTACTCACTTCCAATGTGTGAAGTTGGACGTACTGGCGAGTCTTCAGACAGCACATTAGAAGCAAGGGAAGCTTCTGAAGAAGTTTGGTGGTCACTGCTATTGTCATCAGAACTGAGTGAGCCAGACTGCATCTGTCATGAATGAAAAAAAACAATGTCAAGAGTTATTAAAACAATACATTATACAAGAACATGTGCACCATGCGTATTAAGGAACAAAGGTGGTGATGTATGTATTTCGGATGAACCAGAAGCATGCACATGAGAAATTTCTTCTTTTTCCAGAATTTTATGGGCTAATTACTATATATACCCTATGGTACGGTGCATGGTCCCTGTAGAATTCAAATTTTTTATATGCAAAAAAAGAGTATCTAACAATGGAAGGTTACTTATTGTTAACTTTTGCAGTGACAAAAATGAACAGATGAAGTAGCTAGAGAATCAATATATAGTAACAAGTGCCAGCATTACCACACGTCGTATATGACTGATGGAACTGTGCCTTTGTAATTATTCAAGCATGCCCTAAAAAAGTATTTTTTTTTCAAGCACCTGTGATGAGTAGAACAACCTCCAGGAATATCTTGTTGTCAAAAAAAATATTGTCAAAAAAAAACCTCCAGGAATATCTCGAATGCAAGATTAAGAGAGAGGGCCATGCAGGGTAATGTTTTGAGACTATAGGAATTGACTTTCCTGGCTAAAACGAATCACTAGTTGAAAAAGTCTTGCTGTGACATACTCAACAGTAGCACAGTGCTACCTATAAGGTTTCCACCCATGCAGGATGCTAGTACACACGTAGAGGAACAAATACCACGGTAACTAGCGGTCATCAAAATGATCAGCTTCCTACAAAAAAATGCATCACACAAATCCAGGCAACTCTTGCACTTGCTACCAGGAAATGAAACTATGAAGTCAATGCTTCATCAAAGAGCAATGCGATGTGCCATGTATGAACACAACTCGCTAAATTATTTACCATCACTACCAGGCACTGCAAAACTATGGACGAAATAGGCAAACAGATCCATCACCAGACCTAGCAAATCTGGAAAACCAAACGGGACCAGCGTGGTTGCCCCCGAGCAAGAGCACGAACGAATACGGAGAATAGGAAAGAGGAGGGCTGCCGGACAAACCTTCTTGGGCTCCATGCAGGCCTGGACGGCGGCGGCGCCTCCCCCGGGCTCTCCGACCACGCGGAGGCCTGCAGCTGCAGCCTCCCGGACGAGTAACGGACGCGCACCCGAACTGGAGCGCGAGGGAGAGCCGAAACCGGACGGCAAGAGCCGCGAGATTTAGCAGAGTCTTGCGGGAGGGAGGAGCACAAAGCAGCGCGCCAAGGAGGGAGCCGGGAGAGGGGGGACGACGAGTGAGAGGCCCAGCCGCGAGCAGTGGTGTGGTGGGTTGGAGTGTAGAGAGGGGAGGGAGAGAGAGATATAGGGAGGAGGTGCAGCAGCAGCACAGTGGTGGAGGATGGAGAGAGACGGGTCGGGGGGCTCGCGCATTAAAGACAAGACGTAAGAGGCGAACGGCGTGACATGGGAGCGAAAAGCGAAGGAGTCACGTTTTATACGGCTTACGGTGTGAGTCCAATGTATCTCCCCGAAGATTTTTTTAAGGACCGTGGGTCCAGCATGTCGATGTGGCAGCCACGCGTGATTGTTGATTCGCTTGTCCAGGTGCAATGGTTGTGTGGGTCCAACATGTCTACCTAGTCGC